>LR989989.1:1200000-2400000 GCA_905147175.2 Nymphalis urticae
ATGTTTCCGTTTTTCACAAACGCTTTCTAATTCCCAACACAATACAAACAATAGCTCCCAATTGTGATTCGTTTCGTAACTCTATTGCTTTCATCAATTTAATGGTGTATTGTTTATACTTGATGACCGCAAAATTGATGGTTTTATGGCTATTACACATGGGAATAGAGATGTTGAGATTTGATTAAACGTTACAAATGTTCTTGATTGATATAATTATTTTAATTAATAACACAAGAAAGCCATATTAAGCTTAGTAGAACAATTCTGGATGACTCAACTTTTTTTTTTAACATATAATCTAGCGCTTGACGGTTATCACACCTGATGGAAAGTGATGATACAGTATAAGATGGAGCGCGCTTGCCTAGAAGATGCCTATTCACTCTAGACTTGAAGGTACCCATATTGTAGGGGAAAACGGAGGTCGGGAGTGTTCCAGATCTTAGCAATAATTAAAAGTATTAATAAGTCTTAATTGGTGGTAAGGCTATGTACAAGCATTTATGGGTAGTTACCACTATTATAGTGACTTAGACATATTCTATATATACCACCACATAGCAATACTTAGTATTTTTGTGTTCCGGCTTGAAAGATGATTTAGACCTAAGGTTGGTGGCGAATTGGTGATTTAAGGAACGGTAAATATTTCTTACGGCGCCAATGTCTATGGGTGGTGGTGACCAATTACCTGGTCGCACATCTGGCTCATCAAATTATCTATATTTTAAAAGAAAAAGGAAAAGGAACGATGGCAAATATATTTTCAATTACAGTTCGTGTAAAAATTTGAAAAAAAAAGCAATTTCGCTAAATACTAGATTTATGCTTGTTTGGTATAAGCGTATCAATATTTCAGAAACAAATATACGATAATTTGGATAACTAATTCAATATGTGAATTTTTCGTATACTTTTTCAGAATTTGGCTATACACACCACAGATGAAGTAAAAGCTGAGAATTCGCGACAAATAACTCAATAACAACTTGTTGTCGCCATTCATCGTTCCTGCGACACCGCTGTAATGAAATCAGCTTATCTTCACGACTGTACCACTTATCTCCGTCACTGTACCTCCAAAAGAACACAATTTTTACTTAATTGAAATAGGAATGACAATATCTTTAATTCACTAAGCGACACAGATCCAACTAAGAGACGCCTCTGCAACAAATAACTCAAGAGCGATTTGTTGTCGCCATCCATCGTCGCCGCGACACCGCGGTAATGAAAGCCGCTTATCTCCATGACTGTACCGCTTATCCACGTCACTGTACCTCAAGACGGCTAATCGAGTGTTCATTTGAATTTAAATTAACGACTGTACATGGATAATTCTTTCTTTAAGGGTTTTTTTTAACAAATATAAGAAGTATATTAAATATTACCATCGTATGAAATAGACTTATGTAATGCGATGATATTAAGTAGATATTAAATTAATAGAATTTCGTAACTAAGCTTTCAATTAAAAAGCTGTTTTGAAAATAGAACCCGTTCGTTCTTTTTGTATCCATTTTTGTTTTAATTATAATGTTTAATATTTTATCTTTTAATTCAAAAGTTAGATAGTTAGATTTTCTAAATATGTTAGAAAATCGATTGCATTTATTTTAAGTAGTTTTCCATTTAAAACAATCAATAATCGAAATCACCAGAACAGAACATTCCCGAAATAATTTTAATCCGTAACAGACGTGAAATTTCATTTCGACAAACTTAAATCTCAAAACATTTAGAGTTATGGGTCAAAATGACGTAAAGGAAACATGGCCGCTAATAAATTCGTGTGTAGCTACAGACGTAAATCGCGTATCGTAAATACACGCAGGTGAGAAGTGGTCTGTTTATCGGATCGTGATCGTTACGCGTTTGCTATTTATTGTTGTGTACGGTGGGCGACGTGGGTTTGCAACGAGACGATTTCTCGTTCAATTTATTAGTTGCATGACCCAATATCTTTACTTGACTTAAGGATTGGCAAAATAATTTAAATAATATATTGCTCTACAGTGGGTACAATTTATTTACACTATTTTTTATTTATAGAATCTACTGGAAATAGTTTTAGTACTTAGTATACCAAATTTTATTTGTATTACCCATCTAATATCGACTTACATTGCAACGCATTTAATTTCATTGGAAAAACCAGACCCACGCACCACCTATTGTTTGATGCAAGTACATATTATACATAAAGTAATTATTGATTCAGTACTATCCTAAACTCGCTAATGTGGCTCGCTAGACCAAATTTGGTTTTAAAAGCCCTTCGACACGCCTTACAGTAAAGTTGGCCCGCAGAGTTGTACGCATATATGGCTTAGGTCTCTCATTTCTTAACTGGCGCTTTCCGTCCAGTGCGTGAAGGCGGATTTCCTCAAACATCTTAATCTTTTTGTAGATGAAATCGTAAACACATATGCAAGTGCCAGATATTACTGTAAAGTTTTTGACTCAATAAAGCGAATGTAATAAATACATATAGGCCTCTGCATATATGACAGATGATTCAAGCAGCACGAAGGCACTTGCGTTCATGACTAAAGAGTCCAATGCGAGAGAGGATCCTTCGGCCGCACTCCCGACAAGTGTATGCGCCCCCAGGTGGGCGGGGGTTTGAAGCCCGCTCATGACGCCTAACGCGTTTTTCCTTCAGTACTTCAAACCAGGCATCGTCATGCTTTGATTGACCTTCGTGAATAAGGCGTCGCCACTTGGCACGGTCCTCGGCCAGTTCCTCCCATCGGCTGCTAGGGATGTTAAACGCAACCATATCACGCTTAGCGCAATCTTTGTAACGGAGCATAGGCCGCTCAACAGACCTTTTCGCATCCGCAACCTGTCCCAGCAGTATTTGCCTTGGCAGACGAGTCTGCTCCATTCGATGCACGTGTCCCAGCCACCGTAACCGTTTTTTTTTAGAATGGCCGTGATGCTAGGCAGTTGTGCCTCGCCTAGAATAGACTCGTTTGTCACTCGATCCTTCCACGTGATGCCCAGAATGTTTCGAAGACAGCGCAAGTGAAATGTGTTCAGTCGGCGTTCTTATTTTGCGTACGTTGTCCACGTTTCTGCTCCATACAAGACTGTGCTTAGGACACATGATTGGTAAACAAGCATTTTCGTTTTTACCGTAAGGTGTCTGTTGTCCCAAGCCCTTGAACAGAGCCTCCCGAACGTGGAGGCTGCTTTACCGATGCGGGAGTCGATCTCTGCATCAAGCGAGAGATTGCTCGACAATTGCGACCCAAGGTAGCAAAATTTGTTAACCACCTGCAAAGGTTCGCCATTAAGCAAGATGACTGGTTGTTCTAAACATCCTTGCGCTAAAATAACGGTCTTCTTGCAATTTATGGACATTCAAAAAATGTGGCAGGCTCTGGCAAATTTGTCTATTAGATTCTGGAGTTGGGCCTGGTCATGAGCAACAAAGGCAGCGTCGTCAGCGAAGAGAAGACTATCTACAAATAGGTCCTCCCTGTAGCGTTTGGACTTGAGCATTGAGATGTTGTACAGCTTACCATCAGTTCGCGTGTGTAAGTGGATGCCCTGCTGTTCATCCCCAAAAGCAACCTTCAGAAGCACCGAGAAGAATATTCCGAACAAGGTAGGGGCCAGTACACAACCTTGACGAACACCACGGCGTACGTCAAATGGCGTAGATGTGTTGCCATTGTGCAGGACTGTGACTTCCATACCTTCGTGGAACGATTGCACTATCCTTAGGAGTTTCGGGGGGCATCCGATTCTGACAAGAACCGAGTATAACCCCTCTCTGCTCACGGAGTCAAAAGCCTTATTTAGGTCTACAAATGCAACGACTAGGGGGGTATGTTGCTCCCTACACTTTTCTTGTAGCTGTCTGAGTGAAAATATCATGTCGACAGTTGACCGTTGGTACCTAAAACAACATTGTGCCTCAGGGTTTACGCGATCGGCGAGCCTTTCTAGTTTGCCTAAAATGGCCCTAGCAAAAGCCTTACCGACGATGCTAAGAAGAGATATTCCGCGGTAACAGTTGCAGTCGCCGCGGTCGCCTTTGCCTTTATAAAGAGTGACAATGTTAGCATCTCGCATATCCTGAGGGACGTAGTTTTCTTCCCAACACTTAGCCAGGTGGTTGTGGAGGATGGGCAAGAGGCACTCAAGCTTGACGACTTCGGTGACAACATCGTCTTTATCAGGACTTTCCGCATTTGAGCTGCTTGACGGCCAGATAAAGTTCTTCTACGGTGGGTGCGGCGTCTAGCTCGTGCTAAGTTGCCAGTTTCGGGACAAGCTCCACTGCATCTGGCTTAATATCCACTGGGCACGAGTAGAGCCCCTTGTAGTGTTCTACCCATCTTGCCATCTGACGGGTGCTGTCTGTTATAACAGAACCGTCGATTTCTTTGAGAGGTGCCGTCTTTTTTGGAGTAGGTCCAAGAGCTCTTTTGATGCCTGCGTAAACCCCGCCAATATCCCCCGCGCTTGCGCACGCTTGGATGCTTTGGCAAAGCTCCGTCCAATACGCATTTGCAAAAAAGCGCGTGCTGCGCTGGAGTGAGGCTTTTGCCTTCGTGAGATCTTCACGCATCGCATCGCAAGGGTTGAGGCGAAAATTTAAAGCGGCTTGGCGTTTTGAGTCAATCAAGAGAAGTAAGTGCTCTTCGTTTTCTAGAAACCAGTCGTAAGATTTTACCTTTTGATACCCAAACACTTTTCCTGCAGTGTCAGTCAGAAGAGACTTCACTTTTTCCCATTCGACTTGCGCTGATGCCGTACTGTCCCAAGTTGCAACTTCTTCACGGACAAGTTCCCCAAAAGACTCCAGTCCACTGCCTCCATGTCACGAGTCTTAAAAAGATTTATCTTTTTTCGACCGAGTGGCTTGGAAGAATGGACTCTCCTGGGGACAAGTCGAACTTTAGTAGCAACGAGACTGTGATCGGTGTCGCAATCGGCACTGTGAAACGCCCGCGAGTGGAGCGTTTCCCGCAGGTCCCTCCTTCTTGCCAGAGCAAGGTCTAATTGGTGCCAGTGTTTAGATCGGGGATGCATCCACGAGACTTTCCGTATCATTTTGCCTTTAAAAAAGGTGTTGGTAACACACAGCTGGTGCTTTGAGCAAAACTCCAACAATCGTTGCCCGTTGTCGTTTAGCTTACCTATGCCGTGTGCACCGAGGCATTCAGGCCAGGCTGATGTGTCCTGACCGACGCGAGCATTAAAATCACCCAAAATGTGCAGTCTGTCAGTTGGATTTACCCTACGTACTGTCTCTTCGAGCTGGTCATAGAATTGGTCCTTGGTCTCTGGTTTTGATTTAAGCGTTGGTGCGTAAGCGGAAATTAGAGTGACAAAGCCGCTTTTTGTGTTTAGACGCAAGAACATAATCCGCTCGGAAACGCCTACAGGTGTCTCTATGGCGTTGATGAGTTGGTTTCGAACCGCGAAACCTACACCATGCTCTCGTGTTTCTGAGGAACTCTTGCCCTTCAAGTAGAAAGTGTAGTTAGCTTCACGCAAAGACCCTTCGTCTTCGGTTCTGGTCTCTTGTAAGGCTACAATATCAATATTAAGTCTTTTGAGCTCCACGTCGATACTGTAAGTTTTGCGCAGTTCTTGGGTGCAATCGGAGCTTCCGTAGGTGTTCAGGAAGCCTGTCCTCATAGTTCGGACATTCCATGTCGCAAAGCGCATGTAAGCAGCGTTGTTATGGGCTTTGGGATTTTTCCTTTGAGTGGGTGGTTAATGTCACAGCGTCAACGTCCAGCTGTAAGGCTTGTGTTCCGTTCACCCAGGCGGAACGAGTTAACGCTGAGGCGGATCAGTACCTTATTGATCGGGGGCTGCCCGACTTAGAGCAGGCGGTAGCTGATCAATGGATCTACGATGGATCCTCCTACTGTCAAGAGTGGCCCTGGCGCCCGCACTTACGCCTATTCGTGCCGACTTATAACCGGTGACTGTTTCTCCCCGTGTTGTTTTCCACCTGCAAGACAGGTGAGCGAAGTGTCCTCTTCGCGGATGCTGCTACACCTGGGTCAGGCGACTTTATGGCAGCACGGGCTTACCCAGTACCCATGCCACACTCTCCTCCTCCCCAGCAGGATCCACAGGAATGACGGGTCAATACGTGTGGTGCTGGTTTGGCCGCAGGCACCTGGCTTACGCCTAAACGGTGGCGCCACTCCGGGTTTAATGTTAGTTTTCCTTCTTTTTTGACAAGGTGTTGACGTCTGTGTCGGTGTGGGGTCACAGCCCTCCCCTCATCAGGTTTTATTTCATGAGCCGACGTGAGGACGTGAGGAGCCAATTAACAAATCAGTGCTATGATTGTTTACACGGCCGAGGTGCGTAAGCTCAGGAACTCGACTGGCTGCCTAATAATGAACAGTCTTTAAATTTAGACGAGTTAATTTGTAACATAGAGGTGCAGTAAGAAAGGATTTTCTGAAATTAATTTCAGAGGGCGCTCTAAAAATATTCTCAATTGTTGGATACGTCCAATTCACTTGCTTGTGTCAATCTTTTCAGCACACCAATAAAAATATAAATCGTTATAAAATTTAATTGGATTAAAAATTCGCATCAAATTTAATAGTGTGTTTTCGGCTATAATTAAGCCAGACAATTTGCTCTAAAAACCTGTCAAATAATAATAAATAAATTTAAAGCTGTGAATAACTTTTACAATAATCGGCATCGCTTTATGCATATGCGTCACACTGTACTTTACTACCAAATTCTTCATCAAAATAGATCGAACACGTAAATTTTTAAAATACCTTTAAAATTCTCATCTAACTAAATCTGACAACCCTAGCAGAAAATGAACTATTGGTAAGAAAAATTAATATTGGTATTGCAAGTATTTAAATGATATTACGAAATCGTTGTGACATCATACAATTCTAATGTTATTTGAAGCTAGGTGCGGTCCAATAATTTATATATAACGGTGAATGTTACAACAGGTATACTATTAGATGGGATATTTTCTCACGGATTCCGATGCTTGGTCAAGCAGGAAGTTTGAATGTGGGTCGGTAAGCCAATATGCAATAATTTCATACGAATAAACTTAATTTTTTTTGAAATTTTATTTACAGAACATTAAAGTTTATAAATATTTAATAAATTTTAAATATAAGTTGTTCGCACTCAACGCCCGATTAATGTTACTGGCTAAAAAACAAAAATATTTCTTTTTACAGAGGTTACCTGTAAGAGATCACTGTGTGTGATAAGACCACCTTTGAATACTATATGTACTATTTATTCTATTATATGTTTGTAAATTGTCTGCAATAAACGATTAATAAATAAAAAAAATATAATAATGAAACATTTTAAAAATTAGCCTAAAAAACGTTCTAATTATGTTTATCTGTCAGTGATATCAAGCAAGTAAGTCTAAAACGTAATGCTAAATGAATGCGTGTCACGTCATTCCACGTCACGCTGCTGAACACTGGAAAGGAAATTGTCCCGTCGAACGCATTACATTTTTCCATTCGCGTCAACGCCACAACAGCCAACAATGCTACAAAGGGCCAACGATCGTTGACGATGTGATTGGTGAAAACTATATCATACTATCAATTGATTAATATGATTTATATTTGGCTATATACATGCATATCACATATATATATATATATATAAATGTTATACATTTTTTTTATTTATATTTTAAATAATAAAACCTATACTGCTAATTTTCCAATATTTAAAATGATTACAATTATTCTTTGTGTTTGAAATATTATATTTAATTTTTTATAGTTTTGTAAGGGGTCATTATTTAATTGGTGTATCGTTAATAAGATCTATTTTTTGTATATTAAACAGGGTTCGGTCATCTAAGCGCGCTGATTAAATAATACAGCGCCGTTTAAAATAAAAAAAGTTGAGATATTTTAATATAAATGTCAATAATGTCTTATTTCTAGTTTAATTATAAATAATCATAAAAACAAAAAACTAACCAAATCAGAACATTCCTTTTCAAGTCTGCGAAAAGCCTAGCAGCCAAATATATATTATGCTAGTACAAAATATGTGTTCCTAAATCATTTATATAGTTATTTAACTCATGTGAATTAATTACAATAAAAAACAGCATTTTCAATACTTTTTAGTTTTAGTTGTCTTCGAAACAAATATTTCTAAACAGATCTTATCGTTATATCATTCTTGTAAATCTAATCGATAAACTAAAAAACAACCCCCAAGAAAAACACCTACCTAAGTTATTTCCAATTCGGCTCCCATAAAGAAAACGTACATTCGAATGATCACCTTCGAACGGCGAAATTCTCTATTTCAACGAAAAAGAAATCCCGAAATTAGTCCCAAACAAGCTTAGCGGAGGCGAAAGACGTCGGATAACAGTTACACATTTTCGTCGCGAAGGCTAACGATTCCGAAGCGAACTGTCCCATAAATCTGGTACTGCCTGATTGATACATGGCGGTGGGTTGACGCCCATCCCGTAATTTACTGCGAGCGACGCCCTCCAGCCATCTAGATAGCAAGACTTTTGTTTTGCATTAATTCCTCTTGCCTCTTGCCTCCGTGCCGCCTTGCTTGAGGAAAATGTAGTGAACCTTTATAAAAGGAATCGTATTTTTTTCTTCTTTTTTTTATCGTTGAAACTATGTTAAGGCTTTGTTTATGCTGGAGTTAATATACAAAGATATTTATTTATGTAAGAATACAAGGCTATTTAGATTATATAATAGAGTTATAATATACGCGTTATATCATTTTTTTGATTTTGATCATTCGATAATGCTGTAGAATAGAGACTATTGACCCTTTGAAAAAGTAGTGGCATGTAAATGTTCCCCGATGGGAAAGTTATCCTTTTGAGGATGACCGGTAACAGTAACAGTCTGTTATTGTCCCACTGGTGGGCTAAGACCTCCTCTCACTTTTGAGGAGAAGGTTTGGAGCTTATTCCACGTTGCTCCAATGCGGGTTGGTAGAATACACATGTGACAGAATTTCAATGAAAATAGACATATGCAGGTTTCCTCACGATGTTTTCTTTCACCATCAAGCACGAGATGCATTATAATCACAATTTAGCAAATGAAAATTCAGTGGTGCTAAAAGTGGTTATTTCATCCGGTAAAATGTCAAATTTAAAATTAATAATGAATTATATTGAATAATATTTATAAATTAAAGACATCGACTTTTATAATGTAAATAATAATTCAGTAAGTCTGTATTTTACTGAAAATTGTATATTAAAGTGACACATTCCGGACAGGTTGTAACTCATGTTCATTTTATTAATATATTTAACAAATTACAATGAAATGAATTACCTTGAACTTAAAGAACCATTTTCAATGATTGAAATCATTCAATTTGAATTGATCGTTTATATAAGGTTTAAAATTTTAGTTTGTACACAAATTATATAACGTCGAAATTATAATACACAATACAAATATTTATTTTAGTTTTGACCCAAATTTGTTCAAAATGCATAACATTTTACAATTTAAGTAATATTTGTCATTGAACTCATGTTTACTCGTCATCAAAAATGAGTTCAAAATACCAGTTTCCGCACCAGCTCAACAATATAACATGAATTACAAAAACATTTTTCGACTTTGCACTATTCAAAGATCCTTTCACGCCAGTAAATAATTCTCACACACCATAATCACTCGTCCCCAAAAACGGCGCACACAAACAGGGCAGTGACGTCACACGCCCGTCTACAATATTAGTTGAGTCGAAACAAAAGTGCGGTCCTTTAAAAAGTCAACAAGTAACGAATAACAGACGCGATTCTTTTCAGAGCCTGCATAAAAAAATCGCCACTAATTTCAAAACACTCACACTATGCGACACAGGGCTAGAATAAAGGCTTTCTTAAAAGTTAATCTAAGACAAAAGCGTTATTACCAACTGCCCCCGGGTGTGGGACGAATGTTGCCTTTGTTTATTTTAATTTTTTCGCATGGCGGGCGCCGTCTAGAGTCTAACTAGCGCTAAGGAGGGATATACAGAGTGCGTTCATAAAGGTATGTTATTTTTTCATTGTACAAGTGTCTTCATAACATGTTCTAAATTCGAAATGTATGTCAATTGCAAATGATAATGTTCATTAATTTTATTAATCTTTCGAAATTTAAAATTTTCGAATAAAGAACTTAACTTTTGAATTGAATTGAATTGCTCGCTTTTGTTTGAGATTGATGTAGATTTTCTTAGAATGTCATATTCTATTTGTCGGTATTTCTTATCAAACTTTCTACGTTCTATTTTTGAATACTCGATGATGCTTAGAATAAATTTGTTCTTTTATATGTTGCACAGTTTTTTTTTTTTTATCATTTATTCAAGCCTCTAAAGCAAAAATGTATATTTTACATTCACTTAAAAATTATAGGTTATTTGTAAACATCCCTATTTAATTTCCCAAGCAATATACATAATTTAGAATTTATATTTTATAACATAACATATTTAAGTATATATTTATATCTTCAGTAATAGAGTTGATTGTTGAGTGCTTTAAAATATATTAAAAGTTTTGTATTATCATTTATGTGTGTTCCAATGAATATTAAAATTTATTAAACAAAAATTAACTTTTCATAAATAAAATACATTCGACATAATAAAAAAACACCTATAATTTAAAAAATATATTTAAAAAAAAATCAAAACCGAACAGGCATTTTAATACAGCATTATAATATCGAGCATCCTGTATACTAGCATGCTACAGAACAGTGATATGCAGTTCATTTTCAGCTTTGGCGGGAATTATCAGCGATGCGTGATGGTTACTGCCTTCCGCAGCTTTGTATAGTGCTCTCAGTAAACAATGGTTTATTATATACTATATAGTTCTTTTAAAAGAAAACTCCTCGCTGAAGGAAGGCGTAATTAGCCTCATTCCAAAGTTTGAGATGAAGCTAGCCTTTTTTTATTGTTTTTTTCGTGTATTATAATAATAGGTGAAGTCTGATTGTTTTGTTTCGACTTTGTTTCATTGTTGTGTTGAAATTCATTTTTTTTTCACATTTCAATTTTCATTTTCATTTATAATAACAGTCAGGTTAATCCTCATCTGTACAATAACTAAAATTTTACCTTAAAGTTATTGTTGAGCTCTTGCGCTTTATGTCGTTGTAATTACATGTACTATAAACTTCATCAACAGTTTCTTATGTATAATGTTAAGCATGCTATTTTAAAAAGGTCTTTCATATTAAATTTAAATAAATATTTTATTTAAAATTAAGTTTAAGCGGTTAATATCTACACTGTAACAAATAAACATGTACAGTGTAACATAAAGAGAATTAAAAATAACAATAATTTTTATACTATAATACTAAAGTAATCTTGATTCAAAAAAGGTTTTCTTAGATACTTTTTAACTGATTGGTGGATCAAAATTTGTTGATTTTACTATTTTGTAAAATTTATTTTATAACTTATAACAAAATATAATAATTTAACTTATTGCACAATGAGTTATATGACAACTATATTCTACGTATTTTTGTGTCCAACAGTTTTTCATTAACATTTTCCAACTAGCTCAAAACTTCAGCGCCCACTGTACCGTACGTTGACAAAAATAGGATGACGTGTCAGGCGCCGCCGGCTGTACTCGTGCTTGCTAAATCATGACTTGCTCCGCTAAGCGCGTACACACGCGTTACTTACTACACTTTATATAATACGTACGTTTTTACTTTTCGAAAAAAGAACTACGATATATTTATCATGATGAAAAATTTAATATGATTTGCTTACTAGCATGCTACTTCGTTGCATACTTATATGGGCCACGTGACGGTAAGTGGTCATCACCATCTGACATTGGCGATGTAAGTAATATTAACAATTCTTCACATCGCCAATTCACCACCAATCAGTTGGTTTTCTTGTGCCTGTAGTTACACTGGCTCACTCACCCTACAAACCGGAACGAACAATACAAAGTATTGCTGTTTAGCGGTAGGTTTATCAATGGGCTGAAATGCTGGCTATTATTATTATAAAAATCAATTTAAATAATATTATGAATACAAATCAATTCAATTACTTCATTTACATACACATACAATATGCCGTTAGCTGCCATGTAATATAGTATAAACATACCAGCTTCTAACTCTTAAGAGAAAATAATCAATATCTATTGGCAGATAAGGAATATAAGGGATTACTCACAGCGTCAATGCGCTATCGCATGGGATGTAATATGTCGTGTCATTTTTCTCTGTTATTATACTGGCTCACTCAGCCATGTTAATAAGAAGTATCGGTTTCATGCTTAAATAGTTAGAAATGCATTTATTTTATGTAAACTAAATTATATTTAAAAGAGTTTTGTTTGATCAAAAACATTAAAGAATAATCATATCGGGACAATCCCTATAAAAAAAATATCACGGAATGCCGTCTAATATTTATATTTGTGATATATACTGGTAATGCTATATTGAGACAAATAATAGTGAACGAATAATAACATTTTACAAATAATCTCGGTCGGTCACAAAGTATTTTTGTAAAACTCTTTCGTTTTATTAAAATTTTATAAAAAGATTTGGCATTTACTACAAAACCACATCTCCTGTCGCATATTACCCATACTTCAAGCATATTATATTTGTTTCTGAATTCAGTCGCTCCAATGACAATAAGACAAGAAGACAAAGGAAAAAAATTGACAGCGCTTTGTATCATATTATAGTTAAAAGAATAACATATTCTCCAAGAGGGGCGTGTTAGAGCTTTGGGCATGCTCTTACCACTCCTATTCCTAGGTAAACATATAAAGCCTCTGGTCCTCTCCGAACACAATCCAGTCGTGTCATATTACAATATAATTACGAGAGGAATAGAGACTGCACCTGCAGCACACACTTCTACACTATAATATCTCATCTTTTCCGCTGAAAATGACCGCTGTGATCTGTAATGAGGATGTCATCTATGGTCATCTTTTTAGGAAACTGTATATATACAATTATTTACTTACTTTTTTATTATAAAAATAACACTCCAGTTAAACCAAGTTTGATGCATTTTCTTCATAAAGCAGGAACAAAGACGTGTGCAAATGTTTTGTTTCACGGTTTTTAGTTTTCGGTGATAGCAGTCAACAGTCGGTGATCAGTATACCTGTTAAAAATGTTATTGACTTACTTCAATGTGTTATAGATCCCTCCCTCTCCCCCCCTCTGTTATAGATCAGTCCCTTGGCTGACAAATTAATGGACAAACAGCTTATGCTAACTGACAACGTTCACACCTTTGAGCATGGAACCCTAAAATATCTAAATGAATTTCGAGAGAATTTAGTCTTGAAAATAGTTTTTTTTTTTTTAATAAAAATAAATATTTAAACAAACAAAGATACTTCTTCTGTAGTGTTATTTAATTATAAGAATTGTTATTCTATTAAAGTATTTCTTTGGATATACCTTAAAACTAATTTAAATTTTATACTCTGAAAAAAAGATATCTCAGTACTCGTATATTAATTTGGTTTATAAAACAGCATTAATTCTATAATTATATTTAAATATAGAACTCATGTATTAATATCGATGAGTGGTTGCACGGTATTATGTATAAAATGTATAAGATCAAAGGTCACACATATCTCTTAGACTTCATCAATTCGCACTTAAAACCTTCATTCAAATTTCAAACGATCGAAAGCCTTTCGGCAAATTCATTCCCTCAAAGGCCACTATCAAAACGCAAATATCTCACGTACTAAGGTGTCTCATTGAATGCACACATCTGGACGACTGAAGTTACTAATATTTCAAGCGCGACCACTACTCCGCTTTAGCGTCTTTACAAATATACCAACAGACTTGTTGAAATCTAATAACGTTCTTATTGCTTAAGCATAAGGGTTATAACGGCTTGCGTTTATATTTGATAATGTTGGTGTTAAGTTGGGAGGTCAGTGTAAAGATAGCGTTTACGGAGCTGGCTGTGGTCGCGGCTAGGTTGAAATATGCAGAGTTGGTATCGAATGTGACCCTTACAAAGGAGTGTTTCGGTAAGACAGTCCGTATGGAGACGCGTCGTGCCTGCAGGTGTGTGAGTGTATCCATTATGTCACGACACGGCATTACTGTTATAAATAACTTAAGCCACTTAAAATCTAATAGAAGATTTGTAATAAATGTTTAATTTTTAGTTATTTTTTATTTCTCCAGATTACTAAACTTGTATTTACATATAATTTAAAATTGATTTTTTTATTTTTAAAGTAATAACGTATTCTACCGATCCATTACTTTAAATTATAAACTTCAAATTAATTAATTGCAAGATTGTAAGCTTACGTCATGACGCTCAATTTTTTTTTGTACATAAAATTTTACAGTAGCGGGCAATAATATGTCTCGCACAGTTGATTAGTGTCCCTTGAGAATGAACGCCAAAGAAATCACTCATCACATTATTATATTACATATCTCGATATAATTCTATATTCGAAATTAGAATTATGTTCCTAATTAAGGGTCATTCACAGCCTCCATCATAGAAATCGTATCGTAAAAAATTAAGCAATGGATACACACGTATGTAGTTTTCAAAAGCCATCCTGAGGGAGGAGTCTCACAAAGTGACCGCTATTAAACTTGCATAGCTTAAGCAGCGAGTGTGAGGTCGGTACATGAGATCCCTAATATACGAATTATTATTTCAAACATATCCGTAATAAGAACGATTAGAGATTAATAAATATGGTAATGTACGTATATTCTGGTGTAATTTCAAGCTATTTAACATGATAAATTTAAGCCACCAGTAAGTCGAGATGGCTCAGTGGTAAAAACAACGGGGGAGCGACAAAACCTTCACCCCCTGAGGAGGAGCTCCCTGGCCCCTGGCTCCGCGTACTACCCGTTATGTCAACAATATCCCGCAGTCTCTCTGATCCGTGCAGAGGACAACCATCACAGAGTTTTTGGTGGGTAAGAATCTTACATACTTACATAATCCGACCCGCTACGGGAGCCTTTTGAAGGTTTTCATTGCGTAAACAAAAAAGTGGTAAGAACACGTGAATCTTAACCAATGGCTTAACAATGGTTTGGGTTGTCGAAGAAATTGCTAGGAACTCAGTTTTTACTCCGTACATAATAGATATATTGTATTAGCTACAATACTGAAAAGAAACATATTATACTGAGCATTTATGCAGTCCACATTAAAGTTAAGTTGAAATATAAACAATATATTAAAAAAAATAAGGTAAAAAATTTATATATGTAAGCATTATTTACAAAAAATCATAAACCGTGTCGAGACCGATACATAAAGTGCCGAAAATACTGAAAATACTGGCAGCATTAACCCGACGTACGGGACAGCGGATATTAATTTTTTTAACAAAACAGTTGAAAGCGAAGTACAAAAAAAGAAAAAAACTGTTCATGTCGTCATTTTTAGTTTTTTTTTTTTTAAATATAGAATAGGAAGGCGGACGACCATTGGGCCACCTGATGGTAAATGATCACCAACGCCCTTAGACATTGGCATTGTAAGAAATGTCTACAATCTCTTACATAGCCAATGCGCCACCAACCTTGGGACCTAAAATTTTATGTCCCTTGGGCCTGTAATTACACTGGCTCACACACCCTTGAAACCGGAACACAACAATACTAAGTACTGCTGTTTTGCGGTAGAATATCTGATGAGTGGGTGGTACCTACCCAGACGAGCTTGCACAAAGCCCTACCACCAGTAACTTGACTTAATTCCTGAAAAAATAAGATAGCCGATATGGCCCAGTGGTTAGAGCAAGTGGATTTTAATTGCATATTGCGTTCCACCCTTACCGTCTTTATAATTCAAGTTAAGCTCGACGGTTTTTTTTATACTGTCATGTGGTGACATATGTGATGTTCGCGCCTTTGGTGTATCATTCTATTAGTTTAGTATTTGCTTGTTTGACGTGCTTACATATTTTCATTTCCGCAATAAAAAATATATGAAATGCTATGTTTTTATAGTTTGACCTATTTTTATGCTTAACGATAACGTTGTTAGAAAACCTGCACGTGTCGTATGAAATACTGCTACATATGTATCCTCCTCAATACGAGAGGAAGACTTATTTCATTATTGGGATTTATAAGCGGAAAAATTTAATTCTTACATTAAATACTTTCATTATAAATTGATAGTTTTGATATCGATATCATACGCAAAAGATACAAAAACAAAGGATCCTATTTCATTCAAATAAAGAACATTATCTATTTATATTTAATATTTACAATATCTTATGTAAATATAACCTACTTACTATTAGTTATCTGTATGTTAACTATATTTTATTATTATTAAATATAGACATTTAGTTGCTTAAAATACTAATAGAGAGATTAAAATATGTTCTCTAAAAACAAAAACTTAAATATATTTAATTGCGTCAAAGATAAATTCATAAGGACAATGTATAAAATCATTTTTCTTATTTACAATATCTAACCAGTAAGAGTCTATTGCAAAATGTAGCAAGGCCAATTTATTTATATATAAAGAGCATGTGAGAAATTCCCTAGTTTTCTACCATATTAGCTCTTTTCACCCTTAACGTATAACCTATTGAATTAGCAAAGAATCATTATAATCGGTTCATAGTTTAATGAAAGTTGTCGCGTGATACATACAAAAACAATTCAAGACAAAGATATATTAAAAACATGAAATTCCTAACTATTGAAGACATTTTAACTGGACAGAAACGATTCCATCTAAAATCTGTCTGGCGGTGAAAATATGACGCGTACGAAGTTTATACGTCAACTGCGAGTGACCGAGGCGATCGATGAAGTTTGACCTCTTCACCTGCCCTCAGCCGTCTTCACTGCACTCCTTAAGGGTAAGACTATGTTGAGATAAAAATAAATGTATTTTTTTTATATTCATACGAATCAAATATTAGTTAGAGTAGCGAAAAGTTGTACTTATAGGAGCTGACTTTTTAATACATATGACATCAGATAGAGGGCAAAGTATTTGATTTTAAACAATGACCCCAGGACGAAATGGATACAGAAAATTAATTATAAATTCAGTTATAGTACGTTCCATGTTGTCGTTTTTTTATGTTTTCGTATAATCGATGAAAAAACGGATTGGATCATTACGTCATTGTCTATTTTCTGTATGAAAATCACCTACATTTCTTGTAGTCTTATTTATAAACAATCAAAAGTAAGACCTACATTATCGTCATTAAAATCATCATATATGTATTTCGACGTCAGGGCAACTAAAGCTGTCTTCACATCGACTCTCACGTGTTGGTTTCGTTTGGTTTTCTTTTATCACGCCTCCTGGTTTGACATGCGCATCCATTAATGTGTATTCGACAAGTCCTAGTCAGTTTTTTTTATGTATAGTATAGACGAAAAGCAGTGAATACACAAGAACCCATACAAAAAAATATTACAGAACGCTAGTTACTATGTAGCCAGAATTCGAGGGATTTTTTTAATACATTGTACGAAATGTTAGCAAGTTCTGTTCCAGTGGATAATATGAGATGAAGATCTCTTATTTATCATTGAAATGTAGACTAAAAATGGTAAAAATCAGCATAGAAAATTAAAGAAACCATTAGAAATTATTTAAATTACGAATCGCTGCGTACCCTTAAGTTCCAATCCCTTGTACTTTAATTACCATATCTCACTCGCTTTTCATACCGTAATATAAAACTTCATAGTCGTATCCAGACTGTACTGTACTGATACAACTTACAAAGTTAAGTTTTTCTTTTCACAACAACGACGACACTGCATGTAAGCTGGCGTAGGAGCTATGTGGAGCTCCTAGACTATAACCTTACCATGGCAATCCATAATAGAGATGACCTCACCACGGGCAAGCTAGCCGAAACCATCACCAACCAAACCATCCTAAGAATCTAGAATTCCATTAATATCAATGAGAATAAGAAAGACATACATAGAATTACAACGATAACAGCCTGTAAATGTCCCACTGCTGGGCTAAGGCCTCTTCTCCCTTTTTGAGGAGGAGGCTTTGGAGCTTATTCCACCACGCTGCTCCAACGCGGATTGGTGGAATACACATGTGGCAGAATTTCAGTGAAATTAGACACATGCAGGTTTCCTCACGATGTTTTCCTTCACCGAAAAGCACGAGATGAATTAAAATCACAAATTAAGCACATTAAAAACGTCAGTAGTGCTTGCCCGGTTTGAACCCACGATCATTGGTTAAGATTCACGCGTTCTTACCACTGGGCCATCTCGGCTTTATAGAATTACAAAGATAAAGAAAAAACAAAACAATAGCAATCCAAAGATTGTGTAAGTCTATGTGTAATAAAAGCATGTAGGCATTTCAAACTACCAAACTTTAAACCAATTAAACGAAATACTAAAGGCATGGACAATTCACATCTATGGGGTCAGGGCATTAAAAACCCCTGTATTTAAAAAAACATACCTCAAATAAAATAAATTCAGCAGATTCAAGTTACGTACTTGTAGTTCACAAACAATATTATTATTTGCACTATATTTTAAATTCGATTCTTCTTCCACTTAAATACCGCCGCGTCTGCGATCTGCCGTCTTTTATAATACCGACGTACGAAAACGAGAAGATTTTCAACATACGTTCTGCCGATTGATTAGTATCTAGTTTATATTAAATATTTGTACTTATTTTAAAACTTATAATATTACTCATATATTATTATACATATGATAGTTCAAGCAGTATTTGACCAGATATATTTAATTCAGGACATAATTGATTTAGTTGCAATTTTGGTATTATGATTTTGATTTCCGATCACATTAAGGATTAGTTAAGCAATAAATAAAGGCCTCGTTTGCTTGAGAAGGCTTGGAGCTAATTCCACAATTCAGCTACACGACACGGTTTTGTCGATTTTTAGGTTTTAACAGACACATGCAGATTTCCTCACGATATTAATCACCACCGCCGAGCTTGTAATGAATTGTAAGCACATTGTAATTCAGTAGTGTAACCCGGCTTAAACTTTCGGTCCCAATTCACTTGTTATAACCACTAGGCTACCTCGGCTTAATCACGTTATTTTATTAAAACATATATTCACATATATGTCTGTTCTTGTATTATAATATGTCCAGTATAGTTTTATTTCAATAGTAGCTATTTACGGCAACTTCTTCCGGTACGTCATAAAATTCTATTGGCTACATTGTAGGTTGATGTGTCCGGCCTACTTTATATACGATCACCCTCGGAGCCTCGACTTCGCAGGGGTATAATTAGGGTGTGTATTAAATTTAAAACATATTCTACGATTAGTTAACAACTGCTTAGCTTATTATTAAAGAGATTAGATGGAATTACCGTTGCCGATTTCTGAAAATTTCCCTTGTTTATATATTAATAGCATGAGTAATTAAAAAAAAATTAAAACCAAATTATTATTTTCTATCGGGATTTTATACGCACTTTTGTATCATGTTACTGGATCAAATCGAATGTGAGGATTCTAACGATCAATATGTACATTCTACCTAGAAGAACTGACAAGTAATTTATCATTTTTCTCAAACGAAATACACAGTCAACTCAAATCATTAAAATACTCAAACAGACTGACCTTTAGTTAAAGTTAATGTGTTTATCTACTAAGCTATTTTAGCTTGGAAGTGAAATGAAATATTCGCATTGAAATTTTATTTTTCTTATATTGCATCTTATGCGTATTGCAAACAAAATATACGATAAAACTGTACTCGCAACATTTTATGGGGGACATATTTAAAGTCTTGGCGATCGAAATTAAGACAATTTAAAAGGACTTATATACGAGCTTAGTATATAATATCAGATGCTGTAAACTACGTTTACATTCAACTTAAAATATAGACAAAACGATTGTGAGATTGTTGCCAAATCGAAAACTGAGCTAAACGCAAGCCCGCACGCCCAAATATACTCAAAACATTTGCATAAGAAGTAGTTTTATAAAAGTATTCCACCGTATTTTTCAATTACGCTTTTATTTTGCAGTTTCGAAAAATTTAAGACGCGATTCTACTTTTATTGTTTTAGTATTTTAGATAATAGATATAGTTTAAAACCAGGGTTTGCTTGCTTTTAGTTTTTCATTCGATCACTCGTGATATTTTGCTAGGAATACCAATTATACAATTCTCAAGTTTTGCTAAGTGGCTTCTGTGTATTATTATTCATTTTAGTAAATTACTTTTAGTCAATTCAATGTCCTCCCTCTGGGCTAAGACCTCCTCCCTTTTACCAAAAGGTTTCGAGCTTATTTGTTTTGATGTGGGTTGGTGGATAAATATTTAACAAATTTTCCACCGGCACATTCTTAAAAGATATCTTACTGGTGGTAGAGCTTTGTGCAAGCTCGTCTGGGTAGGTACCACCCACTCATCAGACATTCTGCCGCAAAACAGCAGTACTTGGTATTGTTGTGTTCCGGTTTGAAGGGTGAGTGAGCCAGTGTAATTACAGGCACAAGGGACATAAGATCGTAGTTCCCAAGGTTGGTGGCGCATTGGCGATTTAAGCGATGGGCAACATTTCTTACAATGCCAATGTCTAAGGGCGTTGGTGTCCACTTACCATCAGGTGTCCCATATGCTCGTCCACCTTCCTATACTATAAAAAAAAAAAGAAGATATTTTCGTTCATTGACTATGTTCGCACTATGAAAACTTAGTTATCTCGACTCAATAAGGACATCAGTCGCCTGTATGACTTTCATAGAGTTGCTATAAATAAATCACATCTCTTGACATACCTACAGTTTTTTTATATGGAATAGGTACGTAGACAGACAAATGACCTGATGGTAAGTGATCCATCACCATCACCATCATTGACGCTGTAAGAAATATTAACCATTCTTTACATCATCAATGCGCCACTAACCTTGAGAATGTTATGTCCTTTGTGACAGGAGTTACAGTCACAAGTACACACTATGTATTGTTTTTGGCGGTAGAATATAAATTAGGCGGAAGGTATCTACCTACACGATCTTGCAAAAAGTTCTTGTGGTAAGTTAGGTATCATAAAAACAAGCAAATAATTCTAATCGAAATGAAGTTAGTAAAACCAAGATGATCCAGTTGTTAAAGCACTTTGATCTGCAGTTGTTTACAACTTATCTCAAGCTCATCGCTGAATAACGATGTCGATTGAAATGCTGTCTCACCAGTCAGGTAGTCAATAGTGATATTCTTTACGGGCCGCCTATCGACGTAAAAGTCGTAGTCGGTTCGATTCGGACCCAAAGGTCTATTGTCGTTCCCATTCGTAACACAAGCTTCACACTTAATTTGAGTAGTAAATAGTAATATTAGTAATTACTCAAAACAACAAAAACGGGACATGCTATTATTCTGTTTAAAAAAATAGTTGACCTACCGGCGGCGAAATGGGCAGCTTAGCATCGGGTAGAGACAGAGATGACTTTTTTAAATGTGATTAAAAAAAATAAAGGCAATTAATCAAATTAGTAATTTTATGTATGTGAATTTAATAAATATTTAAAAAATCGAGAAGGTAAAAAAATTAATCAAACCTTTATTAAATATATATTTACCTATTCGATACTTATAATAGATTAATGCTTAGCGTGGAATTGTTTTAAACAATAAATTACCTTGGGTCTCTTTATAAATTGGAATAAAAATAGTTGACTAAGAGATAAAAGCGTATAAAACGAAACTATATTTGATAGTATTAACCAGACAATGTCACTCGCTCAAAGAGTTCCTTGCTTCACTCTGACAGTTCCTGACAAGTACTGAAGTACTCCTGCATAGAAACCCCCTAACGATAATTCAAGCTGAAAAATTGTACAGAAATGTGCGGAGATAGCTATGCAGGCTGTAACTGGGATATTTTTATGTATGATGTAATAATATTATATATATGCTGATGAACTAATGTCTTTTGTGTGAATTTATTATGAATAATATTTATCTATTTATTTATTTATTTATTTAATACTTTATTGCACACACAATGAAAGGACATACAAATAAAGAGAACAATTACAACAAAGACAAGAAAATAAGAGCGTGCAAAGGCGGTCTTATTGCTAAAGCAATCTCTAACAGACAACCTTTGGTGAAAGGATTTGCAAAAGCAGAAACAGGATAGTGCAAAAAATAAAAATAAAATAATATTCAAGATAAAAGAAAATAATGACTTATAATATACATACTAATCTTCTTATCTATTTGTTTTTACATGAACTTTATGTAGCATAGCATATGATTGCAGCTTAGATGCTTTTTGTTAATAATTGATTTAAAATTAAAAGTGTTTTGATATATTTGAACAAGCACAAATAAAAAGGTAATATAATAAAGATATGTTTTCACTAAATAAATAAACGAATTAATAAACAATAATCAATTAATTTCATCACAACACATTAAATTTTAACGAATATTTAGAAAACAAATAACTTCAAAACTCAACTATGAGACTTTTCCATCCGTCACAAAATATAGAAAAATGGTTGCCTTATTATATCCATATATAACAAGAAAATTATGAGACAAATAAAACAGTTCGCTCACAACAGTTTTCACAAAAAAAAATCCATCCAATAAAACTACGTGCACCATTTAACACAGAGATCACTATTGTCTTACCTGGCGCGTGCGCCGAATAATCGTCGATTAGGTAGGGTCAGCAGATAAACAAAGCGACGCATTAAGGGGGTGGATTAACGCGAGCTGAAATATGTCGGTCGCCGTAAATTTTCTTACACCCCCACAGACGCGCGGCCCATCGACAGCGTTGAAGGGTACCGACAGCAAAAAAGTTTACTCTTTTATTATTTACAAAAGTGTAATTAAAAAGGTCACAATACGTTTTTAAACATATTGCAGCTTTTTTTCGAGAGTTAAAAGCTTATTAATAGAATAAACTGAACATTAAATTGGATTTTCTCGATAAGCAAGCAAGTGGCAACTTGTGCATAAAAGACGTTATATTCGAAAATTTTCTAAATAAGTAACATTGGGTGTGGGCATTATAACATGAAAACCAACATTTAACTTGAAGAGACATGTAAAAAACCTATGACGATGTGAACTGTGTGACTAAAAAGTAAAAAAAAAGTATATAATGAAAGGATTCTAATGATATCCCATACATTGAATTCGATTTAGGCATTTCAAAATTAATTGATGGAATATAGTAACTCATATATACACTCAATCACAAATCCATCATTATTAACGATCACGGAAATTTATTAAGATTTGTTATGCTAACCGTACCGATGTCTCCCGATTCGTCCCACCGAAAATTTTCGTTCGAGCCGTTTCTAAAGCGCCTTTTTTAATCTCTATAAATCAAATTTATGACTTGTGTAAGCTTTCTGTTTTATTTACCCTTTTATAATTTTGTTGCGCGCGCTCCTTTAGATAAAGCGGGGTATGGGGTAGTATAAGTGTAGAAACTGTACAACAAACAGAATTAATCTGTGTTTTAACAGATTGTTGAATTGTAATTCGTATCAATTCTCTCTTGTATTGTTAAAGACTTTTCATTTCTGTAATCGTAAATTATTGTAAATTCTGTTATTAGAAATTATTCTTTTTTTAAATTTTTGTTCAAAAACAAACACATTTCATTTAATTTCAAATCATATTATATAGTATAATATGTAAAAAAGCGATAATTTACATATTAAATAAGTTGATGTTTTTTCAATTTTCTTCATTACTCAATTATTAAAATCCATTGGTTATTTTCCATATTTCCATTAAATTTAAATTTAAAATCCATATATGCAAATCATACAATACATAGTATAACTGTAACAAGGGGCCGGGTTTGAACCCACGATCATCTGTTAAGATTCACGCGTAATAAGTACTTTAGTAGTTGTTTAGTTATATCTATCTCTGTCATCATTGATTTGACATACGAAGGGAGAACAGACATCGTTGATAAACTAACTACTCTCTAAATAGGCCGATAGCCAAACGATAAAATATATTTTTTACACCACTTCAAAATTACATCAATTTGATCACGAAACTATTAGAAACGCATTCTTTTAGCGGTTTTTTTAAGTTTTTTTTAAGTTAAGTATTGTATTACGATTCAAAAAGCGAATTAATCTGTTTGGAGGTACTTTTTAAAATGTGATCTGTTTTGAAGGCTGAGTGAGCAAGTGTAACCACAAACAAGGGAAATAATATCTCAGTTCCCAAGATTAGTGCCAGATTGACGATAGAAGACATATTAATTATTTCTCACAGTGCCAATATCCATGTGTCCCACATCAGATTATTTGGGCTTCCTATTAAAAAAAAAAAAAAAAACAGAAATAAAATTTAAAAAAAAAAATTGAGTGCTACTTACAACATAGGACACAAAAATTATCCGTCACGTACGTACGTTTTATTTACATCTACCAACACTAGATACATAACACACAGTCATAATAGAGTAACTAGCATCATTTGTTAAATTCAAAATCGCTACATCCGTATCTTTGCACCATAAACGGCTCCCTTCAATGGATTTTGTCGTTCGTCTTCTATCTACGATAGCTGACGGTAATTAATTTCGGCATTGTTCGGCGTATGTCGCGGTATTATTTGCTTCAGTGATAAATTTGTTTTTATATTCGATTGATGATTTTTGCCCTACGGCAGGTGTTTGTGTGGTATTGTTAAAGAATTTTGATGTATTATACATTATTAGAAATACAGCTGTACCTTGTCTTATGTTATATTTTTAGTAGTTTTTTTTTCAACAGAATTTCAAGTTAACCCTTCAATACCACCTACTGGTTAGTACTGATTATGATGCACATTTGACCGATTCCAGGAACAGCAGCCATTGTTAATGATAAGTAGCTACCCAGAGGATATTATAATGTACTAACACATATGAGGGATTATCTATTCACTCGCTTTAATGATGCGATAGAAATACTAATTGCCGTGTATGTGAAAAGGCGCGTATGTTTGGCTGTGCATTGATGACTTATGAAGTATTTAATTCCTTCAGTATTATTGGGCAGAACTGACGAAAAACCTTATCAGGTTCACCAATTGCCGTCTTTTTTCCATAAAAACTTTAAAAAAAAACATCGTTCGCTTAATATATTATCCAGGTAAAGATTTTGATTATTTAAGACTTATTTAAGAAAAAAAATCTTTCTACTCTTTATTATACGTAAACAATAAACGAATACAAAAATTACATTTGAATGGTACATAAATCAGAATATTTGTGTTATTTCTAAGTAATGGTAATTTGAAGTTCGCTATCTTCTATTTGAATCATTCTCATTTCACTAATAAATATCAATTGGTATGAACCAAACGGTATTGGTTGTTCGTTGTTATGTTTCATATTGAAAATACATATTACATAATTCAATGTATTCAGTATTATATATATACTAGCACACATAGCTACTCCTTCTCCAACGTCGACGCACACTACGGATTTCACACAAATCCTATCCAAATACTTTTTCTCCTTATCTACCCGTGCGAAGCCGATTAGATATAAATATCATATAATAACGAGAATCTCCAACAAATGAATCTATACAATTTATAAATGCTTAAATCACATTTAAAACATTTCCGTAAAAACATTACATAATTTTAAAACGTTACATTCAATTTTATGTTCTCCAAAATAAAACGTCAACACTCCACAATAAATCCAAGGCCGGACCTCCCTCAAGGAGGCAGCCATGACTGTCAGGAGGTGATAGACGGCGCTGTATAAAACTGACGAGACGACTACGCTCGTCGGAATGGCTCTACGGAGCCCACTATATCATTTTTATTACATGCCATCTTCATTTTCATATTTCATATTTGCATTTCACCCTACCTCCCAACCACCCACGGTTTCGCGCGTTTTTCTGTAATCACCGGCTTTGTGGAATGTTTTTTCTAAATATTGTTTTTAAGATGTTATTTTAAATTAATCATAGATAAATAATAGTGATGTATTTTTAATTTATATAAATAATTAACTTTAAATTCGGATGAAATTTGTGACACGTTTTTATATAAAAACGGCAATTACTAATCGATAAATGATGTATGATGATGAATGCCGATGGAAACGCAACAAACGAAGTCTTCAGCTTGATATCCATGGGGAATTTGCCATGCTTTAAGTGATGTTGAAAGTTGAAAGATGCTGAAAGAGGAGGTTTGCAACTGGCCCTTTCAAACTCGGCCTGGAGTGGACATACAAAAAACAACATATGATATAAAAATGTGTTTCTTTGCAATGTATATTTTTTCACGCTTAAAGTTTGAAATTCAGAGAAATAAAACACTTTAAATGAATAGGAATTTACCATTGAAGAGCATATAGGGAATTTTCAAAATGATTTAAAAAAAAAGTATTAGTTTTTCTTTATATTATTAATCTTTTATTCAATGCAGGCACTTACACTTCTCTTTTTAGCCAGAAGTATTTCATTGCTTGACTAAGCATTTAGAAAAAGTAAAAAAAGGCTTCATAATGAATACTAAACTAATTAGCCAAGAAAATTCGCGCTTACTCCGTTAATGTGCGATGCAAAGTCACATATTCGCATAATATCAGCGTCGGAGATCGGGAGCCGCTGAGTCTCTTAAACACGCCTCTATAAATAGTGGGTTGAATACCTGGACTCTGTTAAGGGGGATATGAAAACAAATTTAAAAAAATATCCCAAAATATTTTATTATTCAGCCTTTTGCCGTCCACTGCTGGACGAAAGCCTCCCCCATAGAACGCCAACCATCCCGATCTTGGGCAGTCCGCATCCATCCCGTGCCCGCCACCTTCTTCAAATCGTCAAACCCCCCCAAAATATTATATAGGTTAAATCGCACAGTGGATGGAAAAGGTAAGTCTAAGCCAAATCGTGCTGGTTAAAATCCAGAAAAGTAAATTTATTTGTATATACCACATAGAAATCAACGAATAATAATAATAATAATAAATAAGAGATCTCTCGGTATGTGTCAAGTGTATGACATCTATCGACAAAACAAATCGCATAGAAATAAAAATAAATTGTTTGTGTAATTTAATAATATAATAATTGTATTGGATGGGAGAGACAGTGACATTCTCATAACTATAACCTATTACTCATAATTTTAATGTTTGATAAACGCGTGATTAGTATTTTTTTATTTACAGTAAGAAAGCAGATGGACATGAAATAGGAACAAATTATGAGACAATGGATAGCCACCTTCTATAATGTGCTAATATTATACTTTGTCACTGTAGAAAGTGCAGTCGATGCCGTCAACCACAAGGATTATTATGTATTATATAATTTCTATTTAAGCTGGATTTCAGAACGAGGTTGCTTGATGAAAGATTGACACATGTATCATACCTTCCCCCAAAGATCTTACACTCATTTACCTCATTAGTTTAATATTTAAAAACATTACTAGAAAGCTGCCCCTTAACTATGCGGTGACCACGAGCTCAAGAGACAAAAACTGCAAGTGTACAGCCCTCTTTACGAGCAGTGTGCGGTGCAGGCAGAATTATAAGAGGTTTTAGCACAACTAAACAGATATTAAATTCAGCGTGTAAACGGGCTTTGCTTTTTAGAATGCACGTTTAGAATATATCACATAATACCACCGGATGTACGTTGGAAATACTGTGTTACATATAATGGAATGGGATTACTTGATAATGGAAAATGTCGCAAAATTTTAATATTGACTTTAGTACGACCAGAAATTATAGTATGTTGAAGCAATTGACGAGAATTGTGACATTATTATTTGATTTTTGAAAATATGCATCCATTGTAAGTATTTAATACATATATATTGTAATAAATATTTAAGGCTTATTAGTCTTGACGGTTAGTATATGTACTTATTGAAACTGTATGGTAGCTTGTTATATAAATGACATAATGGATATTGATTTGCAAAAGTGATTTTTAAAACCATATGTTTTATTATAACTGGTTCTTAAAATCGCAGGTAGTTCTGCCAACACGGCCAATCTCGAATACAAGTCTAGAGTTTGGGTAAGCACAGGTGCACTCTCTGTTTCCTCACTTTCATAGTTCAATTGGACAGCAATCCAACACGACCAGAGAAAAATCAGACTCAGGACAAACGGCTTTACGAGCCACGACCATAACTAATGTATGTATAATAAAAAATATATATTATATATCTTAATATATATTGTAACTGAAAATGCACTAAAACCATATTTTCTTTCCTCAATAGCAAAATGATCATAAATAAATGTATGCATAACAAAAATTTGCTTTCATCAATGTCTAGTCAAAAGAAACCAAACAAATAATAAGTCTTCGTGTAACCAATTTTTTCGCGATCGATCAAACAAACATTACGATTTATGTGAAATAAAGCGTATTTTGTAAAATTAACGCATCATTGACGTACGCACGCATAACAGATCGTCTGACTCAACAATATATCTGATCACTTGATCCCGCTACTTCGTTTGCTGAAAATCGAATTAGAAGAAAAGTTTAACGACCCAAGATGTTTTGATGTTATTCTACCGCAAAACAGCAGTACTTGGTTGTTGTGTTCCGGTTGGAAGGGTGAGTGAGCCAGTGTAATTACAGGCACAAGGGACATAACATCTTAGTTCAAAAGGTGATGTAAGCGATGGTTAACATTTCTTACAGTGCCAATGTCTATGGGCGTTGGTGACCACTTACCATCAAGTGGCCCGTATGCTCGTCCGCCTTCCTATTCTATGATAAGAAACAAACGATGATTCGATATTAAATTGAAAGGTGGTCTGGTGACTAACTTTTTGGCTTGAAATTGAAAGCATGGGCTGGGAAGTTATTGAGTTTTATTGTCAACATATTCTTAGTAGTCCTCAGAGGTTTAGAAGAACACTGCACACACAATGCCAAGTGTTTACCCGTGCCCCAATTCACGATCACTTCATTGGAAACTAGGCAAAGGCCTAGTTAATCACCAGCAACAAGTTCAGAGGCTACACATGATATTAAAAAAAATGAATGAATGATGAAATGAAATAAAAAAATAATAATAACAATATTACAAAACATCCAGTGACGTAGCCGTAGTGCGGGCACTAGGCAAGCCTGACCTGCAGATACCAACCACCAGTTACAATTTCGCACGTTTAAACAGTTGCTCGGAGTATATCACATCCCCATATCCAATGCTTTGATAATATTTATTTATTTATTTAATCTTAGGATGACATATACAAAAACATTCATCACATTGAGAAAACATCATATACCAATTAAGTCTTCACAAATAATTAAATCAAAAATACATAGCAGAATAATAACTATACAAATTCAAATTCTATTCAAGGTGACAATTTATGGTGACAATACAATATTATATAATTATACAATAACAATAATATATCTTTATATAAAATAATTATATTTTTTCATGTTTACATATTGTAAACATGAAAAAATATAATTATACATTATACCTAACACAAAATAAATAAATAAAATAAAATATTTGTGAATAACAAGAAACATGTTTTATTTCTAGTAAATATTAGGTCCTTACATATGAAATTGGCGTTTTTTACGGGAGGTATATAAAGTTTTTTTTTTGTGAAATATATTTAATTAATCAAAGTATGCACCATTACTATCTATGCACTTTTGCCATCTTATAGGTAGTTCATTGATCCCTTTACTAAAAAAACCCTGGGGGCGAGAAACAATAAATTCTTTGAAGGTGGTTTGAACTACCGCATCGGAGTTGAATTTTTTTCGTTATAAGAAGTTGTCCAAATTCCGGAAAAAATGGTAATCTGTTGGATCAAGGTCCGGGGAGTAAGGTGGATGTCGCAGACATTCCAATTGTAGCTCATCTAACTTAGTGGTATTTGTTGTGCAGTGTGTGGTTTTGCGTTGTCGTGAAGCAGCGGTGCAGCTAGGCCACTCTATCACTCTCAATCACTGTAGTGATTGACCAATCTCGGTTGTTTAGCTGCTAGTTCTTTCTTCATGGTTTGCAGTTGCTGACAATAGATATCTGCCGTAATCGTTTGGCCAGATTCTAGAAAGCTATAGTGAACGACACCGGCGCTAGTCCACCAAACAATCACAAGTAACTTTTCTGAGTCAATTTTCGTTTAGGGCAGGATTTGGCTAGGTCTTCAGGGCTTAGCCATTGCGACGAGCGCTTCCTATTATCGTACAGTATCCACTTTTCATCACAAGTAATGATTCGATTTAAAATCCCTTCATTATTGTGTCGGTTGAGCAAAGTAACACAGCAGTCGACGCGTGTTTGCAAGTTCGATTCACTCAATTCATGTGGAACCCATAGTTCAAGTTTTTTTACTTTCCCGAATTGCTTCAAGTAGATTAATATAGTTATCACTTACCCCTAAGCCTGCAGCTATCTCTGAAGTGCTTTGTTATGGATCCGCTTCCACATAAACACTGATAATTAATCATGTATATAGCTTTGTACTTAATGATATTTTTAAGTTCTCTTACAAATTTATCAATTATCAAAGTTATTTCAGCAGTTTTTAATATCGAAACTGAATTCTATTGTTCGTTTTACATCGTTTTAATATCAGTGTTTAACACAGACATGGTTCTTACAAATTTATTGTACATATTTACATCGTATAAAACAATATTCAACATTCGGTATTAGTATAAATATTTGGATCGTAAAAGCTATAGTATACGGTGAATCAGAACGCGCTTATAAATCCATCGCTACGCGTGAGTAAAACAGTTCATAGATATTTGTTACGGGTTTTAAATCAAGAAAGGTGCGCGCGAGTCGTATGACCATGTTTTAAAGTATTCCTGGATTGATGGAAATTTCGGCGGAGACCTCTCGCTTCTGAGTCTGACCCTAATCACGCTTGCAATGTCTAGATAGAGATGGTCTCTTTCTGCGAGAGTGTTATGTTGTAGAAGAAGGCCGCGAAGAGGGAGTATGAGGAGAGTGCGTGCGCTGACTCGCTCTGTCGAAGAAGACCGGGAAGGAGGCGCCGACGCTACGTGCTCCTTCTCCCCCCACCGTAAGTGTCGCTGAGGTTAGGGGGTTATTACGTGCCCCGGGAACACTTTAGGAATGGAGACCCGCTTAAGTTGTTCAGCCATCAGGGCATCATGGTAGGATGCGCAAGCGATCCCGAGATCCTCGAGGAGACGGAGTGGTTACAGTTGGTTTTTTAGCGGATATTCCGGCGCCTTTATTGTCGGCGAGTCAAACATAGCTGGATCCCCCTCATCCACCTCATTTGGGGTAAAAAAAGCATCGAGAAAAATGCATCGAAGTGGTAATTCTTGCCAGTAGTAACAGACACTCCATCACAGATTTTTCATTGCATTACTATTTTGAAGTATGAAACCGAATGATGAATCACTTTTCTTCAATTTTAAGTAAGTCAAATTAATAAAATTTTATCCAGATATATAGTTAGATATCAACAAAATCAATTGAGGTATTGATAAAATATATCAATACAGCTCGAATATCTATGAGCGGTGGTGACCAAATTATCTTCAGGTTGCCCTTGATGATGAAATATATATTCACCGTACTACACCGTGTTATTGTTCATGGCCAGTAATAAAATTGAATTCTAACAAGGGTTTTATTTCAGTATGTTATTTTATTATTATCATAAATTTCTCTAAAACATTTTTTGTAACTAATAGACACAGGCTTGTCTTAAGCTATGGTCACACGATTGGCGCTGTTTACATTGAGACGGCGTGAGATCGTTCGAACAATTCGTCATCGGGCGAATGAATCTCTCAACACGTACGAAACTGTTTTATTACAGCCATAATAATGTTCAGAACTGGCTAAATAATATTTATTGTTAAAATACTTTAAAAACGAAAAACTATTAATTTCTCAATTTTACAAAAGAGACATTTTTGTAAAGTTATGGTATTTATTTGTTATTGGACATTTTTATTTATTATGGTATTTTTATACAATTTAATATTCTTAAATACAAAATAATTAAGAATGTAAATTGATTAATACTCACAAAAAAAACTATCAATTTATACGAAAGTGTTAATAATATTTTTAATTCATCTGGATATGGTACAATCTTGGACGATAATCAAGTTTTAAAGTAATATGCGTTCTTATATTGTATTGTAGTGTGCCTATCTAACTATTTCTAATTCTACATACTTCTAATGATTCCCAGCTCTCAATCTTGCTGAGTCGTGTCGATCTGCGCCTGCGCAGCTCGACGACAGACAGATGAGCTAACACATGACGAATGCAAACTATAACATCGTGTGAAGCTTCAAGATTTATTTGTGTCTGCGAAGCGATGGTAATGGCTTCTTTTAGTAACTGGATAATTCTAAAGAAAATCTAAGAGTGTTCTCAAGCCATCTTATTGATCAATCCCTGAGACTATTTTCGGAGTATTACAGTATTGCGTTTGCGCAGCGATTACTGTGTAATGTAGTGTATGTATAATTTCAGGTTTATATAAATATAATTTCGTATGTTTTGCGTATTCTGTCAATGTAGAAAGATAAAAATGTCAATTCAATCGCTTTCAAATCAAATAACATTTCGCCTGACTTTGGGTTTGAACCCACGACTTTTGTTATCAGTTAGCAATCAGATTTTATGTATGTGTATGTTTTGGGGACGCAAACAGACAACCTATACTCGTAGTATCAAATAATAATCGATATAAATGTTTTATAGCCACCGATTTAATTACAGTCACTAAAGCCAAAGCCGAAACGGACAAATTATCGTTTCATTGCCATTGAATTATTATCGCGACAATTTGAAATATCAAAAACAGATCGTCGAGTCCTTATTATAATTAAAATAATTACTGGACAGACAAACAGTTTACGACCGCAGTCACACCCAGATGTGCATTAAATACGATTCATTATCAACAAAAATGAGTTTATGTATATTTATTTGCGTGTAACGCGCCGCAGACGTCAAAACAGCGTACCGCCGCCGCTGTCATTTACCACAAAAACTAGATAAAACCGATTAAAATCGGTTCCTGCTGGTGATGGCCGCATTACACGATTACCTTATATAGGTACAGAGTGATTTAAAATATTGCAATCACAAGTATTTAGATCTCACGATCATTAATCTCATTTTTTTCATCTAGTCAAAATATTTCAAATAAAAAAAAAACTAAATAAATGGATGAACGAATCATAACATTTAATATAATAGATAGTCACTATGTTTGATCATCATCACCAAAAGTGCTTACAAATATCAGCTTAATCGGTTGTGCATGCACCCACACATGCTAATAGCTTAAGTTAAGAAAGCTTGCAAAAAGTCTGTGCAACTCAGTAAGTGTGACCTTGAAATGATAGCATCTAGAAGTTTGAAAATTGACGGACTGACCAAACTGTCAATCCACTAGACTGTAAATCCTTAAATACCTTCATACCATTCCAGCCTCAAGATATGCACCTTCGCCAGCGAGAGCAATGAATTGTAAAGACGAATTAACTATTTCAAAAAGTCCAAGGTACCTTCTTTGTACCTTTAACCTTAGGATTCAGTTCTTGTCGATTCTTTTCAGTAGAATCCATATTTTGTTATAGGTTGTTGCTTTCTATTTAATCCTGTAACGTGACAATTTAAAAATTCCTATTTAAACATTACTTAGTACTGATGTGTACCGGTTTGGAGGGTGAGTTGACCAGTGCAACTATAGGCACAAGGGACATAACATCTTAATTCCCAAGGTTGGTTGCGCGTTGGCTATGTGGGAATGGTTAATATTTCTTACAGCGTTAATGTCTATGGATAGTGGTTATCACTTACCATCAAGTGGCCAACTAATATTTTAAAAAGAAAATATGGTTTTGATTTTGATCGATGTATATTTTGTTTGAAACTATATATAAATTTCTGAAATGTTATCGAAAAGAAGCAGTTAATGGAACACGTGAATCACGATCTAAAGCGGTACCAAAACCGGCCAGTATCACTGAGATTTTCATGTGTTTATAATTAATTAGCACAAGGGACATAACAACTTCCTAAGGTTGGTGGCACATTGGCGATATAAGGAATGGTTAATATTTCAATGTCTATGGTGGTGAGCACTTAACATCAGGTGGCCCATTAAACCGTCCGCCTACCAATACCATAAAAAAAGTTAATACCAAGGCCCAGTGGTGGAGATAAACGTCATGTTTCCACCAAGCAACATCGTTCTGATCTTATTCCTAAGGGTTAGAGAAACCTTTGTGATCATCAATAGGATATTTGCGAATTGTAAATTTAACATTTTTACATAAATTTACTCATTTTATTCAATTAGTAACGATCACAAAAGCCTCGGAAGCGACAAAGCGTCCATTATATTATCTCGCCAATAAAATAACGAGATCTAAATTTCCCCAAAATTTATTTATTTATTGCTTTTATAATACGTCCGAGTATATATCACGGGCCTGTCATACTGGCGGGCGATAATGCAAAATTTCGGGATGAAAAATCCATGGAGCCAATCTTATTATAATTTTAAATTTAGTATTTTTTTTACTCTTAACAGTTTTTGTTTTATTTATTGATGTTTTTTATTGCTTTTAATTTCGACTTTTTTATTCTTGTAATAAAGCCATAAAACAGTTTACAAGCTTTCCAAAAATAAGCTTAAATGTTTTTATATATTTTTAAAATAAAAGGCTATTAATGGACTATCTCATTTGTTAAAAATATTTTTATATGATATAAATAAATAATGTTGCAATAGTTTCATCACTTATCCATTATAGACATGTCAAATAACTATTTAAAAGAGCTGCTACGAAAGAACCTAGAAAAAGAAAATATGTTTTAGCTTCTTTCAATTTGGTAAAACAATTGTCGTTCGTGTGACTTATGAGGATTATTTAAATATAATGAATAACATCTCCACGTATTTCTCTAGTCACAAACGCCACCAGCGTCGAAGTGTGCTAGTAACGAGAGGCGTCACAATAATTTTCCTCGTATGACAATGCTTTAATGTGCGTTTGATTCATCCCATACAAATGAGGTTATCATTCGCAGCGATGTCGACTCGTTATAATGAATTTTGCTATTGTCAAGCGCGGCCGTTTTGTGGCTGTACGCTTTCGCCCATTGGCGACATATGCTTGACAACCTGATTAAAAGGTTTTTTGGATATATGTCCATTGGCCTTATCACAACACATACGGAATTTATATTTTAAGCGCCTCTTTATGTGTTTAAACTGAATTATAATATAATATTGGATTAATTAATTATATAAATAATTTTGTATTTTTGTTATACTAAATCTTAACAAAATATTCCTTATTTGAAATCAGTAGCAAATTTAAAATAAAATAAAACAGATTGAACTCTTAGTTACCAATCTTCGGCATACACAAAAGACAATGATAATTTGAAAACAAAATTAATTATGTGTTCGAAATTTAAAATATTCCCATAATCATTTAGCAAGCCATTATCAATGCATGACAAAAACGCGCCACCGTACATCATAACGAAACGCTGACATCGCCTAAGTTATCCGACAAACTTTTCACCCGGACACCTTGAGGCCATTAAGGCCTTAATGACTGCCTGTAAATTGGCCATAACTCAGGCCAGGCCGTAAATAACTGGGACTGTGATAAGGGCACTGCTGACTTGTCTCATCCCAATGTGTCTATCTTAGTTTAGCATGTGCGGCGATTTATAGTCGGGCACATTTATATCGTCAAGGGTGTGCAGTTCATTTGGAGTGGGATGGTGTAATGGAATTCTTCGAGTTCGTCCGTGTACTTCGTGTTTTGGATGTATGTTATAGTGATGAATTTATGTCTATTGTTATCATATTATTTATTTATTACGTATAATCGTTGCTCAGCGGCTGTTTATTCAAACAATGATTTGACTCTTTCTATCATTAGTGATTTGAAATTCGAAAGAAGGAGACACAGCATTGTTCAACTAATCACCTACTAAATAAATTTTATAAGTCAGACCGTTTATTGCTATTTAAAATATCATAGCCTTAAAAAAAATCTATAATTTTAATCGACTGAAAATAAATGACGTTGATTGAAATTGGTTGGAATAATTTTAGAAAAGAGATAAGTTGTTTCGTAGTCATCATCATTGAATATTGATATTCATAACTCGAGTAGGTTAAGTTACCAGCTAAACTGTAAATATTCTTTTGTTTTTATAAATATTTTCAATCATAGTAATTCGTTCGGATTCGTTCTCGGTTTTATATCATCGTATTACTATAAATAAATAATTAATGGAGAATTCACCAGTATAATTAGACACCTGCGTAATTTCGGCTTGATCAAATAGATGGACAACCAAATAACGACTTACTTACCAATGGTAAGTAGGGCTGTAATACTATGAAGGGACACCGTCCCTTGTGTTTGTAATTACACTGTAGATACTACAAACATCGCCAAATCTATTACCCGTAACCTGGCTAATATTTTATTCCAGCCATTTCCATATCTCGCCACACTTTTGTTCAGGAATAAAAACAAACAATTATCGCCGGGCGGGCGTCGGTGCCGCAGAATTAACAATTACTTAGACGAAATCTCCTGAACCGCCATTATCTCGTCTCGTCGTAACTCCTCGCTAACTGTTATTGCCATCATTCCCGCTTGATTTAAACAAGACGTTACGGTACAGTCGCTCCCGTCAGACTTCTCAGGAGCTATAAATATGAGGATGTGGTACTTAGGACTTAGTTTATCTAGGTACAAGTGGCCTTACTTATAAACGTTTCTTAGCGACTGAATAGTGAAACAAATGTGTGTCTTCTTCTTTCAAATGTCAAATCATTAATGACAGAAAGAGATAAATCAGTGTTTATTCAAATAAATGACTCAGATTACAAATCTGATAGGATGTTGAAGAACTAAGATGATATAGACACGGCATAATTAATCTATCACATTCTTTTATATTATGTTTCAAATAAATTGATGTTTATTATTCTTAATGTATTAAAACCTATATTCTCCTTTTTTAATTTAGATTTTAAACTCGTTTGTAATCGAACAACGTTCCATTTTTTTCAATTCTTGCAATGACAAAATTGGAATATTCCCTCTAGTTTTAATACTGATAGTGCATATTAAAAATATTCGTGGTTCCATGTTACGCTATGAGTGTCTCAATGATTTGCTATAGCTGGCGAGATAAGTGAGTTCGTTACGTTGAAATGACCAAAGAAACACTAGCGCAGTTATCTTTAAGAATTATAATGGGATAATGTAACAACTTACATCGGTTTTATTTTTATTCAACCTTGAAACTGCGGTGGTTGGCTTTATGAAAGCCTGTCTGGGTGACTCATCCCAGTTACTGTTCTGTTTCGGTTGGAAGGGTAACAAGCACCAGGGATATAACATCGTAGTTCCGTAGGTTTCGGTGCATTGCCTATAAGGAATGGTTAGTATTTCTTACAACGCCTATGTTCATGGGCGGTGGTAACCGCTTACTATGTAAAAACCTATATACTCGTACTCTTACAATTGTCTTTGTCACACACACATTGATGGATGATTTATGTCAGATTCGATCTCACAATCTGTCATTTAAATCCACGTGTTCTACCATGGGCAATCTCGGTTTGTTATATTATATAAAAATTATATAAAAGATTAGATAATTGACAAAATACATTAAAAACGTAACAAATTTAAACTATTACAAAATTCCGAATCGAAGGGCATTTGTCGCACGGATTAAGGAGGGATGGGGGAAGACATTTAGTCGTGACATTCGAGTATTTATTCGCATAATAATAATTCCTCAACGCGTCGACGGGGGCAGCCTTAAGAGTTATGGCCGGGGGAGGCACCTTCGAGGTGATATCCCTTGTTAAGTTATCGTGGACATTCCTTAACGCTTAATAAAATAAAAACATTAATAAATCCGATGCAAAATGTGTGAAAATTTCCATAAAATTGAGTGATTTAAACATCATTAATATTAAGCAAATCTTTTCTTTGAAATAATCGTAAGACACATATTATGCACAAACTAAAATCACAACGTTTTCTTGTAAAATATATATTACAAACGTGGCGATGCTTACATATTCAACACATACAAACTACTAATAATAATATAAGCCCTTATTTAGGTATTTATACGATGAAATAAACACTATTCGTTAACTTAATTGTCATTTGATGACAATAAAGTCGGTTCGTCCAACAAAAATATTAACTGGATCTTTTTCATTTCAAATGTTGTTCATTGTCAACTTGTAAAAATAATTGAACACTTTAAATCTTTAATCGACATTTAGAATACTATTTATCATAATATAGATTCTATGCGGAAAAAAAAACGGTAGAATTTTGTATATAAGACGTATATCCACGATATAGGCGAAAATTTTCATCTAAAACGAAATGCTTTTCGTTTTGAATCATTATCTTTAGGAAGGGTATTTTATTTAATATTAAAATAATTCTTACAATATCTATTGTCATAAAATGAGCGTATCATATCCATAAAGTCCTTTCTTCTCCCGTCCATCGCCTCAAGATTAAGGCATTACTGTAGAAAGCGCGTCGCGGCGATGTACCGGCCTCAATATTGTTATACCTAACATTAAGTCTATGAATAAACACCTACTGGAAAGGACAAAAAATCGAACGCTGCACTGAAATTCTTTATTCAAATATAATTTTAATAATCTTTTATCACTTCCTAAGGAAATTCACTAATATAATAATTGCTAAGCGTGTATTATACACTTAATTAATTAAAATTATTAAAAAAACAATTTCGACGTGTTTGTTACATAAAACGATTTACTGGGTTTAAATCACTTATCAGATCGGTTAAACGTGATAAGATATTCGGGCAAGAAGAGCAATACGGAATTTGGAATTTGATAGTGTTTACACTACCGCCCTTTGGAATGCACAGGTTCACCCGTTGGCCCTGAATTGAATTTCCCTTCTGTCTTGTCAGATTGTCGTACCATTGCATTATAAAGATAAAGGTATAAAAAGGCACTTTATTTTTTCATATATTATATACTTAAATAATATCATTAAAAAAAACGTACTGATTTAATCTTCTCTATCAAGATATATTATTAGTAGCTATCCATCCAGACTTCGCACGGGTAGTATAAGGGTCTATAAAAAACGTTCATATTGAAATACATTTAACTCACTGAATACACTACACATTCACTAACCAAATACACTATTGGTTTACGTGGCGCACACAAGCAAAGCGACTACATCAATAATCATTCTCATATTTCAATTAATTTACCAAAAACCTTAATTAATACACTAAAACCTTTCTTATGAATCGGTCCGTGCAATGGTGATAACCGAATGTTAATCCGTTTTGTAGTTTTTAAATTTATCGCAGACAGACAGACGCAGTGGGCTGTGTTCTGTAGTATGTACTGATGATTTAAATAAAATTAAAAGTATCCAGTTGTTATACATCATTGTAGTAAACCTACCGCGGTCCTCCAGCATTAAAACAATAGCCGTGATTACCTCATCAAACGCGCAAATATCTAAAGATTAAGCCTAAAGAATTAACGTCCTGTGACCCACTCCTCTGAAGGGTTGAGATGGCGTTTTGAAGGTATTAAAGAACACATTTTAATGCACGACAACTTTATGTTGTAATAAAAACTAATTGCTATTTAAGTCTGAGGATGTAAATAAGAATTTAACATTGTGTTAAATATTTTTTCAAATTTTAATGTATTTATTCATGGTATTACTACGTTTTTTATAGTTGAAATAAAATGTGCCACCGATTAGAATTTTTTTTTTGTTTTTTACTAGATGTTGTTTACAATTTTCAAAATCATAAATAATCAGCCGGGAGGCGATAGTTTCATTTTCAAGGTATGTATCATCTATGATATAACTAATTATATAACCTATTGCAATCGAACGTTCATTAATATTATTTTTTATTTAGTAATAGAGGTAGTTGGACGCTTTGTTGTTCAAATCGTATACCCCACAAAAGAGTTATGCAGTTGAGTAACAGAAGTAGGAAGTAATAAGTTTGTGTTTGTACCAATGATTTTTACAATTTCTCATTAAAATTATATGTGATATATATACACACACGTATATATAATAAAAACGTCATACGTTAACTTATGTCACAAGAAACATATGTTAAGGGATTGTGAGGTGAGCAGAGAAGGAGCTGCAAGCGAAGTGGAGTTTTGTGATGCGGTGAACTGAGGAGACAAAAGGAGTTTTGATGTTTGTCAAATTATATTTGACTTGGGATTTTTATAGCGAAGATCACTTAAATTGTTCAATTGTATTAATATATTTCAAAATATACAGCACTACTTATAAACGTCGGTTAGCTGTTTTATTAAACACTGATTTCGCTCTTTCTGCCATTATTGGTTTGACATTCGAAAGAAAAAGACAAAACATTGTTTATCTAATCACTCACTAAGCTCATTTAAATAAGACAATTTTATCATACAATCACATTTATGATTTTTTTAAAGAAAATTAAACCATGCGCCTTACATAATAATATCTATTATTATAAATAAATCCATAAATATTATATAACTATTGATAAGAATTAATACTTAACATTCACCGGTTTGAAAACCTCTAGTTTCACAATGGCGGCCATAATGGAGCCCAAGTCGACTGGATATATGGGCGCGATAAAAACGTATCCATCCCGATATGCCTGCACTAAATCACCACTTAATAGTCGAGGAGCTCGTAAATATGTCAACATACGCCAATATCTTCGGATATACAGAAGATTTTTCCCTTCAACTTGCAGTCTGTCAGGCTTTGAGAACGATTTTTTTTTTCGGACAATTATCTTAATGGTGATTTGTCTGGTGTAATCTTTTTCGGATTTATTTTGTAATGTTTTTAAGAGTTATTGCTTGTTTTTGTTTTGCTCAACAATAATAATTCATTTATTTGAGAAGTTACAACTTATATACATTTTTATTTGTAAAAATAATTGCTAAAACTGCTTTTTTTAAAAAGGTGTTGGGAGTATGTAATAAATAATAATATATTCTAGATAAAAGTTACATTTTTTGCACTATTAATTTATTTACGGATTATTAAATGCCTACCCACCTACCAGGACTTATTTTATACAGTTCTACAAATATTTTTGAATATTCTATATAAGTATTTATATTTAACTTATACTTAGTTATATGTAATATACAATATTTACATAAGAAAAAATATATAATTTAAATTGCTTGGCGTTCGTGTTTAAAATTGGATTCTTAATAAATAATAATAAAACATTATTTTTTGTACTGTAAAAATAAATACATTCCTTTATATATTTTTTGGTTACTATTTAACATTTACGCAATTAAAGAAGTATTTAATGATTGGGTGTTAAATACATAAGAATGTGAAAAACAAAATCTATCTGCAAAATCAAACAATACGAACTAATTAAAATTAAATTAATCGTAAAAAAAGTGGAATCATGTCAAATTGAGCGTAAAATTTCGAGAAGAAAAACAATGGCGCACCGACGATAACGGCCCGCGACTTAAATTAAATCGGGGCTGTTTCGACAAACCCTTCATTCTCGAAACATACGGGAACAAATTTAATTAAAAAACGAGAATTTTTCATTTACATACGAAAAATATTTATATTAATGTTATAAATTCACAGAAAAAAATTTAATCTACAGGAACGAATTCTCGTAATTTCGATTATTTTTTTAAATAAAAAATGCTTACCCTTAATAGAACCCTTGCAGATTAGCGATTAAGATAACCTTTTGAAGTTCCCATATTATTATTTCTAAATATTTTTGACCAAAACTATATTGGACTTAATTTGAAATGTGCAAATATTATCATTAAATATGGTATATAAAGTAAAGTATTAACAGTATACAAAGCTCAGCCCTAGCAGTATATAATAAAATAGGTTCTTGATTAGTCTTCACGTTTATTTTTTTACGCAATTAAAAGCATATTAACCTTAAGAAAATGGTTTACGTCTTTACAATTATGTCATGAACTATTTTATATTTAAAAGATAAAAAAAAACGTTGCGTCCACATATAATTTAAGCATCCGTATGTTTCCAGCCCTAGAGGGTTAACTCTAAACTCTGGCCGAGGTATGAATATTTACGAAATCATTAATTATTTTTTAACTTTCTTCAGCTTAAGAGGATTTTCTTAGCCGGCGGAAAGAACTGAATGACTGTATTTATTTTTAGTTAGCCAACTTTTCAACTTTGTCGATATATATTTTTTTATATCCGATATAACTTTGGAACAGGTTTTAATCAAGCTTTCTTGTCTATCGTCGCATAATCTTTCATAATTAGAATACTTATAAACACATAATAATAGAATTAAATGCTGTATATAAATTAAGAGTGGAGTTTGCCACTTTGATCTTTACCGAGGTTTTGGATCAAATCTAACTAACCGTTTAATCAAGTACCCACTAAGTTTTCATTTTTTAAACGACGTTGTGTTCAAAGTTTTTTTTAATTTAATAATGTACAGATAAGTTTGAATTTTCTGGACATCTGGATAAAACCGATTAAAAAAAATAACCTCATTACCATTTTTATTAGTTTTAGGAGAACTATTGACATTTTATGATTGATTCATTACTTTTAGTAATTATTATTAAAAGTAATATTATAATACCTAATTTTGAAGTTCATACATTTTAAATTTTTTTTATCTAATTAAAAAATATATATTTATAATCTGTGAGATATTAAAAAAATCAAATGGATATAAACTGATTTATAAATATAAATAATTTAAAATCCTAACACCAAAAATGAAGCATAATGTTGTTAATTTTTTTATAAAATACTAATTCACAAAAATATACATGTACATAGAAGTACATATTATTATTTGTAAAAAAGACTAACGCCGGATTTATTAATTTTAAAGCATAAAATACCACAATATAACGTAACGTTGATATCACAGACTTGTAAAATTATTCAGAAGTGCTAGTGAATCCATTGTGTTACAATGATTTGATTTAAATATTACACTCAAATAACTTGATCAGTATAAGAAAACACAATCGTAACAAAACAAACGTACAAGTTCGTAGCAATTCGTAGCACCGTAGCACCGTAGCTCATAAGATGGGTCGGATCTGGTTGTAAAATTTAATTTGTCTACTTTATTATAATGAGAAAACACGACAAATTAGTAATAAGGCGAGGAGTAACGCAGCGAGTTTGATAGTACATTCAAATCTAGCGTACATTAAGTGTAATAGCAGAGGTCTGCGCCTCGAGATGACGGCGAGAGAATAGCATGGATATAACCCTTGCCAATACAAAATTATTATCTTAAATAATAAAAAAATAACGGTCACGAGTCATTTTAATTAATCGTGTTATAAAGCCAATTAATCTGTATTTGATGTCTTCTTAATTTGGCCGTGTAATATTTTGTAAATTATTACTGTTGTTTGTGTCATTAATATCTCACTAATCTGTAGAAAATCTTGAAGAAAATAAAATCTTCTTTGAACCATAAAAACTAATTTTAATTGAACTCAAGAATCTTGTAAAGCAAGCTAATATCTCGTTATATATAACTTCTAGAAACATTCTTTAAATATAAAGGTGCCTCCACACCACATCCATACGAATCTCTCGTCTCACCGCAGCACAGAAACAAATTCCTGGCTCATTTGTTTTTTATTTACCAGCGGTTGTAATCGAAAGTATAAATTGAGTTTAACTGCGCTGAAGCCGATAGCGGCTGTTCGCTCGTAATATGAATAAACTTAGCTTGTATTTAAACTGTTATGAAATATTTAACTTCAGACTCGCCTTCCCGGCTATACTCCTGGGACTCGTTTATAGATCTAATACAATATAATAAGAAGACTAAGTTTTCAGTTTATTTTTAATTATTTTATATTTATTAAAATCATCATTATTCTCTGACCTTTATTTATTGGGGGGGGGGGGCAAGTATGGAAGATGCGCGAGGCTACTTGGAAAAGTTTTTTTTTGTTTGTTTGTAGGTTTCCTGTTATCAATTTATTTGATATTATTATTATCTGCTGAGACGTTTTTGTGGTCGTCTGATCTGAGAACTTAGTTGGATTATTATCTATACTATGACGTGTAAGTTGAGCCGAGATAGCCTAGTGGTTAGAACGCGTGAATCTTAACCGATGATCGTGGGTTCAAACCCAGGCAAGCACCACTGAATTTTCATGTGCTTAATTTGTGTTTGTAATTCATCTCGTGCTTGACGTTGAAGGAAAACATCGTGAGAAAACCTAACTAGGTAGTCTAATTTCACTGAAATTCTATCACATGTGTATTTCACCAACCCGCATTGGAGCAGCGTGGTGGAATAAGCTCTAAACCTTCTCCTCAAAAGGGAGAGGAGGCCTTAGCCCAACAGTGGGACATTAACAGACGTATAAGTTAAATTCATGCTGTTTCATTTTAATCCTTGAAATAAATATAGAAATAAGATAAAAAGTACACTCAACTAAATACAATTTAACGTCATAGACTTTGAAAAGTAGTTTCATTCCAAAAAGGATTTATTACTTTTTATCGATAAATGCAAATCAATTTAATATCAAACTAAATGTAACCAAGATGAATTCTTTTACATCTAGATATCCTTGATCTTGTATAGACAAAACCCTGTCTAAATCCTGTCCTGTGTCGAACCGAACAGCTATCAATAAAACTATCAGCAATAACCGATACGTCGTTCGCAATAAACTAGTAACGCGACGCGTATTTTAGCTTCTGCGGCAAAGCGATATCGAAGCCATGTCCGTCATGCGATATCGTAAACTAGGGTTAAACAGCTTTGCTCTCAACGCGTCAATAGTGGCGATTCAGACTGATTGGTTCAGCACAATGATGTCAAATTTTCACGAGATTCCGGATTACCGCGAACGAATAATTTTGATACTTTCGTGGGATTGTTTTATCGTTTGTGATTCTTAATATATATGTATATTATTTAATATTTCACCTCATTCGTTATTATGTTCTTTAGATATTAATGTTTATGTAATTTTTTTATTGTTTAAATTCTGGGCTTCTTGGAAAAAGCATTTCGCCTTAAGGAAAAGTTGCATGTCGATTCATGTAGGTTTTCTCACGATATTGCGATCACCAGATTAGATTCACGTATTCTATTTACTGGACCAACCTGCTTCAATGTACTTTGAATACTTAGATTGTTTATAATATAATTTGGCGATTGCTCCTTTTAAGACTTAATATTGAATTTGTTATATGTTAAAATTTAAGTGATATATAGAAACCACGCAAGTAAAACCAAAAGTTAAAAGTAGTATTGTATAAATATTCGTAATAAGAATATTTACGATTGTAAAAATCTCACTGCTTGATAAGTCTCTTCAGGATAGAAAAAAAGTTAAGAAACCGCTTCTAAGTTACAACGCAGTTACACATAGTGGAAATCGCTCAAGTTATATCTTAAAATCGCTCCAACAAAAAAACTCGTTGACATCTTCCGGGTTCGAAGCCATGATCCTTGGTTGACACCTATTTTATCCTTTTCACGAAAATGTATTACAAAAATTACGAAATTTTCCCCCGAACATATTTTCATTCGCAAAACTATTTAAAGCGTTAATTAAGTCAAATTAAATTTAAACAGCGCAAGCTTACATATTGTTTATTCACTAATACCGTACCTAACATCGCTTTATTTTAATCAGTTAATATTAGAACATGAATGTTTATTTGTCAATTACAGTGTATCCCTTAAACAATGTGGCATTCGTGCGTACATTTGAAACGTTTAATTATAATAGTAACATTAGCGATTAGCGGAATGAAATATATATATATATAATTGAGTATGTTATGTTGTTGGTCGTTAAATTAAATAAGTGAGTCGTTAAGTTTAGCTAATTACGCCGAATGGACGGACAAAATCGGATAAACATTGTTATTTATACGCTTTACGAGCGCACTGGCTTCCGACCGCTGGTTCGTGTGTTAATGCACGCATGTGTCGTTGTGTTGGAAATTATAACACACGTTCTAAATATGACGTCATATGTACAACTTTTTAATTACGTACGAATTGTTGGCCTGGTATATAAGAATAAATATTCTAGAATATACTCGAAACTCGCCGCTGAGCACGGTCGTGAAATGTCATATGTGATTTTTTTTTATTGTGTCAGTAGGCGGAGGAACATTTGGACCACCTGATGATAAGTGGTCGCCAACGCCCATAGACATTGAAATTGTAAGAAATTTTAACCATTGCTTACATCGCCTATGCGCCACCAACCTGTGGAACTAAGATGCTATGTCCCTTGTGCCTGTAATGACACTGGCTCACATACCCTTTAAACCGGAACACAACAATACCAAGTACTGCTGTTTTACAGTAAAATATCTTATGAGTGGGTAGTACCTACCTATACGAGCTTGCACAAAGCCCTACCACCAGTAAAACACACGTAAGCGTAAGTGATATGCGTCATTGCTTATAAGAATAATAACTTTTAAATTATATATCAAAATAGTCTGTCTGCCTGGTTAAATGTTTGTCTGTAACGCTTTAATGGCAAAACCCCTGAACCGATTTTGATGAAATTGGAACCGATTGGTATGAAACTTGAACACCAATGAAAAACATAGGTTACTTATTATATACTTAACATCTAAAATATGTATCATAAATTTCTTATATATAACAAAAAATCGTTAAAAATATGCTTGGTTTTGTTCGTGTTGTATGTAGTCGAGTATCTTTTATCCGATGGGGGAAACTTTGTTGTTCTTGTTAACGTGCATGAAGTTTCCTGATAGTACTATCGTACTGTCAACAAAAAAAAGATGGCGTGCCAGTTATATAAATAACGGTAGCAAAAAAAAAATAAAGATTTTATTTTTACTTAACACAAAATTTCCTAATCAAATTTATACATATTGTTACATAATATATTGAAATATATATACCGCAAAACTCTTATTTATTAAATATATTTTACTAAGGAAAATAAATAAGACTTACAACAAACAGACAATGCTATGATGACCTTAGAACTCGTCAACTAATTATAAAACATCGCAAATTCTTGGAAACATATAATTCATCCGACTAATAATAAAATTGTGTAGGGAAGTAGAAAAATACGAAATATTTACTCCTTTTTTTAATAGGAATAGAAGGCGGACGAGCGTGTGGGTCACCTGATGGTAAGTGTTCACCAAAGCCCTTAGATATTGGCACTGTAAGAAATGTTAACCATCGCTTACATCGCCAATGCGTCACCAACTAAGATTTTATGTCCCTTGTGCCTGTAATTAATACTGGCTCACTCACCCTTCAAACCGGAACACAGCAATACCAAGTACTGCTGTTTTGCGGTAGAATATCTGATAAGTGGGTGGTACCTCTAGCCTGGTACTCAGGCTTGCACAAAGCCCTACCAGTGGATTGCAGAATAATGCTATGCAGAATAAAAACGCGTTCAAATATATGCAGTACGAACTTGATAGCATTTTGGTATAATCTATATTTATTTGTACAGTTAGCACTATAATAGTATAAGGCATGATACACATTGAAAATACTGAAACATTTAATCGTAAGATATTATATGATAAGGTATTTTAAAAAGTAAAAATACATTATAATATTAGTTACGGCTTTTAAGGTGAGTTGTATTATTTAGTTTAAAATAGCGTGTATCGGAATAACTTTCGTATGCCATAATAAAACTGTGTCGTACCTTCCCTTCCTGTGTGTGCTGCTGACGTGTTAATCATCATCATCATCATCATCATCTCAGCCGAAAGACGTCCACTGCTGGACAAAGGCCTCCCATAAAGGTTATACATTTTGCCCGGTCTTGCGCTGCCCGCATCCAACGGCTTCCCGCGACTCTTTCTATATCGTCGGTCCACCTTGTAGGGGGCCTGCCCACGCTGCGTCTTCCGATTCGTGGTCGCCACTCGAGAACTTTTCTGTTAATCATATGTTATATGTATTTTAAATCGAATCATGTTACAAAATAATATATTCCTTCGATCCCTTAATTGTTATGACCCATCAATTGGCACATCCCAAGGGACGTGCTCTTCAATTGTTTGAATTCCGAGGTAGCGGTCTCATGAAAGGAATTGCTACCCCGCGGAAGAACCCGAACCGATAGGTAACATACTCCCTTTTAACCTTTTAATACAAATCACTGAGCTATCAAGAGTATAACATTTTAATACTAGCAAAACCCACGGCTTCGCCAGCGTGGAAATCGGTTTGTGACGAAAATTCTTTAAATATCAGCTATTTTAACGTACATATGCCGTATTGTAATATTTTATTTATTGACATAAAAAGAGGCAGTTATTTCGAAATCAGAAACAGACATTTCAATTTTAATTATATTATAGATATTATCTATGAAATCAATTTTACATTTTTATTCTTAAATAATCCATAAATGATAACTTGTAACCCCTAATACATAAACTTACGAGAAAAACAAGATAACTTTAAAATATTAATAAAAATTTTAGTTAAAAAAAGCCTTTAAAAAAATAAACAATGTTAGTGAAGCCGTGTGAGCTTAAAATATATTTATTTTATAACTTTCACCATGATTTTCCTTTGCATTGTTTTTCAATTGATATTTTGTCTTAAGATAAAGTATTATGATTTCCATCCTGTGTGTCGCGCTTGAGTAAAGCTATTTTATATAAATCTCACACAGAATATATAAAACTTTTATATATTTAAAATCCAATAAAATTTATTAAAAGCAATGTTAATAAAAAACAAGGTTAATGAGGTTAGCATTTAAAATCCAAAATTAAAATGGCCGAAACAGTTTCAACGTATTTACGCCGAGCATTATAAACCTACCAATGTAAAGTGCACGTGTAATTATCGTAAAACGTCACATGTTTATGTATTTTTAATTCCGTCGTATATCGCGAACTGTAGCGATAAAATGGCGGACAGCACAATATGGCGTCGATTCGGAAATCGTTGGGCAGTAAAGTGGTTTTAATGTGATAGCTTTAGTGTGCTATCGTATTGGTATTTTGTGAATGCACAAGTTTTTAGTTTTTGTATTTTATCTAAAGACTAAATTAGCTTAGTGGTTTTTATTTGAATATTAGTTTAAATATAAAATAAAATGTTCTTAAATGATTATTTCGTTCTTTTAAAATTTTAAAGATTGTTTCATAGTAATAAAAAATCACTTTTAAGTTACATTACGGTTATTTTTCTTTTTTCATATTATGGCAGTTTATTTTTTTTTTATAAATCTGTCGTTACTTTTTATTTGGTTGGTAAATAAACCTACTTTAAGATATTTAGCTGCCACAAGTACAGCTCGCTTACCCGAATAGATATAATATACATATGTATATAACATCGTGCATCACCGCTTGCGAAAAATTGACTTAATGCTTATGATCTTTACCGAAAATATAAATAAAACCAATTGCTAAACTATATTTTATGACGAAACATTTTACACTTTTTAGTGAAAAGTCAAAAAAACTAACGTCATGATTCTATCATGAAACATAACTCATTGTTCGTTACTGACACCATGTCTCGCGTAGCAAAACATGTCTGACTACTGGCGGTACAAATATTAAATATATCAGAACTACCCATTATAGACCTTACATATATCAAAATAACGTTCAATATGAACGCACTCATAAAATTGCAATACAATCACTTGACAAATTACACATTACAAATGAGATTCCAAAATTGAACTTTATGGTAAGGGTTTAAGGATTTGTATTGTGCAAATAAGAAGTGGCTATGTCGAATTCGTTGCAAAGTTTTTAATGTAGCCAACGTTGCTGATATTAAACCTTGATCCATTGTATTAAGGATGTAGTTGGGTGGATTTTTTTATTTTTGCGCGTTCAGCCGGAGCGTCACTATCTCGACGGTCGGTTGTCACTCAGGTGCTTTTTTTCAAAATCTGTCCCGCCCGGGGACGTTCGAAAGATTAACGTCCGTTTTTCGTTTTGATTGTTTACAGAAGCTTAAAGAACAATTTCACAAACAAACATGTAAGTTAATGATGCTATATACTCATATATGTATGCAAATAATATATAGTATTAATTGTTCTGTTTTGATAACTAAAATACTTCGAAAAGTACAATATATATTTTTACTTCAAGGATGCCTTCCTGATGTTGTTGAATCCAAATTGTCATCTCTAACGTCACTGCATCAAAAGTACTAGTAATGCCATCTATTGGGGAAAAGATTGTTCGAATATTTAAAACTGGACCCAAGTTCTAAATCAGCGAAAGAGTGAATTTTTATTTTGATTAATCTCGCTATACAATTTAGAAGAATGTTTGGACATTATTCCATTAATGGATCAACCGCTGGTTGGTTTTTATGTGGTTAATATACCTTAACCGTAACCGTAACAGCCTGTGAATGTCCCACTTCTGGGCTAAAGGCCTCCTCTCCCTTTTTGAGGAGAAGGTTTGGAGCTTATGAGGAGCTTAGAGCCACGCTTTTCCAAAGGTGGAATACACATGTGGCAGAATTGCAGTAAAGCACGAGATGAATTATAATCACAAATTAATACGCCCTATTAAAAACGGTATATTAAAATATACGGCCTAACAATATTTTCCTTTAAGCGCGATATAAATTACAGACACGTATTAAATACATAAAATGTCAATTATAATTTCCAAGCTTTCTATCACCGAGCCATTTTGACTGAATATATAATATCGGATCGGTAATGTGAAAGTTTTGAATATAAATGAGTAATTCTATCTGATTGTTTTATATATTATACAATTCGATCTGACGGTCCGTCCGTACCTGCAATAACAATGGAAGCCATATTAATGACATTATCAAAAACCCATCGTTCCGCTCGTTAGCCTCTGCAATGCGAATTAAAACTGCATCCGATTCAGCAGTAACGATAATTATCAGTAATTAGAATAAACGGGTAGAGCAGGGGCGCGGGGTTATGTATATATATTTTTTTATTTTGCTTAATAATTATATTGTAGAAACAAAAGGATAACGAAATAGCGAATATGGAGAGAGACTTTTTAAATTAAGTCGAATCTGTTGGTTGTATTCAAAATAATTAGCATTAAGTATGGAAAGAAAATTTTTCTTGGTGGTATGGCTTTGTGCATTTGTGGTTAGGGGTTTATGTGGATAAGTGCCACCCACTCATCACTTATTGTATAGCAACAGAAATACTTAAGAGTGAGTGAACCATTGTAACTACAGCCACAAGAGACGAACTTATTTCCAAATAAGTGTAATAATTGATAAGTAATGTTATTCGTTAGAGATATCATGCAGAATATATAAATTTTATTGAAGCACGGGTGTGAACATATTTCTAACTTGCAGACTCCGGGCTGCTACTGAGATACTTCGTCAGAAAAACCTTATATCTTTTTATTAGCCCGACCTGGAGTTTGAACCCAGGTTCTCTTGATCTGCGTTATATCTAACCACTAGATCAACGATGTAGTCGAAAGATAATGTCCTAGTGACTTGCGTGTAAGAGCCTAAAGTCCTGAATTCACTACTTATCCTTCATGCTACCTCCTACTTATTCTTTCCTGTCCTCGTACAAAAGGTCTACTTAAAAATTGTTTGAAAAAATTTTGTCCAACTAAGATTTTATCAACGATTTTAATAAGGTATGGGCTGGTGAGATAAAGGTATGATGAAAGGTATGAAAGATAAAGGATCTGGTAGTAATCTTGGCAATCATTTTGCAAGTATATTGCTTTTTTATTGAATAAAGATTTTGACTTTGACTTTGAAAAATTGGTATTTAAATTTTTCCTTCCTTTTACACACTATAAGTTCAATTTGTTTAAAAACTAATCCTCGTTATCTTAAATTTTTAATTATTTTTCTATGCATATTTTAATACTAAATTGACAAATGACGTCAGCATTATATTACGTCACGTTTACATTTAATTTAAACTGATTTTCAAATGTAACAATAGACCGTATTTCATCTACAGGTTGCTCCGAAACGCGTACAAAACTTGCTCGCAAAATCCTAGTTGTCCGGCGATTGTCAAGCTATATCGCAGCAATAAACTGCGTTGCAATACGGACGCTTGTCCACACGCGGCCGCGGCCGTAACTCGGACTCGTGCGGTTTGAGCCTCAGGAATTATATAGAGCTGTAAATTATTATTTTTTAATTATTTATTAGAATATATACATGCTTTACAACCTACTTGTTACAATTTTGACAATGTCATTACAGTACCATTAATCACATTTTTGAATCAAAAATTCATTGGACCAGGTCGCTTTAGCAAACCTGAAGGACTACAGAAGCGAGGCAACCCCAACGGCAATAGGTACTAGAACAACGAGTTATATATACTTGTGGAATCGATGTAAGCCAAGCAAGACAAAGATTATGAGCAGCAATATTATTTTTAAATTTTTAATTTAGTTATACTTTTTTATTGATCTCGCAATATTCTATAATGATGTTCACCTCCAGGTCGTATATATCTAATGATACTATTGTAAAGTTATATTAGATATTAAAAAAATAAACGTACATATACATAATTACATAATAGTTTAAATGTAAGAAACATTGTTTTTAATAATATGCTCTTTCTTTCAGAAAATATAATGAGAAACAACAATACATTCAAAACAATGCGACCAGAAACATTTTTGGAGCTAAAATTTCACAAAATAGCTCCGAAAATTCCTCTTATTATTAAACGCACCGGAGGAATATTGTTTTCACTTTCTTTAGTTTCTTAATAGTCTAAAGCCTATGCTGTAGTCTATTAGGCGTTCTACGTTACCTGAAAAAAAGTTTAAAATAAAAATTATAAATTATACCTACATTACAATTAAACACGTGGCTTTGCCCGCCCCTACATTTAGTATGTATATTTATAATGACGTTACCATTACATAGGTATCCAAAACTTTTCGTTAGTTCTTTTATTTTATTTTCAGGTTCCATATTGGTACAGGGCTTTGCGAGCCCATCTGTTGTACCACCTACTCATCAGCTAATCTACAGCCATACAGCATTTTATTATTGTCGTGTTCTGGTTTAAAGGGTGAGTGAGACAGTATAATAATAGGCACAGGAGACATTTTATCTCATCAACAATAATGGTGATACTTGAATTAAGTAGGTTTTTTATTAAAGAAGGAATAAACTCAAATAAACAACTTTGCTATTGAATTGACACGATATCGTTGGTAAAGATCTTGATTAACTTGGGAATAAATTAATATTACGATAACATATGTAATGTACTATAAATAAATATATAAACAATAATATTTGTAGTAGCAAATCGCATCGCATGTTAATCTTAGGCTTGTTTATTCTTACTCCTTCTTCAATTACAATAGCCTAAAGAATAAAATACTTTTAACTTGACTTCATAAGATCGATCGTCATCGATAAGATTATTGAAAGCTACAAAAAATGTTAATATAAATAGAATAATTAATATTTTAAGTACCATTTAGAAAAACGAGTATGTACCGTAATTTTATCTACGTCCTGAAAAAACAACTCTATATAAATCCGGTCAAACCGGCCAATTAAAACAAGGCAAGTCGACGTCGGCCATCTTAAATCTGCAGGCTTGTATTGGCAATATCTGGCGCACCTATTGCACGCGCACCCTGTATGTCGTGGATTTAGCACCGAATGTGAACACGCTGTATGCATACTTAAACGCACTGATACGGCTTGTATAATTTTAGCAAACACTTTTAGTTGACATTTTAGTTATTCTTAGTTAAATTTATTGGGTTTTTTTATTTCCATTTATGATTGTCCGTAATTTTGCGTATGGTATTGAAACTTTTATGTTACAAATAAAAATAGTACTTTTAAATTCTTGTTCCAATTTTAAAAACAAAAAAAAATCCGATTCATCTTCAACTGGTGATGAATCTATTTGCGTCTGGAAAGGTACCACACACTTTTCATTTATAATTAAGATTAATATCTAGTTTATATTTGTTTGTCCCAGTTTCAAGGGTGACCGAGTCAGTGTATTGACACAAGGGACATCGTAGATCCCATAGATGACAGCGCATTGACATAAGGAATGTTTCACACTTTGTAGTGTGATTGTCTATGGTGGACTTACTGTAACGTGAACCTTTGTCCATCTTTAGGTTTAGATAAAAACAAAACTATTTACTTTATCTAAAATCGTAATTCATATTTAGAAAATATATAATTAAGAAAATATATAAATAAAAAATCATCCTTTTTTGTGATTTGTTCCTCGTTTATTAGTTTTTTGTTTAAAGTGTTATTTGCACAATTATATCTAACTTATTAATTTAGAAGAATAAAATATCTTAGCATCGATAGAAGTATTACTACGAGTACCCTTAAAATTATGCTTTTAAGTGCATCACTCTTGTAACGTGTGTTATATAAAAAAAAAAATTCCATTAATATTATCATGCTAAACAATATATTTTATGTGCAACATTTTTAATTAATTAATTTGTATATTTATATAAGCTGAGTCTTAATCTGTTAAGCTTAATGTTTATTTAACAGTATGCATATTTATTAAGAAATAAAGTTGAATGTAATTCTGTGACAATTATAACAACCATCAGTTTTTCTCTTTAGCACAACTCTTACAGATCTCAGCTTTTTCCGCTTATCTCATCACCACCGGAACTTCGAGAGCCCTTTTCAAATAAAATAAAAATATTTATTAAATATTACAATATATTTATTTACATTACAGCCTTAAGTATATACAAAAAATGCTTCTGCTCATGATCGCCTGGCAAGAATGCTAGCAGCATTTCCCCTTTGAATCGCAATTTTGATCTGAATGAAAAATGCACCAGCCCTCCTGTCACCAGGAGAGGCAATAAGACGAGGTGTTGTACTTTTAATAAAGCTTTTTGCATTATTCAAGGTCCAAGTGTTTCAACTGCAAACGGAACAAAAAAATAATTTGGAATAAGAGACGACTGTTTGTTGTTTCGGCGGTTCCAGCTTATAACAATTACTTATTGACTGTACAAAATTTACCACCGATTTGGAAATAATTCACCATAAAAATAACCGGTGATAGGGAGATTATCTTTTTCTTTTACAGCAAAGTTTATATATTCACATCGTCATACTATATCATTTGACGTTGAAAGTGTCGTCAGCAAATAATATACTTCATGCTTATTTCCTGCCAAAGATCATTTTGAACCAATTAGACCAAGAATGATGGACTATTTACTAAATTTCCATGAGATCACTTTAACATTAAATAAACCCTCTGAATTTGATTTTTTGTACATTATAGTAATAAATAGTTTTAATTTTTCACTTTTACCCTTTTAATTTGTAATTATTACTGTATGTCATGTTGGTATGGTAATCCTAAACAAATAAATAAAATACTGTGATGTTATCTCATAATCATTAACGAATGGTATTTATCCTCTCAAGTAAAATATAAATTAAAATGGTACCAACTACAAGACTGATGCAAAACCTGATGATAATTGGTAATTATCGTAAATTACTCCTAATACCGTGAAACCATTTGTAAACAAGGGATCCAATATGTCATATCCCTTGAGTTTACACTTTTACTGCATAACAAAAATTGTTGGTGTTTGGTAGTAAATTATGGGTTGCTGGTACAAAAACGGGCTTATACAAAGATCTACCACGAGTGAATTCCTAACCAAAATAACATTCTAAACATTACATACAAAATGTAGACACTAGCGACCACGAACCAATATGGCGGTTATACGACAGCTTATTCTGGGCCTAAATAAATGGGTATTATAAAATAGACGTTAAATTAGATTTTCGACGGCGATGATTATTTATCATCGCAGTCAATAACGCGGTAATGACTGCACTAAATATGATTTAGGATAATGATTAAAAGGATCCCTAATTCCATGATTCATAATGCTATGAACGCTAATATTATTAATTTTGTTTCGTACAATATTCACGTTTACGATTTTATTAAAAATATGTTGATTAATAAATAAATTGTATTAATCTTATTAATGTTATTTAATCATTATCTCTTAATATACATATATATCTTAGAATCTACTATATCAGATTTTGCCTTTGATAGTCAATTAATTGCAGAAACTTATATGCTATATATTATCACTCTAAGCCCAAGAAAGGCGAAACCATAGGCGTTTAATGCACTTGAAACAGCACGGAATAGCTAATGTTTTATAAAACTGGAAAGTATGTATGAGGGCACTTATCTCAGTAACTTGCAGTCCTATTAAGATAATTCTATTTACATTAGATAATCTAATTATTAAACTAAGTAATAACGTCTATAACTTTAAGCAAACTTTACGGAGCTCTAAGCTTGATAGCTTGTATGTTTGACATGCGCTTATCTGAGAAACTTAAAAATTCCCAAACGATCTCGTTAAGGTATTTTTTGACAAAAATGGACTTGATTTTGAACTCAGTGTTTCAATACGCATACTTGTAAATAAGTACTTTACTGTGGGTATATAAAGGCATATATTCGACTAGACTTCAATCAACAAATTGAATTATTATTTTATTTCACCAATGAAAAAGCTGTATAGCAATTTAGACAATTTCATTAAACAATATTTTACGACACCGTTTACAGTTCATACGGCTATCCCTAAACCCGTGCTAAATCGCCTCATATCATAGTCTACATGGTTTACGGACGCCCATTGTTATAATCAATGCGTATCATGGAACAGTTTCATCTTTATGCAATAATTAACGTCCGAATGGTTAATAATAGCTATATGTGATAATTCTGTTTTTTTTTTAAGTAGAAAGAAATTGAACCATTTGATGGTTAGTTGTCACCTCTGCCAATAGATATTGGCGCTATAAAAATATTTACCAATCCATACATTGCCTTCGGGAAGTAGATGTTATGTCTTTTGGGTCTGAATTTACACAGGCTCACTCATCTTTGAAAATGAAACACAAAAATACTAAGTATTGCTATTTAAAAAGGAAATAGAAAATCACCTTAGAAACAATTCAAAAAGCATCATACGTGGTCGTTAACTTAGCTAATGCTTATTATCAGTTCGCTGCTGTCAACACAAAGTATGATTTGCGCAATTAAATCTACAAATATACTTATACTGAAATCTATTATCCAAAAATACAATAATCAAATAAATATCAAAGTTACTAATACAATCAGAAAGAGAGAGAGAGAAAAAGAGAGAGAGAGAGAGAAATATATAATAAAATAATCTAAACCATAAGATTTACAATCGAATAATAAGTATGATATTTATCTGTAACCTATCAATTGCAATCATCCAAGCTCATACATGATGCTTCTGTAAGTTGGTGAGCAGGCCCTTGCCTAAGTCATTTTAACGTTTGCTTTCCAGTTCTGAATAAAAAATCAAAATAACTTACCAAATAATACAATGCCTATATTGAAAATAATATATGCAACATTATTGTTTAAAATTTATTAAATTCCTTAGTTTTTTTAGAGAGTGCAAACGAGCAGGAGGCCTGATATAAAGTGACTACCACCGCCCATGAATACCTGCAACTAACGAGGGCTTGCAGGGGCTTTGCGGGTTTTAAGGAATGAGTATGCTCTTTTGTTGAAGATTTCTTTCATATCGGTTCGGAAAAGTCACCGGCGAAAGCTGGTTACAAAGAGTGGTTGTGCGGGGTTACTTTCTGAAAATTTGTAAATTGACGAAGGAAGGAGTGGAGACCGTGCATAAATGCACATTTTCTACAGGAGCACACACTGTGGAAGAGTTCTTTATCTGGCAATCGACTACGATTAGTCCACTAGTTTAGAATAAATCGAGGTAGCCAAGTGAAGTTTGGATGTAAGGGAGCACAACTTTATCTAGCTGTTCCCAGCCAAACTCACCTGCACGTGGTGCATCCTGCCGATTAACAAACGAGGCTCTGGCGACCGACAAATGGCGGCATAACCATTCCATTAAGGCGTAGCTAAATACTGCAGACCGGTGACGGGCATCAGCGTCATCTGTGCGACGAGCTACGCTCTGCGATCACCAACCCGCCTGCCCAGCGTGGTGATTATGGGCAAAACCTTCTATGGTACACACGAATACGCAACGGCCCCTCGTTCCCGGTCGCCACGCTGCTCCTGGCCAAGGCGGCGGTCATGGTAAGAGTGACGATATACGCAAGGTGGCTGGTAGCGGTTGGAGACTGAGAGCTGAGGATCGAGCCCAGTGGCGTACCATTGGAGAGACCTATGTCCAGCAGTGGACGAGAAAAAAAGGATGATGAAGTGAAGTTTAAGAATAAGCCAAGTGAATCTTGATGATGAAACATAAAAATGTGGATCCTAACGAACCACTACTGAGTTTCCAAATCCTTATTTTATGTTTACATCTCAAGCTGGCGGTAAAGCCGTAAGGAAATATGTAATTAGAAGAGTAGAAGAGGTTTTTACTCACCAATCAAATTTTTACTGTTAAAACAAAAACATTATTAATCCTTTATTACGCAAATATTAAAACAGATAGCACCAATATTCCGTGGGCAGTAAGTCATTACAACATATAACTTATGCTATCGCGATATTATCTCCGCACTAAGCTATAAAACTAGGACGCGATCATCAAAAACTGCCGAACAGAGAGATATAAATCAAAATGTACGAACGACGCTACTGATTATATTCGCAACGGGGCGATAATGGCGTCCACGGGCATAATGAGCGCCGAAAATTGCACTATTTTGATTTAATGACGTAAAATAACAGCAATCAATGCTGGGTGTGTATTGTGAGTTTTAGCGGAACATTCTGATGATAAACGCTGACGTAATTGTAATGATTTATTAATAAAACAAAAAATATACAATTTGTTTTGTAAGACTATTTGAGGATGGATACACTAAAAGAAAGTAAAACAAAAGCTAGGTAAAAAAATCTAGAGATAAAAACAAACAGTATTTTTTTATAGAATAGGAAGGTGGACGAGCATATGGGCCACCTGATGGGTCACCAACGCCCTTAGACATTAGCAATGTAAGAAATGTTAACCAACTCTTACATCGCCAATGCGCCACCAACCTTGGGACTTAAGATTTTATGTCCCTTGTGCCTGTAATTACACTGGCTCACTCACCCTTCAAACGGGAACACAACAATACCAAGTACTGCTGTTTTGCGGTAGAATATCTGATGAGTGGTACCTACCCAGACGAACTTGCACAAAGCCCTACCACCAATAGCTTAAAATGTTAATTACAGAATTGAGTTAGTGTACATATTTAAATATCATTAGATATAGTAATTTAAAGAGCAATTATACTATCTGGAAAAAAATTACCGAATTATTTGTTTGATTTTTCAACTTTTAGTACGTATAGAATTAATGGTTTTAATTTCCACACGACGTACCTCACAATATTTAATGAAACTTTCACAACAACGATATCGTGAAACACGATGATTTCATTATTATCAAAATAATATATAAGGCCTATGTACATTTGTAGCATTTAATTTATTATCTAATAAGTAAACTCTTAGAGAAAATCCAAAACGAGGCCAACAATCCGTAACACAATAAACCAATAAAATACAAGTATAAATAAAAATAACTGCCCCGATATAAATAAGGCGAGTTCCAGTAGGCGAGTATATCACCGGCTCAGGGTGACGTGTCAGCCATGTTGAGTAATGGCGTCACACAACATAAAATATACAACAAAAACTGTTCTTACAACAGTTTTGTCCCATATTAAGAATGAGCGTAAACAGAACTTGGATTTGGAATACAGTCAGGTTTAAGCGTGGAGTCGATGTCTTGTATATTTTTTTTTCACAAACTCCTTTTTATAAAATCCTTCAAAGGTATATATTTCTAACCTAATCATCTACCTTTATAAACATATTCTATATATATTTGCTGAAAGTGGATGAGAAGTTGGATATCCTACTGATTTTAGATCAAGGTGCAGTATCAGGTCTGTTTCCCATGATTGTAATGTAACTAAAGTCCAACGATATTAAAATTTTAAATGGATCAGACCATTAGACGTTGCTCCCATGCTATCCACGACTCGAAAAGGGCTGATGATCTTCGAACAGCTAAACAGATTTTCTTTAGTAATTGCTCAAAACATCCCCAATCAAGTCACTTTTAAAATATAAAAATAAATCGTCCACTTAAAAGATACGATACACACCACACACAGAAACACAGATACACACAATTTATAACATCCCTATTTTGTAAAGGGTGTTAAAAATTAAAAAATAAATAACTTCAATATTTCTCTTTCAAGACCGTCTCCACTTCCGTCCCTGTTCAAATCGCTTCTCCCGAATCAAGCTCAGTTCGCGGGGTAATTCGTTATTTTTATTGTTTTTTGTTATTATCATTCTGTCCCTAGGATTACTGTGTGTGATACACGGCCGGCACTGGATGCGTTTAATTGCCACGGACGCTTTACACTCGACGATAAATAATAAGATTAAGGTACAGTAGATTTGGATGTTTATGAAAGACAATAAGTAAAACGTAGTTTATGCTCTGTAATTTTCTTTTCTGTGTGATTTAATGTTTTTTTTTTTCTTTTTGTGCAAATTGTTTTGTTTGTCTATGGTGTTAAGTTGAAAGTCCTAATAAGTGTACTGTTTAATAAAAATACTCTAAAGTCATATTGCTTTAAATCAAAGCGACAAGAATGGTTATTAGCTTATATAGCAAAGGCAAAGAAATATTGTTAAAGTTATTAATATATTATTACTCTTTTTCTTTTGAAGTCAAAAGTTTTTGCTTCACCTTATTATTTTATTAGTAAAAATAAATGTAAAGGATTCCTACAAATAAGATAATAATATATTACTTTGTTTATAAGGTATAGTCAAAAATACGTTTATATTATCCTAATAAGTTTTTTTGGACAAAAATATAATAAAATAATTAATAATAAATAAAAGTTGATATTTCTAACATCGTCAATGTTTATGGGCGGTGTTGACCACTTTCCTTTAGGTGCCCCAGTTGCCAGTCCAGGCTATTTCATAAAAAAAAAAAACTGTAACCAAACTGCTAACTTTGTAACTTATAAGTTAAGCCTATACAAAGTTTGACAACAAAATCATTTAGGAGCTATGCCACAGCTATAGACTCACTTTTAACATATAATTCAATATTCAAACAATTCAAAATCGCATATTATTATTTATTTATTATTTATTATGATATTAACACCAACAAGAAGTACACTAACAAACACAATTGAGTCTTTAAGCATAAGGTTATATAAATCAAGTGCCTCCTTAATTATAGGTGTTGCAAAATATATCAACATTTCAATTTAACAAAAATAATAATTATGAAAATTAAAATATTTATAACAAATAGAGTAAGATATTAAGAATTACATTATTATAAAATTATCACATAATTGATAAAATGAACAAAATACAATCTGAAAACATTTAAAAATTTTGAATTCGATTAAATGCATGCGTAAATATACAAAATCATAAGTTTCATGTGATATAATATAACAATCAAAGCAACGTGTTTAGTTAAAACAATTTTATTATAGTATTTGTTGCTCGTAACTATGATATAGTAATTTAATTATAAGCTACCTTCGCTTAGCGAGCGAAGGCGGTAATATATTATTATTATCGTTTAATTTAAATAATAAACATTATATTTATAACATTAATTATATTTATATAAAAAGATGAATTAAATAAACAATATTAAAAGCATTTGTTTAACACTAATTTTAAGTAATATGGTTTTTTTATGCTTAGCTCGTAGAATCAGTCGAAATAATAATTAGCTACCAAAGTATGTCAAACAATATGAGCTATTTTGGTTTAGGTAAGTTGTTAATAATATCAAATAGAAAAAAAAAACACTTTTAAAAGTAATTTTAGTTAGTTAAATAAACTGCTAGTTTAACATTTTGATATCACAGTTAGAAAGTTTTTGCTTAAACACAATTATACGTCTAAAGCTTTCATGAATAATAAAATACATGTTTATTTTAGGTTTATCGTTTATTTGATTAACTATAAACAGATAAACAGCTAACGATTTATTAATGACAATACTTTATAAGTAACAAATAAATCAATAACTATATAAACAAATCAATTTGAACTCATTAATAAACGAAGTGAAATAGCAGACGGGCAAATTGTCCTTCAAAAACAAATGTAACAGAGACAGAAATATCGCCATCTCCAATTAATATAAGTATGTGACACAACGTCAGTCCCAATTCAATTCACGATATCGAAGGAACTGTTGCTAAGCTGCAGCATGAGTAATTTAATTGATAATGAGACAATATTATCGGAAAACGAGCAATGGAAAAGATTGGAAGAAGAATGGGGTAAGCCGATAGATCTAGAAGTCGACGCAGAAGACGATAGACCCGGAATACAAACAGCTTACAGCACTTTAGATCTGAAAGGAACTACGTTTGACTCTTCATTTCTATTCAAGAAAGTAAGAAGGAAATTAGGAAGACAGTTGTCGAAGAAGTCCACGTCGTCGGCATTGGAATACAATGATTTCATCAGTAGCTTGAAAGATGATCCGAGCAGAGAATCGTCCAAACAATTCTACTTCATCAACGGCCAACTAATATCAGCCGCGTCCATTGAAAACATATGTGATACAATCGATGATATATTCAAATCGATCGATAAACTTTCAACAGTGACAAGTACGGTGGAAAAGGAGAAATTTCCAGAAAAAATCCAGTGTAGTATATCAGCGACTGACCTATCATTTGACACGGACACTGAGGATACAAAATACAGTGAAATCGAGAAACATATCGATGAAGCGTTCGAAGAATTCAACTCTTTATCAGAGATGGACGCCATAGACCAATCTACTTTAGACTCGGTTACGACGCTAGTTCAGAAGTTCAGTTCTGTGTTAAAAGATCCCGTCGTACAATGCAGTCCGAGGAGACGAAGGCAGTGCTGTGAGAAGTTCAAGGAATTGGCTGATTTTTGGAAAAATCGAGTCCTTGAGTGTGATAACTAAATATGAGGGTAGGTTGAATTTGATAAAATTATTTAATCCATATAAATTATTTTAGTATTAGTTTAAATCTTTTCATGTATTATGTATATTTACGTACGACCCGTACGTGATGACAAATTAATTTTAGCTTATGTTAATTATATTTGTGAACTTTTAAACATAATTCTAATGACATAAAACTGTTAATAAATAAATAGAACGTTAAGATTTTAAATGATTTTATGATTTTATGGCCAAAACAACAACAATAACATTATATAATTATTTTCTATCACATGCCATTACATTAGTATAACATTAAAACATTTATTTATTTGTTATCTCGAAAAATATCTTATTTGTATTTATTGACATTTTTTTATTGTAATAGGTAGGCAATTATAAATGGGCTAGCTCATGTTAGGTGGTCACTGAACAAAGACATGCCCCAACAACCTCGGAAACTAAAATGCCTGCCTGCCTGTAGTTACATTGACTAACTCACTCTAACTGGTATACAACAATATTACGAATTACTGTTTGGCAGAAGAATATGTATTGAGTACCTACCCAGACCTAACTTTGTATTTTATAATCATATAGGCTAACATAAGTATAATTATCAGCATACTTGTATTTCTATCACATTCATAATTTTGCTTACAATATCATAAATAGTTTAAGTAAATGAAAACAATAAATACAAATATTCTAAATGAGTACATAAACACAGCTTGCCAATAAAATATTCTGAGAACGGTTTCATTTTGAAATATGATTAAATGTATTGTATGTTTTATGTATATTGTATAAGAGACCAAGTTTGCTAATTGATAATATAATTTGAAGAAAATATTAAATGCATCTATTATATAATAAATAATGAAATACCATAACTATTAAAAATTAAAAAAAAATAGATAACACCCACATTAGATAGGCTTTGAGTTAGATTTCAAATAATTGTGTGTGGAGCATTTTTTATGTAAATAACATAAATACATAATACGTAATAATACTCGCTTATGTGTAACGAGAAAATTAAAAAAATATTTATGTTTTTTTTTAAATAATCTGTTAGTTTTCGCCGTCAGGTTAATCATTTCATTTTTTTAAATATTTTTGAAACAAATCGTTAATTGTCAGGTATTTGAAAGATTATTGTTGGGAGGACAGATAAGAATGTTTACGTTAATGATCATAAACTATTACTATGTTACTCAAGATTACACATATTTTTAGATGTAATTGTATATGTAATATGACAATAAAAAATACAGTAATAAAATCTTATTTATAAATAATAAATTTTTAAATAACGAACGACTATTAATTGTTTTTAAGAACTATTTCTAATTTCAAACTATCAACAACTCCCAATAGCAAGTATCAATAATACTTAACAACTTTGTCACAGTTGTAGAGTACAGCCAGCATAAACAAGACTAACACACCTATTACTTAATTACCTGAACAGTACAACAAATAGAAATTCATGGTTCATTAGCCAAAGCGTGGTACCGTTCGTCCACGGTGCAAGTTGGACCTTAAATCATGAGCGGTGCCTGTGGACCGCTACTTGGAAACATACGGAGATGTTTAACACGTCGCGGTTGATTAACACGCTGGTTTAGAGTTTTAGGATTTAAAAAAACTTTCAAAACGTTGCCTTAAGTAATGATTTTAAAGTTCATAAAAAAAAGAAACTATAAGATTAATTATTACAGTAATTAAGCTATAAGTTCGAGCAATTCCAACACAATTTTGGTACTATGCACCTATATATACTATACTTTATAATATAAGGTATAATACAAGGTACTATACTCTATAACAAAGTAAAAAATTTTACCAAGCTAAATCATAAAATATATTTCGTGTATTATGTGTATTTACTTCGATTTGTACGTGGTGACTAACTTAATTTTAGCTTATTTTTTTTTTCTTTAGATAATTAATAGATAAGATAAATAGATAGTGACATAGATATCATTCATTAGATAGAATACATCAATACTTCTGTTTGGCGGTAAAATGTGTGTGGAGGTACACGGACTTACACGGGCGGGCGGGCTAGCACAAAGACTTAAAATCAATCAATCAATCAACAGTTATCATTGTCCACTGCTGAACATAGGCCTCTCCCAAGGTCATCGGCTATCAACGGCCATCGGTCCTACGACATACGTGACCAGCCCACTGCCACTTCAGCCTGCTAATTTTGCAAGCTATGTCGGTGACTCCGGTTCTTTTCCGGATAATCTCATTTCTGATCTTATCCTTCAAAGATACTCCGAGCATAGCTCGCTCCATAGCACGCTGAGCAACTTTGAATTTGTGGACTAGTCCCGCAGTTAGTGTCCACTTTTCGGCACCGTATGTCATGCCACCAAGCAAAACCTTAATATATATTATATGAAAACCTAGCCCATATATTGTCTAAGATAAATCTTCTAAAATAAAGACACAATTACAAATGTGCCAGCCTTAGTGACATTTGGTAAGTAGCGTTCACGCACGCAATATTAACCCGTACGTCATCAATATCCCGCGCACTGACCGTAAGCAGAAACTTATTCCTGTTGTTCATGAGAGTTGGACAGTTTGTCAATTTATGAGGCCGGCACAATAGCGTACGAGTGAAGGCAGATTTGGTTAATTGAGTTACAGGAGTTATGAGCTAAGAACATTTTAGCTAATTAGACGATAGAAATCGTCTTTAATTATTTTTTTATTGTTTTTAATCAAATAGCTCATTATGAGAGTACGTTTATCAATGCCTTTACCCAATTTTCCAAATTATTGGTCGGTGCTGTGTGCTCTGCAAGAGAATGGATTTGGTTACATTTTTTTGCCTGTATATAAAAGTTTCATTCAATGTAATCATGTAACCTGATGATTTAGAATATCCTACTTGAAGAAAGAATATTTTGGTTTTGTCTTTAATTAGTCAGTCGCTTTGACCTTGACAATATTTTACCGGGTTGGTTTCCCGCAACCGTAAGGCTTGTCGAGCCGCTGAGAGCTGATCGTATTGACAGATGCTCTAACAAATCTCCTCCGTTCGGCATCTATGGCATTCATATTCTTCATCGGTATCCTTCGGTTATATAATAACTGGTTTTATTCTACTCTGCTGGAAACCCTGTTACTGTACATTATTATATGAATTTATAAGATGAGATACTATCCGTGCAGTGACGGAGAAAGAATACATTTCACTGCCCCTTTCCCATGGGTGTCGTAAGAGGCGACTAAGGGATATCATCTGGTGGTAGGATGATACACATCCGCCTGGCTTGTTACCACCGTACGCATGGTGAAAATCTCGTGAAGTGGCTTGCAGCCGCGTTTCGAGGTCAGCCAGCGTACAGCCAGTGCCCGAGCGAGCATTGCCGCGATGGGTGTTGGTCCAGTGGAGACGGCTGCTGAACCAATGCCGGGGGAAACACGCCTCCACACTTTGCCCATCCCTATCGTGGCAATACGTCGCTCGCTTCACGTCTCTTTACGAGGCGTGAAGAGGCATCTTGCGGGCCGGCAAGGCGAGGGCGGCTGGTGCAGAATCTTCTTCCCGACTGTACTGGCCGTCCTCGCGTTTGGACTCTACTACCACTTAACATCAGGTGGAGTAGAGTCATTTGCCGACCCGGTAAATATAAAAATATAAAGAGATAATAGTATTTTTAATACAAAATATTAATCAACTTACGTAATCGATACTTAATGCTATAAATTCGGATGTCTGTCCGTCTGTTTGTTTGTTGCGCTTTACGGTTCAAACACTGAACCGATTTTGATGAAATTTGGTATAAAGCAATCTTAAAACGCATGGAAGGACATAGGTTTTATACATAACGTTTGACACCCCCACCCCACTACGCATTGAAAATCACGGGCGAAATCTAGTTTTATCATATTCGTAATGATAATATATTCATAATTATGTTTAAAATACGTCATTGCAGGTAGTTGAATTTACTAATTAATATTTTTACTTATCATTTTCAAGGCTGCATTAAAATTAATAATAGTCACACATTTACATTACTGTGAAAGTCTAAACATTTGAATATTTTATCAAGTATTATGATAATCTGGATAAAATAATTTACGAGCAATTTAAAAAAATAGCTTTATTATTATAATATTTTTATATAATATATTTGGAAGTCCGAAATGTATATAATCATTTTCAGATGAACTTAAATACTAATAAATGAATATAAATTATTATAAATAAAAATATATACTTACGGAATAGCATGTAGTATTCATGTGCTTAATTTATAAAAATTAGTTATTTCACAATCCCTATAGTTTAATGTAAATGAAATGGTTTGAATACAAAATTCACCTATTTTGTTTTTTTTTTTTTAAATTGTATTTTCACTCAATAATTTGACCAGCAGTTTCATAGACTAAGTACGTGCGGAAAATTACTACGCGATACTGATGTAATTCGATATTAGTTTATTGATTATATCAATTAAATAATTTTTGGTTTCCTAGTGGGATATGCATAAATTTATTTGTATATGATGTTGACTGTCATGAAAGGCGAAGAAGATACTACTGAGATTCTTGCTGGTTTTCCTCGGGATAATTTACATTCTGAACTGGTGGTAATGTGCCTAATCGAATAAAGAATTATTTGACTTAATTAAAAAAAGCCTTACAACCTTGCAAAGTCCGACCTGATCGACCGAGCTGATAAAACAATTTGACATATTTCATATTTAATAATAAAACTGTTGAACAGAACGGTCACTTCGCTAAAGTTTCCTTAAAAAACAAAACAGTATCGCTCCATTAGTGACGTCACAGCCCACGGGCCCGCTCTCAATCAATTTGGATGAAATCACCGGAGTGAAGTGTTTTTTAATTAATTTTATGAGTGAACAGCGCTCGGATACAGGTATGAAAGAGATGAATGGTTTCTATTTTATTTTTGTCTTTTTTTGAATATGGAATTTGTAATGTGAAAATTCGTGTGATTTGAAGTGTCAAATTCGTTATATTTATTTCGTATATATTTTTTTATATCTTATTGACTTTTACGTAACGAATCCGACTTTTATTAATTTATTTTAATTATAACATAAAAAAATGTATTTGCATAACATAATATTTTTTATTTGAGTTAATATGAATTTGCTAAATTTGTTAAGAGTCCAATTTTAATATTCAAACCTGTGCGATATATTAAATAAATTAATACTCATATTTAAAAAAGTAATACTGCATTTTTTATAAATTCGTCTCCACTCCACTTTTGTCCGCACGACATCGTCGTCCACGCACTAATTCAATATGGCCGACGTAAGCCATTTGCGTTCGCGCTTGACGCATCGCCCGTGAAAAAATCAATTACGATTTTTTGATAGCGGTGACCAGCTAACTAAGTATGGAATGGAAATATTTTTCTAATAGGACAATAGTTTTATTACCCAACATGCATAAAATAAAATCGAAAGTTTACTCTTTTCCACCCATTCCTAACCAAGTCTTAGTACATATTAAACATTAATTTCGACTTAAACTTTATTTAGAGGAGTATTTTTTAACGCTTAATGCTAAAATGAAAGTGTATTACGCACTGAAAACATGCAACCATGATGAACAACTTCACAGATTCACCAAGTCACTGTGACAGATGCAAAATTGACGTCGGCTTATCTATTATAACTATAATCAAATTCACGTTTCACTAATTATTATTAATTATATTGCTTTCATATACTACAGGCACTACGTATGTTAGTTTTAATTAGTTATGTAATACGTTTTGATATTTAAATCGTTAACATTTAACAAGCTGATAAATATTATTTGATAAAAGTCTTTTCCACAATGAGTCGTCGGATGTCTTCTATAATAGACACTTTTAGTGGCGCCATTTCGCATGACACAATCTATCATATAATATATAATACCAAACAGGAGCCATGTCACGTGACCAGGTAAGGCAATCTATCTATTTATATGCATATAGTATCTGCTCTATTTGGGTCACGTGAAATTAGGCGTGATGATGATAAGAGACCTGGTGGACTGATACTGGTTTCCACGGAACGAAGAAAAGATCGGATGTGGGGCGCTTCATGTGTTGAAATACTGATCCCGTCTCGTATCAGGGGAAGGGGAAATGCTGCTAGCATTCTTGCCAGCATTCCACGCGGTCACGATTTATTTTATTAAATAGGAAGCCAACGCTGTATACAATTCTATTTCTTATTCTAGAGTACAATCTTAAATTACTTAAATATAAAAATTGCATACCTAACTTATAAGCTAACTTGCATAAATAATTACATACATAAGAAAAAAATTGTACATTCTTTGTAAGAAAAATCAAAAAAGAAAAAAATATTTAAAAAAAAAGAAAAACAAAAATTTGTACTGTAACTAATTTCTATTATTATTTTATATGTATATGGTATTTCCATTTTTTTTTCATAAAATACCACGTTTTATATAAAAAAAAATAGTAGCAATGTTCGTTTTTATTAATAATATAGTTATTTACCCCTCCGACTAAGCGTAAGGCTTTTGTTAGAAGTGGGGGCGACAATAGCCCCTGGGTCAGAATCAAACCTTCGACTTTTACATGCAGCCCGTAAACCATTTTACTTTTGTCGCTTCACTTACTGACCATCATCACGATATATGTGCGACCATCATCACGAAGCAATGTGTCCGATTGACTTGAATGATAGCATACTTACTCCTTTCATTACGTACACGCTCACTAAGAACGGAATTTAACGCAAATCCTATCGAATATATATTTTTATTATCTTTCAATTAACTGTAAAATAATTTAAAAAAATTAAAGAAGTCACTTTGTATGAATTTTAACCGTACGAAATTGGGACGGCCAGCTAATATCTGATGATACAGAAAGTAAGCTCGATATTTTAACGTATTTATAATATTTATTTACTGTTCGGGAGCTGAGATGGCCCCGTGGTTAGAACAAGTGAATCTTAACTCTCAGTTAACCCGGGTTTGAGCCCGGTCAAGTATCACAGTAAATTCACTTTCAATTTTTTATAATATTAGTAAGGTTTTATTTTAAATATAATTATCATCTCACCGCTCGCTTTAATAATAATTTACTTAATTAATTTAACCAAAATATTATTCCAATAATCCAATATATTATTATATTGTAACCGGAGGTCCTGGGTTCAATTCCCAGGTCGGGCCAATAAAAATCTATTGGATTTTTCTGTCAGAAAAGTCTCAGTAGCAGCCCGGAGTCTGGAAGTTGGAAGTGTGTACACTCCCGTGCCTCGGAAAGCACGTAAAGCCGTCGGTCCTGCGTGTTTCCGGTCGTGTCGGATTGTCGTCCCATCGGACTATGAGAGTTAGGGAATAGAGGGTGCATCTGTGTTTGCGCGCACACTTGTGCACTATAATATCTCCTGCGTAGTTGGCTAATCTCTAGAAATTGGCCGCCGTGGCCGAAATCGGTCTAGATGACATTATTATTATTATATAATATTATTGGGTATTATTTATAATAGCAATATACATATAAACGATATAAACATTATAATTAATAAATGATGAGGGGCGTGAGGAGCAACATACTTTCACTATCCTAATTAAAACAACTTGGATACATAACATGACAGCGCTTAGTAAATCACGGTTCCATTAGACGCAGGTGCGCTTAATGCGCATGCGCAACTTATATGCAATTCACAACGAAACACTATAATAACCGAGTATGAAATTATAATGGTACTGCTTAAAATTGGTTCATTATTTTCGTTTGCAATATCTCAGTGATGTAGCAATTTAATTAGGAACTGAGTTTATAATAGTATTAATAAGTCTTACGAGAATTACTATTACTGGATTATTTGTGGTACCCGTCTGGTTACGTACCATCCACTCATTAAATATTCTACCGTCAAACAGTAATAATTTGTATTGTTTTGATCCTGTTCGAAGGCTGAGTCAGCCAGTGTAACTACAGGCACGAAGGAAATAACATCTTAGTTACCAAGATTTGTGGCGCATTGAAGATGTAAGAAACGGTTAATATTTCTTACATCACCAATGACTATGTATTCTATCTAATCTATATCTTTTCTAATCTATTTTATATATTAAAAAAAGTTAAGACGCTTAACTTACAAATAAAATTACTTTCGAATTTATAATATTAGTAAGGATTATTATAAATGTTATCAGATGAGTATGCTGAGTTAATTTGGGAGATGATGATGATAATCTGTCACATCCACCAACCATTAGATCAGCTTGGTGAAATAATCTCCATACTCCCTCAAAAGATTAAGGATTCCTCTAAATCCTTAGCCAGAATCTCCAACACAGCTAGAGGCTGTCACTTTAATTTTTTTTATTCTTTCGAATATATTGTCTAGACCTTACTTAATAGGATCATTTCTATAGTAAGCTCTTCACGAGATCAACACACTACGTGTGATCGTGACCTATATATGGTCACAATCACAATGTAACATAAGACCACAAAAGTAAATAAAAAAAAAGGTAAACGAGGATGTAACAAATACTTCCCATTAACAGTGAAGTTCGAACAAGCAGCGATCAAGCACTCAATCGGTAGATGTCGGCCGGTGTCGACGCACGCCCACAAATTAATTCAGTTAACATCGCTTACCGGGCATCACCTGGACTACGGACAGAGGCTTAAAAATACTGGAATACACCGGTAAATACCGGTTAATATATTACTTACAATAAAAAGTAACCTTACTTATAAACGCTGTTTCGCGGATGAACAGTTAAACATTGTTGTGTCTTCTTCTTTCGAATGTCAAATCAATAATGATAGAAAGAGCTAAATCAATGTTTATCAAAACAACGGATAATTTAGGGCGTATAAGATTATTTTTTTGGAATATCGATTAATATGAAACATAAGAAATGACAATATATTAAATGATGTTTAAATTACTCAATATTTTGTTGGTATGTATTTAGTAATGGCATTTTGAAAGTAAACCACGAAATATAACATAAATTTTAGTAAAAATATAAGAGAATAGCTTCAATAATGTGTTTAAAAGTAAACCGTATTACAAGGCTAGAAGATTCAAAATTGTCTTGTAATTATTTGATTTAAATTTTCTTTTTCCATTTTTAATCATAGTTTAATATTTTTATTAAAGGGGATTATATTCGATTGCAACCAGGAGGATGGTTATGTATCAAGAACCGAGGTAACGTTAGCAGTAGCAAGAAAGGCTATTTAAGTTTTTAGGCCTATTCCAGTAAATATATAAAAGTACCTATCAATTTATGCTGACAGTAAAGCGATGTGAACACAGCCGCGAATTAGACAAGACTGCTAAGAGATATGGACCACATGCGTCACTTTGGGCCAAATGTTTGTATATTGGGGACAAGTTGACTAATATTCTGATGTTCGCAACGATCTCTTGTAGCAATAGTATTAACAGATTATCAATGCCGCAATTTTTCAGATGAACTATAACTGAAAATGCACGTCTTTATCTGTATTTCATTATCGTCTTAAACTTTATTTGTAGACTCGATCGATCGATTTTAAAGTCAGAGAGTATTCAGAGAGTTCCTGATGTCAATCGGTGACCTTTGGTCTGGATAATTATTTACAACAATGTTCGGATGTGGGAAGGTATGATAACCATTTATCATTGAAGACCAGATGATTCCTTAAAAATAAAAATAAATCGAATTACAAAACTAAGTAACAAAACAAAAACAATTGTGTAACAGAGAGCACAAGCAATAAAAAAAAAAGAATATCGACAAGATTTATCCAAAATTTTGTTTTTCTATTTACTTATGATACACAAACACAACACACGCAAATGACACACACACACACTAATAATAATATTGAAATTATGTATTTTTATTATATTTTTTTCTGTACTCTCATATATATTAATTATAAAGGAACTTAATTTTTAAAAAGTCAATTTATTTCTGGACATTCTTTTTAACGTTACTAGTGCCAAGCGAGTTGGTTTGCTTTTTCGTTCATTCTTATGTCATCATCTAATTAAGATTAGATCTAGCTTCCATCCCGGTCTATTAGACAAGAAGCTATTTGGATTTCGAATCATACATAATTAAAATCACTTAAAAATTTTGGAGCTTTTTTTATTAAATAGGTAGGCAAAGGACGGAAAATAGGGCCTGGAATAATTGTAACAAATTATTTAACGATTGCTATTTCTTATAATGAATTCTTGTCAAATTTATTAATCACGTATAAATCATTGTTATCAGATATCATTAAACGGGCAGTGCATTTATCTTATAGTCCATAAAATATATAACAACAAAGACCACTATTATATGAATACAATACATAAATGCAGTAGATACTAAATAACACACGTTTTAATTTATTATTAAACTTGTGCAAGATGCACTTGCCGGGACCAAGTTTCGATACAACGGGACTATAAATTGATAAGGCGGACTGGCGGACACGTGATATATTGGAATTAGATGTTAATGGCGGCGTTTGGGGTTGAGAGTATAATTTATACAATATCGTGTTTAATATTTGATATTAATTATAATTGATTTTCTTTATAATATTTATATTTTTCAATCCAATGCTTTACAGATATTTAAAGTTCACACTTTGTTAGGAATGGCCCTAGCCCAGCAGTGGGATATTACGTGGTTTTATAATGATGGACTTTAATTCGGCTGTAAGAGTCCAAGTATCGTATCCGATAAGTTTCTTTCCCCAGTTCTTCTCAGATCTGATGTGTTTCTCTTCGAACCGGTCACCGGATCACTATAAAAGGGTAATTCTTATATGTTGAATAAAGTTTTATTATTTGCTTTGATTACTTTGTATATATCCTTAATCCATATATCTGATAACAAGCATAAAACTGAAGAGTTTGTTTCAACGCGCAAATCTCATGACCTACCAGGAAAATATTTTAGTTTATCGCGAGCGAAACCGCGCATAACAGCTAATTTACATTATAAAGCTGGTAAGAATGAAAGTTTGAATACGCTAATCTGAAAAACTATTCACCTAATGAGAAGGGTGTATAATTTAACGTCTAATTAAAATACAATTAACGAACGGCCCTTTACTACACGAGTACGTCACACAACCTTACCTCAAACACACACAAGTAACTTTTCACACAAAAAAGTTGGAAATGATTCTAGTTTTCTTATAAAGTAACATATTTAAGATATTTTTTTAAATTGTATATTCTTTAAATTATGAAACTTAATTATTAAGTTCAAGTTATTATGACATTAATTATCGTAATTGTTATGTATTATGTACATACTGATTGATTAAATATTGAAACATAAACGAAATACCTTATTTATAAACGTTGCTTAGCGGCTATTGAGTTAAACATATTTATCTCTGTATGTCATTATTGATTTGACATTCGAAAAAAGAAGACACAACATTGTTCAACTAAATAATGTGTGTGTGTGAGTTTTATGAGAGTGAATATGTGTCACAAACACATATCAAAACATGCCATATCAAATCATCTGATTTTAAAACCATCCCACTATCCGAAACGATTTCTTGAACTGAAAATTCAACACACATTGTTAACGTGAATATTATTTGAAACTTGGTATTATTTTATCTTTAATGTTATGATATTATGTAACGAGCTTCGTGTAGCTCAACGCATCCCTTATCGCCTCGCGGTATCTACTACCATCATCGCAAACGCACGATGCACCTGGGATTGTATTAGCGTTGACTTGTTTATGCGCTCGTTCGCTATAATTACGTGAACACTTTCCACCGTAATGAGTGTTATGAAAACGTTACTGTAACATATTATAACATGAGCTATGAATACATAAAGGATATAACGTTGTTATTTATCTTTAATATATGTAAATGTTTGTTATTTTTAACTCATAATGTCGTTATATAGATTTTAGTGTTTTCTTAATGTATTAGGAGAGCAATTTTTTAACATTTTTATTATATAAATGTGTGTTTATTAAAACAATTGAATTGAATGACTTTCCCAGTATAGAAATCAACGTTTTTTTTAGATATAAGACTTATATCCTAAAAAAGATCAAATAAAATATATAATACAGTGATATATCTTATACTCAGCTATATAGGTTTATAATTTTATAATGTACTAAACAAGCACATACAAATATTATGCTTTATAAATAAATATAATATGTTAATATATGTGAATTATAAACGAATTGTAAAATTAAGATAATGATGAAAAATATATGTTCTTTTAAATTATTTTTTATCCAGAAAGATGATAAAAAAAATATACATATTTTAACGTTAATCGAGAGTTACACTAATACTAAATAAATAATAAAAATAAATAATAGTAGCTTAAAACACAATTAGCCAGTCACCTTAAGTAAATTTGATTGTGAGTGGCCTCAAATTAATCTAACGCCTAACACACTAACAACAGAGTAGGATGACCATTCTTCATTAGTACAAAGGAACTCGCCTTTTGTCTCGCGACCATTCATTTGTGATTGTTCACTACACTCACCGAGACCCGGCCCGGCCGGCCTATTCTGGAACTCGTGACTACACAACTCGATAACGAACTTACTTTTAACTCATGTTCAACTTTAATTTAATTTAAATAATATGTTTATGATTTACCTTATTATTTTTTAACAAATTGCTTCATTTATATAATGTTAACCGAGTTTTAATTGTTTTCATTGTATTTGTCACTGATGTAAATATAAAGTGTTAAATTAGTATTTATTGCTTTCTAAGCAAGATGTGAATAAATTTAATTGTACTAAATTGACTCTGTAATCAAAAGGATGAAAAAGAGCAACTTCTGAGTCTTAACCGGTTCTTCTCGGTAGAATTTATATTAAATGAATCTATTCTACTTGAATAAATAATAATAAAATCATTACTATTATATGTATTTTACATGTTATTCAAATAAAAACAGTAAAAAGTTATCATAATTGTGACGTCATGATATAATACGTATAGGTACGGTAAGCAAAACAAATATTATTGTAAGTCATGCGAAGTAGTTTTAAAATATATTAATTAAAATTTTAATATCTTTTGATACAGAGACAGGTAGTGAAATGATAATCCCTTCTTACCATGAGGTTCCTTTCTTATCATGAGGTTCCCTTCTTATCATGAGGAAATAACAGATAATATCTTAGTATTAGATTTATTGTAGGATCACTACAAGAAAATTAACTTGTTTTAACCATTTTATGATTTTTAACACGTTATACGATTTTAAGCTGACAGTCACAACCTAATTTCTTAACAAAATTTTAACCTTTATTATTGATCATCTAAGAAATTCGTTGATAATTTCGCTCGAATGATCTTTTGATTTCAAATCCACGTCAATAGTTTTGTTAAAACATAACCATGCTAGCATCCGATAAGTGCCTTCATAGTAATGTTATTGATTCATACAGTGTATGAATCTAAAATCAAGTTAAATAATAAAATATTCAGTTCAATAATAAAATATTATTAACTGCTGGTAAAGGAATTAATTGTAGTATAAAACAAAGTTTAGTTCAGCAGTTCTCAGTTTCTCTTTAATACTTAAAAAACATTTCACCATTGTTTGTTGTACTAAACAATTGTATAGAAATAAATCAAATAAAATCAAAGTATAATTTCTTTGAATACGTTCCTACAATCACTTTTAACTTGGCATTTTAAATTATAAATTAAATATTACTGAGTAGAACCAACAAGAAACTAAAAAGTAGTCACTTCATTATACGTTATTTACAATCAAATCTCTATTCATTAAAATCGAAAATATATTAAATACAAGTATGTATGATCTATATACTATGTCGGTGCAAACTTAACCGAAGTGGCGGGTACAAATCCGGGCAAGCACTGAATTTTCATTTACTCAATTTATCATGAAAAATCATTCTCGGCGTTGAAGGAAATCATTATGTGTCAAATAAAACTCTGATATGTGTATTCCAACCGTATTCGAACTTGTGAAATAAGCTTCACACTTGAAAAGAGAAGAGGCATTAGTCCAACAGTGGGAAATTTACATGCTGTGTCTTATTATTAACTTTATACGTCATTTTCATTAATAAATAATCCCTTGTCTATTTTAATACGTTCTTAATAATTATAACATAACAAATGTAAACTGTAATATTTATTAACTTATTATATAAAAGTTATTTATTTATTATATAAAAGTATGTGAAATATTCTACGTGATTAAAAATTGTAATAGTAATTTAATTTATACTAAAAACACGCTGTTATAAACAGATCGGAGCGTATTGTATTTTTAAAAAACAATATCAAATTGAAAACGTAATGCTTACAAAATGACCCCGTCAGAATAATCCCGCTGTCCGACTGGCTTGATCCCTGTCAACAAATCCACAATACAGCCTGACTCGGTGTCACCCCAGCACAACAATGAAATGATTAATGTCTGCTATCGGCCCGAGATTCGATTCGTAAGTGTGGCCTGCATTATTAATACAGACGTTAATGGTCTGAGTATAATGGGTCGGACATAGTTTAGTGTATGTCTATATTTAAATTGATTTTCTTAATATGCATGAAGAAAATAAATTTTAATCATTCGTAATTATGAAAAAATGAATATCGAAATAGTTTTTATTGAAAATGAATTATTTCGTCCGATAATTATTTTGTTTTTAATTTACTTTTATAGCTTGGAAATATTTTTAAATATCGAATTGCTATTAACCACTTATATAATATTTTTCTTATACTAAATGAATGTTCATTTAAATATTACAAATAAATTAAAATTTAATATGCGTAATTTCGAATACATTTTTCAATATATTATATATATATAAATAATTTCATTTGATAAGACCGACGTTACAAGAAAACGGAATGTTTTTCCATTGTTTTTGTAAACATAATATCAAGGATCATAAGCGGCCATGATAGTTAAAATTAAAAAGCAAATTAAAAAGAGGTTGTTTTATTTTATATATATTTTACTATTATTATTAAATAGAATACTATTTTACTCAAGATTAAGATAAGCTTTGAAGTTAAATGTGATGCATTTCTGTAATCGGTCAAAAAAGGTAAAATAAAAAAACGACTCGTATATTTTTTGTCCAGCCTCCGTAATCCGACGTCAGCTGCCGCTCTGGGCTGACGTTTGTGTCATGGATTATACTTCTGATAAGCACTGACGTGGCAAAACGTTGCAAATGTACCTTAAAAATAGCCTTTTTTACTCTCAACGGTGTGGAGTTAAAGTCTAAGATCGCTTTGAATTATAGTATTTGCTTAAAATTCCTTATCATTCTAGATTAGTTTCAAGAATGAAATTACACTCGTGTGCATTTAATTTAATTACTTAATAATAAACATAAAAACTTTAATTGAAACAATCGAGAAAACCAAAGGAAATATCTTCAATTAGACTCGCTAAACGCCAACCTATTCTAGGCAAGTGACAGAACAAACTTCCCGCACCGGCACTGGCTCAAACCGCCTTAAACTGGTTTACGCCTGGTGTGAACCGGTTCAAGCTAGCTTAGCTGAATTTACATAAACTTCTAGTCTTAGGTTTGCCGTAATAGTGCACTGTTTATTTAGTTGTTCTATAAGTGTTTAGAATAATTCCTATATATATATATAGGAATTATATATTTAATTTTCATATTATGATTTAATGTTAGGTGTGAATAATTAAAGAGTTGAATTTCCTTATTGTCATCGTAACGGAAGTCAATTTTGAAATCAATTTTATAGTTAAATGATGAATTTATTAAAGTTTCATTTAATTTTTTAACACAAAATTAAATAGATATAGCAAATAGACAAGTGATTTCCTAACCCTCGCTTTTATATGCACATGTGCAGTGGTCCAAAACAAACTAACACCTATCACGCTGCATTAAACCTGGTGGAATCTTTACGGGTACATTTGGGACATTTGCGATTCTATGGAGCCACAGTGACATTTCGCTAAAAGGGTACGGTAATTGTCAGGCTCTTTTATTTTTACCCGGCTTAGTCTACGCCTCGTTGATTCTAGAACCATATCGTGGATAAATTACCTCGTAATAATTTGTAATAGTTCTAGTGAAATGTCGGCTTTGCGATTTATATATAGCCAACAGATATATTCGTTTGATATTTTTATACGTTTTCAGTATCATAAAAAACATTGCATGTCATATTTTTTAGAATATATATAAAACAGTTGAATTCTAATTATATACTTAAATTATAATACATCCATTGTCTATTGCACACTACTCATAAAATGTCAACAGATTTATTTATAAGTGGCGAAACGCGTGAACCGCAAACCAAACACGGCAGCACAAAGTTTGCGAACTGGATTGCACCGGATTACGCCAGTCTCCGGCGACGCATACCGGTTTGAACCGGTGGGTACTGTTTAGAGGCAGTTAGTCAGGTGAGATCGTCGCGAGGTTTACAATTGGTATTATCGCTGTGCAATTGCGGTGGGCGGGAGTATGAATGCTAGTTAGTAGTTAGATGCTAATCTGCGGCTTTTGTTAGTCGCGTATTTTATATGAATTGTATATTTCTTATTGTTTTAAAATTAAGCAGTTTAGTTTAATCAATTAACTTTTTCTGCTATATATGAAGAGTGCTTATTTTCATTCTTATATAATATGGTAATTAGAAATTTTTAACCTCGTTTTGTGTAACAATGATTACGATAAGTGAAACTGAACATTCAAATGAGATTAATCATTAGTAATCCATATTACCTACATTTGCATTGGAGCGATTCAAATCATCAATTTACCTAACAGGATACAGGCAATCCAGCTGAAGCGTATGCCCTTAAATCAATGGGTCTTTGTTCAGGTATCCTGAGTGCCATCGAGACCTGTTTGATTTAATATAATGGCCATATGTGCACATTAGACGATCAATTGGTCATCAATTGTTGGGTTAATTTGCAGTAAATACGCACTAATCCTGCACGTCGAGGGTGGATTCAGTCTGACGACGTGACGCACTGACTAATTTGATACGTTGTCTATTATATTTTATATTACTTATATTTCTTATTATTAATGCTATATAGAACTGGAACTAAAACGAACATCGGGGGTTCAAAATCGAGCAGTATTGAATTATCATATGCTTAATTTGTGTTTATAAATCATCTCGTATTCGATGGCGACGGAAAACGTTCTAGAGAAAACTGAAAACTGCATGTGTGGGATGAAAATCTGTCACAAGTAAATAAACCAATCAACATGAAACATCCTGATAGAATAAACCCCTAACCTTTAAATGCGTGACACGTGAATCTTAACCGATGATTGTAAATTCAAACGCAATCAAGAAACATTGAATTTTCATGTTCTTAATTTGTGTTCGGTGAAGGAAAACATTTTGTGAAAAATGTCTCGTATGATAGTCTGCCACATGTATAACTACCAATCCGCATTGAAACAACGTGGTGGAATAAGCTCCAAACCTGCTCCTCAAACAGTAAATAGGCCTTACACCAGATTTACGGGCATAATATATTATCATATTTTCAATAAATATTAACGGAAACTTTATTATCAATTTTTAGGTTCCAAAATTTACCATTTCCTTATTGTAAAAGTCATATCAATAGCAGTTTCGTCTAAAAAATATTTAATTCTTTAACAAAACTTAAGACAATTAAATTTTCAACCGTCAACCATTTTTCTTCCGCCAGTACTAATTGATTGCCAGTAATTCGAAGTACAAATTGCTGGGCCATATCTCAAGGCGACAACGGCCTATCAATATGGCTGCTATACCACGCCAATAGCCGCCGGCGTAAATTGAGATGCTCAATTTACGAGCATTGCGCTTCAAGATGTTGTCTGTCACTGTGGATTGAGTATTACACGAACTTAAACCATTAATTGGTACTTGGGACATATCAGTGTAGCGCAGGCGGAATCCAGCCTTTGAATGTAATATATTGGCAACTAAAATTTTAAGGATAAATACATTTGTCTTTATATACATCTACTATTTACTACGTTCCCGTTTCAAAACCAGGCAAGCACCACTGGATTTGCATGTGCTTAATTTTATTTAAAATATATTGTGTATTTAAATGCATATTAGTAAATTATACTGCAAATCTTAATCATCTAATTGCAAGAATATACAACATTTATAATTAATATAAAACGTTGCTAGCATGGATATCTATTAAATTAAAAAAATCTAATGATTATAATACTTATCTCCAAATATTTGAATAATAATCATATTAATAATATTTAACTGAACTGAGTAGCTTAATTAGATTAAATAATATCAATTAATCGCATATAGTTTTTTAATAAAATTAAAATACATTTTTTATCGAAATTATATTATTGAGTTTTGAGTTCACTCAAATCCATTCTCAGCAGTTACTGAACGTGGTCTCCAAGACAAGCAGTTCTACACCGTAGTTGAAATCAGTTTCAGTTCATTAATATAATTTTCAAATTCATTATTATTATTCACTGGTAGGGCTTTGTGCAAGCTCGTCTGATATTCTACTGCAAAACAGCAATACTTGGTATTGTTGTGTTCCGGTTTGAAGGGTGCGTGAGCCAGTGTAATTACAGGCACAAGCGACATAACATCTTAGTTCCCAAGGTTGGTGACGCAGGTCAAAATGCTCGTCCGCCTATCTATATTATAAAAAAAAAAACAAAGGAATTAATATGCACTCACGTACCATTTCTTTTTTAATTAGAATAGGTAGGCGGTCGGGCACAATGGCCACCTGATTACCAGGCCACCATTGCTTTTAGATATTTGCATTGTAAGTAATATTAACCATTCCTTACACAGTTAATATGCCACGAATCTTGAAAACTTAGATGTTATGGCCCTTGTGCCATTAGTTACACTGACTCACTCACACTTCAAACCGGACCACAACAATACTAAGTACTGCTGTTTTGGAATATCCGATGGTGGTACCTATCCAATCGAGTTTGCACGAAGCCCTACCAATATTTTTATTTATCAAAGATTTACATTTATAAAATATCTGCGGAATTTTTTCATTAGTTTAAAAACGAAACCCTATTATAATATCATATACCCATTATATTATAAATCTAAACATTATTTTGTGAAGTGAATCTTTAACACATGTTATGTCTATATGTAATCTTTGAATTTAGGTTATTTCTAACGGAGGAAGTTTTTAAATATTTTTATATGAATAAGGGTTTATATATATACAAAGTAATGCATATTAAAAAAATATATTGTGGAGTGAGAGCGCATTTGATAGAATAGGTAACCGATGAGCGCTAGTATATCAAGTCATTCGAGTGCTTAATTTGTGTTTATAATTTATCTCGGGCGGTAGATAAAAGATCTTGAGAAAACTTGCATGTGGCTAATAATATTCCTGTCACGAGTATACCAACCAAAAACCCGGCGTGGTGGAATAAGACCTAATCAGTAGAAGGTACAGTACACATTTTCACTATTATACTGTTTTGAAAGTGATGATCACATTAAATTATTATTTATTGTTTTATTAAAATATAGCCTAACTATTTTTAAATATAGAAACTCACATTCCTAAAATAGTTATAAATATAAAAGAATTCAACTCAGTTTTCGAGAAAAACATCACGCAATCGTCCATTTTATTAACGTAACAAAATCGATAGTTTTAAAGACGTATAATTAAAAACGTTATAAATAAATCCGCTTGACTTCAGACTATCTTCCTTCACAAAATACCTGAAAGCTTTTAACGCCCGAGCCTTATATCACAGACTCCCTGTCTTTCGATTCCGGGCCCATAACATAAACATGACGGTACACTATTAAAAGTTGGACTCGTTTTGTAAGTCGAAATATTATTCGACTACCTTCTATCTCGTCCGTATCGGAGTCAGGGCTGCCAACTATACACATTTGCATTTTTATTTTATTTTATTACAACGGATTCGGTGTGTTCCGTTTTTAAACTTTGCGAATTCTGTTTACGATACCGTTATCCGTATGAGGTTATCTACGGCTGTTTTCGGTTATTCGAGATTTAAATTCGTATTTGTTACACTAATATGTTCTACTTTAAGATTTTATTCGGTTCAAAAAGTACTTAGATTTTATATGAGTTCGGTTTATATGAGACGTTCGGAATATTCGTTGAATTTTTTATTTCACTGATAAATATTTACGCATGAATTTATTGGATTAATATTTAAATTTTAAGGACTCATTTTATTTATTGTTCTTTTTTTTACTTGATTGTATTATAAGTAAACTTTTAACTTTTTTTTTTTATTAATGACTTGATTCAGCCAGAATAGAAATGTTTTGTCCATGTAATGATTAAAGGCATTGTTAATCGTTGTAATTATATTGGTATTTACACAACAAAATATTCATTTAAAATACGACTTCTAAACAATATTATAATTCAACATTTCAGCAGATATTTTTAAATATAGAATCAAATTATTAGTTTAATATAAAAATAAAATTTGATAGACATTATATAATGCAGGATAATGTTGTTATTAAGTTGGTATCAGCCCTGATTCAGGGATACAGTCCGGCGGAGTCCGGCGCTGTCTCATAAACATGGCCCTGTATCAGCGCGTAATCTGCCGGATTTGTCGATCAGGCCGGCTATCCACTGCCCAGATTTGTACGGGGCTTTGCCGCCGATGGGACACATACGTTTTGCTTTTCTTGCCGGCTATTTATTGGTCTGTGCGGCCAGGTGCGCTGAATTTGTTTATGTTCAATGATTTAGGATTACATCGGTGAATCGATTGATCGTAGGTCACGTTGAGTTTGTATCAAGGTACGTTCAAACGTATTACCAGTTTAAATCGTCAAGCACGTTAGTGAATGCTATCAAGTCCGTTTGGAAAAAACGTTTCATATGATTGATTGAAAAATGTTTCGCGTTATATCCTCTTGTATATATATTTTCAATTTCAAATAGCTAAGCATCCACCGTCCACATGCATTGGCCCTAAGAAATATTAACCGTTCCTTACATCGCAAATGCTCGAACAACCTTGGAAGCTAAGATGTTTTTCCTTTGTGCCTGTAATAATACTGGCTCACACAACACAACACTACTAACTATTGCCGTTTGGTGGTTGAATATATTACGAGAGGGTGGTACCTACCCAGACGAGCTAACAACGAGCAATCTTCTTCTATTATCGCTGTTTTAAAAAATATAACTGATCTTTATGGTGCTTCTGGATAAACAATAAAAAAGACAAGCATTCAGCGATCATACCAATAGTAAAATGAATAACACAACTAAAAATTTAAATTATTTTTAATGACACTTCAATGTAACGTTTAAAAATCTATTACCAAAGCAAAAAGATCTGTTATTAAAAAAACAACACGCTACAGAAGCAAAACCATTACATTGCATTTGCATCAAAAACGTTTCACTCACAAACGACCTTGAAACTTTACCCTCATCACATCCGAGAGAAATGTACTTAAATATATTTCTTTTTTAGTAATTCACTAACATTATTATAATTTAGCAAAACATATAAAATTAGAATACGTATTACTAGAATAGCTCTGCTATAACGTAAACGTACCCCATTTGCCCAACAAAGAACATTCAGTTCGCCCTTACATATCTAAATGTAAATGGCCAATCAAGACTACCTGTGCCTGTGGAATGGCTGGTACCCGAAGTATATGTCCCGGGCCGGACATATTTAAGGTATTTTATTTATTTCAAGATACACAAGTTCTTATCAGTGGATGTATAGTTTTGGCGTGTTCAGACTCGGGTACTCACGATTAGTTTTTGTGACGAAAACTTACGACGAAATAAGACAATTCGTTTATTTTATTCTCTGATTCAATAGATGGATAGAACCACATATTTTCCACTGTCAAGCAAATGCCTTTACGTTGGAACAAATTCGATAGTCAATTCGCAATGCTGCAAATACAGTACGAATTTTGACTTAAGATTGGCAAATAACCACGGACTTTGGTTATTATGATGAGAAGTAAGCGTATAGCCCAAATGATCTCCACTAGTTTCCAGCTAGAAGAATTTCCAGTCTAAAACTTAAAGTATATTATGATCACCGGGTACACGTTGTCCTGCTTGTGTATATATAACATTTGACGGGCCAGTTGGCGTGGTTGGTAGATACTTGCCCTTCACGCCGAAGATTGTGGGTTCGATTTCCACCCAGGACATACATTTGTGTGTTAACATGTCTGTTTGTCCTGAGTCTGGGTGTAATTATCTATATATTATGTATGTAATACATTGATATATAAACTATGTATTTACAAAAGAAAAGTAGTATATGTGATATATCAGTTGGCTGTCTGTTTCTGCCATCAGTTTCGCCCGCGTTCGAGGATGAGTGCAGGTGGTAGTGTGGGTACAATACCTTATGTAATTTTCTGTGCCCCTGAACGTGTGTACAATAACATGGTATTCGGTTGAGTAATTAAGAAAGCGTCACATCATAAACAAACTCACTTTCCCAATTTTTAATATTACTTAGGATATAGTAACAGTAACGGCATGTTAATGTCCCACTGCCGAGTTAAGGCCTTTTGGGTTGGTAAAATACACATGTGGCAGAATTTCAGTGAAATTAGACACATGCAGGTTTCCTCACGATGTTTTCCTTCACCGTCAAGCACGAGATGAATTATAATCACAAATTAAGCACATGACCATTCAGTGGTGCTTGCCCGGGTTTGAACACACGATCATCGGTTAAGATTCACGCGTTCTAACCACTAGGCCATCTTGCCATCAAAACATTTTATTTGCAATTATTCGAAAAATAGTTATCTGTAAAGTATACAAATATGAACAGAACGCAGCTGATGATACTAGTAAAGTTTACTCCTCATAACAACTCCGTTTGATGACGGTTGTTTTAAATACCTACGATAATGGGAGCCTATTTAGCTGATACGACAATGACGTTTGTACCGGTCCCATACCACGTGACGTTAACGAATAAATTGAACTGTTTACCGTTATCATTTGATACCTTATATATGGTTGTAATTGACCTAGTGTGTTTTAAACGAAAAAACGTGTTCCAAAAAAAATGCTGACACTATTTATTTAATACCTTATTGCAAAATACTAATTAATTTAAAAGAATTATTTACTATTACATATATATTATATAATAACACGTACATAAATTCGTACATACGATTCAATTAGTAATCAAACTAAAGTCTATACTCTTTTCTCACAGAAATCTAGCCACGTATCTGATTTGATTTTTTTCTTTCCTCAATAGCCCTAAACTAGTGTATTCTAAATACATAAGTCCTTGTCTAAAAGCTTTTAATTCTGTAGCAAAACTAAAATAAATAAGCCGATGTTTAATTATAAATATTCAAATTAATTTAATTATAAATTATAATAATTAGGTAATAACACTGAAAAACCTTTAATCATAAATAATAATCTGTGGAATACGAGAGAATATTCGTCGTAACGGCTCGTAATGGCAGTCATTTCGTGTCATCTTGCAGTTAACTGTTAATGAGATTATCAAAATGACGACATTAGTTAGTTAAAAACGATCATTTATAAAAAAAAAAACATTTTTCCATCTGTGGCTGCAACTTTGTTTATTAAACTGTTTTTGTTAAGCAATTTTATATATTTTATTATTTGTCCGTACCGTAACCGTAACAGCCTTCCCACTGCTGGGCTAAAGGCCTTCTCTCCCTATTTGAGGAGAAGGTTTGAAGCTTATTCCACCACGCTGCTCCAATGCGGGTTTGTGGAATACACATTTGGCAGAATTTCAGTGAAATTAGACAAATGCAGGTTTCCTCACGATATTTGCCTTGGCCGTGAAGCACGAGATGGATTATAATCACAAATTAAGCACATGAAAATTCAGAGGTGCTTGCCCGGGTTTGAACCCACGATCATCGGGTAAGATTCACGCGTTCTTACCACAAGGTCATCTCGGCTAATTTGTCACTCATAATTAATTCATTTACCTAATTATGTTTATCTAGTTATAAATTATTAAAATACCAGAATCAATCGTTTTATTCTATGTATGTTTTAAAAGATTATATAAAGTCGAAAAAGGGTGCCGATAAAATTATTATTAGACATTATTTTATATTGTACATTTTACTACGAGATATACAAGGAAATCTGAGTTAGTTGAAATGATTATATTATGAATCAACACAGCGCTGTTAATTCGTAAGGATCTGTCATATTTATATAAAATCTTTAGGCCGGCCAACATAAGTTGCGCGCATTTTATTTATGTTCTAGTTGTGATAATATGATAATATAACATACTCCACTAAACAGGCTAGCAATACAATAAGTGGTCGTTAAAAGCCAAGGATTTCACACTTTTAGTGTTGCCAATTAATATCATTAATTATACGAATAATCTTACCATGTTGTAATTAATTCAATAGATTTTCTTTTAATCTTAACTTAGTATTACTGTAATTATTCTGGCTATGGCTGTAGCAATGTCTTGTCATTAAAATTACCAATAACTTTATTCTATGTTTTATTTATTATTAATATTTTTACCTTTAATATTAATATTTTGAATAAATTAATAAAAACATCGAATGATGACATTTATAACTTGAATATTCAATTGATTAAACATGTGAATGTGAATTTGAAAACAATATTTGAAATATATCAATTTTGGATGTGTCCGAATTTGTGTTAGTCAACGGTGACAATGTCAACCCTTATTTTACCCCTAACAGTATTAACCATGTGACACAAACTGGCTTACAATTATGATATCGCCTGTTTGACAAAAGTTGTCAACACATATTCCATGTGTATTATAGATTGTATGTGTATTATAAATTGTTGGTTACTTTCTGAACGTGCAATGGACCCCAAAGTTTGTGTGGTTATGTATTTGTTACACCAACATGCTTGAGCAATTCCAAAACCATCCAAAATTACTAAAATTTGACAGAGAAGTACATTACATCGTGGAATCAGGCTAGATCATTTTTTATTTTTATAAATTAATAAATATAACTATTAAAAACATTTAAGAGAACGAAATAAACTGAAAATAAAAAATAAACAAGACAGTACGATCCCTTGTATTGTTAAAATTATTAAAATTCGTCTTTCATCAACAAAAGATCCCATCTAGGCCTAAAACAGTAAATAATATTTTAAATTAATGCTAATGGCTTCGGTTAGCCTAAACGCTGGGTAGATGGCATAACTCAGGCCAAGTGACTCTTCCCTTGTAAATATATGAATATCTACCTAAGCATTATCCGTTATTTATTGTGATTACGGCGAAATAAATGGACGAGATACCTAAGCATTATAACTAACTAATGGACTTTGCTTATTATAAATATTTATAATATATAATATTTGTTTATTATATAAAAAAAAGAAAATAAAGTAATATCGTATGAAAATCTACATGTGTCGGTTGTTTTTTTTTTTATTGTATTAGGCCCACCTAATAGTGTAAGGCAAGTGTGCCACCTGATGGTAAGTGGTCAAACTCGCCCGTTAGACGTAGACTTTGGTATTGTAAGAAATATTAACCATCATCATTGCCAATGAGTCATCAACCTTGAGAGCTAGAATGTCCCTTATAGCTCCCTCAAAACACATATCCAACACATGTGAACCCACCTCAAATAGAAAAGCATGGTGGTATAAGCTCTAAACCTTCTACTTAATAGTGGAAAAGGCTTAATCCAGACATGAAACATTTACAGGCTGTTAATATACTTAACTGTTAAATATGTACAGTATAATTTATATATAAAATAATGTACGTTACGTTTATCAAATATGACCACCATTGTTTATTTAATATCTTGAGTTGTACACGTTTTTTTAAGGCTGATGATTGGGATCTCGTTTGGGTCATAAACAATACCCGTGTCACGAAATCCCGGTCTTCAATTACATATTATACACGGTTGACACTGGTCTGGATTCTACTTATGATATTTTAATATAAATACACGTGTAAAAGTGTGTTTGTGAAAATATTTTTTACTGCCGAAATAAAAACAAATTATGATATTAATATTTTAATAATGATGAAAATTATAAAATACAGACAAGACGTGTCAATAAGAAACAATTAATATAACCCTGTTAAAAATGTTTGTTGTTATCTTCTGCGAGATAAACTTTATCTTACTTCTTCATTTTGTAAGGTCGACACCTTACAAAATGAAGAAGTAGTAAAATAGTAGTGTGGCTGTAATTTCTGTAGTAAGTTTAAATACTCCTCGCGTTCTTTCCACTTATGGCATAGATATATTTTATTTGTTTATGTTATACTACTTACAAATACTGTTTAACTGGAAGATATACCTATCTGGGATAGGCGGAAGGCGAACGCCTTCGTATGTGTGTGATTTAAAAATGCTATTAAGTATGATTTTTTTTGTATGATTATTTTTCATATTACGTGACAATAAATAGAATAAACAAACAAACCAAAGTATGTTTGACAGATAATTCGTAGACGGCATAAATAAATAAATTATTCTCTATTAAATAATAATCAGTAATATTGTTAAAAAACAGGTTATCAAGGAATCACGTCTCGAAGCGTTACGGACCCACGATCCCCGAACTTGAGTTATTTGCTCAAGTTATCGGCCCCCCGTTTATCACAGAAACGTCACATTTAATAATAATTAATGATAATTGCGTTCCAGCTTACAAAGCCGATCGGCCGATTCACGTAACTAAGTTTAGTTTAACTTTGAATTTAGAACTGTATCTTATGTTGTTCCCGCTCCGAGACTATAGAACGAATGGAGTCTCCGTGTTTGGATTTATATTCTAAATTTAACTAATAAAGATTTATTAAAATTAGTTTGAAAAATGTAATTAGAATATGATTTTTAAAACTTTAATGATGGCTAAAGTAACCCGTAAATGTCCCACTACTGGGTGAAGGTCTGGACTTTATGCTACCGCGGTGCGATGTATTGGAGTATACACAAGTTGCTAAATTTACCTCCTGAACTATAATTACTAATTTAACACGTGAAAACTCAGCAGTTTAAATCCGCTTATGGATAGTCCTTATTATATTATATATTTAACCTTAACTTAAAACATATATTTCAAAACACATATATCGCGAGTATCTCAGCACCCCTGCCAAAGAGAAAACCTTTTAAACGCAGCAACGTTTCAATTTACAAAATACATTACATTGAAAAATTCCCATCGCGGCCAATTAAAATTAAAAAAAACCATTAAAACATATAAATTAACTGTAATGTTAGCATTATAATTGTATTGATTATTTTATAATTGTTGTGTCATTCAATTGTATTGTTGTAATTGTCCATAATGGTGTATCACACTGTCCTACCCTTTTTTTCTCGCTGGAAAAACACATTTACGTGTTTCCCCCATATGAGGTGGGTGGTATATGGGACTCGCGAGCGCTGAAAGTGACGGAATACCCACTAAAAAACAAGCGGTACCCACTCCGTCTTGTCGGAACGTCACGGGATCGCTTGCGCATAATACCGTGCCGTCCCGACGAGGTACAAAGACACAATGTATCCCTACTATTGTAGTATTTTTTTATTGTATGTTTATGAAAATAGCGATGGTATTTCAGTAGTTATGTATTCTACTATTTAAAAACAAAAATCCTACATAATATGTTAAAAAATAAAAAAAGATAATACCAGCATAATCGTCTCCATGGTATCTTAGTCCAAACCAACAGCATTCTTAATCACTTAGCATTGGTAAACGCTCGACAAGGTAAACAATATGAAGACACCAAACTTGAACCATAATTCACGGTCGCGCTTAAACTTGCGCAAATATTAACTGCATTGTTTAACAACGACCGATTTTAACTATGACACACGGCAGTCTTATTGAAATCCCGTGGAATGGCTTTAACTCGACGACGAGAATGTTCACTTAGCAACTGGTAACCAGCGAGCAAATGGGACATCACAATATATATTTCAAACCATTACTTTTATTAAAACCTATTTTCGTAAAACTTTTTTTGTTTTTTTTTTTTTTATTATTTCAGTCAATTAATTTAAATAGATAGACTATTAAAAGTCAATTTATTCATAATTTAGTAATTTATTTAATTCAATTCATTATTATATAAGAAAGTGACTGTATTCATATTATTTTAATGAACATACCGTGTACACATTCTTAGGAATGTAATCTTGCTTAACCTTTTATAAGTTCGTAATTTTAATATATGTACATATATATCATGATTATATTCTGTTCGCGTACCTAATTAAATAAACAAATAAATAAATAAACTGTGCCTTTTATGGGATCTGAAATCCTATTCATAACTATAATTAATCAATTGGTCTTTCACCATCAAACCTGTACAATAATACAAAGCAACTGTTTGTTTGCTTAATTTAATCTAACTCCGCGTAAGACTCCACGGGCCCACGGATACATCGTACAAGGACGAAACATAGATAAGAAAATAAAAGAATAATTTATTGTATATTTGATGTATTTTAATATTTACATTCTAAATAAGACTGAGCAAATAAACTCAAAAAAAAAACAAACAAAAAAAAGCCAAGATGGCCCAGTGGTAAGACCGCGTGAATCTTAACCGATGATCGTGGGTTCAAACCCGGGCAAGCACCACTGAAGTTTTTCATGAGCTTAATTTGTGATTATAATTCATCTCGTGCTTTTCGGTGAAGGAAAACATCGTGAGGAAGCCTGCATGTGTCTAATTTCACTGAATTTTCTGCCACATGTGTATTCCACCAATCCGCATTGGAGCAGCGTGGTGGAATATTCCAAAACAAAAAGGGAGAAGAGGCCTTAGCCCAGCAGTGGGATATTTACAGGCTGTTACCGTAAATAAACTCAAACACAATAAAACAAAAAAAAAACGGATAAAAACCTATGGAGATACCATGGACATAATATAATTAGAAATGTTAATGAGTATGAATTCAAAAGAATATAAGATTTAGATTATGGTGCTGGTATAAAATCATACAAGCAGGTTCAAATAAAAGCGAAAGATTAATACGTTTTGAAGGGAAACCAGAGTATCCCGATGTTCGGGGCGCATACAGCGTCCTGGACACCGGCGAGTGCCATATACCCCGTTTTTCGTTTTTCCAGTATGAAAAAAGGCACGTTCCAATAAGGTTTAACTAAGTAACTAACGATTATCTAAAAAAAAAACTAAAGAATAGCTACTAATGCTCTTGCCAGGAACCACCAATCGTTTCCCTTAAAACTGTCAACCTATTTATTTGTAATATATTTGTATTATGTCTTTTTTTTAAATACACTTAAACTTAATCTTATCTTACCTCTTCTCCTGTATTTCTCCTGAGTTGGTAGCATTATCATGAGCATTACAGCTTCCCAAACATGCATCTTCCGGAATTTCTCCCTGGAGTATTTGAGCACTTGAAATTTACTTTAATTTGTACTTGCAATTCATCTTATGTTGCACAGAAAGAAAACATAGCAAAAACATATTCGCATGCTTCATACAAATATATTATATATGAATGTATGTATATTTTATCAGCGCAATTAATTCATTCATCTTAAAATTCAATATTCTCATGAAATTTAATTTTGGGCACTTATATTATTTTTGCATACAAAATTTCTGTTGCTATCTACTGGAACTAGAAAATCATAATTGATAAAATAACTAGTTTTCATCCGTGGCTTCGCCTGCCTATCCTATATATTGTGTTAGGTATAAAATGTATATTCTTCCTTGACCAGACAGATACAATATTACTACAGATTAATTTTTTCTTGTAGTTTGTTATGCTTAAGCAAACTTGCATATCAATAAATACATGAAAATATAATTGTTATAATATATCACTATTGTAAAAAACCGATCTAAGCCACGTACATTAGTGATTAAGAATATATAATTATAATATATTTAGTTTTTCTTTCTCATATTTACAATTTATAAATAAATATATCGTTATATTTTTCTGTTAAGTGGTAATTATAAAATTTTTCAGATGGCAACATCGCATTTTTTAAAGAGGCCGTAAAACACTGGTAGCCCACTGGTGGTAGGGCTTTGTGCAAGCTCGTCTGGGTGGTACACCCACTCATCAGATATTCTACCACAAAACAGCAGTACTTGATATTGTTGTGTTCCGGTTTGAAGGGTGAGTGAGCTAGTATAATTACACGCACAAGGGACATAAAATCTTAGGTCCCAAGGTTGGTGGCGCATTGGCGATGTAAGGCTATGGTTATTTTATATTCTATAAAAAAAATTGTAATGTTTGAGGGTTATAGTAAATCGCTGCCGTGTTTGATATATGTTTTTTTTTAAATTAAAATCAGCATCGTCCACGCCCCAACTCCGTCAACCATAATACTATCACAAATCTAAAGTATCTTCGGTACAATAATACATTTTTATGGTAACAATTGTTTCTCTGATCAAAACCAATTACACTTGACAAGATAATACACGGCAACTTAAGTAGCACCTAAAGATAGATTACAACACAACCGATCATTGTTTGCATTACAATCGTATTTTGTCAATCTTGATAATGACCCTGATAACAAACAAGGTGTATCGAAGTTTGCACATCCACTCAAATTTGTTCCTAAACTCGAACGGTTAATGGGATGTAAGGAAGGTGATTTGGGACGAGATGTTGGAAGTTCTGATGAGGTATTTTGTTTAACTTGTGTTTCATTTACTCCGTGCATTCTATGTTCACTTTGATATTTAATATAAACTTTGCGTTGGACTAGTGGCTACATAGGTCGCAGACAGGTCCTGGGTTCAAATCCCATGTCGCGCTAATATTAGGTTTTTCTGTCGAAAAATTCTCAGTAGCAGCCCGGAGTTTAGAGTTTGTAAACTCACGGAAGTTTCGTATTCGAAAAGCACGTAAAACCGTTGGTCCTGCGCCTGAACTCGTTGTGATCAGTCAATTTATCTCTACATCGGATACTTGATACTTGTTGACGTAATTTAAAAAAGGATAGACATAGAGATTGTCATAAACAACATATAAATAATCAATAAATATATTCTTAGAACAAAATTGCAATATCAATTAAAATAAATAAATAATTAATCACAACATTACGAATTTCAGGATATTTTATCCAAGTCACGAAAGGAACGTTTCGAATTGTTAATTATGTGATAAAAAAACATTTTCAGATCACATCAATATCTTACACTGACAGATAATAACTGTCATGGCGACCGCACGTAGAGAATAGGAAAAACAAAAGGTGTCCATGACAGCTCCGATATGTATGCCAGGCCTATTGTCCACAGATAATCGCTAACATTTTAATAACAAGTTCTTGTAGGTCTGTCCTAAATTTATTAGACTCATATTTCATAAAACAAGAGAATAATATTGAGTTTTTATTTTATTTAATATTACCGTATCATTTCTTCTAAGCTCCGATCCAATAAGCGTGTCAGCTATGGCTCTGTATCAGGGATCTCTTTGTTTGACTCATATCTCGGATTAACTGTTCCCGATACCTGATAAAGTAAAATTTTACATCGAACTACAGTTTAAAGGATATGTTTCTAAAAAAAGCAAATAAAAACAATTAAATTTATGCATATGAAACAGCATCTTAAATGGTATTTGATTTTAAAACTCCCATTGCGAGTGTTTTCGGTAATGAGAAGGCATACATTACCCAACAAAGTCAGATATTATACTCGGTATTAAAACATAAGCTAATTAACGTTTAAAAGAATGTTTTTTTAAACGCCAGCTTTTTTTATTTCCACCAAACATTTTAACCCGAAAAAGTGGTACTTGCGCAGTAGTGAGTTACATTTATATTTACAGGCTCTTTTACTTAAAACATACTTTTGTTTTGTCATCAATTTGGGGACTAACTCAATTCAACCACTTTTTTCATGAAATAGGTAGGAGAACGGACCAATGGGCCACCTGATGTTCACTATCGTCCATATATATTGGCAATCACCAATGCGCCACCAGCCATTGGAACTAAGATGTCCTTTATGCCTGTAGTTAAACTGGCTCACTCACAATTCAAATCTCAACACAATGATAGTAAGTATTGCTATTTAGCGGTAGAATATTTGATGAGCTGGTGGTATTCAACCAGACAGGCTTGCACAAGGTCATACCGCCAAGTATACTATACTGAGTCGTTCAATTTTTAAGGATAAGGTTATAACAATAATTTTATTTATATATCTAGAGATGGATATAATTTGAATGTCACTTCAAGTTACCCTGTATCCTCGTATTGGCATTTTGGGCCTTTTATTACGAGATCGTGATGCCGTTGAGATGTTATCTGCATCTTGTATTGAGGTGGATAAATGAGTTTTCCCTTGTTCTCTAAACTTTTACCATCTGATACAGCCTTTGTCTCTTAACACCTTTATCGTTGTTTGGATTTAAATAACTAATATTTATTTAATCTAGTTTTAAGCACAAGGCACCCAATTGTGTGATAGGCGCATTACATTTTTTTTGTATTTTGGTTAATAGCAAAGATTTTAATTTATTCTGACAAACTTTTCAAAACTTTTATTTGTTGATTTATGATTCAATTAGTAGTAATAATAATAAATAATAACACCTTAATTCCTAAGACTGGTATTGCATTGGGGATGTAATGGGTGTTTAATATTTCTTACAATGTGTATAGGCGGTATTGCCCACTTACCATCAAGTATTACACTTACCAGTCTGCCCAGCTAATTCAGTAAAAAAAAAAAAAAGGAACTTCCGTAAATGTTTGTAACTTATTTAAGTTACAAATTAACTGTTACTTATTGTACTGTTAATATACAATTAAGATTCACGTATTCTGATTAATGAGCCTGAAATAAAACCTATGTGCGGTAACAGCCTATAAATGTCCCACTGCTGGACTAAGGCATCCTCTCCCTTTTTTAAGAAGGTTTGCAGTTTATTGCATCACGCTGCTCCAATGCGGGTAGAATTTCAGTGAAATTAGACACATGCAGGTTTCCACACGATGTTTTCATTCCGAAAAACACGAGATGAATTATAATTACAAATTAAGCACATGAAAAACATCAGTTCATCTTCGACGATCATCTGTTAAGATTCACGCGTTCTTACTTGGCCATCATGGCTTTTTTTTATGCTTATGTAAATAACCATAATAATAATCGTTTAATTACAATTTAACATATAACGTATAAAAGATCAAAATAGCGTATCACCGACAACAACATTTACAGAGCACCACAGCCTCCCTGTAATTAGAGGATCAAAATGGATAAACATAGCGTTCATTAATATACTGAAAAAAAAACTTCGAAGCATTTATTTAAGACAGTTCTAAACATTTCTCGATTCGATGTTTAATTAAACACTAATTAGTGTTGCGAATTAAAGCGAACGTGTACGCATCGGTTCTGCAAAACTTAAAACGATTGATGCATTTTGAACTCAATACGTATGGAATAGAGTTTAATCTTCGACGGACGCTCATACCGCGCGCTTAGTTAGGAAGATCGCGCACTCTTACAAATTGGCCACATTAATACAGACAAGAGATAAACGTCACACGATAAAATGGAGTGCGTATATTAAATATAATTGTTTCGTTTAAGTCTATTTTGATGTTGATTTCATTAAGAAATAATAAAACTATTAATATAAATAAATACAAAATAAACTTCATGAAAAATGGAAAGATAGCTAGTGAGTTTTTATTAGGAAAAATCGTTTTCAAGTAATCAGTAAATAAATACATCTATAAATTATACACATCGATTATAAATATTTATTTTTTATTTCGACTAATAAAATTTAATGTGAAAAAGAAATGTCACAGAAATATTCAGTTTATCTACAGTTATTTTGCATTCTAATATATTTAAATACCCACCCACACACATTTACATCTTTTATACCGACACTGTCTATACAAAGATGTGAATTTTAAATGTTTCTGACAGTTAAATGTCATTAAATCATTGGTGTAATTGTTTACCATTCGGTTGTCTTTATCTCATTACTTGGGGTCAGCGTAGTGTTTTATAATACTGCAAGTAATTTTATTTTTTATATTATTCATTTAAACATTTGGTAACAAAATAAGTTTCACATAAGCCAACAAAGTTTCGACTTTTACATTTAAACATGGAGTGAACCTAACAATAATAAATTATTTAACAATTAATTAAATTATATAAAGTAAAGTAATAAAAAGTATTAAAAATCTTTAGTAAACACAAAATAGTTTTAAAAAACAATTATTTTTTTGCACGATTTTGATAATTTGGCTACCTAACCGTACTTCATACAAAAAGGGTTACACCGTTGTTAGACGAAGTTACATTAATGTAGTACATTCCGGTGTCGATTCGGTAACAGGCGCTGTCGAATGTTCGTCTCCCGGCTCTTTGGGGATCGGTTCGTGGTGTGGTGAGCGGTGCAAAGCAAACATTTCTTTTAAATGACATATTTGAGTGCGATCACGCATTTTATTTATTTAATACTTTATTACACATATAAATAACAGGTGACATAAGAGACAAGACAATTGAGCAAACAGCAATAAATAATTGAAAGATGTTTTGTAAGAGAACAAGTCATCTTCATCATATCAGTAGTAACTATTACATAAGAACATTTAGATAAAAGTATAACAATAACTATATCTCTATATCTCAATAATAAATAATTAATAATGACGTAATAAAAATATGTTATATATAAACATATATATTTATAAAGTTAAAGTTTAATAAGCTGTATTATTGTTAATTATATTAATAACTAGCTCATTGGTCTAGTTTCTTATTTATAAGGCTTTAGTTCCCAAGGGTCCAGCTCTGGCCAATAATGCTTTAGTTATTAAGTAGGTATTATATAAGTTAGTTATATTATTTTATTAGGGAAATGAAAAAACAAAGTTTTCTACTTATTATTACAATAACATATTCTTATTATGTATTACATTTATTTCTAATGTAATTTTTTTTTATATATTTTTTTCTATAAATAAAAATAATTTTAAATACACGATTTGCTTTATTGAATTTTAACATAAAGGAAATATTCATTGTATAATTTTATTGAGATATTTCATTAATTTATTATTTACATTAAGCGAAATATATACAAATAAAAATTAAAAATAGCTACAGTACAAATTGCATAATAAGTATAGTAATCAGTAATCGTTATAATATAAAATATATTATATCCTGTTTAATAACATGAAACTGTATCTTCTGAAATAAATATTCGAAAAATCTAAATATGTACAATATTCTTAATTTCCAAGATCAGCAGATCACCTCACTGCGAGCCAGCTGTCAATAGTCAAGAGTGATACTAGTTGAATTCCCGCCGTGACACAAGGTGCGCGGGAATGTTAATTAAGCATTGACGGCCAATCCGCCATCTTGTCTGTTACTTGGTAAATTCACGATAAGTAATTGGTGATTAAAAAGCCCGCAGTTATCTGTTGATGGGAACTAGACTTTATTTATTGCTAACTCGTTTCATCCGAGTTAAACGCTTTAGCATTTATCCCTCTCAAGATCTTTATTCATGAGGGAAAAAAAATCATATTGGTCGATCATATCAGTGCGAACAAACGGACAAAGAAACCAATCTCTTCAACTGGAAATTATTTTGATATTATAGTTTTATGTACCTACCTATATGTTTTTATTTTATAATAAAAACATATAGCTCGTCTGGGTAGGTACCACCCACTCATCAGATATTCTGCCGCAAAACAGCAGTACTTGGTATTGTTGTGTTCCGGTTTGAAGGGTGAGTGAGCCAGTGTAATTACAGGCACAAGGGACATAAGATCGTAGTTCCCAAGGTTGGTGGCGCATTGGCGATTTAAGCGATGGACAACATTTCTTACAATGCCAATGTCTAAGGGCGTTGGTGTCCACTTACCATCAGGTGGCCCATATGCTCGTCCATCTTCCTTTTCTATAAAAAAAAAAAAGGTGGATGGGCAATTCCAATATTATTTTTGTAGAATTTGGAATTTAACAATTACAATTTTCAAATAATTTTTACTTGGTGCAAGCCTGCCTAGATACGTGGATCTGGTGTGAAGGGTAAGATATTGTAATTATAGGCACAAGGGACATAACATTTCAGTTCCCAAGGTTGGTGGCGCATGGACGATGCAAGGAACGGTTAAATTTTTACAGCGTCATCGTCTATTTTGACGTCTAATGTGCGGTTGCGACCACTTATAATCAGCTGGCCCATTTACCATTCGCTTAACTAAAGTTAGTTAAGAGTGAAAAAAGGGTGAGAACGGTTAATGCTAATATGTATTATTCGCCTTCTTTGTTCTATAAATAAAAACAACGTAAGAAAAAAGTACGTCTTCGCATTTTACCATATCAGTGCAAATGAAGCAAATATAATTAAATGTCCACATTGCTGTGCTCGGACGATTATGGCAAATACGCGAACACGCTACGCCAAGTAAAATGCCGCCATTTATATTTCCTATAATCGACTCCGATTATTTGTATAAACTGCTTTCAGACAATAAAATACTTATCGAGATTATAAAATGTACATATAAATTCTAACCGTTTTTTTTTTGTTTTTGTAAAAACTATTGCAAAACTCGATACTTGTCTAAAAGGAATTAAAGAACAAAAGACCGTGCAATACCGACACACTATCGCCGCACGGGGACGGTACTATGCAAAAAGGCGCTAATTTCTCGAAACCAAAAAGTGGTAATGGTTATGCGTTGCAGCACCAACGCGTTTGTCTCGCGATAACGCGCGCTTACAATTAGTCGGGACGGCTTTATACGAAAGGTGCGGGAATATAAAAATTTTATTATACTTTTTACACTACAATTTTTGAATATATTCAGAAATAAATTTACAAACGAAAATTCTCATTTGAATTGGAATATATTTTTTTTACAATTAATCAGTATTGTATTTCATCTTTTGGTGAAAATCAAATACAATTGGTTGGTCGTACAAATGGTCGTTACTACGTATCACTTGTTATCATAGTTTTTTCATATGGGTAACTATTTTTTTGAAGTAAACCTTACGAATATTATAAATGCGAAAATAAGTTCGTATGTTTGTTACGCTTTCACGGCTTAAGTAATCAACTAATCATCATGCCTTTTACCACATCACCGTTTGCCTACTAACTTAACAAGTGCGAACCCGCGGGCAAAAAGTAGTTCATAATATAAATAAGTTATCAAAATTCAACCGTTATTCAACTTGAGCTTGTCTAACTTTACAACACTAACTTTCAAATTTCACTTGCATTGCACCTTATAAAATGTCACATCAATAGACAATACTTTCAAAATCTTATTTTTCCATCTCTGAAAAATGGCAACATCTCTATTAAAACCATCCCCACTCGCAATTAGACGTGACTTGGCGACTATAATCGTTAATGTTTAGCACCGGCCACATATTTCTGTACCTTTGTGCAAATGCACCCTCCTTCTAGAATCGTATGTGCTGAGACCAATCAGAGAGCGCCGTTTTAATAACGGTTACGATACACGTTTGATTGAAGTAGACTTTTCTTTTTTCGAATTTCAGACGGTTTTTCCGCAGAATGTATTTTTTGTTGCGCGAAAAGAATGACGCTTGAATTTATATTCGAAAGCTGCTTTTTTGTGAAGTGAAAATATGAGAGTTTATTGAAAAAAGTATTTATAAAAATGTTCCTACATCAAAACGGCACGTATACTTATATTTTGTTCCTCATTACATAATTAGAATGATCAATTTACAATTCAACAGTCTTATATATTTTTAATGATTGTATAAAATCAATTATTACTAATTTGAAATGAATTAGTAATAATTGAATTTATGTATATAATGCTATTATTATTACTACTTTGATAAGACTGCTTATTTTACAAGAAAAACTGAATTATAATTTACACAAGTATTATTCAATTAGTACAATAAAGTGTAAAGCAAAGTATTCTAGAACACGATTAGAATAATCTTATCTACATTCCAAAATAAACCGTTTTTGTTAAATAACACAGTATCTTTAAGAATCACATGCTCTATGTAAGCAATGGCAGGCTGTATACAGACTGGCTCATTAACCAGGCACATATCGACGTGGCTGATTTCTCCAGGGCACCTCTACTGTTTGATGGCGCCCAACGTGGGGCACTTTTATTAAGACACGGTCTTGGAATAAGCGGATTATTTATAATAAATTTTATATATACTGACAAAATATTTTGACTTATAAATACAATGTACTAGTATTTTATATTGTTCAAAGTTCAGCTGATTTATCTGACATGTAATTTGGACAAAAAATTACGTCACGTCATATGATGTGTGTCATCCAACGTGCTAAGGTTGCTAAACGTTGTGCGATGCTCGCTACAGATATTCATAATGATAAAATCCCTCAACAAACGATAATGATGATAGTCTGCATGGAAGACAGGAGGAGAAGAAAAGTCTTCGAATTGAGACCATGACACGGTAAATGGAGAATAGGATACCCCTGGACCAGCTGGGCTTACGATCTAAAGAAAGTGGCCAGAAACTACAGGATACAAATTGAACTGGACTATTCAAAGGAGAGCCAATTAGAGTAAGACTAGGTCCAGCAGTGGACTTTCATGGATAGACTGAAAAATAAGTATTTTTTTTTTTTACTATTAAATATTATTTATGTTATATAAAACAACCCGTTGACTAGAAACTTGTGGTTTTGATACTAATTTATTTTTTTTATAAATAAAGGTATTCCTTTTTTAATTTTTTCATTATGTTTCGTTTTTAAAACAAATTTACTTTCGTGTATTTAGTGGCTTCAAACTAAAGCTGTTACTTTTACTAAATGTATGTTTAATACATTATTATATATTTCAATACTATAGGCATAATACATAATAATATTAAGTTAAGAATTAGGCACTTATTTCTAAACGTACTATTTTTTTCACCTAATGTTACTTAGACAGTAACTCAATTCAGTTCATAGTCCTTAATTATTATATTATGAATATACGTGTATGTACTAGCAGTATTATAAAACTGTTTTGAGCTATTAACATATTTCTATTCGGATGTTTAACTTTAACAAATAATTCTTTTTTGGAATTTGAATGAATTATTTATTGAAACTAAAAAGACATGAAATGCTTCTGAAATTGAATTACTAGATTCCTTATATATGTAGATTTTTTTACAATGTTTTTTTTAATGCCGAGTATATTGAGTATATTATGAGTAATATTTATGCTTATTAAACATAACGTATTATTTATATCTATTGAAATATCACTCAGTAATGCTTCTCATAAGCCCTTTCTCGTGAATAATTCTCATAAGCGAATGTCCGAAATTCTTATTTATAAATATTTTATCTTTTAATTATTCTACGCTGAAACCACTGTTAAGCAAACAAAAAAATAAAAAGGCGAGAGAAAGAAAATGTACGCAAACATTGATTAAATTACACTCTTTATCTCCTCAAATCACTGCCGTAAAACTCGCTAAGGAAAATAAGCTGAAAATATAAGGGGCCCCACGTTGGGCGCCAAAACATCGTCTATTAAATATTCATACACCGTAAAAAGTTTCAGAAGGACCGGTTGGAACTCATCAAATTACAACTTGCTCAAGTGATCAACTTCGATGGGGAAGAAAAAATATTTAAAGACATAAAAACAATGACTATGATTAGAAATACTTTACGTGGTTTTTAAAACGATACAATAATTTGAATTAACCATTAGTTCAATCACATTTATTCAAATCATTGAATCACTTTTACGCTACTTTAAGTACACGCATAATATATCATAATTACTTTTTATCTTATTAAAGTTTTTGAAGTCGCAATAAGCCATATAATAAAATTATTTATTTTACAAATTCGAATGATTAATAATATATTTTATTCATTAACTGATAAAATCAATTATGTGATCCTGTCATTAAAGAATTCCCAGGGAGACCGGCGGCGTCGAGCGCTTGAGGCAAACTGAATAACTTTTAATTTCTTCACCGCAGACATTGACGTCAGACGATTGCAATTGGCGGGAAAGTTACATCCTACAGATAAAGACAAGTTTTTGAATCTAGAAATGTGTAATGGACGCCATTGGAGTAAAGGTCGTTTAACTCTGAAACTTAATGCGACATTTCGACCAGGAAAACTTTTTACATTCCGTCAAATTTATTACGTTGAGTGAAATACAGGAAAACTATTTATAATACATATAATATTATAATAAATACAAAAGACCATAATTATTGTATGAACAAAAGTAACATTTTACGCGCATTTGTAAAAGATTTCCCCTGTCAATGCTAATGTTATCATGGCGTCCGACAATAATCGTGATTCGGAAAAAAGCCGGTCTATTACGGACTCAGCGAATCGGCCTAATGACACGTGTTAGACACCTAAACAATGTTTTAATGCGGCTGAAACTCCCTTACGTGGATGGGTGGATGTATTTGTTTAGGATAAGCTAACAGCCTGCCGTTTAGCGAGCGACCCTGCTCGTGTGGTACAAGGCATAAGAAAAAACGGTTATTAAAGAAGAAGCAAAGACTTCTAATGTATATATAGCTAAGATTTTGTTCGCATTTTTTTCCGACGCTGTAACGACTGATCGTATTTAAATAAAGAAAGCGTAAAATAATAATAAAACAGTCATTTGCACTATAAGACGATAGATTCGCTGTGCGAAGAAGAGCATAGAATATTTAATCTTTATAACTACTGTCCAAGCAAACTCACGCATTTTACTAAAAAATCGCCACCTTATTCTGACTTGCATCAAGTCAAATACAGCGTGATACAGGTGTGAGATTAAATGGCTGCCGTGTATACAGGGTGTTCATTACGATATTGCTGCGACTACAGCGAATATTGCGAGCGGTTTTTATTAGGGACGTCATAACTGTGCCCACTTTTTTGATGAGAATTGAAAATATGTTTGATCTGACCAACGTTGGATGCCATTTTACTTATTGTTTATTTCGTTTTATAACGTGTCAATGCCTAAATTCTAAATTCAAACGGTGTTGACTTTTGTAATAAGTATCATTATTAATATCTATAGTTCACGAGTTAAACAAAGCGAATATGATCCATACCTATATTTTGGAGTCGGAGGATTGTTTTACAAAATAACGGCAGAAAATATTTATGTATATTTTTTAAAAAAACATGGATACATACATAATAAAAGTAGCATATAAATTTGGCGACCTTATCGCTACATAGCGATCTCTTCCAGGCAACCAACGGATTAAGAGACAACTCATAGGATATGAGGTAGGTATGGAAAATATGTAAAACCATTTTGATTTGCCTTATAAATATCAATAAAATTAATACATATCAGGTTCCTATATTTATGACACAGCTGCATTTATTATGATTTTAAACTCTTCATAATTTTACCAAGATATGGTATGATTAACCAGGACACAGAATATATGATAGAAGTACAAACAAAATTCGATTTCTTTCCTTTTAATATAGCCGCTCCGTGACTATAATAAAGATGACGTCTCTAAATCTTAAAACCGTCTTTTATTAATGGGGCATAAATGACCCCATGGGCAGATAAGTAAAAAGGATGCCAATCGATAACTGTTTTGATACATTCAAAAACTACAAACTCTATAAATATTTTTGATATGTAGACACATCTCACAAATGTATTATACAAATACAAATTTTTAGCATAAATTTTTAATATTAAGTTTATGGGAAAACCTTTAATTTAACTGATTTTTCACAGCATCGGTACTTCGATCTGTAGGCTTTATCTTAAGCGCGAAAGCTCTTGTAAGGTACTCAGATCGATCATAAAATAAAGATTTACTAAAATCAATCAAGAAGCTTCCATGTAAACGAAAAGAAAAGTAGTTTTGGTAAAACTGGTGAAGGACAAACACACAAAAAAAAAACTTTTAAAATATCTTCATCATAACACTAAAGACAACAGAAGCTACAATATAAACATACATACACATTGTATGATAATGTTCAGCATCGATTAACTGTAACAGGTGGACGGAACGATCGTGTGAGTTACGGTTATATTTATGTTCGTATGTACGTTCGATCGTAACTCAAGAACTGTGCATCGATTTTGTCGTAGCGGAGCCACTACCGTTATTTATCGACTAAACGTGAGTAACATATTGTTTTAACATTCGATTTTTCATAGCTTATTGAATTTGAATATTAAATATAAATTTAAAATATCTAACAAATATTGATACATCTATTGCCGGGCAAATTCAATAAAGACTATTTCAATAAAGTCTCATCTCCTCTTGAGGCGAAGGGTTAGTGCTGTTTCCACCACGCTACTCACGTGCAGGTTTCCTGGTGATATTTTTCTTCAGCCCAAGACATACATCTGTTTTTGTGTTAAGCACATTACAACTCAGGGATGAACTAACAATCTTTTAATATTCACTTTTTATTTGTTTAGAGGGTAGTGGTTAAACAATGTGTCTTTTTCTTTCTAATGTCAAATGAATAATAATAGAAAGAGAGAAATCAGTATTTGACATTCCAAAAAAAAAAACACATTTAATCGAATACCGTTAACTAAAAATTTTAATTAAATATATCGGTATGAAATCGTTAATACAAAGCGTACCTTTATTAAAGCCATTAAGAGGGTCAAGCCCTCCTTACATCACGTATTATTGTGCTTCCTCACACGGACATGTCCCCTGTACCCTCGGGGACAATTAAGGTCCGGCAAGATTTCACACGTACTATTTGAATTTTAAACAATAGTTTGCCATATAAATTCAATTTTATCTACCGATGTTTAATGTCGGGGTGTTTCGTAAACGTTATAAATAACCAAATTGTTTTCCTTTATTGTCGTGACGTTGCTCTAGTATTTATGCAACGACACGTTGGTCTAGTAGGTTATAAGGGACATTCGTACTGAAGGCACCAGGTTTTTGACTTCGCAAAGACAATACATGTGTGTCTTGTGTCTGGGTTTTCGATCCTATACATTTTCGAGTTCGAAAAAAATATTGGAGATAGTATTCGATTATTTTCATGCATTATCCATACATTTAATAGTATATGATTTCTGTATGTAGATAATTAATGGAAATGAATAACAAATGCTGCTTATGAAAGTTCTTCTCGGTAAAATCAAGATTTAATTTTGTAAAATGATAAAGCTTTTATGAGCCTACTAAAACCCCGCTTCGAGCCAATTGTGAAGCCGCTACACCTAAGTCGGATCTCTTTCTGATCATGTCGGATTGGGAAGACCGGAAGACACACATCGGAAGAGTGAAGAAATCTGGAATACACCTGTGTTACATTAAATACATTAAAAATTTAAAAATTAAAAACATTAAATAAATGCTAGTGAAATACTATGTATATATATATATATATATATATATATATATATATATATATATATATATATATATATATATATATATATATATCGATAGTAAATTATAAATAGTATTTAAAAATGAAATAAGATGTTCGCTCTTATAATCAATAAATAACCATTCAATGTTCGCTACAAAATATGATATCAGTTTTATTTAATTTCATATACAATGAAAGCTGTATTCACTTTTAATAACATCCTGTAGTATAGTTTAGTAATGTTTTAAATAAATTGTCGTTTACAGCGAGGGACGGACAAGGGTGTGCGCAATTAACTTGGTCGCGACCATAAAGAATAAAACGTTCGGATTCAGGCGGATACCGTCAAAATTGTAGCCTACGAACTACACTAACTTTTAACAATTTAGATTTGAGGCAAGTGCCACAGTTGCTCTGATAACTTATTGGATTCTGACAAGGAGTATTTAGGAGTTATTGGAGCTTAAAACATACATTGTAGATTAAATTCATTGACAGAAGATTCCGGACTCAAAGTCAAAGTCTAGATACACTTGCTTATTGCTTGTTAAATTTCTAGCAATATTATTTTCATCGTATCGATTTCTATATAATATTATTGCGGCGTAAGAAAAAATATTAAAATTATTGATTTCTTTTTAATGTTAACTTCAGTGTTATGAATAAAAAGTTACTACGAAAACAATTAAGAAAACAATTTAATAAAAAACTTTTTCGTTTGCTTTTATATATTTGTACATGCCAGTTATATTTTGCGAAATATGGTTAAAAATAAATATTTAATAAATACAATAGAGTATATAAAAACTTCGCTTAAAGATCAACGGATCATCCTGTAAATAATCTTAGAGGATTAAAAAATCAATGTCATATTAAAATAAATCGGTATTAAACTAAACACCGGTAAACAACACTTAAAATACGTAAGGCCGTTAAACTATAGCGCTACTTAAAATGTAATGTCATGCAAATGGCAACAAAACATATTGAATGAAAGTTGATATTATATTATAATAACATATAAAGTAGTATTTCAATTGAATATAATACAATTACATGTTTTGTTTTTATCATTAACATGTGCATTATTAAAGCAAGACAAAGACAAAACACACAACAATTTAGTCGAACGTAATACGAAGCGGTGCCACCGTCCATCGGTCGCTGTTACGGCACCAGTTAACGGCCTTAATCGCAGGTCTACAACGAGTCACGCCACAAAATACTAATTCTACTTTTACAAAACGTATCAAACTTTTCTAATTACACCGAATGTGACGCTCCCTTTATTGTAATTTTGTCTAACTGGAACATCGCCATTGCCACGAACCGTTAAGTTTTATACTTTATTTATGTTCGTGCTTGTCGGAACTGCAGTTATGAGAAATAATTTGCCGTTTAAAACATTAATTTCAGTAAATGCAAGAGGTCATTCCTGTAAATCTTGTAGGTCGCCAAAGACAGCTATAACGCTTTGTACAGTATCGTCTATCAAAATATTTTTACGGCGATGTGAAACATTTATTCTTTACATATTATAAAAGTCATTGTCTTTTTTCTTTTATTGATACCTATAATGTATATGCTATAAAGCAATAAAAGCAAAAATGCATCCATATCCCTATAAAATTGGCTTCGTAAATAACATAACTTAAAATTTCTTAGTTAAATTTATTAAGCATGCGAAAAATAATGACACTGCTTATATTACAGACGTACGAAATTAGAAAAGGAATATATATAAGAGAAGAACGGAAATTACGTCATAAATAACATACTAAAACGGAAAACGGCAACAAAAGCACAATGACCGAAATTAATTCCATAAACAAGATCACATATGCAGCAATAGACAATAATTCGCACGCGTTTCCGAACCACGTGGCCGGGCAAGATGGCCGACCTTTTGGCGGGAATCGCTTGTCTAACGGTAATGGCGTCTTTTTACGCTACCTGCTTGCTAATTGGAAATTAGGAGCCTAATGTGTAGGGCTTAATGTTTGCTTGAACTGTTATTGCTATTCCCGATTTACGTATTCGTTCGTCTTTTTTAATTAGCTACACGCATTGTTTCGTTTATTTAAGAGAAGGGAACGGCCATCTTTGAAATTACATTAACTCTACTATGTCGACTTATACGTAAACATTTATGTGCGTAATATATTTTAAAAATAAAATTGATTCTTTCATTTAATGTGAAAAAAAAAACTAGATAATTTTAATTGTTTTAAACTTAAATAAATATTTCTTCAGGAATAAAGTTCTAAAAGCATTTACTATTGCAATATTATTAAATTATTAAAAAAAAACTTCATGTTTAAAGTTACTTGTATTTTATTTTCAATTATTCATGAATGCTAAGCGAATAAAGATTTTAACGCTAATTATGATATGATACTAACAGCAAAGATGGCTACCGTTTTACCGCCATCTGACGCCTGTAAAACGAATTTATTGATACGTCTAATTGCTTCATACGGGTATTGCTAAAGTGTATGCAGTTACACTTGCTATCTCGATATAGCTTCATATAGCACGATGCTGCGTCAGATATAAAAATAATATAAACTTTTCGTTTATATTATAATTTAATAAAAAAAAATTAATATATAAATAACAAGAATATCACTCCTAGTTCTAGAGCTTTTTTCTGGAAAACGTGAAGTGAGGGGTGCGCTAATAATGCGCTGCGCATACGTTGGAATACTAAAAACCAGAAGTCTCTTCGGGGGCGCCACGGGATCGCTTGCACACACTACCGTCACGACCTAGTTTTTTGAGCGGATCTCTCTCGGATCGGTGTCGGATTGCCGTCCTATCGAATTATGAGTACACTAAAATGAATTAGATTAGACGTCTTTCGTAAGGAACATATTATCCATACTATTTTATACTTAATCATTTTGCTTAATAAAAGTATAATGTAAAAATTTTGTTATGGATTGGTTGTTGTACATATGTTGTGCAATTCTCCTGAGCAGTTGGATTTTTTGGATTGGATTTGGTTGAGATTTGGCGCCGTGTCAGATTTTATTCCGGAACGTCAAAATTTGATCTGAAAGTGTTCAATCATTCTTTCGTTCGTTCATTTAACAAAACATTTATATAATAAATATAAAAAGTGATAATAGTTTTTAGAACGGTTTTTATCTATTTATATATAAAGGAACTAACATATTTTATTCCTAGTGCAATTTCTAAAAAAATTTAAATACTGTTTCTAATCCTTATACTATAATGTACTTTTACTATAATAATACTAATTAAATACATATTATAACTAATTGACTCTAAATATGAAATTCAAGCATAATTTTAAAATAAACAGTTACATCCCACAAATGGTATTTGGGGGTACTGGGCTTAAGTCTTTTCTCATATTAAGAAGGTTTGTACCTTAATCCACTACACTGCTTCAGTGGTCGGTGATAGTGTCAGTCGATATTAATGTCGTATAATTTGATACTTGACAATTTGATAAACACCTAGCACATTATGTACTATACACAAATATACCGTATGTGAAAGCTCAATGGTACTTGCCTGGAACTATACCCGAACCTCACTGTGCTGACTCTTCTTTAAATATCTTTCGAGATATACATCAATCAATTATTAGATTTTAAAATCATTCAATTGTTTTTTCATTGGTATGAAACTGGCCTTATAATATTATAGCTTTAAATAGCGTTACACGTTTACTGAACACTCAACCTTAATATTGTTAATATAAATGCTGAAAGCCGCTTAAAACATCCATTTATTGTGTGAATCGTCAAGTTTTACTACTGGAATGGTTATAGCTCCATCTATCTTTTTATAGATAAATAAGTATCATCGTAAATTTTCTTATGTGGAGATATGATTTTTAGTATGACATTGATTCAATTTAGACGAATACCTCATTTTTTATATTTGACATATATAACTGATAATGTTATATATTGTTTTCATATAAGAACTTGTATTTATTATAATCCTGACTAAATGCGAAAGTAAGTTTTATTTTAGTGGTCAGCACTGCGCATTGGCACTTTAAAAAATGTTAGCCATTCCTCACATTGCCACCGTCGTGTGTGTTTAACACTGGATTACTCACTCTTCAAACCAGAACACAAGAATAAGTATTGCTGTTTGGTGGTAGAATATATGATGAGTAGGATGTCCCTACCCACGGGCTTGCACAAAGCCTTACCACCAAGTAAACCAACCAGCTTATCACAAATTTATAGTTACGCTTACACGTCTTAACCACTCAACTCATGATGAAATTTCACACACACGTTCACGGGGTACAGATAGACATGAGGTACCTCACCACACCCTCACAACGAGGCAAGTAATGTATGGTGGATTTGTACCACTGAAAATAGCACTTAGGAAAAGTTCTCGAAACTATTGGATTTACTTATGAACATTGTTTAGCGGGTGATTAATTAAGTAATGCTGTCTTCTTCTTCCAAATGTCAAATCAATAATGACAGAAAGAGACAAATAATTGTTTAAATATACACGTCTTTTCGCTAATAAATAAAAACTAATGCTTGTATGTGGGACCTCTATGCTAAACCATCTGATTGTTATGAATATTGATGAGCTGTTTTGCGTACGCCAGCGAAAGTTCTTTACCAAAGACGACCAAGATTTTTTTATATATGTTAGAGATAATCAATTTAACCGGGTATACGACGTCACTTATTTTATTAGAATAGCAACACCACAACGTGATTGATGTCTTATGGGTTGTCGGTTGTCAGACGTCAAGTTGTGAAAATATATTTTGCCTATTTTATTATACAGCCGACTGATGGAAATATAAAATATAATGGTGTATCTGTCAGTAGTGCGTGTGATCGTTTGTCGAGTGACAAACGTGGTCTCTTGGTCACTTGCTCTCAGGACAGCGCCAGCGCCGGACGTGCGCACTGACTGATTTAATAAAATCAACATGTTGGACGACAATGGCGGCCATTAAGATGGCCACCCATTTGAATCCGTGGCTTATGTATAATAATAATAAAATATATGTTTGTCCTTCAATATTAACGATCTATGTAATTCCACGATAATTATTAACGATCTATGTAATTCCATATTCTACCATTGCTAATTCTGAACGGCTAGCCTTAATGTTTAATTATCACTTTTAGGTTATTAAACGAACAGTCAACATTTTATATCATAAATATTAATAATATTATTTATAACAATCAAGAAATATACATCTAAAACAAGTAATAGTATTTATATATAAAAGTCATGTCTTTATAACATATTTCACATTTATTTTCATTTATCATATTGAATTATACTTACCCCATCCCGTAGCGTACGACGCCATTAGCTCCATAGAATACACCATAAAGTCATAAACCACGAGATAATATGCATTAAAACATTAGTTTGGCGTTTTCCGATATCTGTTTAATGGTTATGAAGAATTAAGTTGCTTTTTTATATTTAATGTACTTATTTTTTTGCAAAAAATAATAAAATATATAATTAAATAAATTACATTTATTAAAAAACAAAGATTAAATTCACAGTTACAATTATCTTTTGTTTTTTTTAAATGTAATAGTTGAACGGCCAAACGGAATACCTTATGGTAAGTGGTCACCGCTGCACATAAGCATTGGCTCTGAAAAAGATATTAACAATTCTATATTCTAGATATTCTGTCAAGTTATTACTAATTATTGTAAAATTTTTAAATATTACTTAACTCTTTTAAACTATCGCAGCGTTATTTATTTCTCTTATACATACATAATTTATATAAATATTTTATATGCATTTTAATATAAAACGTCAACAGAAATTTAAGAAACATCATAATTACTCACTAATCTACACAATTAAACGCAAAATACTCTATAGATTTTTCTGGTTAAACAAAATTGATGTAAAAAAACCATTACGTAGCTGATACGTTTCCTGCATTAAGAGTGGGGAACCGTTAGGGGCAAAACTGTCGAATTAAGCGAACATTTTTATTGTTTATCTAATCATTATAGGGGCAGCTATCTATCAACGAATATTGCATTTTATTTGTTTTTATGTCTGTCATATTTTATCACGGATTCCCCTTACATCTGTTTTATTTTATGGTAGACAATGCAGGAATATGGCGTTATGCAATTTTTTGATAATAAAAATGTATTTGTTATTTAACTATGGTGGTAGGGCTTTTTATACTGTATGGGACCTACTCTTAATTCTACTGCTGGTAAGTAGTACTATAGGCGTAATATCATAAATTGAAGGAGCTCGCATTTCGTGTAGATTTTTATAGTTCTTACCACTATGCCTATGTGTTCACCATGCTCGTTTGTTCTACCATCCCATCATAAATTTAAAAAGTATATATTTCGTTCGTAGACATGGATCTTTAATTTTAAATAACTTTCACCAAATATAATTTTCTATATGCAAAATAATATCTATAGTACTAATTAATTACTGGTACAAAAATAATTTTAAAATATTTTATATTCTTTAAATACATTTTCTAATTCTACTAATGTAACAAATTTAAAACGTCCTTTCTAATGTAATATTAAACAATTTTGTAACAGTAATTATTTCGTATAAAAGAAATTATTTTAAATATAGAACGTCGTCCAATAGGTAAACAAAACTTAACTTAACTCCCAAGTCCGTTACATCAAAACCAACATTGTTTATTGCAAATTAAATGCAATTTAACATACAAAAAGCATTCCAACATTCCACAACAAATTCTATACCGAATTGGCGACGGAACCTGAGTCAGGCCTGATGTTTATTCTAAGGGGAAGAATTGACTAAAGTAACCCATTTGAATGCATACTAGTCCGTCAGTCAGAGCGATATCACGAGAGAGCGAACGCAGAACGCTATAGCAAACCGCCATTAAAACTAAAAACACCCCGTCCCGCGCTGCCTTGTAATACACTTGGGTAACCGCGGTGAACGCTAGACGTGTCACAGACCTAGTTACGCTGGCCGGTGAGTTGAACGAGCTAACTTGTCACATACACGATTAAACCTGATTGTGATGTAGGCTCACGGGATAACTGTTGATTTGATTTTATGTTACGCCGAAACGTCTGTTTGCGCGTTTATAGCTTATAAACTCTTGTTTGAATCGAACTGTATCGACATATAAAATTGGCTGTTAAACGATTATGATTGTGTACGAGTTTGGCTTTGGATAACGTTTCTATGGTTTTAGGAACGCGTTTATTTAATCGTTTATAAATTTATTATATAACGCTGATAGGTAACATACAAAAATAAAACTTTAATAACGAATATCAGTTTCGATTAATATTGAATTTGTAAATAAGGTATTATTTATTTATCCATTTCATTTAACATTTCATATATATACTAACATAACAAAAGATAATAAAGAAATGCTTATGACCCTTGAAGAGATTTACTATTTACAGAATCTTATTATAGATCGACAAATTTAATTCAGGAATCCATGGTTTTAGAAACGCTTTCTTTTAATCGTTTATAAGTTTATTGCAAAATGCAAAAAAAAAATCAAGACTAATATCTATATTAGTCATAATATCAATTTTTACCAGTATTGACACTATTTACTAGTAAATAATATAAATACAATATAGTCATTCAAATTCATCTAGAGTTGCAAGTTTATAATAAAATTTGACACAGACAACTAAATAGAATTTGTATTACATATATGTTAAAGTAATTAAAAATCGTAATATTTCATAAAAAAGACAAGCATACTGTACCATGTTAACGCCTCGACGAAATTAGCAATACATATTTTTATTAATGTACATAAATAAAACTAAAAACAATTGTGTTATCACATTTATATAAAAAATACAAAAAAATCCAAGAGAAATATACGTAACATTGAAACTATAATACACAAACAATCGACATCGGGAAAGCATCGCGAGTCATCAACAACATACAATGCGGAACACATTACAACGAACTTTCTGGAATACACAAACCCCCCACCCTCAAACGTGCGATAAATAAGGGGGGCACAACAAAAACTCTCAGAAGCATCACCTCGGCACGTCACCCTGCTCAGATTTCATTACCATAAAGAACTGGAAGCCTTAAAACCCCCCAGCAGTGTAAAAGGTGACGTACACCGACCATTCTAAAATGAACCGCCGTCTGGCTCCCGCTTCCTCGTTCCATTCTAAAAATCGGGATCGTAAGAAGGGAGGGGAAGGCCGTGGAAGATAGGGCGCTTGGAATCCCAGAGCGGGCCGGTCCCCGCGTCGAAATGTGCCGTAAATCGTCATAAAACTGTCTGGATTCATGATGTGACGCTGCCCCGGGGTAATTAAAGGACAATTTATAGTTTTGCCCGCTACCCCCTTTCGTGGAGACTACCCCGGCCTCTACGACGGATGTCGAATCGCGTCTGTTTAGTTTTTCCTCACTGTTTTTCCTAATGTACTTTGTAGTTTTTGGCTAATTTATTACCTTCATTGCTTTCTTGGTAAATATTGTACTAACAATATAGTCTGGAAGTGGCAAGGTTACTTTGTAATTTCTTTGTTGTATTAACATTGACTTTACAGGGATTTAAAAAAAAGAACAAATTTACTTCTTATTTTCTTCATTCAGATTATTTCATAGAAGAATGAATAAATATATAATATTTGCGAAGCTACACTGCAAATTATATAGCTATATTTTAATACAAATATTTAATTTTAATTATTGAATTTGTGAATTATTCCGTTTATTTTTATTAATTATTGAGAAAGTTTGATTTAACACTAAACTCTTAAAATAACAAATCTAACATGACATCAATGTGGGTTGTATTGAAAAAAGATTAATTGCGAGCAAATAAGGTCACATTAAGCTGATTAAAAAATAGCAATCACCTAATTTTATAATTCGAAAATCGAATAAGAATTATTCTATAGTAATTCTATACTAATTTTCTTTCTCTATACTAATTTTAATCCAAGTTTAAAATACAAACTTATAAAATACTTCTAAAAAATATAAAATAGAAAATTCTTGGAAATTTAAATAAGACACAAACCGCACCTTCTTTTAATTATTACTTTAGAGGATTTCGTCACGAAAAAGTGGAGCCTTAAAGGAATGTATATCAGGATAACACCGCAACGATTTAGAAGCGGATAAATCCGGGAGATGCTTCGTGTTTAATTATTGTGCTACGTCAGGTGACTAACATAATCCATAGACATTATTCTTTTTTTAATTCTAATCGACGAAGCCTCAAATGGTACAGTTTATGACGTATTAATCATTTAGTTCAAATTCCATGTACTGTTCTATTTACTCTAATCCCACTTCAGAAATAAATATTATTGAATATTTCTTTAATTTTTTTTTTTACATTTAGATAGCTCCATTGTAATAGAAAGACGTTTTAATACATTTTTCAGATAATTTGTATACTATGAATGTGCATTTTAATTTCGAGCTTTTATTATTCTATACAAGATTAAAAAGCGTTGAGTAAGTATTCCTTGATTTTCATGATGATACTATAAATTTAATTAATACTGGTATAATGATTGATAAAAAAGAATTTATTGTCGCTTCTTTTTAGTAAAATCTACAGTCCAAAGTAATTAACATACATTTAAGTTTGTAAAATAACGTTTCCAAAAGGCTTGTATGAGCCTTGAATAAAGTATATTTTAAGTAAGCGCCGCCAAACATTGGATATACCATGTTATGTCCCTTGTATCATTACACTGGGTCACTGATAAAAACGAAAAAAAACGAAACCAATTATTGCCTGTTTGGTAGTTAGATTAATTAATGACTGTATAAAGCACTACCACCATATCATATGTACGATTATATGGCCGAAGATATTAAAAAAAACTTAAGCGATGTAGTATATTTATACTTAAACTAAAATCCTTGTAGCATCGTAGCATACGCGTAGATGTGCTACATCAAAACCCAATTTCGTAGACGCGTACGAAAAATACAAAACAAAGAAAATCATTTTAATATCCGCTCAATAACATGAAATCCTTATTTATAATGCCAATAACGCTCTTCAATAATGACGTAGTCGTGTTTCAGACCGATTTAATTTGAGCTCTCGATGGCCCCTTGTTGCCTGTGTGCGGGGTCTTTCATCCAATATTTATAGACAAGGAGGTTACTATAAAATCACACAATAACACCTGATCCCCAAATAAATTAGTTTTATGTAGATACTTAAAATAGACAATTGTAGTATTGATGACGTCACCGGTATTTTATCTGGCTAGATGATGTAAAAAACGCTAATTTGAAAATATTTTAGTCACTCACTGTCCTTAACTCTCATTATTTCAACAAACATAATCAAACAATTATTTAATAAATAGGAAATAAAATTTCGTAATACATTATTTATTTTACATTTTTTTTTATTCAATACAGTAATGAAAACATAATTGCTAAAACAATACACGTCACAGAAGCAAGACATTAAATCAGAAGCGTTTCACTCAACCATCACACAATTAACGTTGCAATCAAATTTGATCTTGAAATACCTTCTTCAAATCCAAAGAAGTTTTGCTTAAGTAAAATTGAAATTGATTAAAATCTTCGAATCAGCTCTCGGACTAAATTGAAGGGGTCTACATATCTGGTGTTTGTGACGATTTTGGCGATTTATAGTTAGTACAGGGCTCCGTGCCCTGGTCACGTAGCGTCCCTCTGTGATACGATGATTTGAACGCGTCACGTGTTCATGGTTAGCAACAGTTTATTATCTAATTCGCTTTTCAATGGATCTCTGTATCGTTTCGTTGATTGAATTTCGAATGAATGACAATGTATGGTTATTGATATTTTATTGCTGATTGTTAAATTATGAATGAATTTCATCAATATCCCTGCATTGTTAAGTTTACTTATTTGAAAATTATTTTTCAATTGTAATTGTAATTTTTATAAAACCATTCTAAATTTAAAAATATTGTAATAAAACATAGCTTATATATACTAATACAGTAATCTTTCAGAGCGTATTCTCTTCACCACTCTACTCCAATTTTGGTCGATGAATACTTAAGCACGTGAAAACTCGAAATTTGCGCTAATTCGACCGAGCTGATTGATAAGCCGAGATGGCCCAGTGGTAAGAACGCGTGAATCTTAACCAACGATCGTGGGTTCAAACCCGGGCAACAACTACTGAAGTTTTTCATAATTCAAATGCTTAATTTGTAATTATAATTCATCTCGTGCTTTTCGGTGAAGGAAAACATCGTGAGGAAACCTGCATGTGTCTAATTTCACTGAAATTCTGCCACATGTGTATTCCACCAATCTGCATTGGAGCAGCGTGGTGGAATAAGCTCCAAAGCCTTCTCCTCAAAAAGGGAGAAGAGGCCTTAGCCCAGCAGTGGGACATTTACAGGCTGTTACCGATTGATAACTATAAAATCTACGAGGCCTCCAATTGAATAAGTATAGCTCAAATATAACATTAGTAATTAAAAATTAAGAATGTCGTCCTTAATACAATCCCTATGAGAATTATTTCCGCTCGAACAATTACTGGTAATGAAATCGTCCATTAAAACCAGCCGAGCACATCAAACGATCGTACTTCTTGCACATAGCTCATTGGATGCTGCGAAGTCGAACAACTCATATTTGACACCCATAACTGTATATCATACCATCCATCCGTGAATCTGAACTTTGCCAATTAAAATTGTTGGTTAAACCAAGTTATAACTTCTATGTAATAAGAATAATCCCGACTCTATTTATATATGCTATTTATATACCTATTATATTATATAAAATAATAACTTGCTGTCTGGTATACCAACGCGCAGCTACTGGAGCCCTATGAAAATTTGCATACGTTCCTATTACGCAGTAGGTTAGCACAAAGGAAGGATTTTTGAAAAATTTTCAATCTCTAAAATCGTGATAGAAGGGATTAAATTTTGTATGAAAATTCTTCATCTTTGAAGAAAAAATGGATAAAGCTCTTTTGTTACTATGTGAGACTTACTTACCTAATATAGTACCTAAGCAGTACCTACCCAGTACCTAATATATACCTAATATAAGTCATTAACCTAAGAGCCACATTATCATCTACAGAATTTTCAAAAAATATATTGCTGCACCAAACATTTATTAAATTTATAAAACATTAAGTGAAAATATTTATTTGGCTTGGTGTACTAAAAGGAATGACACTGAATGGGTCGATTGGATAAAGTTCCACTTGAACTATGAGATTATAACTCTTATTTATGTAACTATCGGCTCATCTGAATCAATTAAGTAGAAAAACAACATTACATAGAAAGGTGTGTGTCACAAAATTTTACAACAAAGTTTACAAAAACAAGTAATTTTTCTCAAAATTATCTTTATTACTTTTTAAATTATTAGAGAATCATATTTAAAATATAAATAGATAAATATACTTTCATAATAACTAAGTAATGAACGCAGTTAAATAATAAAAGTTTGATAAGTAGCCTAACTCATTAAGTTGTTATCAGAAACTCATAAGGCTAATTACTGCGAACTGAATACTTAAATGCGGTTAAATTACACAGATTTGGTTACTTAAAGATATCGTAACACCGTCGTTAAGTTTTGTCTAACTTAAAAAAGGGATCGTAAACATTTAAGGTTTTTTTAAATTATTTATAAGCATTTATTGTTTTTAATTTTATATGTATAAATCATTAATTTTTGATTCATCATGAGGCAGCAGTTCCTAAAAAAGAAACATCAAAATTGGGCGATTAAAAAAATAAGGTTTTCTTTCAAGAAATTCTGACTAACAGCCCGGAGTTAGGAAGTTATCATTGACACATTCCCATGCCTCGGAAAGAACTTAAAGACGTTGTTCCTGTGCTTTTCTTTCCGATCTTTTCGAAATGCTGTATCATCGGATTTTGAGTGACGAAAAAAGCCTACGCTTTTATTGTCTTACACACTTGTGCATTTGCTCCGCTAATGGCTAATCCTTCATGATTACCGCCGTCATTTATATCGGTGAGGGCACCACTTTAATTGAAACTTAAACATAAAGAGTTTCTTAATAGTTGTTTAAGAAGCTTTAAAAACTTGTTGAATTTTAATTTGATTAACTAAAAATATTGTAAAATAAATAATAATAAAATATGTTACGTTTAAATGTAATTATTAAAGCAGATCGTGACGCACCAAATGTTTACGAGCCAAGTTCTCCTGAGATAGGAAAGTTTCTCAAGCGATGCGATGCAGGCCGAACGCAATCAACATTATTCACTTAATAATGAACCAGAATAAGGATTATTTCGCTACTTTGTTAAGTTTTGTTATCAAATAAAAATTATACGAAGAAATTTTTTCATTTAATACTATATTAATTATAGTTCATTATGTGCCGGGATAGTCCAGCGGCTACATATCTTATCGAAGATTGCGTGTTCAATTTGTGTTTATAATTCATCACTTGCTTGGTAAATAGTAACAGTAACAGTAGCCTATGAATATACCACTGCTGGGTTAAGACTACTTCTCCTTTTTTTTGAGAAGGTTTGGAGCGTATTCCACCACGCTGCTCCAATGCGGGTTGGTGGAGTACATATGTAGCAGAATTTCAGTGAAAATTTGACACATGCAGGTTTCCTCACGATGTTTTCCTTCACCGTCAAGCACGAGATGAATTATAAACACAAACTAAGCACATGAAGATTCAGTGGTGCTTATCCGGGTTTGAACCCACGATAATAAAGCACTATGTATATTACTAAGTTCCGATGCAAAGTATAAGGGAGCCAGTATTGCAGGCACAAACCTTCTAACATCTTCCCGTGGTTATTGGCGCATTCATGATAAAAAGCGGTTTATGTTGTGGAGGTGACCATACCAACAGATGGCCCATTTGTTCGTCTGGCTTTCAATTTCCGAACATTACAAAATATATACAAAATTATTTATTCAATATAGAAGCGTTATATTTGCTTATTGATTGTCAAAAATCTACCACCGGGTTCACATATAGAATAAGAAATACTACAAAATGTCATATGTTCTAAAGCCCTATACAGCGTTGTATAAATACTTTATAACTACGCTTAACTGCGTAACTAAACTACCTTCAACCCGCGCCGTGGCTAGAATTTGACAAGTGACGACAGGGGACCAGTGGAGTTGCTAATTCCTATATGAATTGTTTAAATATTAATAATTTTTGAGTATGTAAACTTAACTAAAACTATGAAAGTATTAGAGATATTGTGTATTTAGCATACAGAAGTAAAACTGATTTTTACAAAAACCTCGAATTGGTCTTTTTAAAAATAGAACACTTAATCATACAAAACGATGTTAATAATTCACTCAATTACTCTTAAATATCCAAATAACACATTTGAACAGATCCGACAAATCACAAGTCGCGCCAATAATTAATTAATTACTTTAACTTTTTGTTCACCAACAAAATGGCGGTTTTCAATTAGCGCGCGTCTTCTTTTATTAACAAAGCTGTCGTATGGCTCATAGAATCTCCTAACTGTATATTTTAGTTAGTAAGTTAAAGTCTAACCAAAGAACGCTGATTCAAATCTTGAAAATTAGTATTGAATTTTTATATGAAAACTAGGAAAACTAAAAAGTATATGTACTTAAGTTGTGTTTATTTATCACAAAGAAAACACGTATCAAGCAACCAGAATTGAAGCAGCAGCGTGAATGAACTCCAAGCCTTTTTAAGAAAACTGAAAATCTTTGCACATAAGTTGGACATTTAGAATATTACTTTTATTTTAAAGAACAGGAAGGCGGACGAGCATATGGGCCAGATGATGGTAAAAGGTCACCAAACCCCCTTGGACATTGGTATTGTAAGAAATGTTAACCATCGCTTACATCGCCAATGCGTCACCAACCTTGGGACCTAAGATTTTATGTCCTCATCTTTTTAGGACCTCACCCTTCAAACCGGAACACAACAATACCAAGTACTGCTGTTTTGCGGTAAAATATCTGATGAGTGGGTGGTACCTATGGGTGGTACCAGTTTATATATATTTATAGAACATATTATTTCAAATAAATATTATTGTGTAATGAAACTCTTAAAGTATTACATTAATATTCATTTAATATAACTATTATTACATATATGTAACATTGAAAGAATATATAATCATTTTTATAAAGAACATTGTATTAAATAAAAACAATTAAATGTATGTAAATGTAATCTATATTATTCACTTTGACTGTCAAATATGTGAACAAAAAAAAATCATGAAATTAGTTTAATATTGTATTTGATGGGTGGGCTATATAACTTCACGTTATGACTATAAAAACACCAGTTCTGAGAGAGCTGGTAAAGATCTTTAATTCCGTCCTCCAAAATGGTATTACACCAAAGGCATGGAGCAGAGGTGTGGTGGTGCTGTTTTTTAAGAAGGGTGATAAAGCTCTTCTGAAAAACTACCGCCCCATTTCACTTTTAAGTCACGTATATAAGTTGTTCTCGAGGGTAATCACGAATCGTCTCGCCCAAAAATTCGATGACTTCCAACCCGTTGAACAGGCTGGGTTTCGAAAAGGCTTCAGTACCGTAGACCACATACTCACACTTAGGCAAATGATACAGAAGACCGAGGAATATAATCAGCCTCTATGCCTAGCGTTTGTGGACTACGAAAAAGCCTTCGATACCATCGAGACCTGGGCTGTTCTGGAATCGATGCAGAGATGCCTAATAGACTTTCGGTATGTCCAGGTGTTAAAGTGTTTGTACGAAGCCGCAACCATGACCGTCCAAGTACAAGATCAGAGCACAAGACCAATCCAATTGCATCGCGGGGTAAGACAGGGGGATGTAATCTCCCCGAAACTTTTTACCATTGCATTGGAGGACGTCTTCAAGACGCTCGATTGGAACGGACGCGGCATTAATATAAATGGCCTACACATTACACATCTGCGATTTGCTGACGACATTGTCATCATGGCGGAAACTCTGCAAGATTTGGAAGAGATGCTAAACAGCCTAAGCGATTCTTCAAGACAGGTGGGTCTGCGGATGAACTTAGAAAAAACCAAAATTATGATCAACCAACATATATCCCCGAGACCGGTTGTCGTAAATGGCTCTCCACTCGAGGTTGTGCAGGAATACATCTACCTGGGCCAAACTATACAACTTGGCCGGCACAATTTTGAGAAGGAGGTCAAAAGAAGAATACGTTTGGGCTGGGCAGCATTCGGGAGGTTGCGTCATATTTTTGAATCGTCGATCCCACAGTCACTTAAGACCAGGGTATATAATCAGTGCGTCCTGCCTGTTATGACTTACGGCGCCGAAACGTGGACACTCACTGTAGGACTGGTCCACAAGTTCAAGGTCGCTCAGCGAGCTATGGAACGTGCGATGCTTGGGGTTTCTCTGGCAGATAGAATCCGAAATGAGGACATTCGCCAGAGAACTAAAGTCACCGACATCGCGCGTAGAATTAGCACGCTGAAGTGGAAGTGGGCTGGTCATGTCTCCAGACGCATCGATGGCCGATGGAGCCGACACATGTTGGAGTGGAGACCACGCTTAGGCAAACGTAGTGTAGGACGCCCTGCGGCAAGATGGACCGACGATTTGAAAAAGGTGGCAGGTACGGGATGGATGCGGGCTGCCCAAAATCGGGATGGTTGGCGTTCTATGGGGGAGGCTTTCGTCCAGCAGTGGACGGCGGTAAGCTGATATATATGACTATAAACAGTAGACTGTTGAACAACCTCCAATCAATATGAACCAAGCCTGTATACTCAATATACTCTTATCTCTTATGAAACCCGTTACAAACTAATCATTATAAAACGTAATAAGCAACAGGGATGTCGTCGTGTTGTAAATGTTGTAACATTATCGTAAACAAACCGATCGCGTTGAGATTTAACGACAATCACTGTGTACGCACGTGCGTTGTGTGGATTTTAGGCGTAGCGTTGACGCGTATTGTCATTTATCCTCCATTTATCTGTCGTATGATTATAATCTGTGCACATTTTGCAATGGCACAAAATTAACAGTTTAAATTATAATTATTTAATTTAAGATAAGGACACTGTATTCGTACTTCCATAAAACCTTTTTTTTTTTCAAGTAAATTAATAAAATAATCATATAAATTATTACAACATAACAAAAATACAATTTATTCAGTGCAACTATATTCAAGTATTGACATAGTTCGATCGAGGCAACAGTAAGACACCCTAGATTGTACGAAGAAATTTTATTACATTTTGTTTTATTTTTTCTTTATAACTACGTAATCGTAACAACATATCGATAAATCGTAATAATATATTTATCACGTATCGATTAGAAAAAAAAAATTAAACAAGGTAAATAAATAGCATGCATGTTTTTTATTGTAACACGACGCTAGATGTCGCCACGTGTTCGAGATAGCTGAAACTCGTTCAAAGCACCTCCAGAAACGAATGGATTTTAAATGACTGTGATTTCACTAGAGATCTCGTATTTGTATGCAGATTTAGAACCGTGGAAGATGACAATGAGCTCTTACGTTCAAATTATGTAACAGTTATATAAAAAAATCCTAATGATCATATTTTTCTATAAGTACCTACATAAAGTAATATTGTACTAAGTATACATTCATTAAAATAATATTGTTTCAATCGTATAGCAAAAATGTTTTTAACATTATATGTAATGGCTTACTTTATCAATTCTTATGACTCAGATTTTTAACAAAGTAATTAATTGTCTATAAACTTTAGTGCAATCAAAAGTAGGTTATCTTCAAATATATTTAAGTACTCATACATATCCCTATACATAAATGTGTCATCTGAAGATATACAAATCAAGAGAAGGTGATCAAAATATTAAAAATAATTCGTTGTCTCAGATAAACCTTCAGACCCTATGCGATGGCGGACACCATAAATAACACCCGTCTGAATTGTCAACCGGCCACCCTAATTTACTGCTAGTAATTAGGAGTTTGCACTTTGCCAAAGCGATTTGCATCGATCGACTCAAGTTTCGACTTATCATTACAATGATATTAAAATAATGTTCGGCTGCATATCTAATATTATAATTATATTTTTATCGATTTAACTAATTTTACATATTATAGATTATTTATAATTTTCATATTGAAAGGAGTAATAAAAGTTTTTTAAATGAACGTTCAAAGAATACAAAAGACAAACAAATATATCATACTAAAACGAAATGTATTTTGTTTTTAATTAATTTATATTATTTTATTAAATACCTAGTTAAATATTAAACGCTCAAACCATATCCCTATAAACATAAAATCAAAGTACGTACATAGTTACAAAGTTATTGTATTTTTTTTTATTAAAAAATAACGAAGTGTTTTTTTATTTATACTGTAAGTTGTGTATAAAACAATATTTAGTTGAATTCAGACCAAGTATGATGCTATTTAGTTAAATTATAGTTCTAATAAATATTTTTAAAGTAAAGCGACTGTACTATTCTATTTACTAACATATTAGAACTATCAAAAAACAACGACATCTTACGCACATATTTAAAACTACAAACTGTTTGTAATACACACACGTCGTAGAGAACTAACTTGGTAGTAAAATACATTTATAAGAGATGGCGTAATAACAATTAACACTGGAGATATTCAATGAATATAATATACTTTTTTACTTTATAATAAAGTAAAGAAAGATTCATTATCAAAATGACTAATGTCATCAATATTACTTTATTATAATAATTATTATAAATAACATATTATAAAAAATATAAAGAATAATTAATAACAAACACTTCAAAAACACACCTCGATTAACGAACGTTTTCCCGCGTTTATTTTGACAGATATGCCAATAAAAAACTTGTTAAGATATTAGGATAATTGTATTTTATTATTTTTATTCTATTTTTATGAGCTATATCGTATTTTACTTATATTAAATTAATATGGATCCATTTGAAATAGAATTCATAGGTGAAAACAAAATAGTTAGCATAATACCAAACTTTTCACACGACAAAATATATTTAATTTGTGGTGAATTTGGACCATTTCGTGCTGGTTTGCCAATGAATGTTCCTCTTTGGTTAGCTGTTATGTTAAAACAGAAGCAGAAATGTCGAATGGTCCCGCCGGATTGGATGGATATTGAGGTTTTGGAGAACATAAAAGAAGAAGAAAAGATATCTAGGTAATGTATTAATAACATGAAAAACGTACATAATTATACAAAAATTAATATAGTATAGGTAATTAAATATACACTTTTTTTTGTATTTAATGTTTAATTACTGTTACTAACTGGTTGATTTTTGTATATGATTGTTTAAAGTTCTGATTTAATCATTTTTGTCCTTTTTACTTCTTATTTGTATTAGATATTAGTGGAAACTTGATTGATTTATATGTTATTTTATCGTTATTTATTATTTCTGTGTTATTGTACGGTCTAACATCTACAAGCCGAGATGGCCTAGTGGTTAGAACATGTGAATCTTAACAGATGATCGTGGGTGCAAACCCGGGCAAGCACCATTGAATATCATGTGCTTTATATGTGTTTATAATTTGACTCGTGCTTGACGATGAAGGGAAACATTGTGAGGAAACCTGCTTTAGAGCAGCGTGGTGGAATAAGCTCCAAACCTTCTCAAAATGGAGAGGAGGCCTTAGCCCAGCTGTGGGACATTATCAGGCTGTTACTGTCACTGTTCTGTACTGTGTATTGTTTGTTTCCCAATAATTAAATAATATATGAACATTTTTTTTTAATATTTAAAGGTTTTTCACTAAAATGCCCCATGAGCACTATATGATAGAAGCAAAACTTATCCTAGGGGTAGCTGCAGAGGACATACCACGGGCTGCTGAAATAAAAACAATTATTAAAGACATATGGGATATTCGTATGTCTAAACTGAGAACTTCAATGGATGCCTTGATGAAATCTGGTGGTTCATATGGTAGACTAGATCACTTAACAATGATGGAAATAAACTCGGTCAAACCCATACTACCTCAGGCCATGGATGAATTACACAGAATAAAAATGGTAATGTATTGCATATGCTTGCTTTATATACATTGTTATATAAAATATTTATTATAATGTTGCTCTATTTAATTGTAGATTTGAATCTGACTAAACAGTTCTGCTATATATTTTAATTTTCTCCTTTTTTTAAATGAAATATAAACATTATCTTAATAGATAATGTTATTAAGGTGTGTTTAATTTCATAAAATATTGGTGATAATATATACCAATATCGGTTTAATGAGTTTCTAGACAATGCTTTTGGGACAGCCATGTTCCTGTGCTGTATTGATTTCTTGGCTGTGAACAGAGGTGGCCATTGGCTAACATACCATCGGGTTATTTGCTCACCTTGCTTTCTATAATGTATTTAAAAAAAACAAGCAACCTACTGAGCCGTGTTGAGTAACATTATTTCACTTTAAATTGATATCACAGAGGGAAAATAACTGAAATGCACCTAAAATTTTACTTAACCGTAATTATTTTATATTTTTCAGATGACAAGGCAAACAGCATCAGCAAGTCTGAACAGTTCAACATTCAGCCAGTCAGGAAGTTCTCAAAACAAATGACATCAAAAAAAAGAAAGTTTAAAGAGGCTCATAAGGTTTACTACTCTAAATAAAGCGACATTTCAAACGACATAAGAAAAACCTATTTTAAAAAATTCATATTTTTGGGCTATTATTCAAAACAAAAGTCACTGATTGTAACCTGTGAAACACAGGTTTATAACAGGGTCAATCAATCTCATCTTTGCCAATCAAAGAAATCTGTCTTGATTGCCATTCCTTTAAAAACTTTATTATTAAGGCGTTGATGCCAAATTCACTACTGCTATATTATAGATTACAAGAAATAGATGTTACAGAATCAATTCAGAGACATGGTCATTTTCTTTTGTACTCTTAAATAAGTGTATTACGGTATATCATAAATGAATCGCAAGTACAAATTAACCACTTAAAAATAACTAAACTCTCAGCCGTAACAATTAAATGTATTATTCATTCAATTCATTGAGGTAGAATGAATCCGTTGTATGTTTTCAAAAACTAAATTTTATGTCTGTTTTTAATATTTTTATACTATAGAGAATAATACATTCCAATTGTATGGCATATATGTTGTAGATTTGTTCTCAACTCAATTCATTTGTTATTGTATTTTAGCATGTTAATTGTAACTGTGATAATAAATTAATTAATAAAATAGAAAATATCTTTTTTTTTGTTATAGCTTATTTTATTTAATACAAAAAAATATATTTATTTCCAAGTATATCAAGAGATGGTGTCCAAGATATGTAAAACATTAAATCTCACTCATTCACTCAAATAGATGACAAGACATTTTTTTTGTAATGATTAACAAAAAAATAACTATTAAACCGGTATATATAATATTATTTCTGAAGATACATCGGAATCAGAACTTAGTATATAATAAGCAATTGCGTTTCCATACTTTTCAATTTATTCAATTGAATATTGTATTTCATGTATCTATGCCTCGTTGGTCTAGTGACTTGATGTAAGGCCGCACACCCGGATGTCCTGGGTTCAATTGCCAAGTCGGGCCAATAATTCTCAGTAGTAGACTGGAGTCTTGAAGTTGGAAGTGTGTACACTCCTCGGAAAGCACGTAAAGCCGTTGGTCCTTCGCCTGAAAACTCCGGTCGTGTCGGATTGCCATTACATCGGATTACGAGAGTTAGGGAATAGAGAGTGCACCTGTGTTTGCGCACAAACTTGTGCACTATAATATCTCCTGCGAAGTTGGCTAATCTCTCTTAAAATTGGCCGCCGTGGCCGAAATCGGTCTGGAGGACCTTATATACAAGAATATGACGCTCACGCTCTGTACAGCACATTTACTCTTAGAAATCCTCTCTTCTAGTTAAATTTACAGGATATAACTTTTTTAATTAAATTAAAAATTCTAAATAAATTTAAATTAATATATAATTAATATATCTTGACTAACAAAACTCTTTAATTTTACTAATTTGACAAGGCTCAATTACTATTGAAGAAAGTCAAAGTGTATACCGATATTCTGAGTTAGATTTTTCTAGACATATAAATTTATCTTCATTTAATGGAGTTGGTATAAAAGAGTAACTATTTAAATTCGAGTCGGTTTTTCTCATTAGAATATATGTACTAAACCGGATAGCTTAAATTTAATTCCGGATGCACTAGCTTACTAAGTATATTTTAATTTAAATCAATGTCCTTTTTATAGATAACGATGGAACATTTGAATTTTACATTACGTAATATTTTAAGCATTTTAATTTTTTTAAGTGTTCACAATAAAAGACTTATTTAAGAAAAAAAATATATTTTTCATCTTAATATCCAAAGTCATGTACATAAGTTTCTTAATGCTAACGCGTAAACGCATCTTACAGTCTAATCTTAAAATTGTTAGTCTCATTGTAGTTACTGATAAGGTACTATAATAAAGAAAATTCTCAAAACTAACTTAGATTATAGGATTACTATGATATCTAATAGAATTACTAGCAATTACAATCAGATATAAAAAATACTGTACAGATAATTCTATAAAACCGAAACTTCAAATCGGCCGTCCTTTGCTTACATATAGAATAATCTATTACAAAAAAAAATTGCCGTATTGCCAGATATGAAAATCGAAAAGATATTTTTATTTTTGTGTCCCAACATCAGTTACTATATTTAACCTATAATTTTTAGTAGAGTAATTTCTTTATATTTAATATATATTAATCATGTTACTAACACTTCTACGAAATACACACTGAAGAAGAAATATTGGGCTTAAAATAATGTTTTTTCGTGGAATGTAAAATTACAGTTGAGATTAATCAAAAGCAAGCGTTTTCGAGATCCAAAAGATAGTTATTAAACTGAAATTTGTTTACAAATTAGTTTGTGAATGTAAAATTAATATTTTTATTAAAGAGTTTTTATAAAATTTGTCACACAAAATATCATCATAAATTTCTAAAAAGCAACTATAATGAATTGAAATAGATGCTTATACATAAGTAAAATTAACATAATTACAAACAGCTAAGCCGTGATCGATCGTTTTGCATTGATTAACTTTGCTAAGAAAATGTACACCACTATAATTATTGCTTGCGCAAAGTCATCAAAACGCTTTGGTTTAACTCCAGCTTGTAAACACACAGAAATACAAGTAACTATTCTTTTATTTACATTTATATTTAAAGATTCCTCGACAGTCTAATATATACATTGAAAATATTTTTTTGGATAAATTATTTAGTTAAGAAAATATATACAAAGATCTGCCGATATAACGTAACGAACATGTCTCAAAGTTGTCTTTATAATCTGTTCTTGAAGTTCATGCATTTTTTAAAGCGCCTTTATATTTTATCTGAAGGCCAACAAAAATGCGAGGGAACCTTGTGCACTGGCAACACACAGTTTTTGCAGTGTCCTATAAAAATGTGTGTATAGTATCAAATAACTTAGAATATTTCATATGGCACGTTTGAAAAGGAGTAAGTTACAATGATTCCTTGAAAAGGAAAATAAATCGTATATAGTAATTTAAATTAGATAAATTCCTTTGAAACAATGCTCTGTTCGTTATTTACTTCCAACGGCAATGAAACTCAAGAGATCTTTAGTGAAAGGATAACAATGCAGCGCTTGCGCTCTTACATCTAATTATTTACATTCGAAATTTTAATAGAGTTAACGAGTAGTGACGTAGACAGTCAAAATGACTTATTGGTAAAATAAAAGTGACACTTTATTTCAAACAATAGATTTGACAACGTCAATCGTTAACGCCATTTTGGTTTCCATAGAGAAGTCCATTAGGGGCGCTAGATCTTTTAAATATATATCGATAACTCCAGTCTTATTAACTGTTGCAATTGAAACTCAAAAATGCCCACAACTATAATTATTCTATATTATGTACAACTTAACCTATGACTTTTAAATTATCTAATACTAAATAACAGTGACTTTTGTGCGCCGATTGACAATCATTACACGATACTAGACAGCTACAATTTTGCTCGGGTCTACTTTGACCCTCAGGAACATCACGTCGTCCTTGACGAAATTCCTCTTTTTGAGCATTTCGTGGGAAACGAACCTCGGAAATCCGAAGCCTAACGCGTCTGGTTCCTTTGAAGGTCTTTGGAAATTCTTCCATGTAGGATCGGGAACGAAGCTTTCGACGATATTGCAGGCTCTGTCTGGGCTCGAACTTTGGTCGAAGAGTGTGAAAGAGACGGTGTGAGCGAACGGCCAGCGCAGCAGTGCGTCGTATTCACCGGGCAAAATCTTAATGTACACTGACATGTGAGTCCCTTCCCCAGCACCATTGCCATTCAGGAAAAGTGACGCCTGTAAAAAAATAATAATGCTTTTAATAACATTTAAATAAATATATTTTTCCGAAGTGAATAATAAAATACAATGCCATTTATTTGAATGTATGATGTTCTATAAAAATCTATTGACCATTTTGTACACTTTGTCACTTGTAGTGTGAAAATATTGGTATTTCATAGACAAGAACTATACGTAGATATTATCTATACTAATATTTTATAACTGTTAAGCTTCTACGGCTAAACCACTGAGCTTGAACCCCAAGGATGGATATCGGCTACTTTTTTATAGCACCTGGGTTTTATTCAAAATCTAAGAATTAAATTATCAATATAATGTCACAAACGACATAACATGTATCTGCGGTTGTCAAAATAAACATAACCTTGATACTTTTGTCGTTATTATTGTAACAAAAAAAGAGGAACGGGCCGACGTATATTTAGTAGCGTACACTGGGTGTGACTAAGCGATACTAAATCAGATTTCAGCGGCTGGAGAAATGTTAGTCACGATTATTATTCACACGTATAAATAAACCGTTGACATTCTGTTTACAAACAAAATATTAAACCTGTCATAATTTTGCAAAAAGTATTCAATATTTTTAGGGATTCGATTTTTAAGTTTTCGATATTTTAAAATTTTTTTTTATAGAATGGGAAGGCGGACGAGCATATAGGCCACCTGATGGAAAGTGGTCACCAAACGCTCTTAGACATTGGCTCTGCAAGAAATGTTACTCATCGCTTACATCGCCAATGCGCCACCAACCTTGGGAACTAAGATGTTATGTCCCTTTTGCTTGTAATTACATAGGGTCACTCACCCTTCGAACCGGAACACAACAATACCAAGTACTGCTGTTTTGCAGTAGAATATCTGATGAGTGGGTGGTACCTACCCAGACGAGCTTGCACAAAGCTCTACCACCAGTAAACAGTAATTTTAGAATACCTCTACGTTAGAATGATTAATTGAGATTGATAAATTGATAATATAAAAATAGTAAAATATAACTTGTATTTTACGTAACTTAGATTTATATAGATTACTACTACTATATTTACTTATATAAATTTAGATTTCAATACAACTACAACTTCGCAGGATTTATTTTTATACGAATAATGTATCACTGTATATCCTCGTTTCATTGCTTAGCTAGTGATAATGATAAATGCACAGCAGCAAGCGCGCGCTCACCTGCAGCTTGTACCCGTACTGCGAGGTGTAGAAGGCGGGCGACACGAGCTCCACGCCGTCCTTGGCGCGCGCGTCGGCCAGGCGCGCCGCCCAGTCCGCCACGCGCCACACCAGCGCGCCCGACTGCGAGGCGCCCAGCCGCGCCACCGCGCCGCGCAGCGCGTCCAGCTGGCGCGCCTGCCGCGCCGCCAGCGCGCACACCAGCGACAGGTGCGCCTGCGCGCCCTCCTCCGCGTGCCGCTCCAGCGCCGGCCGCGTGCCCTGCCGAGCGCGATGGTTATAATTCTAAGTTGACATAGGTGCTGCAGAGTTGACGCCATTATTATATGCTCGAATTAAAGTTTAATCTTTAACTAATTGCTGTAAGCAGAATAATTGTGCTCATTTCATTAGAGATAATATTTTATTTCAGTACAGTTTAAAAATAGAAACATGTATCTCGTCCCCGTTAAAGTAATTATCTGCAACGTGCTTATTGCATAATCTTTAAACGCAACATCGAGTACATTAACATAAATCGATGTCAATGGCATGAAGTAACTGCACTATCAATTAATATTTATTATTTACCCACTCATTATCGCACGACACACACGTCAATAAACAACTTTACTTTTATAATAAATATTGTAATAGTGCTTTCAATAATTCCAGATTCAATTTTCAAACAAAATAATGTTAATTCAACACATTGACACGACAGTGGCGATAGCAGAAATAAAGCAATATTGTTGGAGAATATTATGATATATGTATGTTATTATCCAATATTGCATATTCGGTTTACGAGGTCAACTATCGATAGGAAATGTTTTGATGGTTTTGAAACTATCGCTTGCCAAAATGATCGGCGAATCGAACCGCGCAAACTATTCGGACACAACGCCTCACCTTGAACCGACAGCCCGCGTCCCGGTAGGCGCAGGGCACGGTCCCCGCGGCGCAGTGGTCGCGCAGGTGCGCGTCGAGCTCGTCGCGCGCGGGCGCGGCCGAGCAGCGCTGCGGGCACGGCACGGGCGCGCGCGAGCACAGCGCGCCGTGCGCCGACACCGTGTCCTGCAACGAGAGCCGACACATTCACTACTTTGTAATGCTGCAGTTCATTCACTTAAATATGTTTGAAGATATTTAATTTATGTCAGGTTTATTAAATATAACGTAGCTCACCTGCGTGTACCGCTGACCGCAATGTCTGCAGGGCACGAGCCGCTTGCTGCAGTGTTGCTGGACGTGTTGCTGTGTGTGTCTGCGCTGCACTTTCGCGCCGCATTTGTTCTCGCAGTACACTGGCTCGTGACCGCAGTTACCTTGATGCTCCTAGAATATACCGATAACATTATACTATTATTTAATTCTTAATTCAAATGATAATTTCTGGGCACATAATTGTGCAATTTTGGAAAGTAGAAGATGAATATAAGATTGGCTTACCTCAAGCGCACTTCCTGAAAACTCCTTCCCACAGTGCTCACAGTTTGCTCTGCGACGCGGGCACGTGTAGCGCAAGTGGTCCTGCATGAGCACGCGCGGGATCATCGCACCGCACTGAGCAGCACAGAGCACTGCATCGTGCTTGCATGTGTTTAAGTGCGCCTGGAGATAACATTATATAAAATTTATTTGGACTCTTTAATTATAATAATTCTAAATGTTTTTCTTTGCTAATTTTTTTATATATATATAAAATTATATAAATAAAAGATTCGTGATTTTCATACATTACACAAAATCATGATTCATTTTATATACCTACTTATTCTTAAATGATGTCAAGTTGATTAGAAATACTCATATCGTTTAAAACAATTATATATGTACGTATTCAATATCTCAACAGTAACAAATAACATACACAAGATAGATAAGAAATGTTACAAACATTAGAAATCTCTAGATATTTGGAACAGCACGTGTCAGTAGTGAAGATAAAGAAATGTGTCGAATCCAACATACGAGCATAAAAATTATCGATACGACGGTTTACGATACGCCCTCATAATTTTATCTTAACAAATATTTACGATTCCCAGCCACTCACCTTCAGCTTGCGGAGCTCGTCCGACCATTGACATCCTTCTTTATGGTGGATGCAGTACACCACAGAGCCCATTATCGCCTTCTCCGATTCCGGGTCCGGGTATATCTGTAACAAACAAACAATTTACTAAGACTAGAATTTAACACAAACCAACTCACCCTTTATCTGAATATTTACGTTATTCCTTTTAAATATGTGGTTTGTTGACACTTTCTTTAACTTATTTACTATATATTTGAACATTTTGAATGCGTAAGAAATACACGACGTCAAAAGCAAAGGTTGCCGTAAAGACTGATGGAAGCGCTAGGCGCTGGCATAACGGATTATATAGGACATCGTGATCAAAAATAAACCAATACTGAAAGAGGCGTAAGCGTACCGTGCGTTCGAATATGGAACACATCGTATCAAAATATGCAAAATGGCCGACAGTTTGTTTTTCGCGCGCTGTTATATTGACACGAGACAGGAGCACTCGCGGCAAGGGCTCGACGCTAAATGACATTCCCGTTTGAACATTTTCGTTATCTTTATGGGTGCAACGAACAGATGGCTGACGCTGCGGACCACCGTCCCTAGTGTTTGTGTCGAGATAAGCGTGATTTTTCACTTCCCAAACCAGCTGGGTAATGAGGCGAGCAAATAAACTTGTTAGAATCTCTAGCGCGTTCCCTTTCACACGACAGAGTTAATTATTCTCTGAACCGTTTCAAGATGGTGGATCGCGTTCATTTTGTATGAGTGTAAACAAACAAGGCGAACAGATAAAACAACACGAAATTGTTTGTAAACAACGCTAGCAAACGATTCTTAGCATCTGAAACATCTTTCACTATCTACCCACAAAGATGTCAAAGCCAACAGCAACTTCAGTTCGAGTCCGCTAAGAGCGACATTAACAGACGTTACGACATACAGAGATTACTTCTCATTTAGTTGTTTGTTAAAACATTAAAACAAACGAGCGTTGGATGTTGAATCATTCCTAAAAACGAAAGATCAAATAGTTTATAGTGCGATGCGTTCTATTTACACTGATGCATGTGGTCATCGGCATGGATGCTGCATAACCGTACCACCTTAGGATCTATAGCATTAACTCAAATTGAACACTTAATCCTATCGATTACCGCACGGGATAATAGCTCCAACACTTTGGCATTAGAAGCGACGTTTCCGTGGTATCCGAGCATCGAATGGACGCTCTTAAAGTCAGCAGTGTATAAATTTACAAATTTAGAATGTTATTTGTGTCGTATTCTAAAAAGATGGACCGCGATGTGTTGAACTCTCCCGCATCGCTCAATTATAGAACGCGTTGTACCGTAAACAGAATAGAAGCGAAATGTCATAGAATTGTACGATTGCAACGGCGCTTACGACATATGGATAATTATGTTCAGGGAAAGATGAAAATTGTATTCCTGTAACGTGCGTTCATAACTTCGTTGCCTGAAAGTCGTACCAATTAATAATTAATGAATTTTAAATTAATTTATTTCACTGGAGTAATATTTTAAAAGTTATAAAATTAAACTTTAAATGGTAAAGGAATGCAGTCAAAGTGAACATGAAATGCCGAATGGACAGACGGACTTTACACCTACACGAGTATGAAAACAAAATTATCAATAACAAGCCTACGTTATACTTAATTATACTTTTAAATATATATTATTTTATTAATAGTTTTTATACAAGTAAATTTTAAGTTTAAATAAAGAATTCTTCTTTTATACTTTTACTTAAACTTAATTAATTAAATAACGTTCAGAAATTTTGTTCTAAATTATATATAATCATTTTTAACATCTAATTTGTATTTCGAATTTCATGCTCTATACTATTACAATTACTTAATTTGTTAAATTGCAATAAATTTTTTAAAATAGAATTTGTATTTAATTTATAATACTTAGAAAAACATAACAATTTAGTACTTTCGACGCCAAAACAATTAATAAAAAAAATAATTATAGGTGGCAAAATTATTAAGCGAGGTCTAACAAATACTATAAACCTATAAAGGAAGGCCGCCGTCTGCGTGTGTGGGTGATGTGATGCAATTATCATAGCTTTGTGGGCGGTACTTATTGATTTCGTCGGTGAACATTTTATTCCTTTTACGTCCAGAAACCAGTTCTTATATTAACGTTTCACAAGTAAACTTCGACGATAGCTATTTTAAACAAGATAATTATTTACTATTTACGATGTATGTAATTGCAATAATTTTAATATAGCATTGCAATATTACTGGAATATCGAACCGGGTGGCGTTTCATTGGCGTTTGTGATGGCTGCTGCACCATCAGTTGATCGTTTTATGTTTAATTCGTTTACACGGTGTTGCTTCATGTTAAAATTGATATGTTTTTTTTTTATTTATATTGGAAGAAAAACTTACTAGCAAAATACGTCACGCCTTCACCCGCAGAATATTAAAAAAAAAACAATTTATGTGCGTATTAGCGCGACAGAATTGTCTAATTCCAAACACGTATATAATCTTTTTTTTTGTATCTGTGTGCTAATAAGAATCCCTTCTTACTGCGACCTACCATTACGAAACGAAGCACTCTTATATTGTATTTAAATTTAAAGCTTCGCTGTGCTACTCAGACAACATACATGTCTTTTATATACATACATATCACAATGTTTGTTTGTCGTGCTGCTAATTAAAAATTCACTTGTTTTATTTAAACTATCCATACAAGTATGTGTCGGTAATTACACACACACACACACTGGCGATATAACTTGCAATATTTGTTTGTTAGTTAGTTTAGGTTAAATCTTATAAGCTGAATTAGAATTATTACCTCTTATCCTACAGAGTTTAAATTTGAGATATTTTTATGGTGATCATGAGCTTATTGTACGACAAAGATACGGCTCTAGACGAAGGAACTCAGTAACGGTCAACAGCATAGATACGATTTTTTTTTCACATATAAAACCTTATTTAAAAAAAAAATATTTTTTTTAAGGATATTTGGTGTGCCAGTTACCTTTTTTTTCAAAGTTTGTTTTAGAAGAATTCGTCTATACAAATTAATAGATGTTAAAAAACCTTTACCATCTTAGTGGTAAAGTGGTTAGTGCGTTAACAGTTTGTGAGTGGTGACCATATTTGGGTGAAAACTAATTGACGGATTCCTTATACGTATGTTTTCTTAAAAAGACCAGCACATGACAAGATACTAGACTTTAATATATCATTGAGCCGAAATATTGGAGTGTTTAGAACACGTGAATCTTACCCGAAAATTTGGGAGGGATGCCCGACCACTCACTCGACACACTTGTGGGATTGAACCACTGATTTGTACCATAACCATGTAGTTAATTTATGTCCATTAAGTTTAGTTGTAAAAACCTAGTTGAATATATTGATTCTGCCTACAAAACTGATGTAAATATATAAAGAACAATAAATATATTTTAATTGCAAAACGTGCGCAATTGAGTTAACACAGAAAGCCGTGCGTTATTTTTATCACAATTACATATAATTGGTAAGCTGTGTCCGGTGTTAGCTACGTCATTTAAATTATGATTAATTGAATATAGTTGGAACCCTTTAGGCAATTAAATTCTTATTAGCTTATTTAATACATAACTTTTAATATTTTTTTATATAGAATAGGAAGGCGGACGAGGATATGGGCCACCTGATGGTAAGTGGTCACCAACGCCCTTAGACATTGACACTGTAAGAAATGTTAACCATCGCTTACATCGCCAATGCGCCACCAACCTTGGTATCTAAGATTTTATGTCCCTCGTGTCTGTAATGACACTGGCTCACTCACCCTTCAAACCGGAATACAACAATACCAAGTACTACTGTTTTGCGGTAGAATATCTGATGAGTGGGTGGTACCTACCCAGACGAGCTTGCACAAAGCCCTACCACCCGTAAAAAATGTTTATGTGTTCACTGCATGTTTATAAATACAATGCAATATAGTTGTATATTGGATATATTATTTAATCGATAAGTTTTACATTTAAATAAGGTAAGAGCAATGTCACCAGCCTATAAATTAATAATGCGAGCCTATAATTTTAATTATGAAAAAACTAGAATACTCAAAGGTGACTAGCTGACTTCACAGCTGACTTATGTTTTGACATTACGATATATGGTAACATAATATCGGTTTGGTTTCGATTCTAATATACTAGTAAAAGTTGTATTGGAATTGAATCGAGAGCTAATCGTTACCGTAATAAATTCGTAGAATTGGCCCCTGGTAGTGTTTTGACAAGTATAGGGCAAGGGCCTCCCCAATTAGAGGCTTAACATAAGCAAACTGAAAAAGTTTACGATAAACATGAACTTGAGAGTTTAAAATACAAGCGATGATAGATACAAGAGAAGCTACCTAACCAGCAGACACTTAGATGTATATAGGACGTGTTTACATAGATACTTTTTAAAGGTTAACCCTTAACGATTCTCTTTTATACTTGGGTAATCTGTTCACGTAATTAACATAATAATTTTGCATTATAAGTTATTTAATTTTAAAATAAACTTTTGATTATTATTATTCGTTTTCTTACTGATTCTGACGTATAATGAAATGTTTTTTAGAATGAGAATGCGTTTTGAAGATATGTAAAATGACTGTAAAATTCCCATAGTTGGGCGGACAATTCCTTTTCCTTTGGGAATGTTATGTATGTTGGGGAAGCACTATGTAAGCAATCGTGATGAAATTTGAAATAGGCATATAAAATAAAGGAATTACCGGAAAATAAAAGACGCAGATGAAGTTGCGGGAATTAACTAGTTATTCGTGAATGTTTTTAAATTTGTGTTTCTATTTTCGTATGCGCTTAATATATTCTTATTTTAATATTCAAAGTGGCTACAATCATTAGAACCACAACATTTTTTAAAGAATAAAAAAAGTTCATTATCCATGGGCGAACGGAAGCGAGTTCGATGCCCGGCTACGATGGCTAGCGGAACCATAACGTGGAATATGTAATGACCTAGTGTACTCTGCAACTGCACTATTTATGTAACATACGGACTTAATTATCAATTTATATAATTCGAAAAAAAATAGTTAACATTATATTTACAATACATACAATATTTATATTGAAAATTGTAGGATATTTATATTATAATTTATTTTTAAAAGTTTGAATAATACTGTGACACAGATAATAAAAAAAACTTTCATTACTAACAGCGAAAACACTTTTAATTTCTGAACGGTTCAAAAACGCTATGATGTACACACTATTATTAACACCATCCATTCATAAACATCGACCCGGAATATCAACAACGAACTGATGGACAGACGATTAATCACTGTTCGATGTTAATGCATAGCTGTTTATGTTTATCTTACGTCAGTTATATCATCTGAACGCAGCCTACTTTGTAAATTAAAAAAAAAATGTGTTTTCGATCGAATGGGAATAGAGCACTTTATTTGAATTTGGAATATGATATCAATTAAGTAGCTGTCAGCACGATGAACAGGGATTAGGTTACTCGAAATTTAATTCGAGAATAAACTTCGTTTTGTTTTTAAAGTGACATTTGAAAATATTTATAAATGTTGCTACGTTTAAAAAAAGAATTGAGATTTTAATTTGTTTTAAATAATTTTAAACTGCCAGTTCTTTCGATATTATCGCAATGTATTAGTGATTATGATTTTTAATAAAATCTGACAACACACACATGCGTGCCCTTTAATCTTACTTTGTATTTAAATAAATGAGGTTATGTTCCAAGAGCTAATTTCGATTCTTTTTACAAATTTTAATCTATTTTATTCACTTACGTTCTAAGCTTTAAACTTATCTCAGATATGATGAAACGGTTAAAACATTTCGCAAATCGAAGTCGGAACTAGTTTTAAAAGGTAAAACGTAATTTCGAAAATGGAATTTCAATTGACAATCTTAGATAAAAAAAGCATTAACTCTTAAGTTTTACGACAAACCATAACCGGTACTATTTTCTCTTCAAAAAAGGATTGATCAATGATGGAATGACAATTTAAATTCTATTGAATTTAGGGGATGCTTCTTGTTAGGTATAATTTTCCAATTCATGGTAGATTTAGCCAAGATTTAGTAAAATGCTTCTTCGTCTTGAATAAAGAATTTTGTTTTGTCTCTGAATACAAAGCCTACTAAGGATTTTTTTTAAACGTTTAACAGGACAAAGATCCAAATTTAACATACATACTTCCAAATTTAAAATCTCTTATATTTAATCATTCAAGATAAAACAATGGATATGTATTATTGTGATGTATCTCGTGTGAGAAGAATAGCATATCACAAATACCACACGTCCCGACATTAAGGCCACGCATTCCTGTCATTTAGTTGCGTGTTCACATCCGAAAAGCATTTAGATACGTGAAGTTAATTGTGGTTATATTGATAGATCTTTTGATTCTATGGAATATTATTTTATATAAAATAGGAAGGTGGACGGGTAGTAAATGGTCAAAATCGCCAGCAGACATTGGCGCTGGAAGAAATGTTAACCATTTCAAACATCGTCAATGCGCTACCAAGCTTGGGAACTAATATGTTACACTGGCTCACTCACCCTTTAAGCTGACAATACAAACAATAAGTATTGCTGTTTGGCGGTTGAATGTGTGATGAGGATTAAAATGAATAATATGAAAAATGTATTACAAATAAAATAAAAATCCTAGTGATATATTTATTCAATTTAGAAAGAAACACTTATTTATAAATTTTAAACATGTGCCATTGGCATGAATAAAGTAAATTCTCAATATCAGAAGAACCAATCCAATATTATAATATGTATTCATAGTATATAAACATTATCTATTGTATATTTCGAGCTAAATACTAAACCTATTATAGTGAAATGAACCTACTAACAAACTTAAGATTAATTGGATTCCTGCTGACTTTAAGTGGATTCGAGTTTTCAAAATACCTAACAAAATTCCATACCATAGTATTACTGCAAAATCAATGTCACTGATAAGGGATTGACGTAGCCGTTTCACGTTATCTGTATAACAGAGACGCCGATGTACACAATAAACTCGGTAAATCAATCACATACATGTAGACCGGAAGCTTTATCGGTAAATTTTATGTGTTAAGTGCTATATGTTGGCGACTGGCGTGCAAGTGATGGCAATATACACATATGTATTTTAGTTCCCAGACTTTGTGGTCATTTACCTATTTTATATATAAAAGTTATAATTAAGTATAACGTTTTATTTCATATAATATAGAGCATATGGGCCACCTGATGGTAAGTGGTCAACAACGCCCATACATCGCCAATGTGCGACCAACCTTGGGAAGTAAGATATTATGTCCCTTGTGCCTGTAATTACGCTGGCTCACTCACCCTTCAAACTGGAACACAGCAATACCAAGTACTGCTGTTTTGCGGTAGAATATCTGATGAATGGGTGGTACCTACCCAGACGAGCTTGTACAAAGCTCTACCACCAGTATGTCGTTAAAAGTTTTGCAAATCATGAATGTGATGATTTTACAGTAAAAGCTAGTACTATAAGACAAGAGCCATACATTACAACCACATTAATACCATTACTAAGCCTCCATTGATAAAACTTAATCACACAATTCACTTAACAAGTGTGACCTCTCGTAACCAAGTCACTAACCGTTTTAGTTCAACTGGATAATCATACAGTTCAATTGAACATACCGCCCTTGATATAACAGGCTATTATCGCCCGTATTTCTTTTAACCAAGAGACAAATTAGCTTGTTCAATAAATCAATATATTTAATGTAAGTCATTTTAAATTGGGCTTTATTTCGTTGCATTAGGATTGAATGTTAAATAGCAAATATTGTAAGTAATTCATATACAGTCGCAAATTGATCGACACCGGATATTGCCATTATTGTCGTGTGATTCGCGAGTTCTTTTGGAAATTCGGACGTTGATCCGAAGATTTTTAGATTTTACTAGAACTTTAATCAATAGATTTTGCACAAGTGCTAACAAAAAATACTGTATAACCTTGGGTTTTTAAGTAGGTATATATCAATGACATATCTTAATAGACTAGCACGACTATATCTACGGTCGTATTATTTATTTGTTGTGTACGCGGCACCTGATTTTCGTTAAGTTAATTATGTTACGACAGTTATTTGTTGCATTATTATGTGATTCTTAAATCCTTTACATAAGGTCATTGTTCTATATTGTAATAAAATATTATAAATATAACGTATATATATATACATTTAAGGCCGTTAAATATATATATACATAAAATGCAATAGATTATTACAATAAGTTTAGCGAAAGATATTAGTTTATTTAAATAATCGCCATTCACTCTTCGCTTGGAAATATCAAAATCATAGATAATGTCATTACTTTTTCTACCTTTCTCTTCGTTGTGTTTTCTTTTTTTTTTAAACAATTGAAATTGACATATGCTTAAGTCATCATATTTAGAGGTCAAATTAAATTAATTATTTATTAATTATAAATTAAATGAAGTATTGTAAATATACCTATTTCAACATAAATGTGAAGAATGGTATTGATTAGAATATAAGCAATTAAAAACTTTTTTGCGACATAAATATATTCGATATGTTGTAACTTTAACGATGTTATTGTTACGCAAACAGTCGTAACTCGCGATTCGAGCTAAACAGAACGTGTCTCCGGTAATCCACTTGTTATGAATTATAATTGGAGTGAATCGTCCATGAGGGGGAGATATATCCTAATATGTTTTGGTTTAATTAATACATAAAAATTATTGGATTTTTAATAATCGAAACGCTAAAATAATCCTTTGCAAATTAGTCTAGTCTAGAAATAGGCCATTAACACATTATCAATATATTTAGATTTAGAGCCTATTCCATCACGCCGCTTGAATTCGGGTGCATACGGACAGATTTTCTTCCGTCACAGGAGCATGAGATAAATTACAAACAAATTAAGCACATGAAAATTCAGTGATGCTTGGATTCACGTCTTCTAACAACTGGGCCATAATGGGTAGCAATCAGAGTAAAAATGGCGGCGATGACAAAATTAATTATATTTTAAGAACCTTCAGAAGATGGATTGGATGTTATAATGAGATTACGGTTAATGTAAGTAACTAAAATCAAATAAGTAATGACTATTGCATAATTTTTAAATAAAGGAATTATTTATATAGAAAATATAATTCATTTAGAAAATATGCTTCATAAATTATTCAATTAAAATTTACGTAAAAATGCACTATAACTTGATAGCGTTACGCAGGGAATTTAAGATATTTGACTCAGAACGCCAAGTTTCATTAAAAAATCTGGATTACATTGAAATGAGTCAACGGTTTACGAAAACAAATTAGTAACAAGACCCTTTTTACCTTAAGAAGTGAAATTATTCTTTACATTTAAATAAGACAACTTTCAAAATTATTCAACGATCCAAAAAATAATAACCAAATCGATAACATCTATATTTAAACTAACAAAAAATTGAAAATGATTGTAAACAAATAAATGAGTAACAGGTCATTCCAAGAAATAGCCATAAGCATAAAAGTATCACCGTGACTCAATACACATATACATACATAGATAGACTGTTTGTTCTAAATTCCTTCCTCGTATGTATTGTGTTATTGGACTTTGGTAATTTATAATTTCAATACGACTTCGTATACACATCTTGACGGTCGAAACGCTAAGTCAGTTGTTCTACCCGCGTACAGACTAAGGAACAGTGTCGAAGCTTTAAGCAAACTTTTATAATTTTTTTTAGTAATGGTAAACTAATTACCATAATCTACAATTAATTTATTAACTAAAACAAATAACAACTTCAGTATAATGGAAGTAACTCATTTGTATTCTAAGGAATAATAACGTCATTACGGTGATGTTATTTTTTTCTCTAAAATATCAGACAGTTACTGGCCGGATGTCATGCAGCCTCACGAACGGAAGAGGCGCCATCTTATCGCTACATGCGCAAATACATGTCCATCGCAAATACGATTATAATGAATAAGATTGATTTGTTTTCTAGTGATAGATAAAGTAACTTAAGGACCCTCCCCTTTTTCAGGAGAAAGGAACGTTAGTATGAAAAAGTTTGCACATTAATGAATTTATAGATGATTAGCACACCTTGGGAAGGAAAAGATCGCCTCCTGGCTTTTTGTTACATTGAAAAAAAAAATATAGACTATGCCAAAAAATCTGGTCTCCGTATTTCCTTCTATGTATCGGTGCTAGTTTATACATTCGACTGTACTTAGTAAGTTTCATAAAAAAATGTCTACATTATGTATACTAAACTATACATAACTATATACACATAAATGTATTTACTAAAAACAGATGCAGTCAAAAGTAAACGTTTTCACAACGAGCAAATAAAAAAAAAAACAATAAAATTAATATAATAATACTTTGCTTTAAATACTTGTGAAATAACTTGTTCTTGTTAGATTCACTTCATGTTTCAATGTTAAAGTGGAAACTTTGTTGGCTTATGTGAAACTTATTTCGCTATCAAATGTTCATGTATTATATTATGCTGTATGTTTCCCAAAATAAATAAAGACAGAATATTCAAGTCAATCAAAGGTGTATATTGAACTTTGACGACAAATATCGTTGCTAATATCCTCATCGACTGCTATCGAAACACACCCTACACGTACGTCATTGTCATGTTATCAACTAACCTGACGATAACTCTCATAACTAACTCATATAACTTGTGACGTCAACGATAACGATGTCTTAAATTCCATATTTGAAAAATATTTAATTTCTTAGGTTATGTTTTTTTCCTTATAGTTTATAATTAAATCGTCACAGGTTAAGAGTCCGTGCTCTTGTTAAACTTAATTGCTGGCGATATTTACATAATCTGTTTTGCTCGCTTACAATTATTTTTTTTGCGATAAACTAGTAATTTTACTTTGTTATCTCAGAAATCTGTTCAAATAGATAAAACTTAAGTGTCTATTTGTCATTTCAAAATAACTGTCTCTTTTTAAGTTAATTGCGAGTTACCAAAACATTTTTATTTTAGATTGAGGCTACTTTCTTATAATCTAAATTTCTTGTATCATTTATAATCCAAATGGGCATTATGTACATTATTAAGAAGGATCTTCGACATAAACAGAATTCCACAAGTGAAATATTGAAAACCGAAACCGTGATACGCTATTTTGGTTCGTATATTCATTATATTTTATAATAATTGCAGCCAATATCCCATATCGATTATAATTCAATATCGTGTTTTTTTTTTCTAATATTCCCGGTTCAACTCATGTGAAGTGAGTGTATGTTTGTGTAAGCTCTATTACAGAGGTCGTAAAAGATACGTGAACAATTACGTTACGTAAGCGCGATCCGCTTTTGATAAAACTGTGAGAACTGAAAATTCTTAAACGAGTATTAGTTTACATTTAATTAATTTTATCAGATCAGCTGTTATGTTGTTTGTATAATTTATATAAAATAGGTTACTATACGATAATGTCAATTTATATATATATATATATATATATATAAATGTTTACTTATTTATAGTATAAAAGGACGGACGAGCATATGGGCCACCTGATGGTAAGTGGTCACCAACGCCCATAGAGATTGCCATTGGTACCTACCCAGACGAGCTTGCACAAAGCCCTACCACCGCTAGAGAGAGGTTAAAAGAGGTTACTATACGTATATGGTAATGTTGTTTATTTGTGTGCACTTATGTATCAGTAGCTTACTCTACGGATTTATCCGCGTTATTAGTATTTAATTGGGTACATATGTAATAAGAAATAATTATCCAAAGCCCTAATACATTAAGGGAAGCAACTTTATCCCTTTTCGATTGAAAAATCCCTAAAAATATTTTTAGTTTTTGTAATTACATACTTATATAATACATCATTAAATTATTTTCACTTTAATGACAATATTGCGTAAACTATTCCGATTTACAAACAAAAATAACAAAATCATTAGCTATTTGTCATATTGGCACACCCATTCCCAACATTTTTTTTTTATTATACCAATATTTGCTTCAGTCCAACCCCATACCCCATTGCTATCTATTATGATATAAATTACAATAATAAAGGGGGAAGGCTTGCTATTAACACTTCCATTATAAAAGTAATGGCTGATAGAATAAAGTGTGAACTACAGAGTCACCTCTGAATTTACTGTCATTCGAGTCATTAGACTATTGGTCATATTTAAAGTACGTTTTTCATATTCTGTTTATAATTATATTTCTGCTTAATTATATCTGCGCGTTATTTCGTGTGCGTGGGAGTTTTAGGTGCAAATAAGGTTTTTTTTAATTGATTTTTATATATGATATCTTACGATTCATGATTGTTCCATTCAAAAATTATAGTTACGAACAAGTCGAGTGTACAATTTAATAATTAATTATTTATTGTCACAAATAACGTGACGTGTTTTTTTATGTAACCTATTTTGAAGACATTACTAACATTCCGATTTTCAATGCAAATCAAGTGTTAATATTGTGTTAGTACTACTTCTACTATTTGTGTTTTATATGACATAACACAAGGCGGTATGCCGTTGAGATATTAAAGCCGAAAATAATTTAGAAATCTAAAATTTCGTATTTTACGAAACAGTTCATTCACGTTAATTTTTAAATAAATTAAATATTATTTCAAATTTAGAAAGCAGTATTTACCAAATCAAATAAAAAAAAAACAACATACCAAATAGGTTTTGCTAAGATTTGCGCAAGATGCCCTGCCTCGGTGATGTCGGCGATGCGATGATTGCGATAACGACGAACGACCCACATCTTACGTTTATCTTTTAGATATTCATTTATATCTTTACGAAAATAACATTTTAAATTGGATTTTTTTTAAATATTCATATGTAAAAATAATTATTATAAATTTTTATATACATAATAATTTAATTTATAGTAAGTTAAGGTTTTATTAATATGTGTCTATGGCCACGCTATGTTGCTTTATGTTTTTTTTTCATATTTGTTATCCTTAAAATCGTAAACAAATTTCAATTCTCTGGATTTATTTTATTTTTATCAATGAGTTAGTTATTAAGCTATTGTTTGAGTTCTGATAAAATCTTTTTTTTTTTAATACGACGTCAACTACAGTTTTTCTAACACTTATGAATTAAACAAGGCGGCTAGGCTCGTCCTTGAAACGTTACATGTTGTTATTTTTTTAACCATAAATTTGCATGATTTTGACTCAATATTATTTGGTAATTTCTAAAAAAATATATATCTTTAATTATTGCAAATTATGCAAAATATTGTCATTAATATGTTAAGATAATTTACTGTCTATTTACATATTTAATTTTTTTTTATTACGTATATAGCGCGATGCCCTTGGCGTAGTTAACATCGTGACATCGATTTCTTTTTCTAAGTCTTACAAATCTTTTAAAACCATCCAATATATTTTTATGACACGTTTTTTTTCAATATTTTCATTAAACTTAAGCGGTAAAACAAGAGTAATGAAAATAAATCTATAACCATTCTCCCATAAATAAAATATTTATAACAAAAAAAATATCGATAACTCATTACATTTAAATTTCCATATAAAATAAATGCTTCTTTGTTAGTCCAGTACTATTCGTCAGATTGAGTTCAAACTACATGCACACATGCAAAAGTTGCTGACGCAGAGTACGCATCAGATATTTAAAATAAAAATAACATTGCAACGCATTGATATTGTCTCGTATAAAATGTAACCCAATTTACATAAATGTACAATTTTCTACATTACGCATTCACATCATAGACAATTGAGCGTGTTTGGACATGTCTGAATGAAACCAGTCGGTCTCCGGACTCGTAATGATGAAACAGGTTGAAATTTAAGATCCTTGTTATAAGAAAATATAAAGACTTAAAAAAGGACCAGTTAACAAAGACGACCTAATATTAGAATTGTTCATTTTATATTCGTTTTAGTTGTTTTGGTTCGATATGAACATCACTTTACCTTTGCTCCGTTGTCATATAAATAAATTAAAAAAAAAAAACGTCAAACTAGTCCGTCAAATAATAATCCAGAATTATATTACAATTCTCATGATTTCATAATATTATTGACTTAATATTTTCTTGAACGATTACGGTATCTTAAAGGTTAAAAACATGATACTTTATTTGTATGTAACATACGTTGTATATAGTACACTAAACATACATGAATAAACGCGTTAGAATGTATTGACATAACCACTGTTAAATGTTGAGTGCATACTGTTAATTACAACAAAGTTCTCACGCCTCTTAGTCAACGACAGTAATGCTTTCGGAGAACCCTTACGTGTAAAAAAAATTAAACCGATACAGATTAAGCTAATAAATAGAATCATTCTTAGTTTAAACATTAAACGTTTATTAAGCTATGTTTACTTTAGCACTGCCGTTGCATGAACACTTAAAATAAAACTGTAGAATTTTTTCATATGCAAAATAAATTAAACGTTTCGCTAATTTTACGATCAAAATTCAAAACTATGATTTTAAATATATATTGTTACAATGGTATAAATGTTGCCTGCGATAAATAATTTAAAACTAACCTCCAATAAGTCGTACAAAAAGTCCACATAACTCATCACGATCTTTTAATTATAAACACAAGTATAGACGACACAAAGCCACTGTTGAAAGTATTATAAAAAAATAGTCAGCATCTATGTGAGGTTATGCCACACCTGGGCCGCCTACACAAACCTGCCCCTGATGACCTGGCTTGCTGTATATGGACACCAATCGACAGGTTTGTCGTTAAAACTGCTATGTTTACCGTTCTGAAACGCTAATTAAATTTTAGAATAATTTTAATAAAGGTCACATATTTTTTAATGAGTGTTATTTCTCAATTTTGTTTTTTTTTTCTGACTGGTAAAATATATTTTTATATTTCTTGTTTGCTGTAAGTTATATGTGTTTGTTATAAATATAGACATAAAGCTCGTATGTAATGTAACTAAAACAACAATTTCACATCGGCCAGTCTGAGACGAATCTCATCGTGCCAAACCGGTCTTAAAAGTAGGCTTGCAAAATCCACTTCCTACAGCGTTAGTTATTCAGTTGCATATTATAATTTTAACAAAAGAATAAACGATTCAAATAATACTTTATTTGTAAATATTCGTACTTAAGTAATAAAGACATAGTTCAACGTAAATTAGATTTAAAAAAAAGGAGTGTCATTTTGACAGTGACATAACAATACAATAAGCATGTGTAATTTTGAAAATGGAAGTATCAGATACGGAAGAAAAATGATTACTATTAATCGAAACAGAAGTATAGGCAGCTATAGTTTAAAACGAGCGTCTAAACTCGTTAATAAATCATGCTACTTACACGTCATAATGTACTGAATCAGTAGAATAACAGATAATGTATTATAATGATAGAGTAGAGTTACGAACAATCAAATGACTGACGAAAGCACGGGTTTTAATATACTCTGTTCCCTTAACGCCCGAGGCATGAATGTGTATTCATTGTTTTTTTTTAAACCTAACCCAATCGCATCCGTATGCAACCTCCGTGGGAACGAAAAGATATCAAACTGAAGACGATGCTTTAGGATTGTGAGTTATTTAATTTTGCAAAATTCGATATTTAGTGCCCGAGGCGAATGATTTCGATCTTGCAAGTCAAGGGCGTTTTACGGCTTCTGATTACAATGGCGATGCGAATGGGACAGCTTTTTAAGCGATTAAGGTTAAGAATGGCGGATGTAATAATTTAGCTTACAACCGCTTATTGTTTCGTGAAACATTAAAATGAGTGATTAAAGCTGATCATACTTGTACTTGTAATTGTAAATACGTTACTAATCTTTCTATGTCATGCTATCAACATTACATGTGAATAAAGTTTTGGGCAATATTTGATAATTTTTATCCAAGAGACAAATAGAAAGATTATAAACAAAAATAATATGATAAGAACGACTTCAGCGGTTATTCATCTCAATCGACTGTTAAGACAAGATTCGTTTGTTTTTTTTATATTTGTTCGTTAATAGGACAAAGGACAAAGATTTTTCAATTTGTTTATAAAAACATGGTTACGTCTCCGGATTTGACAATTGAAAACCTACCGGGTTTTTAACTTTGTTTCTGGCGATTAGGCATTCAGATGTGCTACAATCGTAGAGCCGATAAATTTTAAGGCGGTTCGCGTACGCATTACAAAACGATGACTAAACCAGCGTATTTTCAACTCTCTCACAACCTGCGTATCGTTAATGACTAAGGCGAAATATTGACTGTGGCTTGACGTAAAATATTCGCCACGCGTTTGTCTGGCTCATATTTAAACTCAATGACCTGCAATGTTAACTTGAGCTGATTTAAATATTACTAAGATTATAAACGAGAGAAATTATTACTAAATCTCACCAAAACATCTGAACAAATTAAAAAAACTTCGTTCGTTAAGGCATAGGATATAAACTATTTTAAAGTATTTTTAATTCATTAAAATTACTACACTTAAAATTACAGTCAGCAAAACGTTAGTTAAATATAAATATATCCGAAAATATATGCTGTAACATTTAATAGCAGATAATTTACAAAAATTAAATTTAGAAACACGTTTTATATGCACCAGTTGATTTTAAGCCATTTCGAAATAGAACAAACCGTCTAAATTCACTTCGATGAGAAAAACATTTAAACAAATGGTAACATTTCTTTAAATGTCAACTACGGCCGTAAAATTGCACTAAATTGCCTTGACAATGACAATGGATATCTACAAATTAAGATTTTCAACAACCAACATTACTTAATCAAATACAATCTGTGCCATTGAATTAAGTGGAATCGGACAAACGCCGCATAATTCTTTACGGTTCAAAGATTTTTCTCACAGAATACGAACGTAACCAAACAAAATGATATATGTGTTCTTGGCATTCATTTAAATATAAACCCTGTTACAACTTTTGTTAAAGACAATTATAGGCTATCAAGAAACGTGTAAAATTAGTGACACAGAAAATTGTTCCTTAGATTTGAATGGTTACGGCATATTTTAGTATCATTAGATTTAGCTGATCGCACGAAGGACACCGGATGTCCAGTGCGGTCAAATTATTCGGTTCGCCATCGAAGTTTAAAATGAACGCGCATCCGGTCAATTGAACATCAATATAACTTATTACGGATTCAAGGGTCTAGAATGTTAATTGACGAGAAGCGATCGATGAATTAATTTTTTCCTGTTTATTGCTAAAATTTAAATGTCAAATGTTATAAAAACCTATTCAATGCAAATACGTAGCTAAAACGGGATCGTTGTTTAGCATCAAATGATAAAAATTTACAAGCAACGACAGTACTATACGATGATGTTATAATACGAATATCTTAACGCGTCCAAATTCGAAAACCTAATAATACAGACTTCATAACAATAAAAGCTAATAGTAATTAAATTAAAGCAATCACTAAATGAGATCAACTTGTGAGAAACCTTCTTATTAGCGTCGATCATGTCATTAAACCTGAAAGATCACTTACTGAATTTATAGACTTACAAATAAACAAAAACCATACTGTGATAAAAAAAATAATAGATTGTAAAACTATTCTTAAACGAATCTCCAATAATTAAAGTAATTTTATTATTAAATGTATACAAAGAATGGTTGAATCGAGATGCTTATAAAATGATACGTTGTCAGTAATTTATTGTAACGTAATTATGGATTTGTGATGGATCGAATGGAGAATACACCCTTTGATATAAGCTGCGTTTTATTTCACGTGATCACAGTGATTTTGTATTTCTTTAATATCTTGTGTAGCTTTTGAAATGGATTTCATTTAATACTTTATTCAAGTATGTTCTTACGAGATCTTTGGTAACTTAAATAAATATTTCAGCACTGGTTTAAAATATGGATACCGAGAAGAATTGACGAGAAACACAATAGTTAGTCGTATCGTCCAATTAAGTTATCTAATATATCCTAAATTAAAATCAACTAATGCTTAATCTATTATTTTGTAATCTACATAATCATTTATTAGGTAATATGCTTTGTTTATTATTAAACTCAATCTTCCTTTAAATATGTACATATGAATTGGCAAAGATTAAACAATTTTAACAAAACCTAACCTAATGCTATAATTTTCTTGTAAAAATTAAACAAAATTTGTTTGAAATAAAATTTTAAAAGATAGTTTAACATGGGCAGCGGTGTTATTGTTTGCTATTGTTAATAAAATTGATGACTAGATCAATGGAACATTTTAAAATGATCAAACAGAAATAGTACTACATAGAGTATCAAAGGTTAAAGGCACTTTTAGTACTAAGAGCTTGGACTCGAGACATACACCAATAAACATGACTTCGACACAAAACAGACGCACCGAAAAGGGGACGTGCTTTGTTTAGTTCGTGTATAAATAAATTTCGAGTACTGCCCTTTGAAATATTATTTTTTAAAAGCTAAATTGTGTTATTTATTTTTACAACTATTTCATTATTAATTTATACAGCATTCATATATTGTAATACATCTTTATATACACCATAAAACGTGGTTACTAAATAAAAGTTCAAAGAAAAAGTAAAATCTGCCATCTGCTGTTGAAATCAGCTGATCAATATTAAAATCATGTCGGCCCATTCAGTTAGCTTCCACTCAGGTAGTTTTTTTTTAAATTGTATTCATCTGTCAGCTGTTTGGTGCGCGCGCATGCCTTAAATCTTCAAAGTTTCCGATCCACCAAACATCTGCTTTCGGCAGGTGTATGGGTGGAATTCACGAAATTTTAAGTTTCGACCTTTAAATAATTTCGATACACATCTGCTGTTATGTTTGTAACATTAAAGGTAAGCTGATCAACATTTTTAAACGTTTAGGCAACATGTTTAACTGATCAAAATTGTTACGTTAACATAACATTAATAAAAAATTTAATGTAACAAAGTGTTAAACAAATTTTGCAATTTTCTGAGCAACTCATCTGCGTATAGTCTCGTCACCACTAAAGTCAATTACGATACGAGCAGATCTAAGTTGCTCTTAATGGATTGGTTGGCTAACAAAGGCTAGAGATGGGACACATGTTTCGCGGTTACAATTACGTAAATAGTCGATTATCGTTATATTTTTTGCTATTTTATTTTACATAAGCGAACGTCTTTAAGAATCTTACTTCAGACTATCTTATATTGTGCGTCTTGTCACGTATTAAATTCCTACTTAATATTACAAATGCTAAACTGTTTGTCCGTTTCTTTGTTACCCTTTTACGTTATAACTACTCAATCGAACATCATGAAATTTTTCATACACGTATATTGGTATAGAAAAGGACATATGGTCCACGGCTCGCAAATTATTACCATATATTTTACATATAAAATATATAATTTAATCGGTCGGTTTCTTTTTCAATGATATTTAAACATTTCATATGTTTTATTGAGGCATGTTACCATAATCTTCTAACGATTACTTGGTATTATACTTGTATTTTCTGCGTATCCTTTCTGTTCGTTCATACATCCGGAATCCGTGTTATCACTTGGAAATCGTTTTTTTTGCATCCGTACCCATATTGTGTGTGTTTGTGTGAGTGTTATATTTCTATACATTTCAGTGATATTGTCGATATCTTGATCCGCATCCGTTAGATATCAGATATCGCATAACATTCCATAGCATATACTCTATAGATAGTATATAAGGAGTATATAAATTATTAATTATGAAGGAACTTTAGGATTATAGGGTATTTATAATAGTCATAGTTTGATAAAACGCATAAAGGTTATTTAATGCCTCGCCGTAGGCTTCAAGTATATAGGATTAATTCGTGTATATTAAATATAATACATATAAAATTAATTTACTTAGTGCACACACAGTTTTTTTGTATATTTGCGTTATGTTGCGTTTTAGATCGTATCGTATTTCAATTTTTATAAAGGCTATGAAGTGATATATAATAATTATTTAAATGAAATATTACACAATATAATATTGATAGATAACATAACGATGCAGTCTTTTATGTTTTGATTTTCTACCGAATCGATTGTTTATAATATTATTATTAATTGTCATACACATCACACGTCACAATGCTAGACATCTACTAACTACGATAAAAAATACAAAATTAATATATTTTTAAAAGGATCAAATCTAAAAAATATAAAGTACAGCGGTACTTTTTTATGTTTCTTATTTTCTACATTATTAGTAATTTTACCAGTTTAAACCGGTTTTGCTACTTTTTTTAAACTGACTAATGACGCTTCAGGTTATATTTTGCACTTAATTTTTTTTAACATAAACTGGGACACTAATTTTACAATATTTCTAATTAGAAACATACAAATATATTATGTTTTTAATTACATAGGCTATTCGCCATCTTGGAAGGGAGACCATATCAACCAAACACGGTTTATTAATAAATGAAACTGTGATATGAACACTTTATTATTTTTTATAAAATTTACCATCAATAAGAACACAATATGTTTTAACATATCTACATAAATGAAAATAAAATATTTAGAGTATATAAATATATATAATTTCGCGAAGAATGAAACAGTTGGCAGTATTGAAATCTCTATTATCCCGGTTTTGAATGGGCTCATCCGTGTTGTGTTCTGTACACCCGTCAAACAGCTGATGGAACAAAAAACAACCCCTCTTCCTTTATCTCTGATGGATTCAAGGGCCACTTATTAAACTAAGATATTCGATCGACTAAGAATCAATAATAACTGGTAGAAAATGTTTATATAAAAGCCAATAAATATAAAAATATTTGTTACATTCGATTTGGTAGAAAATTAAAAGAAAGACTTTTCACCATTATGTTATCTGTTAATATAATTTTGTGGAACATGTTCTTCAAATTTTTTTTAATGATACACAATATATACTTTATGTATTGACCTAGGAACTTTGAACATAGAACGCACATCTATTCCATTTTCAAATAAACATAATTTTTTTTAAACTCATGTGTGCACGGTTCGCTTCCCACCAGTAGCTTGCACATGGCATCGAGGAATTTGACACGCAGATGTTCGTTCCGCCACAGACACAATAAAATACCTAATAAACATACCCACTACTTTCTTAAAAATAAAAACGCCGCAAAATATTTAAAGGTGTGTTTAAGCTTTAAAACTATTCGAATTCGAAATGTAAAAATATTTTAAAAATAGAACTTAATTTTACAACAGATAAAATAATAATACTACAATTTATAATATAGACCGAATAAAAAGTAATAACAAAACGAGAAAGTTAAGCTGCGACATCCATTAGCGTGGACGAGCGTGAATTACGATGCATATGGCAAGATCATTGACGACATTTTGAAATGTCATTCTGTTAACTATTAAAAATAAGTGCCCGTCTTTATGAACATATTTTAAAAGCACTCGATGACAAAAAAGGTCAATTCATAACTTGGACCAAGGGCTAACCTTAACAGGGTTCAACATTGTTTGTTGCAACGGAACGCAATCCGCATTCCATTCACCTTAGTTTAAAATTCGCGCTAAATATATACCACCAATAAATGATGTTGAGACGTCATTTTTTTTTTAATTTGAAATCAGTCAAAAGCTACACGCTATAAAACCGAAATGGTTTTTTTCTTATATTGATGGCTTTCTTTTACGATTACAAATGAATTTTTATTTTATTACACTTTTCGTAATTTACTGTCGTTTGAAGGTATGAGATACTTTGACATAATGTGAAGCGTAAAATCGTAAGAATTTAGTTGCGAAATCTTTTACGGTCGTAAATAAAGAAATTGGAGTCGTTTCGAATTAAAATTTTGATTTTGAATTAATTATAAATTTCACGACATATGTTATAATTTTATGCTCCTAATTTTAAATGTTTAAAGGGAATAAAATTGTGGCTTGTACCTAACTATGTATACGTAAATAGTCGCTCGGTTTGTCTACGCGGGTTAGTAATTGATATAAAACTTAAGATTTCTTTGAATAATCTAACATAAAAGCAATTTCTTGTTATTTCACTCGCCCGACGTGTCCACTTCAAACATGACACACATTTCAATAAACAGTTTCAATTTAATACTTTCATATTCAGAGATGCAGAAATGTTAGCGTATAATAACAGTATAATATTAAGGGTATTACACAAACGTATTGCGCAAAGGCAAATACTCATGACGATATAGGTCAGTAATATAATATAAAATAAAACTATACTTTCAGAATCGATGCTAAATAAGTTTGAAACAGTTCAGCATTTAGAAAGGCATCTCAAATGGTGAAAGTCATGTGCTATCTTGCTTTGCAAAAACTCGCATCTCTGTGCGGCCTTGTCAAGGTGAGTGCAAGGGGGACATAACGGTGCGCCTGCGCAGCGCACCGGCTACCACGTACCACGACGGTAAACAGCTGACAATACCGCCGTAAACAACGTCCATCGAACGCCCAAACCGATACAACGTTTAAACTTCCTAAACAAATGCATCTATATATTTTAAATTTTGCGCTGGTACGACCGAAGTGTTCTCTACGTGGGAACCAAGACACGTATCGTTCATTTCCTTTCAGAAACTTACAGCTTAATAGCTGGCTAATATGGAAGTCTTTTAGCATTTTGGGCACGTATTTTAGTCTTTTATAGAAGACCAGTTATATCTAACTGTGTCATCTTATAGGGATAAGGGCCCGCTTTCAAATGTTTTGTAAACAGTGAATGAATTTAGTTTAAATTTAGAACTGTAAATAACAAAAGCAATATAAAAATAGTCTATTTCATAAGTTCGAGCGTCTCTTACATAATGATGTAAATAAAAGAATATTTCTCGTGTTATGATGTAATGTCATAGAATATTTGAATGATTAAAATAACCTTTAGCGTAACTATCACCTGCGATATTTCGAATTGATAATAAGAGTCGCGTGTAAAAATAGTTCTAGAACCGGTTAAACGTCTGGCGAAAAAAATTACATAAAATATTTAAAGTGACATCCAGTAACAATCGAGTAATGTAAACGTTACACGTGAATGATTTCTGGAACTTCAATACGCGATTGGAAAACTTAAATGCTCTAGGATACTTCGGATAAAACTTTTTAACATGCATACAGCGTTCCCGGACCCTTTCTAATATGTAATACGAAAAACTTTGAGGGTCCTTCCCTAAGTAAAAGGGTGACTTACTATTTGACTGATCTCGGTGATTGGGATCGGCGAAATTGTTTTGTCGGAACCCTGCGGCAGAGACGATGCACTGGGGGTAGGCGAGACCCCTGGGGATCCTGGCTGGACATTGACCACGCTCTCCTTGGATGTACGGTTCGGAGAAAGCCTAGCTGGGAAGCTGAGCGTCTTCGTCCACTGGGACAAGCTTCGCACCATCTTGGCTGTCCATAAGCACTACACGTTCACTGAACTTAAAACAAGCGCGAGCGACACATGCACTCCTCACGACGGTTAGCGGACGAATGCGATCAACGGTGGCATCAAAACTTACGGGCTGTGCAAGTTACGACGTGTATAGCGTAAGTCTGTGTGCGTAGAGTGTACACGCGTGTGCGTATTGCACAGACTGGTATTGGATTGGGAGCTCGTTGCGGGTCCGATCTTTTGTTTATCGATGGGGCGGCCACCTTACCACTTCTAAATTGAGAGCCTTTTGTAAAGATTTTGCACAAGATTTAATTATAAATTAGCTCTCAGAAAATAATGATCTTATTTTAAAACTTGATACGGTTTGTTATTAATAATCCTGTCTCTACAATTCATTATTTTCACAAATAGTTGATTTCATGTCATAACTCTTAAGTTATAATTTTGGTCCTTAATTTATTATAAGTACAGGAGTACATATTAAAACCGTAAACATTATAACAATAAACATTTTTAATCGTCACACATAAAAAAACCTATTATTGTACCACCCTCGCAATCCTATACAAAATGATTCAGAAATTAGCAAATATATGAACGCAGAAATAACAGCACGTGACATTCCAAGAGTTGAACCCTTCTTAACCGACTTGGAATTGTCAAATACAAAAGTACATCCTAAATTACGGCTCAATATTTTTTTTGTCGCCATTAATAAATTGATAATACTGGCTTAATGATATAGCCTTATTAGTAAAATAATATGTTTTTAAACTGGTTTTAAGAACAAAGCCTCGATTCAAAGGTTAGACATGTTTGGACAGGTCTATAAATTTTAAATAACGAATTAAATTGTTTAGTTCAACCGTTTTGTGATAACACGTGACGTATTGTTTTTAATTTGAGAGTACATTTAATTTTACGCTTTTGATTTTTTAACGTTTGAAATTATTCCTTGGAAATTACATAATATGTAATATACAACAATATTATATTGTTGTAAATCTTTTTATTGCATACCAACGAATATACAAGGAGTAAACTTAACTAAATAAAAACAAAAAAAAAGTTTACTAAGTAAGGATTTATTACCATTAAGAGATCTGTGTGTTATGTTGTAAAGGTGTATTAGAGGCTTGATATGAACCGTTAGAATTTGTAGAAACATGTCTTAACAAGTGTTTGAATTTACTTTGAAAAAAATGTTATATATAATTATGCATAATATAAGAGAGATAGATATTGCAGATAATTCCCATGCTTATTCATAAAAACTTATTTCGAATGTTTATTCAAATAAATGTTTTGTAATATTTTTAATACAGCTCCAAATAGCATAATGTCAAAGGCATTATTTTTTTACATAAAACGCAAGATTATTTTTTTATTTTCAAAAGGGTTTTAATATTGTTTCAAATAAATTGATCTTTTTTTTTTAGAATAGGAAGGCGGACGAGCATATGGGCCACCTGATGGTAAGTGGTCACCAAACTCCCTTAGACATTGGCACTGTAAGAAATGTTAACCATCGCTTAAGATTTGAACTCCCTTATGCATGTAATTACACAAACCGGAACACAACAATACCGAGTACTGCTCTTTTGCGGTAGAATATCTAATGAGTGGGTGGTACCTACCCAGACGAGCTTGCACAAAGCCCTACCATCAGTAATACTTTGACGTTTAGTTTTTTTACCATCAATTCAATCAATCTGATCAAACTTTGACTTTTAGTTTTTTTACCATTATTTATACTTAAAATGATTATCTACTGTTACCGTTAACAAAACAGATACAGGATTGTATCTTCGCTGGCGTTTCTGTAGACATTTTAAAATCTACGATTCGGACTACCGAAAATACTCACCTAATAAGGTGGGTATTTCTCATATTTAGATATTCTAAAGCCTACCTTGTAATATCTTATTTTTTTAGTTTATTGATAAAAAAATATCAAATTCCCCTTTTATTATAAAATCAAATTTGAGTGTACACTTTACAATTATAAATAATAACAAATGATGTATTCAAAGAAATAATCTAAGAAATGGTCATCATTAAAAATTGTAGTTTAGAAGCGACCAAACGAGTTGACATGAGAAGCCATTTCTTTACGCACCTACTTAACTTTTATTTAAAAAAGTAGAAGTAATTGCTTATTTCTTTAAATATATTTATATACTTAATACAATAAAATACATTCGATACAGCCTATTATAAATTTTAACAGACAAAAGTTTTAAAATGATCACTGGTGTTCGGAGTAAGCTGAGAGTTCTCTTTATTCGCCACACATGGGGACCTACGCGAGGCGTAAACTCGAAACAATGGTGCGCAGGATTCGTTGCGTGTTTACTTCCGACGCGCCACGTGCGCGCGCTGCGCAGCTGCCTTGCGCACCGCCCGCAGCGCATGCTCGTAAGTGCTATAGACTTGACGCGAATATTAAAAATATATTTCAAGTAAGTCTCTCCCATTGATTTGATTTAAGAGCTGTATAGATGTGAATGCATCGCTAGTCTACCGATATAAATGTGGGAGAGTGTTTTAGTACATTTGTCCATATATCACATTTACTTAGTAAATATAATTTATTTCCTGTGGAGTGACATATACAGCTTCGCAAAATTTCCCGGATGCGAAGCCACGAAAAAACTCTTGTAAATTTGTATAAATTGTATTATGTAATTCATATTTATATTTTTTATTAAAATTAACCGTCTGCAGAAATTAAACATACTAATGGTAAAAATACAAAGACTACTGATTTTTTTTACACCATTAGTTTACACAGCTTAAATAAAGTATAAGCCTTCAATGTTCAAGACATTTAAAAAATAAACTATAATTATTAAAAAACAAACATGACCCTACACTTAACATTATACACTAACCTCTAGATACTTAATTTGATTGAACTCCGATTAATTGATTTGATTTAAATCTGAATGATGATTGGTCGATGTCAACCGATGGCACGATTATGTGACCAATGATCGTTCAGCATTTAGAAACATCGGTTAATCTGACTAAACTAAACTCGGTAAATACAATAAACACATTAACAAAACAACACTCCACATTACTAAGGACATAAAAACCGAACTATCTTAACATCCTCCCCAATCGATATAAAAAAAGGGTCATTAATGCCCCACGCTCAAGGGGCAGGCACACTTCCCAAGACAACCCTTGTCTTTGTAATAAAAGTATCCCACCATTGTTTGAGACCTCTTTCATTACGCTTTAAAAAAAATTCTATACATCTCATTAAAATATGAGGGTAGTATTTGATTGACAACCCCTCAGCTCTATGAAGGGTTGAATTGATGAATTAATTAAATAAATGCATACATATTCATTATTCTCAATATCCTCATCTTTGATTACTTTGTACATGGAAATATGTATCTGTTATATAACTACTTAAGTATTTACGATACATTTTAACACCTGTTTTTACAGCTGTAGTCGATTCTGTAAGAATTCACTTCATTACTCGTCCGTGAAATGTTGACAACGGATATATGGTGATATGCTATTTTGATGCGTGTATTCTTGAAATGTTGTAATTATTATGGTCAATATCGCATATCACTTTCTAACATTTCACGACAGATTTCTGCGGTGTATTCTTACAGAATAGCCCTAGTGGTATCGAATATTAACTACAAATAAGATCATTATTATATTACTGTACATGTAAAAGTATGTTTCGTATGTTTGTCTTTTAATCAGATACAAATGGCTCGAGCCTAGAAGTCTTAATTAAGTTTGACAAAGAAAAAAATGTACTTCATAAAAGTAGATTGTTATTAGCTGTTTTGAATCTTCATTATATATATATATATATATAAAAGCATTTTTTTAAATATTGTTTGGTTCATATATATTAAAATTTAAACTATATCATTAAAAAAAAAACAAGTTACAAATGTTAAATTTTAATCACGAGTTTTGTTAAATTATTATACAATAATTTATTTAAAACGATACTTTTATAGTAAAACTTTAAGATCCAGTAAATGTCACTTTGATGGATGCGTGATGTCCCTTGACAATACTGTAACCACACGTCCCACTAAACGACGGACAGTCTTTGTATCACATGAATTTTTTATTATATAAAACTATATCTTTGGACGTAGAAGAATAGCAATTTTATAATGGATTTACTAATAAATTGAACCTCTCAAGGAATTAAATGTATTTTTTTTTTAATTTCATTAATTTTTTGCTGCCAAAATAGCCTCGACAGCGACACCGGGCAATGACAATTAAATTAATATTCAATTAAAGTTTAACATCAGAAATATTTTACTCAAAACAATTTATATTTGACGTTGAACTAAAAATGACCTTGAAACTTTACTCACTTCACGCCCAAAGCTTTACTTCAAAAAGTAAGTAGAAATATTTATGAAATTACAACCAACACACCGCGTATTGTCACCCTCACCTCTCACAGCCAGTGTTCTGGGTTGTTATTACTCAAAACGCAGTAAGCTTGTATGGAATTAGTCGCCCGTCAATCTTTACCACTATTTAGGGATACGATAAATTATTTCCCGCCACGGCAAAACTCCTGTTACGTTAACATTTAATTACATGTAGTCAGTCATGTTATGAATTAGTGTATTATTAGTCCAATCTTCTAAGAATGTTACTGAGCGTAGTGAGAAGACAATGTAGAGATTACTACTGGTGGTAGGGCTATGTGCAAGCTCGTCTGGGTAGGCACCACCAAATACCACCGAATTCCACCACCATTCTACCAAATACCGAGACTCATTATTATTCTATTCCAGTTGGAAGGGTGACTGAGCCAGTGAAACTTCAGGCACAAGAGACACAACATCTTAGGTCCCAAGGTTGGTAGCACATTGACGATGGAATGATTAATATTTCTTACCAATGTCCAAGGATGGTGGTGACTATTTACCATCAAATAATCAAATTGTCGCCGCCTACTGATATTATAAAAAAAACTAAAAGATCACAGTAGTGAGTCAAAAGTATATGTGAAATAATAATACATTATATTACATTTCTTGCTTGTTTCAAAATGTTAAGTCAAACAATGCTCGAACTCGTCTTATCCTCTCGTAGCCACCCGATATAGAATCTCAATAATCAATTTCCTTTTGGCAAAAGTAGAGACTTGAAATACTGTCAAACCAGAGCGTACAATGTGAACTGTACTCACTTCGATATAAGTAAGTATCTGTAGACGTTCTTTTGATTAATTGGTATACAGTATACAGGACCAAAGACTATGAAATTTCTGTCATACGAGAATATAGTTTAATATTGGAAATATTCTTAACTCAAAATTGGTTTTAAGAAATTCTTGATAGTAAAACTCTAAAACTTTTTATTGACCTGATTCATGATTTATACTCAGAATCACGAGGTTTATAGTTTAACTAAGTCGATTTGAAACGATTTGCTTCCTCGTTTCTGATACGCACCGCCAAGGTCTGGAATACCCTCCCGACCTCCGTTTTCCCCACCACCAACAATATGGGTACCTTCAAGTCCAGAGTGAATAGGCACCTTCTAGGCAAGCGCGCTCCATCTTAGACTGTATCTCACTTTCCATCAGGTGTGATAGCAGTTAAGCGCTAGCCTATTATTTAAAAAAAAAAAAAAAATGTCAACGAGACAGTTTTACCCACTTAAGCCCACCACACTATTACCTACATCGTTCAGTATCAAGAAGAATGAATGTGTGATGTTTTCCTTTGTAATATATATATTTTTTATATTAATATGTAGTAGGTACCTAGGCGACCAAGCTTCGCTCGTTCTTAAGCAATTCGTTATTAAAAAAATGTTTTTTTTTAAGTGAAAATATTCGGGTTTTCCCAAAAAGAATTGCTCGTTCGAAATGTTAAGGATCTTAAACGGTACAACATAATTATTAATAACTCATTAAGGTAAATAATTAAGCCTAATTAAGTAACGATACAAGTTAACAATAACTAGTTAATTAGAAAAAGGCTTTGTAAATAACAATTACTGACCCTTATTGTTTACAAATGGCATATTATAAAAAAAAAAATAAAACTTTTCACTCAAATATAGTATGTACTTAAGTGATAATAGGAACTAGAATTGCTTCCTATATTACTTAATTAAAAATGTATTGTACATAAATAACATTTATCAACATCGATCAGTTTTTCCCACAGTTCTGGGATCGATTTACGTGAACAAAAAAATGTTTGTAAATAGTTTTTGAATGTTTCCGAACACACACTAATCACCCTTATCCTAATTGGAACTATCATGAGTTTATCAACATTTATATATTACAATAAACGAAATGACACCCGAATATATTCTTTATACACCTTTAAATAAGGACTATAATTCCTGCAAAGTAACTGACACTTCGTTAACTGTCATTTCCCACTTAATGTGAAAAGACACGTGCACTGAATGATCGGTTTTATGATCATAAAAGTAATTATTTTGTATAGATTAAATGTTTCCTATTGAATATTCGCGTGATCAGGAAATTAGTTTATCTTCGATAGCATTTCAATGTTACTCAAATAGTTTCGAAATTTATTGGCGTTCGGTAACAACTATCATCGTGTATATTAATATATACTTAGTATATTTATTATTCACGTGTAGCTGTGTAAGTCACATGAAGCAGCTATGTATTATATAATATGAGTAAATAGGACTGCTTCGCTGGTCAAACATGTATATATAAGGCCATATATTCCGAGGTTCAGGTTTCAAACCCCAGGTCGAGACACTAAAAAGTAATTGGATTTTTATGTCGAACAATTTCAGCAACTCGTAGTCTGGAAGTCAGAAGTGTATACACTCCCGTGCCTCGGAAAGCACGTAATGTCATTTGTCTTGCGTCTGAACTCTTTTTGATCGTATCGGATTGCCCTCCCATCGGATTATACGAGTGAGGGAAAAAAGAGTGCATCTGTTTTTGCATACTATATTCGCACTATAATATGTCCTGTCTCGACAGATTGGCTGTCGTAGCCGAAATCGGTCAGGACGACAACAATCATGTGAATATACGTGTTATTATTTGAAGACATCTGTGATTCCAATGTGAAGTTTTCAGTTTTCCATTTACAAAGCTATTTAAGTGACATGCCTGCTTATAATAATTTAAAACAATACCAAAACCTAAATCCTTTATATCATGATGCCTACATAAATAATATTAAAATAAGGTCACCAAGTTAACCGACTAAGTTTTAAATTAGGACATTTACACAATACAACCATATGCGAGCCCCATGCCACACAAACAATGGCAAAATAACACCATGTGTGTCACGGATGAAAAAATCAAAAATAGCAAAGTGACCCGCCCACATGGCGTACGGTACGAAAGAAACATAAATTATTCTTAAGACCCTTAAAGGACACGTGAATAAATACTCTAATAGTTTTTACTATAATATTATTTGTTATTTGCGTGTAATGTCGGCTTTACCAAAGCAATATTAGACAGAAAATTAAACTATTAACACAAATAAAAAAAAAACTGAAAAAAAACTAATATTAATAAAATTACTAATTTCTTATCCGTATTATAAAATAAACTTGTACGAGGAAATAAAGCTTAAAAATTATTTACTTTATTAATATATACTTATATATATTTATTTTTTAAGGCAGTCGTTATGGCGAGTTTCATAAAATACAAATACATTTTTAAATTCCAAGTATTTCGTGTTTTCTCCTCATTTTATATTTCAAAAGATAGTTATTCAGTATTAGTATTCTTTGCATTCAACTCGAGATCCGTATAACCGATATTTTTTTTCTAATTGCTTAGTAAGAAAATTAAAGACGCATTGGCACGTCTGGCAGTGCCTTATTAAGGATAAAATATGCTTAATAAAATATTTGACATTACTCTTCAGACAAAGATAAACAAACAAAAACATACTATATATATACATATATTCACGATTAAATTGATGTCTAGTTTAGACATTACTATGTTTTTATCAAATTAAAATTCCTTTCATTATAAATTCTAAGAATATTATCAAAACATTTGAATGGACAATTACATAATAGAAAAGTCGTGTGCACGACACACGAAGTGCTGGGAATTGTTTATTAACGAATAAGTGACCTCATTGACGCCATTTTATTTTTGATTGTCCGAATATTATGATCGTGATCACGGCTCATCTTCCTATACGTGACTAAATTTAGAATCAAAAACGAAATGCGACATTAAAGTAAGGTGTAGCCTAACAGGAGTGACTGATTTTTCTACATATTTATTTGTTATATATAAATCTGTTGATACTATTACTTACTATTTAAGACTACAATAAATACTTCAAATCAAACTTAATCTCCATATAGCTTATATAAATCTCATTTAACAGCTCCCTCGCTACAATGAGGTTGATCTCCAGTAATTAATGAGAATACCTACACTTATTTACGCTAATGGTTTGTTTTAACGTCTAAAGACGCGTTCACAACAACCGAATCTCGCGCAGCGATTAATAACATAACTGCCACTCCCGAAACGCATTATCGACCGTTATGACAATTTGTTATGTCACCCTTACGTCCAATCATAGACGATTCTATATTTAAACCGCCAAAACCGTTCCGTCATGAATGTTCCTAATTTGAAAATTTTGAAACAAAGAAAGGGCAGAGAACTTTTAAATCATGGTATAGGTGACATTGATGATGCGTGGAAAAAAAATATAAAGGCAATGACACATTTATTAGTACTGTCACTTACCTTTGACAGCTCGTAACTTTAAAACTTTAATTCGTGATAAGCCTAATGTGTGTTAAGATGTGGATGGATGAGCTACTGGATTTTAGCTTTCACGTTATAGAATGACCTTTAAATGGGGCGTTATAAACAAAGAAGACGAATATTATTATTTTATGATTCTTGGCTTATCGTAGACGTTTTAGAACGTTAATTTTGACAAATCGAGAAGAATAACATTGTTACTTTAATGCATTTTTTATTTTTATAAAATATTATATTTTTAATGATTATGGATTATTTTGAGAACAGATAAAAAAACAAGAACAATTGAAAAAGCACATCTACAGTACATATATTAAACACTTTTGAACTTAGAAGCATCTTTTAGTAAAATCTATCTCATATATGTACCAATTACAGATATGCACAACATTTTCAAGGCAACTAATACCTACGAGAAAAATATTTACATACAATTTTAACATTTTCCTTCTTAAGAAAACTTTCATATCGTCAAGTCGTTTTAAAAATTACTTTTAATTTGCTGCAACATTAAACACGAAAATTAAATGACCTCTCCGATCCCGAAACAAATCAACTCGTAACATAAAATGACAGATGGTGTTCCTTTTTTTCATTTTATTACAATTCCCCGTCTAACTACACCAATTACGTACGCTGACAATATGGTTAGAATCATTTAGGGACATTAGTCAACTAATTCATTTGACAGGCGAGTCGTAATCATAATCGACTTAATAACACCACTATGAAGCTAACTAGAAAAGTGGTTCCGTAGTAAAAGAAAAAATAATTTTAATTTTGCAATATTTAATGCTAATTTTGTTGCTAGCGTGAAATCACCTTATTAAAAAAAGCAATGGAATAAAAAATGCTCTTCCACTACTTTGAATTTGAATATTATTAAAATTATTTGAATTAAGAATATATCGAATTCTCGATTATCAAAATTTTAGAATGAATTCAAAACTAACTAGGGATTAAGTCAATACAAAATCTTATGTTAACTTTAGTCTTTGACGATTAAAGACATTAAAAAATATATTTTTAATTAGTTAATAGTTATCGCCCGACTTAGGAGGAGAGTAGGTTATTAGCTATAAAAGAATAGCCTTCTTCAAGCTTGCTTCATACAAAATTTCATAAAAATCGGTTTAGATCAGTGTTCGGTTAGATCAGAGTTCAGAGTGGAGAGTAAGAAAATAAGTAATGTTAAATTCAAAGGAAGTACATAACCTATATTTCTAATAAACAATTTATTTAAGATCATTTTTCATTATACATATATTTATATTGTTAATATTAAATTACTTTATACATCAAAATGATAAAAATTAAAGCAAGAAGTAACTACTGTATATGTTGTATTATTACAATTTTGTATTGCGGACATCCGGTAATCGCTTTTGTGTTGTTATCAATTTATCAACGCCCGTATGGATCAATTAAGACATTCCAGCTGAAATACCACAAATATTTTAACACGAATAACTGGCACTTAATAACTATCCAGTATACATTCAGGAGTCACAAGGGTAGGTTTTAGAGTAGCATACATATTTCCATAATAAATTTTAGGGCGTGTCTCAAGCGTATCCAATAATATGACAGGTAAACAAAAAAACACGCCACTGTCATAGTTGTGTCGTGTATGAACTATGATCGAGATACTCACACGCCGAATGACGTTATATAACTTTGGTATTGAGTTATTTATTATTATCGATAGCTTTTATTATAAGGTACGAGCCAAAGTACAATATTGAAAGCGTTTGACAAAACGGTATAATTCTTGACGAAACGAACGTAATTCGAATCGAATTTTGAAAAACTTAAAATCAACTTATGCCAACAAACAATTTAAATAAGACCGTGACTTCTTACCGCGAATCCCTAAGTAGCGAACAGTAATTGTTCCACGGCGCTTCCATTAAGGCCTCCTTTCCTCTTGTGGAGGGGAGGTATGGCGCTAATTTCACCATCCGGCTTCTTCTATACGGGCTATGTGGCATAGCTTCATCCGACATGCACGCGTCCTCACGAAGTTTTCCTTCACCGCTGAGCACAAGATGCGTACTCAAATCAAGCACATAAAAACTTAATAACAGACATGCTGATACAGGCTGCTCAATTCGAGGTGTTGCTTTACTTTTAGAAGTTTATATAGCATAATTCATGACGTACAAAGTCGCGGGCGACATATACTTATAAATACAATGGGTACCGTCAGCTGCGATGTGAATGGGACAGATGCGAATGCTTTCGAACAAAACATTCAATTTAATGGTTTCTGTACTGTCAATCTTTCGTGCTTAATGTTGATATCGAAAATGTGAAAAATGGAATTTTATTACGAGCTTTTAGGCTTCACCTGTTCATAAAAGTGGGTTATATTTCGCCAATTAATTTACAACGAGATGCTGATGACAACAAAACTATTCAGTATAACTGCATAAATATTGTAATTTATTAAAAATGACGAACAAATGAAAGTTTGTTTTTAATTTAACTTTGCAATTTTTTTTTCTTTTTTATTGTTATTACTAAATTCAATTTCCGGTAGCGTATATACAAATGCATCACTTTATTTAGATTGAAGAATAACATAAAGCATTAATCCGTTAAATTGAAAGTCTCATTATCTGGACCAAAAAACCAGCACTCTTATCACCGATGTAAGTGGAGTTATATGTTTTATATGACTGCCTCGTTGGTCTAGTGGCTTGATGTAAGGTCGCAGACCCGGAGGTCCTGGGTTCAAATCCCAGGTCGGGCCAATAAAATGTTATTGGGTTTTTCTCTCAGAAAATTCTCAGTAGCAGCCCGGAGTCTGGAAGTTGGAAGTGTGTTCACTCCCGTGCCTCGGAAAGCACGTAAAGCCGTTGGTCCTGCGCCTGAACTCTTTCCGGTCGTGTCGGATTGCCGTCCCATCGGATTATGAGAGTTAGGGAAGAGAGAGTGCACCTGTGTTTGCGCACACACTTGTGCACTATAATATCTCCTGCGTAGTTGGCTAATGTCTTGAGATTGGCCGCCGTGGCCGAAATCGGTCTGGAGGACATTATGTTTTATAAAAGTTTTTGAACTATTAGTCCAAGGCACAAACAAGCTTCGACTGCAAACGGTACAAAGTAATAATTAAAAATTACAGACAAATATAGAGAATAGCGCCGTTACTTCCATTCAGCATTTTTCGCGTCGACTCCGGCTAAACAATAATAACACATTCATTCTTGTTTTGAGATCATAATGTCCACGTATATAGTCCTTCGTCGGTGTCGTCCTTAGTGTTCCATATTATTTTATTGATATACGTATATATTAACAGTAAATACATATGTTATATTTTCATATTCTAATAGCAAAGAAAGCATAAATTCAAAAATGTAGAATGGTCCGTATTTCACATCGTTTTAACATTGATGCAATATGAAGACAATGGTAGTCCCATGGGGATTATTAGCTACAATACTGCTATTCATAAATAAACAGTTACATAACCTTTCATACAACATTCACTACAGAATTTTTTTCCCACTAATTATTACTTCCACATTAATTTTATGATCAACACGATAGCTTACTAAAACTTATGTAAGTTAATTCAAAATTTTCTTTAAGCTCTACATGTTTCTATGTTCCATAAACTTTAGATGACAAATGTAAATATTTATTTCACTGAATTATATGCGAACGTTGTATCATATATTACAATTCTCAAAATCTGTTGTAGCTTTCAGGGCTGCCACGCATAAAATCGTTACGACGTCGTGACGTGACACGCTGCGACTTTACTTAACGTTGCGGCGTCGTGTGTTAAAAACTAACGTTGCAAATTGTAAAATTTACGTCACGACGTCGGTCAGTACAAACGGCGAAAACAATTTAGCGAGTAATATATTTGTCTGTTTCTAAACTTCTTAACAGATAAAAAATACAACCAACATTTTTTTCTGTCAAATGCGTGACACACTATTTGACAATTAACATTTATTAAGAAAAAAGTTTTGATGCCGCATACGTCAACAAAGACAGCATTAAGTGTGGGATCTTATCGCTACTTAGTCTGTGGCCCAATTAGAGGTTATTTATTTAAGGCAGGGTGGTCCGACAAAACGTCGGTGGATACGTTATTTGTTGTCGGCGGTCGGACGTTCGGTCGACCTCCGTCAATTGGACGATGTCAGTTACCGTGTTCTGTCGCGGAGTCAAATTTTGGTGATCGCGTTAACGTGTCCTGGCATTTGATATTTTATTTAGCAGAGCTATAACAATGGTTTGAAAATGGGCTTTATAAAAATTAAAAATAATATAAATGAAAGATAATCCCGAACTATAGAAAATATATATTTTTTTTAATTAGAACCAAAGTAATGAGACGAATGAATTACTAAATAATACTGATACATATTTTTCGATAATTCATATTATTTATATCTTAAATTCACATAGAAAATTCAAACCATAACCAATAAAATAACATTGTACCGAACATAACAACATTAACGGATGAACTCACATTTTTGTACGCAGTTCATCTCACTGCATTCCTCCATCGAACGTTACCGAGATCTTTCTATTGTCAAACACTTTGCTTGTCCTTTTTCAATACAAACGGACTGATAAAGACGCCCTCATATCAATAGAAACGCGGAGATTAATCTCATATGTCATCTATGCTTAAGTTCGTCAGAATTTCTAACAAAAGGGATTTGATGCTCCCATTAAAAAGAAATTGAAATGATTTGATTATAAAGTACATTCTTTATACAATATTAAAATTAGTAAATTAATCTCTGTTCGAAATTTAAAAAATATGATAATAGCGTATTCGAGGTACTTTTGTGTTTTGAAAATCTAAAGAAACCATAGCTGATAGGGTTTAGCGTTGCTATCATAATATATGTATGTTAGGTATAGTAATACCAAATAACAAGGTTCTTCCGTACGTTTGAAGGGTGAGTGAGGTGGGATACATATGTAGCAGAATTTCATCCTACACATGCGTTTCCAAGCGATAATTTCCTTCGCCACTAAGCACGAGGTGAATTATAAAAGCAAATTAAGCTTATAAAATAATATATTTTTATATTACTGGTGTTGTACGCAACCGCAATCTATGGTTAAGTTTCACGTTCTGACGGTTCAGAGGAGTCATTTTGCTCCTTGGCTCCATTAGACTTCACATTAAGCAAACGAAAAAAAAACGAATGAAAATGACAAATAAATTACGCCTTACAGAAAGAAGTAAACCCTTTTTGCGTCAGACTTTACACTTAACTATTGATGTTGCACTCAAATTCAACATTACGGCTTACGCAGGATTTGAAAACGTCAAACGCGACTACCAATAGATCAATTGACTGGAAACCATAGAAGCCAATGCTGAAAATGATTGTACTTAACGTTATAAACAAATCACATAGATTTTTAAACAAACCGTCCGTTACCCTGTCAACTTTCGTTTTATGATCTCATCATACGAAGGTCATAGTAACCGGTAAACGATTAAAAAACGTCCGTTAATTCGGAAACTGGCCATTACGATCAGCTGGTCGACACTCCCATGGAACAAGTTTTTTTTTTTTACATAATTAAGTAGATGAACTAGTAGGCATAGATTCGGGCGAAAGAATACGAATGTGATTGGATTTTCGACGTTTTTTTCTCCTTCAGTTTGAAAAAGTTTATTCTTTGAAAATTATATGTAATATATATATGACACAATGGTGTTGATTCTGTTGTACGTAATCTATTTTTATTATTTCTATCTTTCTCGTGGCATAAGATTAAAAATATAGCAAGTCTTTTGGTTTTCTCAAATTAGCTTAGAGATTTTGTATAACACAAATAATTATTTGATATTAAAATCAACACCATATTTATATTTTCTTTTGACACTTCTTTTTTTAATAGTTAAAGGTATTTTACCATACAGCCTATTGACAAGCTTCTTATATATCGAAATCATAATGCAATTTGACGTACAATCCACAAACAAAGAAAACATTTATAAACATTATTTTGTCAAACTCCGTCTTATAGCTTCCTCTGAAAAAGAATTATGTACATTTCGTCGAGGTAATCGAGTTTGCAATTCAACGGTGAGAAGCTGAAAAGCGTCCTTGCCACAATTCATATCAAATTGTGATTTTCCTATAATTATTTAAGTACTCAAAGTTGATTATTCTTTTGCAAATCCATATGAAAATATGCAAACTAACAATATTGGCGGACACTTTGACCACAACATATTATATTTTAATTGCGTTTCATGCGTGTAGTGGATATTTAAAAGCATTTATGAAATAATTGATTTAACGTATTCAAACTTGACCTTAATCAATTTAATTGTTCTTATATAATACAATATATGTAAAGGTCATTATAATAACAAAATCGTGTACATTAATTTTAATTACTAAAAGTGACATTTAAGATATTAATTAATTACATTGATCTTAACCGAAAAGCCGAGATGGCCCAGTGGTAAGAATGCGTGTATCTTAACCAATGATCGTGGGTTCAAACCCGGGCAAGCATCACTGAATTTTCATGTGCCTAATTTGTGATTATTTTTCATCTCGTGCTTTACGGTGAAGGAAAACATCGTGAGGAAACCTGTATGTATCTTAATTCACTGAAATTCTGCCACATGTGTATTCCACCAACCCGCATAGGAGCAGCGTGGTGGAATAAGCTCCAAACCTCCTCAAAAAGGGAGAGGAGGCCTTTAGGCCAGGATGGCCAGCACTGGGATATTCACAGGCTGTTACGGTTACCGAATATTCCGTTAAATTTTTACTTGCATAAAATTTTTTGTTATACTTTTGTTTCTTATATAATGCATTTTATGATCATCAGCGAAGGAAAACTATTGAGAAAACTTCATGTCTGTGTCCGGTGATATTCATTTACATGTCGTACCCACAAGGCACTGTGCTGCCCAGCTGTGCTGACATTTATATTTGCTTCTTTACCTTTATTTGTTTTATTTATTTTTTGAAAATTTTTTTTTTACCACCTTTTTTACCAACCTAAGTAGTTCTATTCAAATGGGCCACCTAACGGTAAGTGGTCACATCCACCTATATAAAAATCCTTACAGCGTCAATACGCAACCAGACTTGAATTAAGGTGCTATAGTGTTTGTGCTTCTAGTAACACTGGCTGACTCACCTTAAAGGGTGACTGGAACACAACGACATCCACTTTTGTTGTTGAGCGATAAAATATGTGTTGAGTGGGTGGTACCTACCGAGGCGGGCTTGCACAAAGTACAACCAACCAATATAGACTATATATCATCACACTAAGACCCACGGGGTGAAAACAGCATCGTTTAAAGCGTGTGAAACCGCGGGGAGTAACTAGTTACATATAAAACCATACAAACGTTACAATATCACGCATTGTCAAAGTTCTCAGTAGAAAGCATCCATTATTATGAGTAAACTTTTTAAAGCGGTGCCTTTGTGACTCATTACTCGATCGGGCAGGAATAGGAATGTGTCCATTGGGTGTGCAAACAAGTCGGAATAACCCTAACTAGTATATAAATACCGGCGTTGCCTTAATATTATAATAGTAATTATTCTATATATATATATATATATATATATATATATATATATATATAATGAATAATATAAAATATATATATAATATATTGCTTTTCGTATATATATATATATACTAACTATGGATGAACAATAAAATCTAGATATATTTATATAAGTAGGCTCTTGAAAGAATTTTTGTTTTGACATAAAATGAATTAAATTTAAAACTAAGGTTTTGAATGTAGACTTAATCAAGTGGCAGGAAACTTAATGATTACTCTTTTTGACCAATCATTTTTTTATTTTAAAACAAACGGGATAATATACCATATTTATAGTAAATTAATTTTTAGACTATTTATAGTAGTGAAATGCAATATAAACTTTGGACAATCATACATAGATATTTTTTTTAATATTCTAACTTATATATTATAGGTTAGATATCCTATACCTACCTATCCTATATATACCTATCATCTTACTGAGTTGCATTAAAATCGAAACAGTAATTTAGTCATGAAAATATCTTAAATCTACCAGAACGGTTGGAAACAAAAGAATTCAGATTCACTTCTCAAATAAATAACATAGACAACAATAAAAGATTACATTAATATGTCGTGTATGGAAATAAAAAATTACGAACTTCACGCGTTTTATAATCTGTACTTGACGCACAGACAAGGCTACCTTCAAGTTTTTTTTTTATATCTATAGATAAAGACACAATGTATATTTTATTGACCGTCATAAAAATTTTGATGGTTAAATAGAGAGGTTTTATTTGTCATCTAATTTTGAATATGCTTCATTCTAGTTAAGGTGCATTGTAAATAATTTCAAACGTTAAATTTTATTAGTCATTCTTAATAAATATCGTTCGGAATGTAAATAGAGATGATTGATATATTATGTGTGCTCAAATAATATTTGAACTTTAACATTATTGTACCCTTTGACTGTCCTTAGTCTTCATGCTATAAAATTATAATTAGTTTTTAAAGAAATAGTTATATGAAAACCATTAAACATAGACTTTTATTGGTGGTAGATTTGAGAAGACCGCTGACCCAGTTGAGAAATGCACGGAGGGGGTGCCAACGAATTTGTTCTATCGACACGATAACGCAGCCTCCATGTAGAAGATGGCTATCACAGATCAGCTAAGCCCCCCACGTTTCCACATTATATACGTCGGGCAAACGAAAAATTTGAAATGTCAATACATATACTTTAAGTAAATTACCGATTGAAGATACATCACTGTGAAGGAAACTAGGACCTTAATTATTGTCCTTCAAAGGACGCTTACCGTGTTGTGGAACATGAAAAGGCTGTTTTCCTAAAAACCTGTCAAGATTTACGATCATTCAAAATAAATTGCGTTTGTCATTGCCGCCAATTCTATCATATCTCCTGCTGTCGTCATCCGATTGATACTTTATCTCTTTTCGGCTAAAACTCACAAGAATCACATCCCTGAGTTAAGCTATTTTATATCTTATTGTATTTGAAATAAGAACTAATAATACAGATAATTGCTTTTCAACGCCGGTGGTGCAACAATTAACCTGTAAATCGTAGCTTGACACCTCGTTTGTCACAGATTGATTTTACAACTGAAATTAAACCTTATCATATTCAAATAGAGTTTAAAACTATTTGCATCACATATGGTATAATATTACTGAGCATTGGCATAATATTCAGCTATATCTAATACAGAATAAGGTTTATTTTTGTTTGATAGAGTCTTGTTTGTTGTATATCAAGCCGCCTCTACCAGCATGCGGTCCTTTGACGGTAGATGTTTGACTGTCCGTTTGTTTTGTAATGCCGAAACTACTGGAGGTCCGATTCCTCGTAATGAATATATTAATGGGTGATCGGTGTAAAATACAAGAATAAGAAGACAAAATTAGTATTGATAAAAAACAACAATAAAAATAGAAACGTTTTAGTAAAAGCGGTATCTTGAGTTATGAGAACGTCGATTAATCAAACTGGGAATTGTGTAAAGATAGTCTTACTGGTGGTAGAGCTTTGTGCAAGCTCGTCTGGGTAGGTACCACCCACTCATCAGATATTCTGCCGCAAAACAGCAGTACTTGGTATTGTTGTGTTCCGGTTTGAAGGGTGAGTGAGCCAGTGTAATTACAGGCACAAGGGACATAAGATCGTAGTTCCCAAGGTTGGTGGCGCATTGGCGATTTAAGCGATGGACAACATTTCTTAATGCCAATGTCTAAGGGCGTTGGTGTCCACTTACCATCAGGTGGCCCATATGCTCGTCCACCTTCCTTTTCCATAAAAAAAAAAAAAAAAAAAAAAAGTTGATACCCTGAATTTTAAAATATGCACTTCAATCTCATGTGCCGCTAACGACTGAGCAAAAATTTGTAATCCATAAATACCTATTTTACATAATAAGGTGCCTTACTGCCGATAATATTCAAATAATGGTTTTAATTTTATAAATTTTATAATTTTGTAAGACCTTTTTTAATATAAACTTATACAAATATTAGTTGTTAAACATTATAGAATAAGAATTTCTATGGTAAAGAATTATTGACATTAATATTTTATAAAAAATTTAGAATTATTACATAAAAGTTTGATCATTTAAAATGTTATTTATTAGCAAGAATTTAAATCTACATTTTTGTTAATTATTAATTATTAAATTATATTTTTATAAGTGAAATATTAAAATGTTTGCTCTCTTCGTTCTGTTAATTCGAAACATAAAAATATATTGTTAGTTAGCAATTTATTAGTTTAAGAACATAATCGCCACTAACTCAGCAAAAAAAGAACACAATAGCTTTTCATCATTCTCCGGTGTTGCTAATCAAGTTACGCGTGACGTAACTCACACGTCCCATCTTTATTTGAATTTCTCCAAACAATTCCCATTATTTTTACCTTTGAAAACATATACACGTTAAGGTGTAGGGGTGCGTGACTCCTGCTCGCAAACTGTTTTTATTTATTAACACCGTCAACGTACAATTATAGCGCTGCAGCGCTGAAGAAATAATCGTATGAAATAGATGTTTATGTTAAACGAGATTTCTGTTTGTCATTTTTGTGTGTATTAATTTTCTTTAATAAATGTGACATCTTCGTCGTGTATTAATATTCTTCAATTGATAGATTGGCTTAAATAAAATCTGTTAAGTAAATAATTTATTTCATTTAAAAAAAAATTACAGAACTTTTTTCAAGATTAATTTTTGTAACAAAGTATTTTAATAGCAAAGTGATTTGCTATATAAACTATAAATAAGTATAATATAACAAATCGATAGTGTTCTTGAATATTTTATTTAATAACAGAGATTATTAGTAGGTCGCAAAACTATGTACAAAGAATAACTTATGATGAAAATTCTTAAATAGATTGTCAGCTGGAATTTCTGCGCTTGTATCGCTTGATTTGTAAAAGGTTGTCGAACAGAAGTTGTCAATTGTCGAACAAAGACAGCTTGTAAATATTTTTACGGTTATTTCGTTCACCTTTCGTTATCTGTACAATAAACTCCTTTGTTAAATAAATTTACATTATCTGTGATAAGGGATTGCGTTTGTTACTTATTGTTTGTTTTAGGGTTTTGGAATTGCCATTGTAATTTTTTTACTTTAAAATAAAATGGTATAAATTCATTTAGTTCCGTTGTCAGCAGCGTTAAATTTTTGGTACTACCGTTACAAATTTTAAGTTTTTTTTTCTAGTTTATTGTCTGTGGTAGAAAATTATAAATACAATAGTTTTTGTTACTACACATACGAAGAACATATCTTGTATTAGTGACACACACATATTGATGTATATTTATAATTATATTAATCTGAAATACGAAGATGGGAAGTGTGTGATGAAATCAATATAAATAGACATAATAAGATACTGCATTCTCAACCTACACAGTTGCATGTTATAATTCAAATGCAATTATAATAAATTGTATGTTTTGACATATGCTGATAAAAATATATAGGTAACACATGCTTATAATGATAGTATATAAAAGTAACAGCCCGTAAATGGTCTGGACTAGATCATTTTTACATTTCCTTTTGACGTGATGGACTGGATCTTACTTCGCTGCTGAAATGTGGTTTCGTGGATAGTCGTGTATCCGATTTGTCTGATAATAATAAGATTGCAGTACCTATCCCTGTCACGGGTATCCTAGCGCAGTATCCAGTTCTCAAATAACATATTTTCTGTTCTGTCAAATTCAAAGAAATTTGCAATATTCTTTTGACGAATATTGCATTCCAATTTTTTTAAGGAGATGCGGATGGGCAAATTATCTACCTGAGGGTAGGTATTCACCGCCCATAGATGTTGGTGATATAAGAACAATTAACCACTCCTTATATCGTCAATGCGCCACCATTGGGAACTAACATGTTATTGAGCCTCGTGTAGCATTGGCGCAGTCTTCTTTAAAACTGGAACACAACAATATTAAATACTGCTGTTTTGCGGTACAATATCTAATGAGTGGGTGACACCTACTCAGACGAGCTTGCACAAAGCCCTAGGCGAGTAATTTAATTAAATCATTAAAGTACATTAAACACATGCAAGGTGCAAGATTAGTCCCGTGTTATTTTAAATTTTAATTTATTCTTCTTTTTGAAAATTTACACCGACAAAAACCTCATTCATGACAGATATTATAATATGGCTGTAGGTATCATACAAAAAAGTTATCAGAAAATGTCAATCTTGAAATTAAAAAACGATTTAGGAGTCATTTAAGTCCCAGCTAATCTCAAATGACCGAAGTGTTTCCGATCCGCAAGGTCGTACATTCGCCTCGCAAGTCGCCAACAACTCGATATAACCTAAAAATTATATTGCAAATATTATAAAATATCTTATAAAGATTTGACCAAGATAACTGTTATTGGTTAATTATATTTTTAGGTTTTGTATTTATATTTTACATTAGCGTATATAATAAACAGTATATATATTTTAAAAAAAGCCGAGATGGCCCAGTGGTAAGAACGCGTGAATCTTAACCGATGATCGTGGGTTCAAACCCGGGCAAGCACCACTGAATTTCATGTGCTTAATTTGGGATAATAATTCATCTCGTGCTTTACGGTAAAGAAAAACAACCTGCATGTGTCTAATTTCACTGAAATTCTGCCACATATGTATTCCACCAACCCGCAGTTGAGCAGCGTGGTGGAATAAGCTCCATACCTTCTCCTCAAAAAGAGAGGAGGCCTTTAGCCCAGCAGTGGGACATTCACGGGCTGTTACGGTAATATATATTTTATTAAGAAGTTGTTTTAATTATCTACAAAGGTTCCTTTGCACTTGTAATTATACTGACTTACTCATACTTCGAGACAAAACATAACAACATAGAGTATGGATGTTTAAAGGTAGAAGACCTGATGAATTGGTGGTTTTTATCTTCAAGGCAAATTGACTTATAGTAGTAAATAAAAATTTCCTAGTGCAAATCAATAAAAAGTAACGGCTTCGTTAAGCGTCCTATATCATATCTCACGAACTAATCATTAATAACTCTCAATAGCATAGCATAATGGTTTCTTATACTGTTTCCGTATAACACAAATTAATGGGACTCCTTACAAACACTGTTAAATATTCGTTATAAGACTTGATATACTTTTGTAAATAAAATTTAAAAAAAACCTAATCGAGAGAGCTATTTTATTACTTCTTAGTGATATTTCTGTTATTTTTAAAGCCGGTTTATACAAGTTTGATAGGAAATAACCACCAAGAAGGCACTCAGTAATTAGCCCTTTAAATTTATATATTTGTAAATAAACAAATTTGCAACTAAATTCACACCCACATGCCAGATATCCGCACTTGATCACTCTTCATTCATGAATCTCATTGATTGATGAAACACTTCAAGTTACTAAGTAACACAATCCGCTAGGCCACGACAAGGTCGCGAGACCGGACACGTCACGACATGTCTTGAACAGTTCTTACATGTTTTTTTAATCAGACCAAACGACAGGATGTCCAGGATAATTTATCTACTGCTATTAAAAACAAGTATCATTAATTCGTTATGAGAAAAAAAGCAGATATTTTTTTGCTTAGAACTTCTTACATTAAATATCAAAGAAGAGAATGATGAACCGGCATGAACAGCCGAGCCGCGAATTGTAATGGTGACTGACTAAAATTTAAAGTTTAACTTATTTATCCATCTATTTATTTCAAAAAGATACCATCATTTTGACCCGGGTCTTCAAATCAACACATAATTGAAAGTCACTAAAACTCCTTCCAAAAACAAGATGGCTTAATGTTATTCTTATTGGGGTTACACACGGTTCCATATTGCAACTAAAGTTTTTATTATATTGGTTTAATATTATTGTTGTGTTTTTAAAGACTGTAAATGATTGATTTATATGTTATTTTAAATTATCTATTTTATTAATTGTTCGAAATATACTTATTCTTAATTCGCCACACATCTCTTCACTTTCTCCATTGTGGCACAGATAATATAATATTTAATCATTATATAAAAGAGATCGTTCTAATTGTTACGAACTCCTTTGCAAAATTGCGACCTTGCTTTTACAACCACTAAGGTGGTCTCTAGTTAAACATGATCTAGAATGTCTTCTGACAGATACTATTGCTATAGTATTCACTGAATACCTAGTCGTAAATAACATTAAATGTGATTTTATGTATTTATTTATATTAAATCTTAAAGTTATTATTATGAAATAGTTAAGTGTAAACCAGCTATCAACAAAAATGGATGAGAACCAAACGACGTGAAACTAACAAGAATTTTGGCAGCAAGCAACAACAACTATAACGGTAAAAATTAAAACGAAAATAATAGTTAAATGCCGTGATCTGTGATCTATACGTACGACATACATGGTTCATACATGGTTATAGGGATATTGCTATATATATCAACGGGTATATAGGAACCAAAGAAAATCCATAATAAATCTATAAAAGTACAGTAAACAGGATCTGTCATTCTGTATTCGTAAAACATAAAAACTACGGATACGAGTTTTAAAAAAGGTTCAAATTTATCCTTGAAAATAGAAGAGTTTTCATAATCACCATAATAATAATACACCAAGTACAACGAAACGAATAATTACATTATTTTATATATAATCATATCTCTGAGATTCACATCAAATAAGGCAGTTTAATTAATAACCGATCTAGTTTAATTAAAATAAGAGAATTTTAATTGCATTACAAATTTCTGCACGATTCGCCATTAATTTGTTTTAGTAAATGTTCCCACGAATATATTTTTTGTATTTTTGTCTCTCCAATTAGATCTCAATCATTAGCAAAACTTTCGCGAGAAATCGATCGGATTCGCGTTTTATGTTTGTTTTGTCACCCAGTGTTTGTTTTAAGAGTTTTTTATCTAAGAATTTCACTATATATCATAAGTGAAAAGTGAAAGTGAACTACTTCTATTTATAAATTGCTTATATGAAAACTGTATGATAATAATTTATTTCGGGCAAAAGTATAGAATACATTACACCTTTACAAAAGTACTAATGAAAAAAAGATGTCACCTATGCTAGCGAAATACTGGGGCTAAATTCTACTAATCTAACGTATCGATTACGTTACATTCCCGATTCAATTCCAATCCAACTTTGACTATTCTATATTTAATCGGATCGAAACCGAATCAGTATGTTGTTAACTTATACGATTATGTCAAAACCGAACTTAATGGTTAACTATTATGCAAACATTCGATAATTTTATCAAAGAATAGGAAAACGGATAAACGCCAACGATCACACTTCGATTCGATTGCTAAAAAGTGACGATTTGTTAGTAGAATTACTCATATCTTATAAGTCATCACCGACCGTCTATCATTAATACAACATATATTGAAGTTAATATTGAGTATAGTACACTTTTAATTGAATTATAAATGCAGTGTGAGTTCAGCCAAGCAAAAAATATATAAAAAAGAAAAAGTGCCAATATATTATAAAATATTAATAATAAATAGTAATAAGTATCAATAATATAAATTCAATTACTCTGATTATACTCTAGGTTATCGCACTGGCTCATCATCCCATATCCTCTCCTTTTATGAAGCTGCGGCTTCCCATACATAATATTTACATAACATATGTACATGATCACATGTAATAGGTACACAGCACAGGGGAAGAGTTAATAAGCAATATGTACCTAATTAACCAATATATAGTAAGATTTTTTATATACATGGATTGATTTATCTTCCAAACCTTGTATCAGTTAAGTATAAAATATGCAGTGCGCAGTTTAACACGACACATAACTGGCCTCTAAATAATGCCATACAAACACACGTGCGCGCGCACCTTGCGCCAGCTGCGGGCCCAGCTGCCGCAATCATTGCCGGTTCAATCTCACCTTTTCTGGTCAAGCTTTTTTGTTACAAGAGCATGGTACTTATTTATTTGGAGACAGCTTCACCTGCGAGGCTTGGGTGCCGCTCGTTAAACGAACTTTCATTCGCCTTTGCTTTATTTTTAATTTAATTCAAAGTTAACTTGTAAGCAGAAATTGTTTTTATAATTTTATCAAATCATTTGTATGTGTTTTGGGACGTAATTCCCAATCGCTCAATACACTGAGACATTGAGACATTCTGAGACCGAAATAAGTGTATGACTTCAACCGTCACGCCACTTTTGTTATTGTGTGTGTTTACAAGCGTGTCTTTGTATGTGTAACAATCTTTGTATGTGAATGATTAAGTTGCTTATAATCATAATTAGTGATAACTATATTTTCAAACATTGTTAATGGATTGTATTGTTATTTAGTACATAATATATATTAAAAAGAACTTCGTTCCAACTAGGTGTCCAACTCTCTTTTTTTTTAAATATATAAATCAAGATATACTTTATTCAAGTGCGAGTACATGTTATAGTGATTTTTTTATTTTACAAGTCAATTAAAATTGAACCATCGGCTATATCCGCTTGTATCATATTAATAAGGTTTTACTCTTATCACGTTTTAAATTTAAATAATTATCCATAACATGATTTTCTGGTGTTAGATATTGAATGCAGATGCGTTTTATATTTTTGATTGTAATATAAGAACCCATACTTCAGAATAATATTATAAATATTAATGTATTTTTTATAACATAATTAAAATTATAATCTATATAATTTTAAATATAAATATTTTAAATTATATACATAATTATTTTATTTTTAATGCACATTTAACTTGACTTTGGAATCATTAAATGTAAAATAATATTAAACAACTGGTTTTGCTCATTATAATATGATTTTTAATAAAATAAAATAAATATTCGTAAAATTACGTCTGCTAAGTGCTATCGCAAGCTAGAATCAGCAAGATCATACATGAACCTGCAGAACACAGTCGTGTCATGTCAGAAATTTATATATGACATTGACTATAAAGAAATATAATAGTTAAAAGTTACACTTATCAAATTAGCGAATCCCAGTATGTTAATTTCCAAAATTTCGGGCGCGTTACTAAATTAGTCCTTACAGATTAGCATTGCTTTTTTTGTACGTAAATACGAAAAGATACAATAATGATTTTGATAACAATTGAATATAGTTTCGAAAGGGAATCCAGACGTGTTAAATTAAATATCCATTAATTCAGATTTTTTTTTAATTCAATGTAGTTTTTTTAATTAGATTACTAGTTAAGAAAAGTCGAGGAATATCAATTATAAGAAAGCATTTTTGAATCGTGAATTTTGTAACTCTGCTATAGTTTTGGAAAATGGTTTTTTTTGGAAATGCATATTTAGAAATGTATCTCGTTGGGGAACTACGTTAAGTAGGAGTGGAAAATAGCTACTAGTTAAAAGAAACAGTATGCTACTAGTTAAAAGAAACAGTAGGCTCTTTTAAATGCTCTTAAAATTAATCAGATATACAATGTGGACCGAGATTAAATGCAAGCAGCCGTTTAAAAATATTATGATTTTAATGAGTAATAAGATTTATAAGTGAAGATGAAATCTCAATAAGTTCACAAAACTGATACCGATCATTTAAAATGTACTCGAGTTAGCCATTGGGCAAACAAACGCTTAACTCAAAATTCATCTGAATAATTCATCGCCGACGGACAATACGACCGGCGCGACACGGGTTCAAACGGTGTCACATCGTTACGTAAACGATGTTTTTTACATGTTTAAACTTATTTTCGACCTGTATTTAAATTATTTTAAAATAAAAATAAAAATCATTTATTATTAAATAAAAACAATATAATTAAAGCTAATTATTTTATGTTGTTATTCGTAAGAATAGATTTTTTTGTAAAATATTTTTATATATTATATTCCACTGAATATTAGTCTGACAATGACATCTATCTCCTGACACGTTACGTTCTTAGAATTTTTTTATCAGTTCAAAGTATTTTTTTATAAAGAAAAATAAACATAAATACAATTAAAGAACAGCTTAAAATAATATTTTGCTCATATAAGAGTTAGTTGAGTCTGGATTTCCTATTAGTTTTTATCTTCACTCTCTTCTAACATATATAATCATTCATGCTGTCTCTTTTTTCAGCCTCTCTTACCATAAAACCATACATGTTCATATCGAATATTCTTCTCGTAATTTATTAATCTCTTTGCATTAAAAGTCCATACCAGGTAATCGCATTTGAAAACGTTATTTCTATACGCATAACACACTCAAAGATAAAACATATATCATTACAATTCTATCTTATTGATATACAATTATTTATTAAAATATGTATTTTCATCAAGTGTTGAACCAGTATCGCGTTGATGTCTTTAACTCTGAAAACACGATCACGAACATTTTAACGTATACATTTATCAACAATTCTAAATTTAAAATTCGAAGTCACATTTATAAATTGAAGCCTATAAAATATCTTCAAAGAATGATATGTCTGGTTCGTTGAACCCGATAAAACTTAAATAGACCAGACCCAAACATTATGTCCATATATATAACTGTATGGATTAATAGCGTGTAATAAATCAAGTATTTTCAAACAAAACCTCTGGAATATTCAAGGGAATCTATCAAATTGTCACATAATGTTTCTTGCCTTTATGATTAGGGTGACCATGGTTTGGAAAAATCATTTCTTCGAATCTAATCGGTTCATATTAACACTTATTCGAAATGTAAGGTATACCAAGTGGAACCGGCGATGAATGAGTAAATAGGTAATATGTTTATTAAATATAAAACACATACAAATATCATCATTTACAAATAATTTAATATGAAAGTTTTCGTTTTCCTCTTGGTGAAAATATGTGAAATATGACGTATAGATTTAATAAAAATAATGCTAATGCGTTTATCTATTAATACATATTACATGTAGCACAAAATATAGTACCATTTTTATGGTGACTCTACCATCGTTATCTCGTCTAATCATAATCAATCATATAGCAGTCAGTTGGTGTGATGTCTCTAAATGTGCCTTACAGACCTTCGAAGGCTGTGGCTTGTGTCTCGTTGCCTGATTAAAGTCAATCATATTTTTTATATAGTACTCGAATATACTTCGCATTTTTGTTTACGTATTATATACATATTTTGTAATAATATGTAGGTCTCCTCACGATGTTTTCCTTCACCACGAGGTGAACTTTTAACACAAATTAAGCGCATAAAAGATCTTTTAATTTTTATGAACATATTATGAATTAATTAAAATATATCAAATATTTTAAAATAATAAAATACATCTGAAACCCGATGGGCCTACTAAGAAAGACTTGCAAGAATAAAGTATGTTATAAAGCTTTACATAAAAATCGAGTATTTTTTTTATAGAATAGCAAGGCGGACGTGTATATGGACCACCTGATTGTAAGTGGTCACCAACGCCCATGGACATTGGCATTGTAAGAAATGTTAACCATCGTACATCATACAACCATACACAATCGACAATGCGCCACCAACCTTGGAAACTAAGATGTTATGTTCCGTGTGCCTGTAATTACAATGTCTCACTTATCCTTCAAACTGGAACCCAGTGGGTACATACCCAGACAAGCTTGCACCAAGCTGTACCATCAGTAAAAATATACACGTATTAAAATATCGATTTAAGCTTACAGATAACTTGAATAAAATACATTTTGAACTTGATTTTAAAAATAAGGAAAATCTATCTTATATATAACGTAACAGTCTATTATATAATATACGTGTAATAGATCTGAATGATACACATATCTAACGATAAGAATCGGACACATGACCTATGACCACTTGAATGATTTAATCAATATATCAGTTATCGGATTAAGTTGACATTGGAATGCCTTTGTAGTACATTGTTTAGCTAACGCTTTATTTAAAAGCCCGCACAAGTACAAGCTGAAAACAAACGCCATTTTTAGAGCCCAGAAATACCGAGATGAATATAATAAACTATTCTTTTTGTTAGACAATCTTGCACACAACAATACATAAGTCGCAAAAAGAAATAACCCTATATAAAATAAAATTGTTTTAATGTTGTGATTCTCTATGGAAGGAGAAACAATAATATGTTTGTAGATTAAATAAAACTCAATTAAAAATAATTTAAATATACATCAAAAGGTAAAGAAAACCCTGTGTGTGTGTGTGGTAAAGAAAGACTGTGGATTTGGGATGGGATTTGTTAGATTAATATATATATTATCCTCAAAATGAATGAGTCCACAAAACCATTCCATTTTTAAATACAGGAAGATATTCCGTAATAGTACATTAAAATAATGTTATAATTTCATAATACACGTTTATCCTATTTAGTTTCTTCAGCGATTCCAGCGCTTTCGTTTTATAGAAGCAAGAGAATATATCTTTCTTAAAGCGCGTTATATCTATGACTATGTATCAACTTGACAAACATACCGCGTGTCGTGAGAAAGACCAAGATAAGGCAACACATGTCCAGTAATACAGTAACGAGATAAGCCAACTACGGTCTTACTACGGTGTTCTCTTGACTATCAGATTAACTGATATACGTAGAATAATTGTTTTAAGTGACCACTGATGTTGAATTAACTGTTATTATTTATCCGTGTGTTGTTTACGTTAATTTTGTTTGTATTTTTTTAAAGAGAGGCTGTAAAGATATTTCTTTAATGAAACTTTATTTAAAAAACGACTCGCTAGTCTAGTGGTTAGTTTATAAGGCTGCAACGAAAACTAATTAGATTATTCTGTCAATTTTTTCTTTAATTGAGTGCGTATTCATTCAAGATTCATGCATTCTAGCCACTCTTTCGTAACCGTCTTAGGTAATATTTGGAATTTCATTTAAAAAACATTTAAAAACCAAACAACTCTGTAATATTTTAAAAAAAAATCGTTATGAAAAGTTAAGGTCTGATACGGATCAAATATCATTATCCTATTATTATTAAAGATAAGTTTTTTAATTTGAATAGAGCGATGTCAAACGGTCATTGTATTTAGGGTGCGTTCCTTCACGTCCCTTCGCGATTGTTTCCGACTGTTTTACATTAAAATAGACTGAATATCCTCACCTCAATGCCTTTGAATATAGTTAAATTGAGTTCTTTCAGATCAGGTCAGTGAACTACGTCTTCCCATAGATTTATTTCAAATTTAAGGGTCGACACAAACAAATGATAACAAATGATTTGTAAATTTATACTTCTTTTTTTAAATAAATAAATAGCAAATTCATGATATTTATTCACTCTATTATTATGATATTTGTGTATACTCTGCTAGCCAAGGTGGGACAAAACGCGAGACTCGAAAGTTATATGTAACTTGGACAGTTATAAATATATAATATTTAAGAAGGATACACCTATTAAAATAGCATCTCAGTCAGTTTTCAACATTTCACTTGTTGCTCTTGTTAAGTTGGCTTTACTCTGCTATATGCAGAACTATGTGCGTTGAAGAATTACTATATTTTATAATCATCTTTAATAATGTACGCCACGAGCAAGCGGATCGCCCGGTCAGCTCGAGATCACGAAATAAACAACTCTCTCGAAAGGTCAAGCAATATAATAAAAACGAGTAATAATTATTAATAAACGATTTTTAAGTACGAAAATGATAACATACATACCGCTAGAATTAAAAGCTTAAAAATAGAAAAATATTCCGCAAAAGCCTAATTAATAAAACAGTACATAACATATAAATACACTACAAAAACAAATCAATAATTGTTTTAATATAATAATTAATTTTATAATAATAAAAAAAAATCTGTAATTATTATTTTATATAAAAGTATATTAATGAGAGAATTTCACACCGTATGCGGTTACCTTAAACCATCCTTAGAAATCACTAAAGAATTTATTAATGTCCGAATACGTAATACACGAGATTGAATCTGTTTTGTCCGTGATCTGAATCATATCTTTTGTAGTGATGTACTTAAATATTTGAATGAGTAGTTTTGACCCTCTGACATTTGTTTTCTTTGAATGGTAATTTATTAGATGAATAAAAAATTATCTATACTTGTTCATAGACAAAACTTATTATGTCGTACATCGAAATTCATATATATTAGTCATATGAAGATTTTTTCTCCGAACTTCCTTGATCTTATGAAGTAGTCTTGTATGACTGAAGGTATTGAGATCTCAGGTTTGAATCCAAGCAAATTCAGGTCATAGAAATTATTGGGTTTATCCGTCAAGAAATTATAAATTGCAATAGGAGTTGACAAAATTACCATACACTCTTGTACCTCAAATACGGATGATGACGGAAGAAGAATGCTCATCTTTAGAGACACGTGATCACTACAATTATAGCTTAATTAAAATAGTTACAAATTAATAAACCAATTTTTAGTTTTTTTTTTATTATTTGAATAAAGATCATCCTTTTCAAAGCCGGTTTAAGATATATATTTATTATTATTAACAACTCACACCAACAAAAGGTAATGTAACCGAATATTCATATTGTACTATTTTCACGCTCCATTGACAGACAAGGGACGAGTTTGATTCCCAGTTGCGGCAAATAATATAATTACGGCTTTTAATAGCGAAAGGGGTGAATAGATAAGTTTACGGTTCTCATTTCTATAGATTCTGGTTTAGATCAAGTTTCTATGGTTCTTTAGATAAACTTAATATGTATGAAGGTCTTATGTTACACTGAATTATTATCTACGTTATGTATTAAAAAAAGTTTTTAATTTAGTACCTTTCTGATGTAGGGCTTTATGCAAGTTAGACTTAAAAAGCCAACATAATAACAGAACCAAAGCCAACATATGTTTGTTTATAATTGCACGCAGTCATGATAAAGTTACTATTTTATAAGTTTTTGTGTATACTTATTTGATTACATTATGTAAATATAAAGTAAAACAAATGAATATTGTCTGATGTTATTTGTCATAAGTATTAAAAACATTAAATAAAAATAAACTTTTAACATATTATTATATCTTTGCAAACAAAGCAAGTCAAACATAATATATGTATATGTAATTTTACCCACACTACCGTATGTGCTAACATTACATCAATCAGCGTATAAAAACAATGGAATACTCGTGTTCTTGTATGTGTGTTTGTGTAAAAGATAGCTTTTATATTTACAAAGCTCACATTACATACAAGACGCAACGAATTCGTCTATTTATTTTTCATTTTATAATCATTACTTAAATGACTACATTCTAAATTATGTAATAATAGAATCGAGATAGTCTAATGGATAGTTGACAGATAATAGAGGCGTACACAAATTGGTAGGGCTACCGAAAAATATTAAAATGTTGCCAGGACTAAATAACATAAAAGACTAAAGTTCTAAGTAAGAACACGTTGTGACATTCTGTAATATTAGTAACGTTACACAATGTGATCAATGTTGCGGACACTAAATGGAATTTGTTAAATATCATTTCGTTTTATTTAAATTTATTCATTTGTTTTAATATTAAGATTTCTTTCTAATATTTGTTAGGTACCTATAACATAAAGTAAATTATTTAAATTCATTTATTTTATTCATGATTGTTTTAATATTCATTTATTTTCTACTATTTGTTATGTAAGTAATGTAATGTTATCTCTGTATATTGCTTACAATGTGTGGTGAGTTAAATAACATTTTCTTTCTTTGTACTTTCTTTGTAAAAAGCTAACTAAAGTAATTCAATTTCTTATCAGGTCCTCGGTAGAATATACTTTTAGAGCCGGTAATAGTTTTACTTCCAAATAAATCCTTTAAATCGGCTGCTAATCTTGATGCCATCGTATTGTAAAGGGCATCTCCCGAAGATAAAAATAAATTAGTTTTAATTTAAGTACCATAGCTAAGTAATAAAAGTCTAGATCTAAGCTAAGTCTAGTAAAGCAACAATGTTATGATAGACCGCTTCTTTAGCAGCTAACACTTTAGTTCCTGTAGCGCCGGTTCTCACGACCTGCGACTTGCACGCGTGTAACTTGCACAGACGAAGCTTTACGGACACATGAGTGTAACGGACATATTTATGTTTTTTTATTATTATTATTAATTAAGTAGGCAGAGGAGCAAAAGGGCCACCTGATGGTAAGTGGTCACCAACGCCAATAGACATTGGCATTGTAAGGAATGTTAACCATCGCTTGCCAATGCGCCACCAACCTTGGGATGTTATACTGGCTCACTAACCATTCAAACCGGAACACAACAATACAAGTACTGCTGTTTTGCGGTAGAATATATGACCAGTGGGTGGTAGCTACCCAGACGAGCTTGCACAAAGCCACCAGTAAATTAATTACAGTTTAAAAAAAATGAAATGTCAGACTTTTTAAATACCTATTAGATATTCGAAATGTTAATAATACTATTTTAACATATGTTTTAGTTTTTGAAAAGAGAGTGGAGATAATTTTAATGTAAATACTACATTGCAGGCATGTTAAAATAAACAAACCGTCAAAATTTCACAATTGGTCTGTGGGAGACAGGGTCTTGCGTCTCTTAAGTTCTTAAGGGGAGAGAAGAGAGAGAGAGAGAGGAGACAGGAGACCGAGGATAGGCTGTGGCGGTAGATTAAGCTCTAAACTACAATCCTATAATATGATCCAGGTGCTCTATCCACTGAGTGACCTCGGCTCTTTAATTAAGCATGTTCTTTTACTTTTTTTTTTTAATAATTATTTTAATTGTCCACTTTACGCAATAGTCAGTGGTGTGCGAAGAGCACAGCTATAAGATAAATCTAACCAATTAGACTGAGACAGTAATAGTAACGATAGACTGGTCACATCGCGAGAGCAGGACGACAACACTGACCGGTTAGCATTGCAAGGTCGTCCCGCGGGGTGAGTGACACCGACATGCGCCCGCGCATAGCGTGCCAAAACCATATCTTCGCTACACAGACACTATTGATTTTTAATTGATGAATTAACGGCTATTTATACATAACCGCGGCCTTGTCTTCAGATGAAAAAAAGCGTATAAGATTTGTTTTTATGGCTGCTGTTACAAATCGTTAAATTCGCGGTACGACGCACCGAAGATTCGCAGTTTTAGTACATTACCATAAGAACAGATGGACGCGGAAAACATTTTTTTCTATTGATCTTTAAAAAAATGAATCATTTGCGTATTTAACGCTCATTGCCGATATTTCTTGTTAGTCACGACTTGGGTGAGAGAAAAACTTTATGGTCGAAGGAATTACATTAATATTTACTATATAAGTCTTACACATTAAGAGTTATGTTTAATTTAATGAACTATAAATGTCTCAAGAACACTCATTACATAGCAAAGCTATTATTTCAAATGCGGTGACACTAATGAAGTATTACAAAAATTGATGATAATGATAAATGTGATACTCATACTATGAGTATTAGTACAATTATTTTATAATTGTTACAAAGAACAAACACAAATTCCATTACTCGACTGAATAGTGTCAGTAACACTTTTGTGGGGCAATGTTTTACAACAGGATCCCAGAAAGCGTTCGAACTGGATGTGATGTTAAATTAAAATGTAATATTTGATTTCTAAAGGAAATGTACATGAATTGCACACCATGGGAATGAAATATATAATTACAAAATTAGACAAGAAAAATGTTTAGCATCGACAGGTGGCTGTATAATCAAATCAAATAAAACCACCTAACAAGAAACTCAATAGTTACTCTTATTCACAATTACACACTACTCTGCCTTCATCTTTCAATTATCAAATTGTTGAGGACAAAAAAATAGAAATCGGTGAGAAGAATTCGTCTTTTTTTAGCCCATAAGCTGTAATGGTGTTTGACAAAATAGAACTTGCGAGGAATGGCAGAAGCATTTTATATATATGGCCTTGATTTCATACAATGACCTTGAAAATAGTTCATGTCCATTTGTCACTTAGATAAATTAATGGCAACACAGTACGAAACAAAAAAAGTAAAACTTTACGGTGACATTTGTGTGAATGTAATAATGTTAAAAAAATGTAACGTTTGAGTAAAATGTTTCTGATACAAAAAGCTTTTTCTTTTATAACTCGTGTTATATAGAGTAGTTGTACGGAATTAAATTTTATATTTATTATTTACTTATAACTTTTAAACATATTTTTAATCCATACTGATATACTCAATGTAATAAATACGATGAAGTTATTCGAATTAGATATATATGGAAAAAGATACTCGCTCGTTTAATAACAAAAAAATTCAAATTAAATTCATGTTAAAAGAATTTTCATTACAAAGTTCACGAGTCTATTCATTATAGTTTCCAATTCCCATAGCCGTTTACGAGAAAGTTTTCCACATAAAAATGATGGCGTCGTGCGCAATTCGCAATTTGGAATGTATGGATTCTGCGCACGCGCATGCGGTTCACACGCGGCAATTTTAAATTCAATTACGATCGTGTTAGGAGCAGATCGTCTCTAGAGTCGCTAAAACTGTTTCTAGACAATGATCGAATAAGAAAATGATAATAAAATATACAACGAAGTTTAACGATACTTTTTGTTTGCTTATTAAAGTTAAAACAACTTTTTCGCAAAAAGAAGATATTTGAAGAATTTAATAAATGCTATTTTACTTTAAATTTTTATTGATAAGCATAATTGTTAGGCATTTTTTTGTTATGACGATTATTTTTAATAATAATTTATAATGAATTACTTAGCCTTTTGTGCAAGCACCATCCGGTTAGGTACACTCTACACATACTCGTCAGTCAACACATATTCTACCGCCAAGCAGCAAAACTTAGTATTATTGTGCTTAATGTCTATGGGCGTTGGTGACCACTTTTACACCATCAGGCCATCAGATTTTGCCAGTATGTCTTCCTATTTAAAGAAAAAAAGTTCTGTAAATTATAAAAAAAAAAAAGCGTTAGATGTAAAGTCACACCGACCGTAACTTCTACATTCCTTAGAAACAACTAACAAAACAACATAAAACTTAATATTTGTTTATTAAACCCATTTAGGACTCGTTAAAAGACAATAAAACTTTCTGTAAGTTGCCTTTTGACCGCAGCGCGCGCACATGTAAACAACGCCATCTAGCGACACATGTCTAAACCACTTTATAGCGTCTCCGCTTGGGTGGGCTTGTTGGTTCATGACCAAGTATAGAGGTCGATAGAATCAAATGTCTGCTTATTATTATAAGTACAAAATAATTTATTTGTTCTAAATCACACATTTGTATCTTTGCTGTAATAAATTATAATGTAAATTGTATAATATATTTACTTTAGGATAATAATTTTATGTACATTTGATTTGACTTACCTTAGCGTAGTCAACAGGTGAAGCATTCACGGGGCTCGTGAATAAACCCTCGCTGGAAAAAAAAAATACCATTAAGTAAATTAATCATTACTTTTAATAACTAGAATACATTAAAAAAAGTTTGTTTAAATACGAATTATTTAGAAAATACATTTCGTCATAATAGAAACAATACTTGTCACCCCATAGCTTGTCAGAGCCCTTTTCCTTCTTATCTCGATGTTGTTTGTGGCGAATTTACATATTTTGCAGTATCAATTAATCGATAGCATTACTTTTTTCAAACTCAATAAAGTTACATTGTTACTGAAATTGAACACCTACAGGTAATCCCCGTATAAAATAGCCAATCTGCGTCGGCCAGAAATATCCCGCTGATCTTCATTAGCCATTTAACCTTAACTTAGAGCAATATTTATACCAAGAATGAGTCGAGTAATATCATAAACATGGGTTTAATGGCGACTGTAAAAACTCCTTATACATACAACGAACAACAGCAACTCAGTATCGAAGTTTTTTTCCGAAACGTTTCATACAAACGTTACATATACGTTGCATTTAATAAGGTTTTGCAATTTAAATATCACGGTCAAAAGAAACAGTTGTGTGAATATGTAACTCAGTCAGTACATTTCACCAAAATGAAACTCTTATGTATTATTATATTTTTATCATGAGTTTTAATATAGATTAGTGTAAAATTGGATGCGGAATGCATTGACGGCATATTCATTAATCACTTACCTTAAAGGTGCTATCACAATTGGCAACAAAATAATGTTTATCTTTAAATATTTCTGCCATGATTCATCAAGTTTGATTTTGTTTTATATGTGTTTAAATAACGTTCTAATATTATTGAAAGGTATGTTTTTTTTATTTTCATTTACGAATTCATAAAAAATCAGTTTGATCTAATCCCCTGACTTATCGTATAAGCTACCTAACCTAACCCACTACCCTCTCACCCACAAGGACGAAGTCGCATGTGGAAAGTAGTTTAAATATAAAAAAACTATAACATCTTATTTAAAATATATAGTTTTTTTATATATTTAAACGTAAGTATACTAACTACTATACACTACTACTACTAACTAAGTATACAATACTCTACTAAAATTAAACTATGACGAAATTAATATAAATCATATCTATTCCATAACCTGACTAAATATTATAAATCAATGATTACCACAGATTGATTAAATCTACATAAATACGGAACCTACCAAAGAGAATAAATTCACACTTAACAAAATAAATGGGAGTCAATTTTTCCGCTGACATATGTAAGTAGTATGTAATGTGAAGAGAATTTACAACGTATACTTTTATGCGCGTGCGCATGAGATATGGACGTTTTTGTCGCGTGATGATCTCTACGTTTCCGGACGAATGTTTTGCTTAATAATCGGTATAATCGGCGCAACAGACCATAAACGAAGATGATTTATGAAGCCATACATGTTTAGCTAGCTTAAAAATATTAATTGATAAAATTTCCTCAATTAAACCGTATTATGGACTATTAAAAACGTTTTAAAACTTAATACCAGCTTGGTAGAACGGTTCTTGCTATATGTAACAGTGAATTCGTCAAATATTTAATTATGTTATGGATGCAAATATTAAACCGTGGGATAGTTTTGCAAAATCTATGTATAATAAGGATTATATATATTAGGTTATATTAGGTTGTGCCCGAGGAATTTAAAAAAAAGTATTGTGTTTTCGCTTTTTAGCGCTAAGTTTATCCAATCCTAAAAACGTATCACCATGTTTATTTGTCTTAGTGTGCCGAATACTTAAAGTGACACATAAACGGGTCGGTTTGATAAAGTCCAAAGATTGTCACATGGCAGTCAATCTGGATTTTTAAAAAAAACACAAAATAACTAGCAATTAAAGATATGCATAAAATATTTTTAAAAAAATATGTACATTTCCTGATAAATTATAATATGTTAAAGTTAATATATTCCATTCAACTTCGTAATAGGAAACAAAATAAAATACTCTTTTATACTCGAACTATGCAACTATATAAACTACAAATAGCCGAGATGGCCTAGTGGTAAGAACGCGTGAATCTTAACCGTGTTTTCAAATCGGGGTAAGCACCACTGAATTTTCATGTGCTTAATTTAAACCTGCATTTGTCTAATTTCACGGAAATTCTGCCACATGCGTATTCCATCAACCCGCATTGGAGCAGCGTGGTGGAATAAGCTCAAAGGAGGACATTCACAGGCTGTTACTGTACACAAACTAATATACGAGTATGTATATACCTATATGTAAGTGATTCAGAGTAACTGCAGGCACAATGGACATAACATCTTATATCCCAAGGTCGGTGGCGCATTGGCGATATAAGGGATGAAAAATATTTCTTACAGTGTTAGTGTCGACGTGGAAAGGTAACCATTTATCATCAGGTGATCCAGGTGCTAGTCTTGCTACCTTTATTTAATAATAATTTTTTATACATATTATGATAAATAGCGGTTTATCACAAACAAAATAATTGATGGTAATCATCAAACGTAGCGACATGTGAGAATGCGTTTTACTGCGTAAAAAATGCTGTAAACATAAGGAATTTATTTCAATTAAATGGATATAAAGTGACGATAATGCGAGCATCGCTCAATTTTAATTAATGCGTGTAACGTTTTTTTGTCTAATCCATAACAGTACAACTATGATGACGGGCCGGTTGGTGTGGTTAGTAGTTTGCCTTTCACATCGAAGTTTGTGGTTTCGATTCCCAACCAGGGCAGACATTTGTGTGCATGAACACGTCTGTTTATATATAAATAAATATTTACAAACGACAATACAAACTTGGATTTGAACTTGATTTCTTTCGCCGATTCCGAGTCTGAGGTATATCTTATTGATAGGTTGATAATCAATATTTGGTCATTGGCTGTCAAACATACACCAATTCAAATATGGAATAACGTTTATCATTTTTGTATTTTAATACAATTCGAGTATTCGCGCAACAGGAAATGTACGTGTTAAGCACTTTAATACAAATAAAATAAATTAAATAAAAGCGATCGATATGGTATCCCAGAACTCATAAATATTGTCGTTGTGATAAATATTGACAATAATTAAGGGTCAAAACACACAAGTGCGAATCGGCACGGTGCAAATTCGCAATATATGCGATAGATAGATACATATAGATATAGAGATAGATATCTGCGATACAAATTACTGCGACGCGATTTCGTGCGTCTCAATACCATGGTTCGGGTTACCTACGAATCAATTTGCAAGTTCTTACAATGCGTCGTGAGAGCGCATATTTCTGCGTTACGTCGTCACATCGAATTTTGTGTTTCGGTCTTTAAGCCGTCGACACGCCGCTTCGTCTGGAAACTAACCTTTTACCTTTTATTTACCGCCAAAGAAATACGCATAAGCAGGCGTGGTGGTAGAAGATCAGATGAGCAGGTCCTATCGACCCATATTTGTACAGACCCATATTTGACTGCCTCGTTGGTCTAGTGGCTTGATGTAAGGCCGCAGACTCGGAGGTCCTGGGTTCAATTCCCAGGTCGGGCCAATAAAACGTTATTGGGTTTTTCTGTCAGAAAATTCTCAGTAGCAACCCGGAGTCTGGAAGTTGGAAGTGTGTACACTCCCGTGCCTCGGAAAGCACGTAAAGCCGTTGGTCCTGCGCCTGAACTCTTTCCGGTCGTGTTGAATTGCCGTCCCATCGGATTATGAGAATTAATGAATAGAGAGTGCACCTGTGTTTGCGCACACACTTGTGCACTATAATATCTACTGCGTAGTTGGCCGCCGTGGCCGAAATCGGTCTGGAGGACATTATTTGTACAGAATAGTTGCTCAAACTTGGTATTGTTTTGTTCCGGTTTGAAGGGTGAGTGAGCCAGTGTAATTACAGGCACAAGGAATATAACATCTTAGTTCTCAAGGTTGGTGGCGCATTGGCGATGTAAGAGATAGTTAACATTTCATACAATGTCTATGGGCGTTGGTGACCACTTACCATCAAGTGGCCCATATACTCATCCGCCTATCTATACTATATTTAAAAAAAACAAAACCACCAAGCACGCACTTGGTTTCACGCCTTCTTATCTTGTTTATAACTTTTATGCAAATTAAAAAAAACTATTCTATTTTACATCATATTCGACATCGATATTGGAATCCGTTGCGCTGTTAAAGGTAATGACTTAAGGAGTAGTTTCTACTTAGGCATCTATAATATAAGCGCAATTTGTGCAATGTCAGAATCACTTTTCATTTAACCGTAACTCCACGGTTATGTATTCGCAATCTATATTCCTTATACACAATAGTAATGCGATGCCATTAAAAGAAAAAAAAACCTTATGACAAACAGCACGTTATGTTATCTAACTATTGAATAATAATATAAGCACATTATTATGCTAATGGCAAAAACGCAGTGCAATAAACCGATTATAAGAATAAAAAAGTGCGTGTTATGTATCGATAAATCATTTTAACTAAAAACAAAATCGATATGTTTTAAAACATCATTTAGAATTGTATCAGACTGAATATTTAATTTAAAAAATTAAATAGAAATAACAACTTAAAAAATATATATATTTACGCATATTTATTTGAACTAAACATATTAATTGCATCTGCATTTCTTTTGTATGTATGCATAAATTCTGGGCAACGTAAGCAGAATTTAGAAACCGACAAAGAATGCAGTGATTACTATTGTATACGGATAATAATAGATGGAGTATTTCTCTACAAATAAATTTATCTGACTGACATCAGATAGTAATCCTTAGGTATTTATTTCTCCGCAACGTAATAGAATCTATAGCCTATTACAATCGAAGAAAGAGTAAATATAAACAAATCTTAGATTCACATATTCAATGAGATAAAAGCTGCGCTATATTTTGCAATATAAACATTTTTTTCAGTAACATTTATTTATTTATAATACAACTATATTTAACTCAATTACTTATAATCACTTTAATTGGAAGCCGAGGTGGCCCAGTGGTTAGAACGCGGGAATCTTAACCGATGGTTGTGGGTTCAAACCCGGGCAAGCACCACTGATTTTCATGTGCTTAATTTGTGTTTGTAATTCATTCGCGCTTGACAGTGAAGGAGAACATCGTAAGGAATGCATGTGTCTAATTTCACTGAAGTTCTGCCACATGTGTATTTCACCAACCCACATTGGAGCAGCGTGGTCGAATAAGCTCCAAACCTTCTCCTCAAAAAAGAGAAAAGGCCTTAGCCCAGCTGTGGGACATGCACAGGCTGTTACTGTACTTCAATTGTACCTCTAAAGTTCCAATTAAAACTACGACATTTTTTCGGGAATCCATAATGAATATAAATCATTTAAGATCTCGACCAATGATAACTCGTCAATTCAATCTCACAGTTGATTATTATTGTCTTTACTCTTCACGTGGTTAAAAATGGACTATAGATTAATTATTTATTATTCCTCAAACATAGAACAAACATTCTTCTAAATTTTGTTGAATTATTCCTATACCTCTTATAAAACTATTATTATTTTAAAGACAAGAGAATTTTCCATAAAGCATTTAAATATGGTCGATAAAGACAATATATATTAATCGCAATTATATTTAGTGTCCGTTCAATGGCCTCACAAAAATAAAAATTGTATTTCTAGCTAAATGGAATTGTACTAAGCCTAATCAAAACGAAGGTTCAAAAACCCTATTAAATTTTAAAGTTATTTATTTATATTTGTTATTCATATAGTCATTGGAGGCGAAGGAACTACAAGTGTCTGGTAAAATTCCTCATGTACCTCCATCAAATCGCACTGGATCTGCGAATATAGTGAAACAAACCCTATGTCCTAAAAAGAGTGCAGAAATCCTTTTTACAGTCTAATACTTCCCAATATCTTGTGGATATTTACTGGTCTATTATTGAAATTTATTTCGTTTTGTTTCTATGTTAATATACACTTAAATAGATTGCATCACAGTAAGACAGACGGCGGTATCAAAACAAAGGAAAGATATCGGTTCCTCCAGCCAGACCTGTTGTAATGCAAGCAGAGTAACCGCATAGCGGCTAACCGACCACGGAGCCGTTCCCATTTATCTGCTTTGCTTGATGGGTAAAATCTTCTACGTTATACTAGCTAACCGACCCAGCTTTACGTTGCTATTATTTACTTTTATTCGTTATAAACAAATTAGACGGGTTGAAAATTATCGAATAATTAAGTTAGTGTTAATAAAATAATATGTATGATATATCTTATGTATGAGGGATTATTCCTGTGTATTTATGTAACAAGCAATTCTGAAACGTCATTTAAGGAAATGAGCAATGAGACAAAAAAAAAAACACACTTAGGTAGGTAGGCTACAGGACAGGTAAATTGAACAGGATTGGATGACCCGAAATAGAAAAAATCCCAATATTTGATACTTCACATAATATCTTTATACGTTTTAAACTCGGCTCTCGAAATTTCACGAATTATAATATTACGAGAAATTGACGAACATGCAAGCAATCAAAACGCTGACTCGTCGATTGGACATTTAAAGAACCTCACTTGAAATGCATTATATGCTACTAATATTACATACAACTGATTTTCTTCTTAATTCGTCCATTAATTGCCTAGTCCTGTACCAAAATAGCTCCAAATAAATATATATAGATGATTCTCCAGGCCGGTTTTGAAGAGGAGAAAATTATAATGCAATTATGAGTGCAAACACTAGTGCTATGACTCTCATAATCAACCGGTGAGTTTAAAGTGCAGGACCAAGGCTTTAAGGCACGAGCATTTCTACTGCTGATGACAGTGAGGATATCATGATAGAAATAATATTTAATAAAAAGCCAGAAGTGAATAAGAAATATATTTGTAATAGCAATACAATTTGCCCGAACTTGTTACCACTACCTCAAAGTCTTCAGAATTATAAGTAAACGAGACAGTACATACATTATACACATAGTTATAACAGTTTTTAACTTCGCTTGTAGTTTAACGGAATTAACACATGTATGTAATTTAACGCTATGTGGGATATAATAAGCTACCTATCATTACGTATAAATAGTGTACAATTTTGTTAAACATTTATAAATATACCCTATTTATTGGAAATTATATTGCAATTATTTAAAAGAGAAAACAGATAGATTTCAATTTATTAATAACCCCAACACGGGGCTGGAATAGTACCTCGGGAGCTTCAGTCTTATAAGACTAGACCATTAAGGGAGTTTGATCTACTAGATTTGGAAGTATTTACAAATCAAACATCGAAATCATCATCGGATGCCATCTTTAAATTGAAGTTTGGTGATTAAGTTAAGGTTATCTTCGGTGATAAATAACTTCATCTTGTACCATCTTCAAGTCAAAGAAGGTCGTGTCCACACTTTTATATCATCCATCCACTAACTCCTACTTTTCCATATGTTCTTTTTGTGGAATCTTATACACCAGGACCAACCTTGGAATTTCGTATGAAGATGCTCGAAAATTACAACCTTTATCACTTAGGTTACATTAAGCTTTTATCAGTACCTAGACATTTGAGACCAATTCCAAGATATCTTGAACATTCCAACAGCTTTTCTTCTTCAGCACCCATGTTTAACAGCGTTATAAAAAAGTGGACCAAAAGTAACACTTTCGAACGCGGTATTTAATTTGGAATGTGATTACATACATGAACAAATATTGAAAAACAATTTGCAATTTAATTCAAAAACAAACAGTGAGTTACGCCAACAGTAACTGAAAATACGGTCAACGACTATCGAGGCTCCTCGTAGACTTCAACATTTTACGTAACACGTCGATATTGTGTCGCAATTTGACTGCATTCAAATACATAATTCGTTGCATCTCATTAACATACATTGAACGTAGCAACGAATCGTCGCAATATGATGACTCTAATTGGAATGTACATAGTTAAGCGAAGGAAATTTCAAGTGGAAATTGTTTTCTAAATTTAAAATAACTTTATAATAAATCCAATAAGAACTGGTCTCTTGGATAGGATACTTAAAATAGCCTAACCACAGGAGGAATAATAACGTATAAACGACTTGAAATTGAATTGAAATTTAATAACAAATGAAATTTAGGTGCTTTCCGCGGCAAAGAAATGTACACACTTCTAACTTCAAGACTCCGGTCTGCTACTGATATTGTTCGACGAAGAAACTCAATAAACATTTATTGGCGACATAGGATTTGAACCCGAGACCTCGAGATGTGCCTCATCTAGCAACTAGACCAACTAGGCAGTCAAAAAGTATCTTTAGTATAAAAGTATCTTCACTAAATAAATCCCATAACTCACATAACATTTTACAGTCGACTCTACGCTCAGTCAACGATTCGGTTTAATTACTTAGTGTTATCTGATAGCTTAATATGAAATGGCTTATTTTATTTTAAAACTAGTTTCCGCCCGTAGCTTCGCCCGCGTATAGCCTCCCCAGGTACGCAATACAACATGTATGCAAAATTTCACGATTATCGGTTATTGCTACACTTTAAAAATATTGACTTTTTCCCTTAAAGAGCCTTTTAAGTTTTATTTTTTAGGTCTTATTAAGACACAGTCGGACGAGGACTGAATGCTTGGGTTTAAAGGGCCAATTGTGTCAGACCCTATAGTGGACGGTGTAAGTTGATCATACTTCTTGCAGTGCCAAAGTCTTTATGCGAAAGACCTATTTGTTAGTCTGCCAGAATAAAATACAAAATATATAAATGTAAACTGGAGTAAAACATTAATGAAGCAATATTTCCTAATTTATTATGATTATATGTTATTAAGGTCAAAGTGAATGTGAATCTTAACCGATGATCGTGGGTTCAAGCCGGGGCAAGCACCACTGAATTTTCATGTGCTTAATTTGTAATTATAATTCATCTCGTGCTTTACGGTGAAGGAAAACATCGTGAGAAAACCTGCATGTGTTTAATTTCACTGAAATTCTGCCACATGTGTATTCCACCAACCCGCATTGGAGCAGCGTGGTGGAATAAGCTCCAAACCTTCTCCTCAAAAAAGGGAGAGGAGGCCTTTCGCCCAGCAGTGGGACATTCACAGGCTGTTACGGTAAGGTCAAAGAGCTTGTTTATAAGCACGCTAATTCCAAGAGCACGTCTCGTAGTATGCGTTTGTATTTAACGTGGAGTTACTACATATACTTTTTTTATGAAATAGGTAGACAGCCAGTTGGACCACCTGATGGTAAGTGGTCACAACTACCCATAAACACAGTCACGTAAGAAGCTTACATTGCCAATGTGCCTCCAACATTTGTGCTTTGGGCTCAGTCACCATTCAAACCGGAATAAAACAATACTAAATATTGTTTGTTGGGAGTAGAATATCGAGCTTATTTAAAGCCCTACCACCAAGTAAACATATATGTAACTTAAACATACATATATGTATGTAACTGTAGCTGTTATCATTTTGAGTTTTCACATAGATTCGTTAATTTATACGCCTATATAACAACGATGTGAGCGATGATAAAAACAATACTGTGTGGTGATGATAATTTATACATTTTATATATTATACTTTATGTAAAAAAATGGCATGAACCATGTTGCGAGACGTGACTTCATGTACTAAAGTAATAAGGATAATAGGAACATGTTGTCGTGTTGGAAAGTTAATATTATGTTATATTTTACGACGTTTAGTACATTTGTCTATAAACTAGAATATTTAGGCAAATAAAACGTTAAATTAAATTATAATGAATGTCTATATAAATTAGTATTTACTTGGTGGTAGCAGTACTTGGTATTGTTGTGTTTTTCATATGCTCATTTTTTATTTAATACCAGTAATAATTAGCAGTAATAAAAAATATAATTAAATTCAAACGCCATCAACCTCAACGCCCCCCAAAAGTTAAACCCTCTATCGGATTTCCGGACACACGCACATTTTAAGTAGTAAGATCCATATCCAATACGAATAATTCTCATGAGCGAGATCGAACCAGCGACCATTACCGCAGCAGCTGCACTGACCATTGCGCCAACTAATCAACAACATACTCAACCACTTTTGTTATACACTGGTTATTGAATTTCTAATTCTTTACAATTTTCATATTATAATCATTATAACTAATCATGTGCCATAGAAGTGGTATAGCGGTGGTGAGTTGCGCAGGCGCACCGTGTCGAGATGAAGACCGTTAGTTCCCAAGTAATCGGATCTTCCGCATAAACCAGTCAAGTTTCCGACTATATCTTGACTTGTAAATTGTTTTCTATTAGAGTAATCATTTGCATACATTTTAATGATAAATGATTATTTTCTTAGAACTTATAATAACATTTCCTGTTGAGAACTTTAGGTTTTTTTTTTAAATTCTAAATAATGTTATTTATTACCAAAGAAATTTATGAATTTATTAAGACTTTTTTTGTAATGATAATCTGAGAAATGATGTCACCTTTTATTATAGAGTTAAATGTCACATTACAAAAATGTTTTATAAAATGAAACCTTCTTTTTTATTTTAAAATCCGTTAGCGTTTTTTTTTTTTTTTTTTTTTTTATTCTCATTTAAAGAGCTGAGTCACTTGGGTGACTATGTTGCTCTGGTAGGTTACACAAATATTCTTATCCATACATTAATTATAAAATATTGTCTAGTTTCGCTTATTTATATTATGTTTACCTATATTATACATAATTTTGGCTAGCTCTGAAGTAGGATCTGCAAGATAAATGTTACATATTCCTATTGATCTGTCTATTAATTGTGACAGAAGGGGTTCGCTACGAACACATTCCATCAAAATGTGGTATACATCCTCTACAGTTCCGCAATCGGGACAATTGGGAGAAGGTACTTTCTTCATTAAATATCCAAACTTATTTAATGGAATGTGTCCGGAACGCAGTCTTAACGCCATCACAATATCTTCACGTTTCAAATCACATTTTTCCACCCAAGAGTAATTAAAAGGTTGTGGTTGAATCGTTTTGTACCATATGCCTTTTTCTTTAGATCTCTTATCAAAATATTCTTTCCAAGTTTTTACAAATTTATCTTTTATAAAATAAAGGCAATCAGTATAGAAAGGTAACACATTAATTATGTCTCCATCAGTGCAGGCCTGTTTGGCAAACTGATCGACCTTCTCGTTACCAATGATTCCAATATGAGAAGGAATCCACTGCAAAACAACAAATTTTCCGAAGGACTTAATTTTTAGAATTAGTTCAATTATGGTATTGGCTATCGGTGTTCCTCGAAAAGTCGAGGTGCAACGAGTCAAATGTTGTAATGAACTTTTTGAGTCAGTGAGAATAATAAATTTATTTAAATTAATTGTCTCAATATAACGTAATGCTTCAGCCAGAGCGATAAGTTCTGCGTACATTATGGAAATTTTGTAATTATTTTTAAATCTTATATTCGTTTCTGCTTGGGGATCATAAAAGGCAATTCCCGTTTCATTGTTATCTATAGATGCATCAGTAAATAATTTATAATAGTTAGGATATTGTAAGTTTAAATAATTTATACATTTTATTTTAATATCAAGAGAGTTATATGAGCGTTTTGCTTTATTTATGTGCGGTATATCTATCTTAATATGTGGATCCAAGTCAATTTTTGAAGGCCAAATATTTAAATTAAACATTTCTAGTTGATTGCTTCTATGAACTGGTATATTTTGAATTTCATTAAATAATATAAATAATAAAGGCTTTTTTCTTCTGTTCCAATAAGAATTTTCAAATTGAGGTGCATAGTCACTAAGTAATGAAATAATACTATTGTTTTCTAAAGATTTTGCTTTTAACAAATATTTTCCGCCCAAGTAGCGTCTACGAATAGCTAAAGGTGGTAAGCCTAATTCGCTTTCCATCACTTGTATAGGGGTTGTTCTTATAAACCCACCAATCACTCTCATACATTGGTTTTGAATTTGATCTAATTTGGACAAATGTGAGCGCGGACCGTCATCAAACAAAAAACTTGCGTATTCAATTCTACTTCTTAATAACGAAATGTACAGCTTCCTTAAATATCTCGGAAAATCCGTTAGCGTTAGTTTTATTAAAATAAAAATAATTTAGAATTCACAAAATAAATAAAGTTTTATTTTTTTAAAACACGCTCCTTATGTCACAGTTGAAATATTTGAATATATTTTTGACTAAAAATAAAATATAAAAAAAATAACATTACAAAATAGCTAATTAATAATATTTTAATTGAGGACTTAATTTCGCTAACAAAAGAAACTTAATAATTTTCCCAAGCGTACATATAGGTATGTATATATTTCACTGCTCATAAATGTTCTTTAATTTATATACGCAACAGGTTAACGTAAATAATTTTTAATTTTTTTTAGCCGTCATTTTAAGTATAGCGTACATTCATTATTCATAACAAATGGGCTTTGAATGCATTCACAATTTCTAACTTCAACATAATGGAATCGTAAATAGAAATTAAAAGAAAAAGCCGACCCGCATCCTAACTAAAGAAACAATTTACATATACGCCTACACAAGCAAATGTAACTCACCTGTTCACTTTGAACAGAAGTCCTACTGGGGTCATTTCAAATTGTTCGATATTTGAATTACTATCCTTCACTTCACAACAGCACAAACAGTTCGAAACGATTGAGTTCACAAATAAAAAGAAAAAAGTTCGTATACAGTTAAATAAAAAAATCAAAATTCAAATTACGAATTTTATAATTACTGACAAAACATTTTTTGTCTATCGTTGCTACGGAAATACGATTCTAAATCGATTCAATAATCGTACTCTGCGTATCAGAGGGATTGATCGATTGTGAAGCGTGGTGGTCGGTCGGCGGTCGCGAGAGCTGTGAGGTGACAAACAATGGCTGTGAGGACTAATTATACAAGTTCTCCTCATTCGTTACAACAGGTGGGAACGGTTTATTCAATGTAAAAGACAATTGGAATTCTGGTGTAGGTATGTCTATGGGATTAATGTGTGTTTAAAAACAAGATTTTAATATTTTTCATATAAGCAGAACTAGTTCTAAGTATAATGGTTGTCTTGAATAACTTTAATATTACAATAAATAACTTTTTTCTGCAAAATAACCAACGTTGCGTCCTTCAAAGCTTTTACGCTTGGTTAGTGTTGCATTTACAAAAAATATATACATATATAAATACACTACACATATATAAAACAAACATTCCATATAATGTTATATATATATTTTAAATACTTATATATACGAAATAATTCTGTTTTTATTTAAATAATAATCACATCTTATTACTCTTGTAAGAATTTTATTTTGCATATTAAATATTATTGTAATAAGGCTAAAGCAAAAAGTTTTTATAATGTTCAACGCTAACTTAATAATTTATTGTTAATGTTGCTGGTGTTTTTTTTTATTTTATTTATGATGTTTTTGAAGGATATACACGCAAGGTCAGTGACTGTATGTTCCTTGGATATAGTAGGTAAGAACACATTATAAACCTTTCAAAAAAGCGTAATATATTTAGTGACACTAAAATGACACGTGCAAGAAAAAAATAAAATATTAAAATCTTTAACGATTCTACGTACGTTATTGAGTAACAGATGATCAACACCTACAAAGTTAGGATAACTGTATTTTATACACAACGTAATAAACTATCAAAACATAAAATTACACCATAAACCATATAGAGTCATTCATCTTAGTAATAAAAAGTAAATACCATATTTATGTACATCTGTGGGATGTATATTATTGTTTCTGATTTAGTATAAACTCTAATAAAATTACCCAACACTTAAACAGACTAGGCTTGATCTAGAGGCCAAATTAAATATGGCTGCAATATTATATTGCAATGAATATAATATCTCGATGGATTTTTAAATCTCGAAACAAAATTGTGACGCTGCCAAAAACACAGGACAAGACGTCTGTGAAGATACAAGCACAAGTAAAAATAATAATAAGTCTGCAGGTTCCTAGTTCAATTTTCAATAACAAGTTTTTAAGTTTGTCTCACAGAGTAGCAGCCGGTTGAAAGCACCCTTGGATTGCAAGAAAAGTGTCCGGATGTCTGGGAATTCTGGGATTGCCCTTCCATGGAATTATGAGAGTAATAGAAATCCCTGTACCTGTATTTGCACTCATTGGTTCACTGTAATATCCCCTGTACATTTAGTTAGTTTCCATTGAGAATGGCCACCGTGGCCAATTCAGCAGGATGAAGAGCATGGTCATCCATATTCAAAAATCATATATAAAATACTTTTATTTAGACAAAGATTCATGTCGAAATAGACAGCAAAACTACATTTTTCTAAAATTATTTTTTAATACAATAATATTAATACTTAATACGTTACAGCTATTCTTTATATATCCAGTACTAACAAAAAATTGCACTTTATATTCCGTATCTGTAGAATTTTCCTTATCTCTTCGTAAATTTGTATTAAATAAAAAGAACTTTTAATCAATTTTAGTTTGACACAGTCAGTATGTTTACCATGTAAACATTACTACCATGTTTGCATGTGTTGAATGAAATTCTGCCACATGTGTATCCACAAACTCGACTGGTCGATTAGTAGTGGGCTGTGTGGTGTAATAAGTTCTAAATTCTTACTCCTTAAAGGAGAGGAGGCCTAGCCGGAAGTGGGACACTTTCACGCTTTTTACGTTTCTCTTTACTCTTCCCCTAAAACAGGTAGTGGAATTAATGGTTGTTGAACTGCATTGGCCTATCGTGTCATTAAATTAAACGTAGTGACACGGTGTAAGGATGAGGTATTAAGCTAATTGCTGTTCTCCAAAAAACGTTGTTATTCGATAATTAAACAAGTCGTTCTAAATTTAAATATTTGACGTAATCAATGCAAAAGCCATGAATCTTCACTTCTCATTTTCATTCAAATTAATATCTATTTTAAAATATCAATTAAGTGCTTCGTCGTCGTTTGACCCTAGAAACAAAATATAAGACTAAGCACAAGGCTGCTACTTCCCATCATTAATGGTTTTATTACGTCCACCACATCCGCGCACGCGCACACCACAGGATGCTATGACTTACCAACTAATGTATTCGTATGATACCGTCTTTATTCCTATACAAATATGAACTATATTCCGCTATTGGCTTACAACAATAATATTGCTAAAACTGAAGTCCTACCATTCAATCAAGTTAGATAACCCTTAACATAATGAAAATAAAGACTATTTTAAGGTGATGAGCTTAAATAATTATTTGGTATCGTGGTTGTCGCCTTCTTGTCGTCTACAGCATATTGTTTCCTTTATATATAATTGAATATTTTAATAACAATGGCGCCTGCTATCCTTTTTTGTTGGGTAATGTTGACAAATACGTATTTCCGAATATAGAGGTAATAAAATCCGGGACTTAATATTATGTGCAAAGTAACATTCCGCAAAACGTCCAACAGCTGGGCCAAGAATTATTTTATTAAGAAGGAATGGAAGAAGAATTTCTGACACACTGCTTACGATTATTTAAGAACAATACATTTATTTCAGACAATTGATTATTGATTGTTGATTGATTTATGATTGTTGTCTCGATGTACGGCATGCCAGTACTTAACAATGGGGTTTTCAGGGCACTCAGAGCATTCATCCATAATCTCATTGTCAGAATCCTTAGTGCTGCACCAAAACGCAATCCGCGACACAACAATACTGATCGCAGAATTATTTTAACACGGTTCAAATATGGAATTGTAAACTAATATTTACATGTACCATCGTGTGGACTTTCTCGACTCCTTGAAATATCTCAATCCGCGCAATAAATCAGTAACAGGATGTTGTAAGTCCATGCACGCAACCTGCGGAAACCGCTGGGTGGACTTCAATTATACTTGCTGTTAGCTTATATCCTGTCAATATGTAAGGCAGTTCTTATTTTAAATCTTCAAAAGACGTTTAAAGACTGTTATTTTTTTTTAATTAGAACGTCAATACTCTTCAGCCCAAAGAACTAAGATTGAACAGCTTATTTATGTTCTCAGTATGTATTACAATCATTAACCTTCCTATTTATAATATTTATAATGAAGTAGACAAATGCTAAATATAAATAAGATAATATTCATTAAAAAATTATAACTGAGTCTGTAATATCCTCGTCCAAAGACACTTAAATAGACAAGGCTTTAGAACGGTATATTTTTATAAGATATAGTTATAAAGGTATAAGTTATAAATATTTAAAAAAAAAACAGTTAGGAAAAGATCAAGGAATAACTTCTACATTTACATATACTAAACCATAGCGATTTTCGTTTTTAGTTTTGCAGTAAAAAAAAATCCAATTGTTAAGTTACTTTTAAATCTGTGTTTACGTTTAATCCGAATACATAGTCGTAACGATTTGCAATTTAATTATTTTACTATTATTACAATAGAAAGACGTATCGCCGAAAAGGCGGAGTGGGTACCGCTGGTTACGGAATACAGACTAAAAGTATTCCGGCACCTTCAGCGCTAGCGAGTCCCACATAGACCCCCCCACCTCGTGTGAGGGAAATGCGTAAATGCGTTAAAAAAAAGACAGACGTATCGCAAAATCAGCATACAACGTGAAACTCAGTGATTCTAAGAACAATATTAATGCAGCGTGTGCTATATCTGGTATAACGCATATATTCGTCTATAATAAATAACGTTTCGTTTCAAGCATAACAAATAACAAATAAATTTTAAAACAAAACATATAAGTATTCTTTTCCAAAATAGTGTTGTCGGTCATAAAATCAGAATTAGGCAAGACAATTTGTTATAATAATTATTAATTGTAATTTTTCTTTTATAATTCTCAAGTATTATTTTATATAAATGTTATCGATCTCATTAACATTGTTACGCAATGCCGTGTTATCAGTTAAGCAATGCCGTGTTTTCTTATTTCGAATGTCGAATCTACAATGACAGTTCGATAGAAATCAGTGTTTAATTAATGTTTAAGCAACCTTTGTAATTAAGGCCGTTTTTTATAACAGATTATTATTTTTATTTTCTATAATAGAGAATATAAAACCTCTTTTAATTGTTAATTCTTAGAACTAACATTCATCTTCGTTTAAATAAACGCTAATATTCCGTTAGTAAAAAGATGGCGCTATTTCACATACAAGTGTAAAAAGGCCTTTATTAGGCTACATCCCTGTTATTTGAACTTATTTAAGTTTGAATATGCATGACCTTAAAATCTATTTAATTGAAAGTATTTAATATATCATAAATCATATGTTATGATGACGACGATGATGTCCGGGACATATTAATTACTCTCATAATCCGATGGGAAGGCAAGTAAGAGACAACCGAAAATTTCAGACGAAGGACGAACGTCTGTTTCTAATTAATTTAATAGTTAAACAAATTAAAAATAATAAATAATTTAATAGTTAAACAAATTAAATATAGAATTCATAGGCGGACGGGCAAATGGGTCACCTGATGGTAAGTGATCACCACCGCCATTGACATTGACATTGTAAGAAATATTAACCACCCACATCGCCATGTGCCACCAACCTTGGAAAAGATGTTATGTCCCTTATTCCTGTATTAACACTGGCTCACTCACCCTTCAAAGTGGAACGCAACAATAATAACTAATTCTGTTAACCGGTAGAATATCTGATGAGTGGATGATAGCTACCCAGCCTGCACAAAGTCCTATCACCTAGTAAACTGTCCAGCATAGGACATTTACATAACTTCAACAATTTTTAATCTTCTTAACATTGTTTATATACACATTCAGTTTTTCTGTCAGAAAAATTCTCAGTAGCAGACCGGAGTCTGGAAGTTGGAAGTGTGTACACTTCCGTGCCGCGGAAAGCACATAAAGCCGTTGGTCCTGCGCCTGAACTCTTTCCGGTCGTGTCGGATTGCCGTCCCATCGGATTAGGAGAGTTAGGGAATAGTGTGTTTGCACATATACTTGTGCACTATATTGTCTCCTGCGTAATTGGCTAATCTCTCTTGAAATAGGCCGCTGTGGCCAAAATCTGTCTGGAGGACATTATATACACATTTAATTCTATTATAATGATGACAAGTTAAATTGAATATAGAATTTAAAAGGCAAGCACGTGAAGAATGCCTTAATACGGGTTTAGTCTATGAGAACTGTCGACAGATGCCTGTCACGTTTGCGTCTCGACTGGTCCGACCCGTCCCGTTTATTTATAGTTAATTGATTAACCGTAGCTACTGCATTCTGCACGTCCAGTTCTAGCGGGGGACATTTTAAGGAAATCGTATATATTTTTTTAATATTTAATATTTCACACCAGGGCAATGTCCCTCCGAAGGCAGAAGTATCTTTTTTTTTCAAATATTTTTTTTTAATCTTAAAAATATCACGTGAGTCCACTCACATATAAACAATCATATTACACACATGCATACTTTGAAATGTATGTATTTGATTATAAGTTATGAATACTAATTCATAAACATTTGACGTCATAAAAAATTTTACTGTCTTGAAAGAAAAATAACGCCCATTACAAAACCATTACTGGTGGTAGGGCTCTGTGCAAGCTTGTCTGGGTAGGTACCACCTACTCATCAGATACTCTACCGCAAAACAGCAGTACTTGAAATTGTTGTGTTCCCGTTTGAAGGGTGAGTGAGCCAGTGTAATTACAGGCAGAAGGGACATAAAATCTTAGTTCCCAACGTTTGTGGCGCATTGGCTATGTAAGCGATGGTTGACATTTCTTACAATGCCAATGTCTAATTGGTGACCACTAACCATCAGGTGGCCTATATATTCGTCCGCCTTAATATTCTATTAAAAAAAAGTTCAGTTTTCGAGATTGTGTGAGTTACTCAATACAAAGAAACGAGGGCTAATTTAAAGGTAACAGCGCAGGATAAGTAACAGTGCACGAGTGTGTACGCAAACACATTGCACTCTATTCACTCAGTCTCAAGCCGATAGAACGGTAAACACGAGATAGATCCGGCGTAAGAACAACTCGACGTGATTTCCATGGAAGTAAATACTACCAACTTCCTAAGCCCCGGCTGCGGTCTGAGACAGAAAATGTATTGAGATATTCTTCTCAACCCAACAGCTTGTTTTGGTCGGCTCTGGGATTTGAACCTCAAGGTCTTGAACTTTATAAGCTAATTACTAGATGAGAATAAATAAATAGTTTATTTGATAACAAGCGGGTAATAGCTAGTTAGATTATATTGTAATTTTATAGCGATTATGATTATCTGCAATCAGATTATTATGCCATTACTTCTATTGATATCACGTAATTAAATTAATTTAGTTATTATTAAAGCTAATAAAGATTACAATTTGCATAAGCGATGTATGTTTTTTTTAAAGTTCATAAGCACATGAAGATGCAATTTAGTATTTAATACCTTTTTTTATATAAAATTATTAAAACGAAATAAGGTTGATTTTTCAATCGTCAATACACTTTTATATAAATAATTAATTAATATCACACGTTGATAACTTTTATATAGAAAAAAAATAAAAACAAAAAAGAAATCATGTCTTTTCTTTTCCCCTCGGCAGCTCTCGGTAGCTCTTTATGTAATCATTCAATTAAAGACAAGATTGCCTCTTAAATCACGATTCAAATTGAACATAATTAAACAAATAAATATGAAGTTTGTCAGTGATTTCAAAATAACCCTGTGCCTTTTTCATGTTAACATGGCTATTTGCGATTTACGAAAACCAAAATAATTAAACTACCTAATAATTTAATATTTTACATGTATTATTCAAAAAATATAAACGTCGATATGACAGATTATAAGAGATTACGTCACAAATAGAATTTCTCGCTGGCGAAGCCGCGGATTTTGCTAGTTGTTAAAGTATATTTAATACACTACGAACCATTTTTTTTATTCCAATTATTAGTTTTAAGCAAAGATTGAAATAATAATTAAATTAAAAAAAACATCACGCTATAAGGTAAGCATGTAACAGTATGCTCTTATAATTACATTCTGTACCAGTAGCGTGTTATGTTATGCAGGTACTCTATCCTGGTCGAATCTTCGTGTAGCTCACGTGACTATCTCGTACATCTGGACTTCAAACAATAAAACATCATTAGATAAAGAACAAGGAACGTAGTGTAACGGGTGATTGTCCTGAGGTGTTATCGAAGCGAGTTCGATTCCTGTTTGCATTCCTTTCGCGCTCGTAAAATTCAAACAATGGCGTTTGAACCGTGAGCGTATATTACCCGCGTTATAAAATATAAATCACTTTATAAAATTTTCTATTGTAAATAATAATTAATCATGTATTTGGACAAAACTAGGTTTACTTTATACGTATTTTCGTAACGTATTATATGTCGTAAAATATGTGCGCGCGTGTGTGTATATATGTGTGTGTAATTTTGCACATATTTATACATTATTCAGTATTTAACTGCGATTATACCTTTTGTCTGTGCTATGCTTGCAGTGTTCTCATTATAAAACTCATAAGGCTTTATTGATGTTTTACCGCGCGTTATTTTTCACACTAAACATACCTTATTTTTTATTCATAATATAACCAACAAAAAAATTATATGTATTTTTATGTTATACATTACAAAACCTTAGGTCACACATACACATTCCACTTAATATGCAAATTTTGACTAATAAAACACAATTATTTTGCATTTAAAATATTTTTAAAATTATCCTATTATTTACAAATTGATATAAAAAGTACATATAAGGAATGATTGCGAAGAAGTACACAGGTTAGCGCTGTTTACGCCGAGGTTTTATATCATTATTGTAAACTTCAACGCACAACATATAAGCCATAAACCTACTTTTCCTGTGTCTTTTGGAAAACTTACAAAAGGACTACCTATTGCTGCAATTTCAGCATTCTTACTCCGTATCTAAAGATGATTTAAGCGCTCGCTTGAAGGGCAAAAGCCTTCGATCAAGAGTATTGTTGATCGAATAATAAAGCGATAAAAACTTCGAGCGCTTTTTTTATTTTTAATCGTAACGTTTATTTTAACTCTTGTGCGAACGGTTGCTAATACTAGGAATAATAACAACATGTGCTTCGGCGGTACAATAAAAATTAATATTGATAGTACTAGAATATTACATGCATACAAAGACATCTGTTTGGTTATTTATTTATTGAAACAACAAGGAAACTGTGAGATATAATTTAGAATTAGTAAAAATAAATATCAATTGTTAAACCGAAAAACAGTAAACATTTTTATGCGTTCCGTATTAAAGGTTAAGTAAGCCAGTGTAGTGTAAGGTATGGGTGGTGTATAAATTATTAATTAACATTTATTATTAAAGAGATCAGCCCATTTATTATATTTAATTTTAAAAATTGAAATTATATGTATGGTAACTAGGCTAGGTAGGTAGGCTAAGGCCTACTCTCCCTTTTTGAGGAGAAGATTTGGACCTTATTCCACCACGCTGCTCCAATGCGATGGGTTGGTGAAATTCACATGTAGCAGAATTACTGTAAAATTTGACACATGTAGGTTTCCTCACGATGTATAGTCTGTGCAAATAAATCTATTAATAAATAATTAAACATGCCTTAAAATGTAAGCACAAGTTTTTTAAAGGGCATCGTTGTTATATTCACAAAAAATACCTGACAAAAGTGATTGATATTTAAACTGAATGCTCCGTACAAAATATGAATATATCCTATTCCTTATTATAAAAAATATATAAATTCAAGACAATTTTCAATTCAAATATTAGATATAAACAAGTTAATTATAAAACTAAGGTTATTTAAAATTGATAGCATTAATAGTTGATAATGTTGGGGTGCTTTGTTGTCTTACTAACGAAGTCAATGATATGTATTTATACTTCAGGAGACGTTTGAGGATATTGAAAAAAATACTAAAACAATATACATAAAACTTGTATCAAAACTTTCAGTGCGTTTCTAGAAGGTATTGATACATAATATAGTTATATTAGTTAATCGCGCTTCGCAGTTTCAGCGGCTTTATGGACCCCAAACTACGGACTACAGAACCCTAAGCAACAAACTTGACATGTATCGTTTTCAATTCCTTTTATAAAATATTTTAAGGACGTTCTTACAATGTAATCTTTAATCTGTGTGTAATGGTCCTTAATTACGTTTATAATTGAAATACAGAAATTTAACGCGCGGAATGACTGTTTTTATATCAGATACAAACATTCAGGATATCCGTTTTATATAAAAAATTCGATTCTTTTGATTGACAGCGCCAGAGATTGTTCAACTTTTCCCATCGTCGGAATCCTGTAATGATTTATTTTTATAAGCTAATTTTGTTTCTTTTGACTTTAGCATACTTTTAGATTTAAAGATTTTAATAGAACATGAATTTATTTTTATTACTTAATTAAATAATAATTATATATATATATATATATATATATATATATATATATATATATATATATATATATATATATGTTTTCATTAGTTAGCATTAGTTACATTACGGCTACAGTAAATAGAAACAGTACAAATCATGGTACAACAGGAAATATTATAGTGTTAAGTTTGCGTTGACAGGCGCACACAATTTCCTCACTTTGATAGTCCAATAACGAAGGAGAGACGCAGGACCAACGATTTACCGTGCTAACCGAAGCATGAGCTAAGCTACTTAACTCCGGCCTATTTCGACAAAATAATATCTTATTGGCCCGACCGAGAATTGAAACCTAGGAGCCATCGAATCTGCGGCCTCCTAAGGTAGCTCTTATACCAATGAGCCAGTCATTAAAAAGATACACACCGATGTTTCACGTGTTGTACGCATGTCGAAGCGAAACGAGTATGTTTTTCCCAGTGAAAATTTCTTAGAATCAAAATATCCAATATGACATCAGATTTGAGTATGAAATTTCAGAATATTCACATATCCAGGTAGAATATATTGTTTCATTAAAATCTATCAACTAATTTCAAACTAAAATTGAATTAGGAATTATGTAAATGGCTATTAAGATAAATTAACAATAATAAAATAAAAAATATTTTTGTCATCTGTGTCAAATACCTACCACTAAACCTTACTTAACCAAAGTCCAAAGACACTTTATTCAAGTAGGCTCCAACGCACTTTTGAAACACTGCTTTGGCTCTTTTTATCTAAATTAATTTGACATTCGATAGAAAAAGACAACATTATTTATCTAAACACTGCTAAATCGCGTCTATAAGTAAGGCCGTATATTTTTACGTATTTATGTTGACTTTAAATAAAGTAAAAAAACGATGTTTCTATACTAAAGTATCAGAAATAACGAACCAGAAATGTCTAATGTGATTAGTACATTCGAGATTCAAACACTCATCTTTGACCTCTTATTAATCTCTGAAACAAAATAAAAACCAACTAACTTCCAATAAATTATACAACAAATAAAATACATAAAAGAAAACAATAACAATAATGGGAAAAGAGAAATATTATCGTAAATAAGACCAATGTTTCAGATCACGTGATACATGACACCGATATTTGCTCCCGTTATAAGAAACGAAAGTGCGTCCGGGCTTTCGGCGCGAACCCATTCGATCAGATTCAGTTAATCGACAATCGTTTTCGCTCGGCTTCGGATCGAAATCCAGGCAAACTTTAAAACTTGTAATCACTTATATTATACTAGGCGGCAGGGCTTTGTGCGAGCCCGTCTGGGTAGATACCACCACCTTAGTATTGTTGCGTTCCGGCTTAAAGAGTGAATTATTGAAAATTAATGAGAGAGTGTAACTACAGGCACAAGGGACATAACGTTTTCGTTCTCAAGGTCGGTGGCGCATTGGCGATGTAAGGAATGGTTAATATTTCTAACATGTCCAATGTCTATGGGCGGTGGTGACCACTTAACATCAGATTGCCCTATTACTCGCCTACCTATAACAAACAAACTAAGCATAAATACACTTTTAACCTCACTTTACAATATCTGTATTATGACAGTAATAAATATTCTCTTAAAGACATCAATGTAATATTGAAGGACGCTTTAGAAATTCATTGGTAATACCGACAGTCTGAACTGAAAATATGGAAACGATGTTCTCTGGAAAACTAACTAAAGCCTATCAATAGTATGTTAACAGAAATATTAATAGAATATATCACATATTTTCACTATGATTAGGGATACTCAGAGCATGACGTCCGCTACCGTGAAACCTCTCATTACATTTTAACCACTGCTTGCAGAAATATCATTTTATTACCAGGCAAGGAGCTACGTTCAATTTATGCATTTCTTTCAAGCATGCAATATTAACATATACAAACACATATAACATCTTGGTTCCCAAGGTTGGTGGCGCATTGGCGATGTAAACGATGGTTAACATTTCTTATAATGTCAATGTCTATGGACGTTGGTGACCACTTACAATCAGGTGACCAAGTATTATCAAGCAGAATGACTGGTTAGCTGAGTAGTACTGAATTAATAGCATAATTCAACACCTCTGTATGTTATTAACTGTTTTGCATCTCGCTTAACACGTTAGTGTTTCTACTTAAAAACATCGTGTGAACTTCACCAATATCCACACAATGGCCTAACGCATGACTACGTCTGAGTTTTGATAAAGCACCGCCGTTAAGTGCGGGTTAAGCTGATTTAATTATAGCCAATTGCAAATCTAAGATCTTGACAAAGATTTGTTTAAAAAAAAAACAATTATTTCGGACATAAATACCCACGTTTCGAGTTGTTTATGAGTTTTTATTCCTTGTCACTAAAACGGTTTTACCGAGAATTTACGGAGTGTTTCAAGGTTTATTTGCAGCTTATGAAAAAAATATCCTTCCAAGTTTAAATCTAGAATTATAACAAAATAAAAGAATAGCTGATTTGATCAATGACCCCTGCTACTCATTTTATCAGTAATGGCCACACGTTTGATTTTGGTGTCAATTTTTTTGGTAGTATTTAAAAATATAGTAATATATAAACATGTTCTTTCAAATATTTATTAAAGAAAACTATAAAGGAATCTTATCTGTTCAAGATATTATTTTCCAGCAACCAATTAATTATATTTGATAAAATTGTTTCCAAAAGAAGTAAGATTATCATACATTAGTTAAATATCATTATTATTATAATTCAAGTTTTAAAGTAGGTATAGTACAAGAAACGCCTATTCGTATAAATTTTATTACGATTTGCACGAATAAAACTGCGTGCGAAATCTACTATGAAATAATTTTGCTTGTTCGCATAAATTGTTTTCCCTACATTACAAGTGGGTTCCTATTTCTTGCGATAACAGTTCCCATGCTTTCGTTCACAATTGTCGTCGGTTTCTCCTCAATTACGGTTTCTTGTGACAATGGTATGTTTATATTGACAAGCACTTCAATGGGATTATTTCATTTAAATATACAATTTAGATAATGTCAACGTAAATTTCATTTATTTACTCATTATACATAACAGCGGACTATATATAACTTATATATGTATAACGTCACGGGACGCCGGTAAATTTTCACATCGGCACATCGAATTTGATGTTTATTGTAATAGCTTATTATTAAAAAAAAAAAAAAAAACATATAATGTACGTAATAAAATAACGATATTTTTCTTATTATTATCATATATAGCAAAGAAATATATAGTATACTTGCCACGCACAGATGATGAGTCAGTCTTACCCCAAAAATAACACATTATTCACAACAAAATTATACGTAATTTGGAATATATACATATTTTATTTAAATACATTTTTTTTATCTTAAATACACATATTATTAGACGATTGGTTAACAATGCGCTTATTGCAACTGACTGTAAAGTAAATTGTCGTCAAATTCATTTCCCACTTTTATAATGCTGTGTTTAGCCACTGAGATTTTTTTATTCAATTAAAAAAAAACATTCCAAAATATGGCAGACAACCAAAATTTAATTTTAGTTACATATTCTATGAGTCTTATTTTGTCTTAAAATTAAGATTGATTTGGTTACAAATCTTACATTTCATAATTGTAATACATTTATTTTTATTTAATTTTAGGAAAGCAAATGAGCCAATGGGTTCCTGATTTGCTAATAGCCACTGATCTGAAATTTACCATTGGTTGGAAGATCTAAAAAAAATTTTTTTTTTCTACGTTGGCAATACCGAATATCGTAATTTGTAATTACATCATACACAAAATCTTCCAAAACACAAGTTTCAAGTTTCAAGTTGTCGACCGCAGAGCAAAAATGAATTATAAACACAGATTGAACCGACACGTTAAATAAAACACCTATCGGTAAGAAAGAGACAGCACTAGCTAGACAAGGAAAGGGAGTCAATGAAGCCGCAATACAATAGATAAGATCTAAGACTAAGACAATTAATTATTTCTATAGGGCCATCAACCCATGCGTCATTTCGCGGTTCGGTGACGGCGAGCTATGCCGACACATACTTACACATATAACATGATGAGATTGTATATAAAGTTTATAATTTAATTTGATTTACAGGGAAACCGCTCATCGCACTATAGAAATAATTATATACTATAGTAATTTATTAATTAATACTTTATCTATACATTAAAGCATTCGTTACATAAATTTCGTTGTTTGTCAACTTTATGGTTCTATGACAGTCTAATCAATAAACTTAAAATATATTAGTTTTTACTAAAAAGGTTTCATGCATAATTTAAAAAAAACCCAACCAATAAAAATTTATGATCTTTGAAATATTTTAGCAAATTATATGCAAAATTTCTCAAAAAGGATTAGAAATTTCAACTTGTTTAATAAAATTATGTATATAAATATATATATAAATTAGTTTGTTATGAGTAAAAGCAGCGCGTTAGGAAGTCACTTCGCATCTCACTCTTAAAATATTGAAAACCGACTTACGGTAATATGCTATTTTGATGCATGCAATTTACTGGTGGTAGGGCTTTGTGCAAGCCCGTCTGGGTAGGTACCACCCACTCATCATTGTTGTGTTCCGGTTTGAAGGCTGTTTAAGCCAGTGTAATTACAGGCACAAGGGACATAACATCTTAGTTCCCAAGGTTGGTGGCGAATTGGCGATGTAAGCGATGGTTAACATTTCTTACAGTGCCAATGTGTATGGGCGTTGGTGACCACTTACCATCAGGTGGCCCATACGCTCGTCCGCCAACTTATACTATAAAAAAAAATGTTATAATTGTCACAGTCAACCATATAAATTTCTGCCGTCATCGTTTTCTGAACTGTACGCTTATTCTATTCGAAAATATTAAAGACTCACCGCAGAGAACGGTCGTGAAATGTCAGAAAATGTTATGCGACATTGACCATAATAATTACAATATTTCAAGAATACACGCATCAAAATAGCATACCATAAGTTGTCAACATTTCACAGGCGAGTAATGAAGTGAGTTCTAACAGAATCGCACTACAAGTTTTCAAGTTTCTTTTTAGAGAATAACTCTATTAGATCGCACAAGTTACACCGCAAACATAATAGTAATATAAAAGTAGTTACATTTTACGACTTTATATTCAACATAAACGGATTGATGTATGTTCATAAAATAATTATATTTCAAAATATGATTAATGATTGAAATTGCTGAACATTTATTATACACTATATTTGACAATTTGGTTTGCTATATAAGTATAATTATTGTGATTAAACTTGATATATTATGTATTAGATCATCGTCTATAAATCTTTGAAAAAAAAAACATTAATTAAAAACAAAGAAACTATCAAATAATCAAGTTGCAATTCATATACAAAAGTATTTAAAATCGCTGATATATTATTGTAAAGTAATAACTTTCGTTTAAAAAAAGGCAAAAATAGATATAGTTTATGTTAATATTTTGTAAGGAAAATATATTTAATTTATTATCCATGCACATATATTAGCCTCTAACGAAATATTCTCAACTACACGTGACGTAAATACTTTTTTTCAATAGTCTAATATCTTTTTACTAGGGTACAAAACATTAAGCCAACTCAATATTGTATTAATATTATTTCATGGATTTATTATATACAAAATTAAAATATATTGGCGTGTTTAATATGCATCGTCAAGTTACTTTAAAAGGATAACACTTAGCGTTCCCGCAATCAATATACCGTGTAGGCGATATTTTTGGGCAGAACGATGTATATCATTGCCTATATAAAACATTCAATACATGTATGGGTTCTTTATCAGCTTTTTTTTTATTAAAATGCTTAAATTTATTCGGTAATAATAACACAGCCAGTCTATCAATAACACTTATACATACATAAATAATAATGAATTCGTATAATTAATACTCGTGTGCGACACTGTTTTTTTTTTAAAACCCAAAATCAAATTGCATTTTTTTTGTTTTACAGTGCAACTTTGGTAACAGATAATATAATTATATCATACTATATTTTAATAAAAACTAAATTATTAGCCAAAACCTTATTTTATATATATTAAAGCATTTTTTTTTCTTCGCACTTCATTCGATGAAGTTGTTGATTTTAGTTAGTTGCGTACACAACAGTAGGTAAATAACATGTGGTACACACAATACAAAGGGACGGTGAGCTAGTGTCCTTGCAGTCACAAGAGACATAACAGCTATGTGGGTGCAATTTGACGGTGAAGGAAAACATCGTGAAGAAACCTACATGTGTCTAACTCCACTGAAATTATGCCACATGTGTATTTCACCGTATTGTAGCAACGTGGTGGAATAAGCTCCTAAACCATCTCCTTAAAAAGGGAGAGGAGGCCTTAGCCCAGCTGTGGGACATTCAATAAATGTTACTGGGTGCAATTTAATATATATGTAAAAGAAACCAATGGAAAACGTATTCTCTTTTTTGTTACAATTCTATTTAATTATGCGACAACGCCATTTCAGAACTCACGGCAGAACATAACAACATCTTTTGCAGAAAAGCAGTCTTGATTTTTGACGGCTCGTCTTAGCGATAAATCGATAAATATTAAATGGATTACTTTCTATAGTATAAGTAGTATAAGTCAATTTTTCCCCTAAGAATAAACATCGCACCCAATTCAGGATCCGCCAAATTGGTACAGAATTTGTCGTGGAATGTTGGAATGCTTTTTATAAGTTAAATTGCATTAAATTTTTACTAAACAATGTTGGTTTTGATTTAACGGGCATACGAAATAAGTAAAATTGTGTTTAAGATAATAAACCTCACGTAACATGAAAAATGGTAAAAATGTAAAATAGTAAACAGTAACTTTTCTAGTAGTAATCTACACTTATCACGCATGAAAATCAGTCGTGTTTGCCTGAACTTAAATCAGGATCGTCTTGAATCAGAATCAGGAATCTGGAATTTCCGTTTAAGACTCAAACGTTAAAACCACAGTGCCATAACGGCTCTATATCCACTGGCTACTCTAGTCGGTAACGACCAAATCCTCTCAACAGAAAGCGTCCATTACATACTAAATGAGATTTCACCGATAAAACGAACAAATGAATCTTGCATTCACGCATAGATAATGTATTTATCTACCTATATATTACTTATCGTGTGAGAGTTTCGATAATTCATCCTTTCACGAGCGCAATCGGCGGAAAATTCTGATTTATATCCGTTCGTTACATGTTTTTTTATAGCTTTACGTTTTTAAACAATCGTTGTATTCAATTTGCATTGTCTAATTAGTTAGATTTATGTCCTGTAATGATTTACTGTACGGATTTACTTATAAACGTTGCTTAGATGTATTGTTAAATATAGATTTCGCTCTTTCTATCATAATTGATCTGTCATTCGAAAGAAAAAGACAGTATTGTTTAATTAATCACTATCTCAATGCTTATAAGTAAATTTCGAATTTTAAATTTCGAACATTTGGAACATAACGATATTGCTTACCTAACTTGTCTTTAAGCACTTTAAACATAATGTTATAAGATAAATGAACCCCTATCCTTTGTTACTCAGTATCGAATCGATCCCTCCATAAAAGGTTAGGTGGCGGAGATTCCTAAACCGAGTATTTTAATCACCGTATTTAATTGGCATTATCGTAAATTTTATATCAACGTAGGCGTTTTACTTAGTAACAAGTGCGTTGACTTATTATTAACAATATTATTATGTGTCACCGCTAATATAATGCAATCGAAATGGATGTAGCTTTTATATTTTTTGAAAGGTATTAGGTTTAATAATTTGATCAGAATCATAATTACACAAGAAGCTAACTTCTTAATAAAGACATTTTCAATCCGATAGTACTTATCGTAATGTTCGGCATGCATTGCAAAGCCTTTTTTGTAGACTATCCGACGTGACTTGCGCTAAATTATTCATCTTGTTCAAACGTATACCAATTTTAATGGCGATTCTACTAACCTATAACGATTACGGTACGTTTCCGATTCAATTCCAATCCTAATTTGACTATTCTATATTTATTCGAATTGAAACCGAACCGATATGATGTTACCATTATGTCAAAAACAAACTTATTTGTTAACGTTTATACCAATAGTAGATAATTTAATTAAACGAAGTTTACGCTTCGATTCGATTGGGAAATAGTGACAATTTGTTAGTAAAATTGGCCTCTGTTGAACGACGTCACGAAATTGACGTGCTGCACCATTTCCTGGCGAACCAGTGTCGAGGTATGTGGAACAACTTCCTAATGATCGGTCAAAAGGTTCTGAAGTCTATACTCAATTAATTTCAAACAGATAAACCAACATCCATTTTCATATTTACATATGGATAGCAGAACTACCAAGAAGCCTTCTGCATTCAATTTAGAATTTTAAAAATCAAAAATCATTAATTATCAAATGATAGTATTTCATTCATATATATGTCATATGATAAGCAAATTTAACAATTTGCGAGGTTCTCTTTGTATTTATCTTCATCAATCGCGACCCACACTCGCCCACTATTGGGTTTATTTCATATTTCTCACGCCAACTCCTAACCTAGGATGATATAATTAATTACTATTAATTATCATGTAATTTCGAGGAAACTATGATTAAGTAACTCGAATAAGTAATATAAATATTTAATTAATAGTCATGTTATATTACAGACTTAAAATGATATTTTTGAAAAATGAAACTGATTTTTTTTTACATAAAATAGTAAGAAAAATTAATCATTCCTTTCATCGTCAATGCGCCACAAACATTGGGAACTAAAATGTAATTTTCTTTGTGCCGGTAGTTACAATGATTCGCACTCACCCTTCGAACCGGAATACAACAATACTAAGTATTGCTGTTTGACGGTAGAATATGTGATAAGGGGTGGTATCTACCCAAATGGGCACAAATCCTACCAAACAAATAGTTGAAAAACAAAGAAAGGACTAAACTATACAGGTGGTATTTGTGTCTGTGTATATATTGTCATCACAAGCATCGAAACATCAAAAGTCTTACAAAATGTTTCAAAACACTTGAGTTCGTCAGAGTTCTCATAAAACATGAGGGCGACATTCATATTTATATTGGGTAATCGTATTTTATGGTATTTTATAATGGAATTACATTTATTACTGTAATTTACCGTATTTATTTAATGTATTATTGAAGTATGCTTACAACACATAAACTTAGTATTAACCTACTCCTATTGATGTATCCGAGCGGTCGACACGCGGTAGAGGCTGACTGAGACTTCGAGCGTCAGACGAGTACTGGTGGTAGGGCTTTGTGCAAGCTCCTCTGGGTAGGTGCCAACTACTATATTTAGATATTCTACCGCAAAACAGCAGTACTTGGTATTGTTATGTTCCGGTTTGAAGGGTGAGTGAGCCAGTGTAATTACAGGCACAAGGTACTCAAAATCTTAGGTCCCAAGGTTGGTGGCGCATTGGCGATGTAAGGGATGGTTAACATTTCTTAGAGTGCCAGTGTCTAAGAGCGTTGGTGACCACCATCAGGTGGCCCATACGCTCGTCCGACTTCCTAATCTATAAAAAAAAAGGTAAGCGTAAGATTTCAAGCGTCAGGTGACGTCAGCGTAAGATTTGTTATTGTAAGTGCATTAATGAGTACGTGAGATCGGTACACGGTAGAGGCTAACTGAGACTGAAAGCTCACACGTACACACATCAATTCTCATGAGTACCCCGGGACTCGCAACATTTTTTGTTTAAATATTCATGTGTATGTAAGTATATAGGTAATAAAAACACTACCCACCCTGATCTCATTTACCAAATCCCCTAACTCAAAGGTTATCTGGATGAAAATGTTAGTAAATGACAACGCCGTCTTTTGTACTGTATATATTTTCTTTTTTGAGCTTATTTTTAACCCTACATATGTAATGTGGTGTTACAATAAATAAATACATACATATGTACAAGGACATTTTGTTCCCTAGCATACTTAATTACAAATAAAATAACCGACTCAATTTTTTTTGCGGTCTTACTGACTTGCTCGCGAAGAAATAATTCTTCAACGAGTTGCTCTATTCGTTCAAGGTAAGAGGTAAGTCACATCCGCGCTATAATTAAAAATGTGAAAGTTACTTTGTTTGATTATTCAGATTTCACGCATCAACGCCTTAACAGATCACCGTGAGAAGTGCCCGGACTGATTGAGACCGAGGTGTGCATAGAATGCATAGAAATAAAAAAGGGAAACGTTATTTGGGTTTTTTTTTATAAAAATCTCATGTGTTTCTAAGGTTATTCTATTTTAGATTGATGGATAATATGTGTCAGAATTTGGCATGACGCAATCAGGAAAACATCAAATAAAAAGTACTGCTCCTATCAGACAAGCTCTGATCAAACTACAGAGCAGCCTCCTCTTTGAGTAGCCTACATTCTATTTTTGATTCGAGTTGCTATTATGTCAGTTGTCAAAAAATCAGAAATATATATATAGTTTTTCATTATTAAAAACAACCAAACTAAATAGTTGTATTTACTCAACTTCTTATATAACATAGATGTGTAAATCATGATGCGTTACACGTTCGGAATTCGTCTGCGCATGATACGGTTCATATCACACGTGATAGTCTTAGACAGTGACGGACGTGATGCCAGATGGCACTCGAATTGCACATGCGTCCTCCTGGCACCGATTACATTAACATAAACACGTTAATCTGAATTTCTAAAGTAAAGAAAAAAGTATCTAATCTTAGTTGCAGAATTATTTTTGTATGACAAATTATATAAGATTTGTTCTTCTACCATATATTGGGACACTCGTGGATTGTTAATTGTAACCGAAATCAAAAAATTAAAGAATATTTTATTCAATTAAGCTCTTCCAAGTACTTTTGAATTGTTATACAAAATTATATGAAATGTTAAGCAATCATTGATTCAGAATGTTGGTTCTACTTTACCTTAAAATTTATATTAAGATATACAGTACTCAATAAAAAAAAACTATATTGTAATCTTTAAATAATTATTATTAAATGTTTCATGAGCTAAAATACGCACACTTTTTACTGGTGGTTGGGTAGGTACCATCCACTCATCAGATATTTTACCGTAATTCTGTTCGGTTTGAAGGATAAGTGAACCAGTGTAATTACGGGCACAAGGGACATAACATCTTAGTTCCCAAGGTTGGTTGCGCATTGGTGATGTAAGCGATGGTTAACATTCCTTACAATGCCAATGTCTTTGGGGATTGGTGACCACTTACCATAAGTTGGCCCGTATGCTCATCCCCATATATCGCCATCAGAAAAACATCCCCAAACATTTATATCCTAAATAGACTATAAATAAGGAATAATTTTCTATTTAATAGTCATGTTATGATAAAAATTTCATATTTACAAACATGAAATTGAGTCGAGTAATATTTTATTTTCATCTACAAACTGATGAAGCGTTCTTTGAACATCAATTATCTTGTACTTTGTTCGTCGGTAGCGCAAATGAATCGTGAAATTAACATGTGACTAAGTAGGTGGCTAATTAATACAGTGTAGATATTATGGTGTGATCTTCAAACCATTATAAAAAGCGATGTTTTATGAGATAATCAGTAATTAATAAAAAAAATAGATTTGAATAAGTTTAGCTTGCCGTATTAAAAGTTACTGGATCATGTTGAAAATGTCCCTGTAAATACTAACGATGTCGATTTACGTCCATACAAATATTGGGTTTCTTTTCACTGTATTTCTTACTAAGATTCAATGTTTCCAATTTATGGCAATCAATTACCTTCGCCTAACTTTCTTAACAGACAACACTTTTAAATTCATATAACCTGGTTAAAGTTAAGTAACAGTAAATATTATATAGCTAGGCCACGGCCTCTTCTCGCTTTAAGAGCATGGTTTGGAGTACATCCCTCTTCTTCTTCTTCTTCGAGTGCCACTCCGACTAGCGAAGGTTGGCAGTCAGCTTGGAATACTCCTTCTTATTCTTCGCGAGGCGAAAGAGATCGGCAGCACTCGCAATTCCCGTCCCTCTACGGTTCTCCAATTCGGGTTGGTGAATAAACATTTGGCAGTTTTCATCCGACGATATCAGATGAACGCCGCCGAAATTTACTTATAATTAAATTATGAACACAATTAAAGTACATAAAACATCTTCGGTTACAATTTAATAGTTAAAGACTAATAAATTATAATGACTAACCAAATCTATTTATCCTAGAATAAGATTCTTATCATTATCTGTTATATCATTGCATCATGAATTTGATTGAATTCCGTAAATCACGCAAATTGAGTAAAACCCTTATGCTAATAGCAATAATGCCACTATTGCTGTTTTTTTATACAATAGGTAGGCGAACTGGCAAATGTCGGTCACCTGATGGTAAATGGTCACCACCGCTTTTGGGAACTAAGATGTAAAGCCCTACTATCAAGTTAACTATGAATGCATATGTTTTACTTAATATATCCAATATTATAATTAGATTTTTGCTCAGTTGAATCAATTTTCACGAGTGCCATTATTTCACTGTTTATTTTCATTAAAGATTTAAATCCGTCCAAGCGAGAGACGTGTGCATGATTGATCGGCTGTCTCCAGCGCGCGATGCCGTGAAATTATTCACATAATGATCAACAAAGCTATTTAAGATATAATATATTATCTATAACACTATATAAAGCTATTTCTCATTTATTAACATAATATAACACAAATATCATTAGCATTTAAAATAGTCCTAATTGTCAGTGAATTATATTGACAATATTCCCATCTATATATATTTATACTAATATAATAATGCGCAATTGTGCAACTTTGTCTGTTTGTTACGCTTTCACGGGGACCACTGAAACGATTTTGATGACATTATGAAGCAAGCTTGAATCTCAAGAGACACAGGCAACTTTTTTAAACGTAACACCTGTCCCCTCGCTCTTAAACTAGTTCTTCGTAATAAATGTATGTTTTTCGCTTTGTTCTATGTGCGTTTCTTTATCGTTTATCTGATTGCGATAAAACTTTAATGGGCTGGTTTTACGCTCACGGTATTACGACATAGTATTACATAGAGATGTTTCGACGGTTAGAACAATATCTATTCTGCATATGTGTACCACTTAATGACGCTAAACCTCTCTAGTGTCACTCTCTCTAATAAAAAGAATATGTCTGTTATTTGTAACCACGCTCCATCTTTTTATTTAACCTTTCCCTAGCCTAGCTCTGTAAAACTACAATCTAATACTAGTCTTCATTAACCACCAATCCGCATTGGATTAGCGTGGTGGAATATGTTCCACATCTTCTCCTCAAGAGAGCGAGCTCGGCAGAACATTTACAAGCTGTTACTTAACTTTTTTTACCTTTAGTCAGTCAAAAATTATGTGTGAGAAAATCATGTGTGTATATATTGTTACAAGTTATTTGCGTGCTTGTAACGAATTTATCAAAGAATTACAGCATCTAAATACGTATTAATCAAATGATATTGTTAAGATAAATCAATTATACAACTCATCTCGGTAATTGAACGTAAATATCTTGTTAATACAACATATTTCAGATTGATTTATGTACGAGCCATGAATATTACGCGTATTCGTAGCCGTTATCCGTGTCATTAAGCATAGAAGTTTCAGTTATGTTTTATTAGTTTTCGCCCGCGACTTCGCTCGTTTGTTTAGGAGTGGGCGAGTGTTAGGTATAAAAAAGTAGCTAAAGTCCTTTCTTGAGATCCAAGCTTGCTTCATATCAAATTTAATCAAAATCACTTCAGTGATTTAGCCGTGAAAGCGCAACACACAGACAAAGTTACTTTACTTTTTTTTTCTTTTGACCGCAAACATTATAGTTTTTTATTTCTATTATAAAATGCAATAATCATTGATGTAAATCATTACGATAGCAAGATAACAAAATAAAAAAGCAAGTTTCGACAACACATGACAGTAGCGTAAAATTCTCTTTTTTTTAATACTATTTGAAATGAAAATAATACATGTTCTGTAGAATCGATTTAGATATACGAACTATTCGATGTTTTTTTATTTGAATAAAAAATTATTTAGCATATTAGTATGTGAGAAGTGTTTTATAACGAGACGAAAAAGGCAGTGCCAATATGACTTCTACGGAATAAATATTACATGTAGTGTCAAGTTCGAGGATGTAGGGTTGTCAATTAAGTAAAAAATATACATATTTAGCTTAATTTTGATTCGTATACATTTGATTAAGTTCTATATTAAAATAAAATATAACACATTTTATTACTAAATAACAAATATTAATAAAATGTGTAAATATTAAGCAATTTGTATTGTAATCTTACTTTAACTACATTTTTAGTCTAGTAGATAGCTTGTTTTTTAAATTTTTATTTAATTAAAACATAAACCAATAAATTGGCTGGTATACCTTACGAATCTATAGAGAATTTGGTAATGGCACCAGCATAAAACTTTAGAACAAATGCAACACACATGCACACACACTTCTTTTACTATTTAAGCATTATGAGGCCTCGGTTCGTTTGGTAATGCCAAAAAATCTCAATAATACCTATTTATTCCTAATTACTAAATAGCTTCTGTATATATAGAAATAAATTAAAAAGTTAGTAACATACTAGTGTCAACCCTAATGAAAGCACGTCAATTTACTTCCTTAAACGGACAGGAAGCGGTACGAAAGCTCGTGAAGCTCATGATACAATATGACTATCAATGTAACAAATATATACTGTTATCGAGTTATTGACCAGTAAAAATTACGAGTCGGAATGCTGTCGGCTTCCGGGTCTTGATTCTGTTAAATTAAAAAAAATGCTAAAGTCAAAAGATGAGTGAGATAAACTAAGCACTTAGTAAAGTATTAATTCGAAGAGGGATGTTATTGAGGACGACAGTTTGGGTAGCCACGCACCACCACGAAATCTATACTAATATTAAAAATGCGTAAGTACTCTGTTAGTAGTAGTTGTAAGTCTGTCTGTTACGTTAAACCACGTAACCGATATTGAAAACGTTTGGTATGAAGCAGCGGCCGAATACTAGTGAATTATAAACACAAATTAGCTTATGAAAACTGATTGATGCCCGAGTTTGATCCGCAATTTTAGTTTAAAATGTATTCAAACCACTGAACCATCTTCTCATTGAACTCTATCCATTGATAACAATCTATTTATTTAGATATAATAATATAAAATGGAAAGAACTTGCATGTTCACTGATAATTAATATTTCGTTTGCCGGAGCGCAGATTTGCGCACCCTAATTATAATTTAATATAAATATACAGGGTGACTGGTGAATTAGTATCAATACTTAAGGACGTGATATTTGACGACCATATATGACCAAAAAAAAATACATATAACATAAATATTAATAAACTTCTAAGTAAAGTTAACCAAAAGTTATGTAATTAATTACGCGTCATGTGGACACCCTAGCTGCGCTGACGACACAACACAGTTAGGTACATTTAGTTATCGCGCGGTACTTTACCTACGTCCAAACGCCGCCGCGTGTTAACAGGGTAGCAGGCTACCTTTGATAAACAAGCATGATCCAATCCCCCTTCATACTTTAAACCTGGCTTAGAACAGGCAAAAATCCCAAAATATTTCACTCGTTTAAGCAACAAATTTGTTGACTAGGTAAATGATATGAACTTGGGACAAAAATTAACTGTTTACCTATCTTGGTATTTCCGGCGTATTTAAAAATGGAATCATACTTATTTACAACGATTGTCAATCATTTAACTACCTATTTACCTACATAACTACACTAACCTTAACAAATGTTCAAAGTGAGCTCCTGCTCGTGTGATACACAGTTCGGCACGTTTACGCATATTGTCTTTCACACGCTTTAACACGAATGGGTCACTTTACTATTCACAGTATTCACAGTATTCTGCATTTGTGTATTGATAAGCCATACCTAATTACTAATGACGGGTCACACTCACACACGAAAGATTAGGTATACGCGTAAGATCGATCGCTAGGGGCGCGCGCGCGGGAAGATGGACGAACCTTACGGCGGCGCTCGCCCGACTAATCAGCCGCGGGGCAGGGGTTGCGGGTGGCAAACACCACGCCGCACGCGCCGCGGAAATATGTCCACACTTTATTTATTTAAAGTAAAATTTTTGTAAATTTGGTCAAAAATTAAGTACCTATTTTTTTAACATAATTCGAATGAGAATTATGTACCGATTATGCTCCTAAAATATTGATACTAATTCACCAGTCACCCTGTATATAATACAGATTGAGTCCAGTTCAAAATTGGGTATTTGTCAATCGCATATGCCTATCTTTTTGGACTTTATTTATAATAATTTGCAGTTATCACACACATTATTATCCGTTCGACATGTAACTATTTTATAATGATTTAAAAATATGTGTTCAAAAATATATGTTTAAATATATATATATATATATATATATATATATATATATATATATATATATATATATATATATATATATATATATATATATATATATATATATATATATATATATATATATATATATATATATATAACAAATATATATATATATATATATATATATATATATAACAAATATATATATATATATATATATATATATATTATATATATATATATATATATATATATAACTCGGAACAATCAATATTTTCTGTATTTAAATAGACACAAATAATTTTCGGGAGGTATTTAAATGTGGTATCTGTTGGCTTGTACATATCATAATTGCTACACTTTCTTTATTTACACGACGACATATTTGTTATTTATTGTCATCGAACTTGTGTGACACAAGGCGATGAACGACTAATAGCAAAACGTCAAAAAACGTCACAATTGGGACGTTTTTGAGTCTTCAGCTTGCGCTAGCTAACAACATTATTTTTACATGTATAATATTTCTATTTTAGATAAAACTCACATCACAATCACGAAACGTTTATAAATATAAATCTTTACCGTAACATAGTCTTTGTACTTAACTCAACAAAACATCCGATAATTTCAAGTAAAATTCCCATAAAATGTCCATAATTTACGACTCTAATTATTATACATGTGTTCTTTATTTACAAAACGCTTCCTGGTCCCTAAGGGACTTGAGCTATAACCTATGACGACCGACGTAGAAAAACAGTCGTTAAAAACACATAAAATTATGTATTAACAACTAAAATAGAGAGTACGGCCCTTTTCTAGTACGAGCAGCTATACAAAATTAGCCTTTGACTCTTCTTTATGTTATAGAAATTGATCTAAAAAGTGACCATTCTTTAAATGTGGTAGCTATGCTAAAGTTAGTTAGTTTGTTAATTGTTTCACGTCTTAAGTACTTAACCGATCAATTTGAAATTTCACGTACATGTTGTCATGTACAGAAAAGAATAGACCTATTTTTTTTAAAGAGAGTATTAATTCTTGGTATCTATGATCATTTTATTTACATAATTAATATTATATTTTTTTATTTTCTTACCTGCTTAAGGAGACGTATATTGGTAAAGTAGCCATGACGAAATGTGGTGTTGCCTGTAAAGATTATTTTCGAAATTATTTAATATACACATACATATTTTGCTGATATCACCACGCTTAAAATATTAAATCTTATTAATCTGCAATTATTATTAGTATATACTTTAAAAAAATGTTAAATTGATTTAATTGTTACCTTTTTTGAATAAGTAAGTTAAAAAACAAAGAGTTGAATGAAATCTTTTTTGTCCATTTAAAAAAAAAACGAACAATAACGATAACTAATTGAAAACCCTTAAACCGGACGCAATATCTGTTCGGTCATAGACAATAGTCGATGGGATTTATCTATTGTTTCGGCCCAGATAGCATAATAGTTGTACTTTTTAATTTATGTTTTTTTGACAGTTTATTTTTTAAACTTGAAAAAAACAGAATCATTTTATAAATAGAAAATGAAAAAAAGATTTATTATTAGATTTTACATAATAATAATTACTTTTAACATTAATTTAAATTAAATATTCGTTTAAACATCACCAAAACCAGCCCGGAAACTCATTTAAACATTTTCCATAAAAATTCTCTTCAAAACACCCTAAACAATATAGGTCCTGACTCTTAGTTAACAGGGAGGGCGAAAATAGGGGAATAAAATCAATAGAGGGTACTAAAGCAATTTCTAAACGATCTCGTCGGCCATCCATCCTCTTTTATTTATATTACACTTTTAGACTATGAGTCATTTTAATAACGTAATAAATAATTCAACATGCATATATGTATTAGCTAATACTAAACGGACTTCGGTTTCTCCGGAGAACGTTAAAATATATATATTTCGCGACATGTATGTCTTCTCTTATTTAAAAATAATGATATTTAAGATGATTGAATGCGGTTGATAATCGAGGGGGGATGCAAAGCCCTGGACTAAATCGCAAAAAAATCGCAAGATCCTTCTTTAGATTTATATTTTAAGCCCCGTCTTAAAAGCTTAAGCTGTGTGTGACATACTCGTATATCTTTTATGTATATACAGATACAAATTTACAAATATGTATGTTTGTTCAAAAAAAATTATTGAAACTACGTACTCTTAAAATAGATTGGCCTACAAAAGAAGGTTCTTAGAAACTTAAGACGTTAATTTTATCATAAAGAAGACTGCTAAATCGAAGTTGATTAAAATCTTACTATTCAGCGTCGAATTAATGTAATTTGTAATCCATATTTATCATCATTAGTCGCAAAAAATCTGTGAAAAAGAAATTCATGAACATACAAGATATATTTTTAAACACACATTCGTAAATATGGAAAATTGTCTAAATTTAGACATTCAAAAATCGAATCCATTACAACAGACACACTATAATGGCATCCACTTAGAAATGGTAAGTTAAAAATGTAAGTATCTATATTAATAAATACGTATAAATAAGACAACTTATAAAATAAATATTAATTTGAATAATACATATATAAATTGTTTATTTATATTTGGTTACTAGGATACTAAGAAAATTTGTTAAAAAAGTTACGTAAAACTTTATAATTAAAAAATAATTATTTCAAATACATACAAACATTAACATACATTTTCAGAAACAAGACTAATAAATTGTTATACTTACAGAATCTTTTGAAAACTTGGATTAAAAATTTACAATCCACCTATCTTTATAGATTGTACATATTATATTGTTTATAAAAAATAACTTTTAAACCACAAACACAACACAAGTTTTATCAATAGAGGGCATTGACACGAAAACACCAAAAAAACAACGTCCTTGCCGCGCTTTTCTACGTCAAACGTGCGTGCGTTCCGTCACTGAATTATTATCTGTGGACGAAAATGGCCGCTGTGTCTGCTAGCCGTTTATTTTTACTGCAGCTTTGCATGGGGTAGCTAACATAGTTTGGGGTAACAAGTGAATTATCCAATCCGCGCATGCGTGGTCGCGACACTTGTGCGCGCAAATTAGCGGGTATATTAGAAATAGAATTATCGTGTGGGGTAGATAGAATTTATAGGACTTGCGTAATATAAATATTATTGTGTTGTTAGTTAAATAAAGTTTTTAGTAATTGGTCGACCTTGACAGAGAACTTATGTAGGTATTTGTATTAATACGCAACATAAAAAAGTTATCATTTTTTAACAAAGGTACATACACAATTTAGGGCTTATAATAAATATAAACATAAAAAAATAACAACCTTAATATATAGATTAATATTTTCATTACATTATACACTCAATTCGTTTTAAGCTTTTTTGAGCAAGAAAAACACCGGCAGTCACAGGAACTGCGCTCAGCTGACCGTGGCGCGTATGGCGTATGGGACGTGGCGTTGCTATGGTTTGTGAAGAAATGGTATTGTTGGGGCGAGACAAATGAATATTTATAACTTTAGCTCGTTCAACAATAGCGTGTTGAGTAATCGAATTTATATCGCCTGACTATTGCATTATATTAACGTAAAAGATTTAGTTGTGATCAAAACATTTCATTCTGTATTGAGTACACAGATATACATAATGTATAGGCAAATTTTAAAAGAATTATCAATTACACATTTAACCACGGGCCACAAGCGAAAATTATTCGTTAAAGTTTGCGGAAATCTTGAATTTTATGAGCCTTATACCTCTTGACACTGGTTTGATAAAAATGACTGACTTAAAAAAAATCTAAACAAAAGTTTATTACCATTTACTGATATTAGACAAATTATATATTATTATACTAATTCAAGGTTACGTAAATTGTACAATTCAGTTTGATAGAAACTTTTTTAACCATAAAAATTAGTCTTAAGTTATAGTAAGTAATAGGAGATTATTCTATTCTAAATTGGATTTATATTTATATACTTTTTTTGAAAAAATAAGGAATGAGAAGCAAGATAAATGACAGATGTTACGAGGATTGCTCTACGAATTTCAAAGATAGGAATCAAAATCTTGCGAAATATCTCAAACATTCTTCGACAATTAACACAAGTGTATTCAGATTATTTCCTAATAGTATAATTAATACTAAGGGTTTTTTTAGATACAAAAGAAAATATCAACTATATTGTATACTAATATTACACTTTATTAAGTAATGTTACCTGTTATTTCACTTCTTTCATTGGTGGTAGGGCTTTGTGCAAGCTCGTCTGGGTAGGTACCACGCACTCCTCAGATTTTCTGGTTACTGTTTGTTAGTCTTAGTTACTAGTTCTATATAAAAGTAGGAAAACAATATCGTTTAACTTAACTCGCTTTGCTTGCTATTTGATAATAAATTAATTGTTGACATTTCGGGAATCTCCGATAACTAACGCAAGTGATCCTGAGAATAATATAAAAACAACTGACAGAAGAACAGTTATCTACGAATAAGTAATCACTTATAGAAGGCCCCTTTAGAAGGTAGTAAAAAGGTTTATAGTTGATATAAAAATAAAATGTTATCGTTAAATCAATCGCTTTGCATGTTTTACAATATTGAATTAATTATAATAGTAACATTAAGTATTATAATAATAAAATGTTGTATTCAAACGACGTAGGACGTGAGGTAAGATTGGCAGGTTAGGTTGGCTTGTTAATTATGGAAATATTTTAGGGAAAAACACACTTGTATTAACTAAAAAAGGTATGAAACATAGTAAAATATATATTACACAATGTTATCGTTGCAATTAGATGTAATGTAAATATTATTACTACAGCTTTTCCATTTATATACGAGATTATACATTTTATGTAAAGGTATTTTTAACATAGAAATTCATATAGTTAATTAATATTCCTTAGGCACAAATATCACTGCGCACGCGCCAAGCAAAAACGTCCCTACTCAGAGAACGGAACGACACGCTTACAATCATAGTTAATGATTTATAATTGTTAGAATTAGAGATCGGTAACAATAAAGAAAAACTTATGGTTTTTCTTAATTTATATTAATTATAAAATAAAAAACTATGCGTTTTATACTTAAAATGTCCATCAGTTACGTAAAATGAGAATTATTATTCCTTAATAATCAATTGGTTACCGGTAACCTGTATTCAAAAATGACGTTCACTCGTACAATTCGCACTACCTATCACACAAATGGCATCGTTTATCAATATGACTATTCCTCGAATATATTAGTGCATTATTAACACGAACCGTTTGAATCCGCATAACAAATTCGTTTCAATGTCCTAAATAGTCGATCGATTGAATGACATCGAAGATCGAGGGGATGAAACGCCCCTTTTAAACCCAAAATCCTTTTACATTACAAAATAGTCTTCTCAAAATCAACTTTATATGTAGTTTAAGCTATGCGTGTGTGATTATATGTGATACAAAAGGAACTGAAACAAAGGCCAGCAATGCTATTCCATAATTAATTCAGTATCTCACTTGAAGACGGACTTACAACGTTGCGCAGACTTTCATGCGTCCTTACAATTTAATAATTATTATTAAGCAATTTTTATCGCAACTATTACATTTCTGACATTTAATTGATTCTGCTAAACGTCATTATTTCAGCCATAGCTGCCATCAAGAGAGAATAGACAAAAATCCGACAAGACTGGAAAGAGCTAGGCACAGGACGAAAGGCTTAACGTGCTTTCCAGAGCTCGGGAGTGTTCCTACCCACTCCCAAATTCCAGACTTCGAGTGGTTACAGAAAATCTTTAACAGCCACAAATGTATTTATTACACTTACATTTTTGATTATGTTTTCTCTGACATTCCCCTCTAATACAACTGTGATGACAGCTGTGAATCCTACACCAAATTGTTCAGTAATATTAATTTATATACCTACTTAATATACTTACAATCTCTCATAAAAACATTTAACAACTTTGAATAACACAAATACAATACTGAGAACATTGCAATTTAAAGTGGAAACAAACTCGTATTTATTTTATACTATTAGACTGTCACAATTATATTGAATATATTTGAACAGTCGTGAGAAGTATTATGTTAGATACATAATATTAAATGTTAAATTATCCATACAGAACCCAGAACACGCGCTGGTGCACTCGTAGTCACGACCTTTACCGTTGATTTTGCAATCAAGTACAACACTGGTATTTAAACATATTTATTAATGCATTTTATATAAAAAACATGAATAAAATTTAAAAAAGATTGTTAAACAAAAAAGTTATGCAATATTTTTATTGAATAAATAAAAAGCGATTTGATTTCAATATTTTCAGTTCGATGATTTCTTCTAAATAAATAATCATTTAAGAAATTAAAGATCGCATTGCTTTTTTATTATTTGCGTTTGGGGCAAACCAACTTCATGCTTTTCGTGACATTCGTTGAGAACACATCCTTTATGAATACAGAAGCACACAGATCTTGGTGGTTCTAAAAACACATTATCAAATATTATTACATTATACATATAAAATGACGTACTACGTATTAAAACTAATAAAGATGTGTATTCGTTAATAAAACTATTAGTACTTTATGACTTGAATAGTGCTGCGGCCCGCTTTCAAAAGGATAGAATTAGTCTCCATAAAGCGTTTATACTTAATGACAAACATACAAAGAAACAATCATTTTTATTTATAAGGATTTGCGACTTTAATAAATTTACTAACAAAGTTTTTGCTTCCACTGAGCATTAAATAAATTATAAACACGAATTAAGATCTTAAAGTACCTTTTCGTTTTAAGAGATATGCTTTTCTGTAAGAATTTATATGATTTTGATGTGTAACGGTAACAGCCTGTACATGTCCCACTGCTGGGCTAAGGCCTCTTCTCCCTTTTTGAGGAGAAGGCTTTGGAGCTTATTCCACCACGCTGCTCCAATGCGGATTAGTGGAATACACATGTGGCAGAATTTCAGTGAAATTAGACACATGCAGGTTTCCTCACGATATTTTCCTTCACCGAAAAGCACGAGATGAATTATAATCACAAATTAAGCACATGAAAAACTTCAGTGGTGCTTGCCCGGGTTTGAACCCATGATCATCGGTTAAGATTCACGCGTTCTTACCACTGGGCCATCTCGGCTTTTTTTGTGGCTTTTTTTGATGTGTATTCATGAAATATTATAATTATTATGGTCAATGTTGTATATCACTTTCCGACATTTCACGACCGTTTTCTGCCGTGAATTTCAAGTTTGTTCTTACAGAATAGTCCTAAAGGCCTACACAAGCAAAACGATTATGGGCTGTTAATGGAATACCTCTTTTAACTAACTAAATGAAAAGAGAACCAAAGTGGACAAATCAAACAACAATAACCTATTAAGGAAAGACAGTAACTAAAGAAAACATACCTTCAGTCAAATCATCGTTATAATACAGCAAGATATCAGGAATGTGAATATTCTCTGGTAATGAGAACTCACTGAAGAGATCTCTTTCGTCAGGAATACCATTTTCTGCTAGAGTTTTGTTGTAGTCGAGTCCTTTGCCAAGATACCTCCAGGTGTATGAGAGCATGTGGCTATTATGAGGTAAGTAGCGCATCATGATCTGATATATCGTCTCTTCAGAGCAAACTTCTAATGTCACGCTGGAACCTTATTTGATAGAAATGAGAGGTTAAACTGGTAATGACACATATGAATTAAGAAATAGTCCTTACAAACAAGTCTCAAGACCCCTGGACTAAGATCGCAGGTCGGTCCAATAAAAAATATTTCGTTTTTCAGATCGATCGATCGTGTTCCAGATCTCTCTCTGATCGTGTCACTTTGTCCTCAAATATAGTAATGAGAGTGAACCTGTGCTTGCGCACACGTTTGTGGATTAGCTCCTGCGCAGTAGACTAGTCTCTGTTGAGACTAGTCTACTGCGCATGTCGTGAATCAAGAGGACATTATCAAACAATTTTTTTTATTAACCGCTTCAACGTATGTAAGGAGAATGGGACGGACATAGTGCTGAAGTCAATGAATTGGACGATTGCATAGTGCACTTGAAATTAGAAGCCAATTCAAAGAGATCAAAATTTACGTATAAAAGTTTATATGGTATAACGTATTATTATTATACCTATTCATTTTTATTTATCAATAATATATCTCAAATAAACTAATTACTTAACACAATTAATTTGAAGTTGAATACCAGTTAAAGTATTAGTTATCCTAATTGGCCTGGTCCTCTCCGTTACTTTTCCCACTACATTGTTCTCATCCAACCACCAAGGTTTCGTGATCGGACGCCAGCGTGTGGAGGGCACTACTGGCTGCTCATTACCTGGACCGTGTCGATGGTAAGGCGTCACTGAACCCACGACTGGATGCGTAAAATGTGCCCAATTATCACCATTAAACCAGTGGCTTAAATCTTTTCCAGCATACGCTAATACGGCCATTGCTAACTGAAAAAAATAGTTTTAGATTAAATTACTAGGTACATCAAATTTATCCTTGAAAAATCGGAAGTCAAATTGTTTTTGCTTGAACATGAATCCTACAGCAATGATTTATATATGGTCAGACTCGACTGCTATTATTGCAAGATCGCTGCAAGCGCCGACAACGGACATTGCGTGATAGATCGAAGCACTTAAGCGTATTTGCTTAGAAGCAGTTGACATGCGCTTCGTGCGAATCTTTGATACACGATTGTACTCAAAGATCGTTAAATGTTTTGTAAATTTCTCATATTCTTTCTCATATTCTTCACATATATCAGTAGGGTCATATTATCTTAACAGCTTGAAATAAATAATTAAATAAAAATGTTTACTCTTCTCCCATCACAATATGAAAATCCTCGTTTGAAGCAATTACAGTATTCCACGCAAGTGTCTTCGCAAAACCAGTTTTTAACTGGACACGAACAGCTTTTGTTGATGCACTTGCAGATCCTAAACTGTTCTTTCAGCCAAGAGGTAAGGTTCCGTACCACGCCGTTTACAGAAACCCAACAATCGGTAGCTTTATTGTGAAGGGCTACTTCAGCCGGCGTATACCATTCTTGTTTCGTATAAATCATTATAGTTATTTTATTTTTATTTTCGTTTTTTTAAAGTAAACAAAATTTAAAGTGATTATAATTTAGGTAAAAATAAATTGTTATCTTTTGACAGCGGTTAAAGGTGTATACAACAATAAAACGTAATGATGTATACTCTGTGCGAAACTAAATTCTCTACCTCCTTTTTTGATTGTATAAATTAAATAATTTAGAAATATAAAATAGTATACTGTTTAGAAATTTAAAAAAAATAACATAATGTATATTTATACTGAGTAAAAGTTTCGCTTCTTCATTTGAACATTTCAATTATTGTAGTCTAACATTTCAATTAGTCTAGTCTATAATATATACTTTATCTAGTCTATCAAGATGGGAACTTTCTCGAAGAGAATCATAATGTTTTAAGCGTAAATACCAATTGTCTATAAACAATAAGTTTATAAATTTCCAACCATTTCCATTATTAACTTCTTTCACGAGATGAATAAAAAAATAGCAAAGTTACTTAAGATGAAAGTAAGATATTGCTCTTTATCTTTTCTAATAAAAGTTGTTTCTTAAAGGTTAGAAAGGGATACAATTTAAAATAAAATAAGCAATATTTATTATAAATATATTATATAAATAAACATTTAGACACAACAATAACGTAAGAAGAATTTTACAATTGTAAGCATACACTCATTTTGAAGGCAGCTAAACAAGATTTGATTTAAAAAGCTGAATTTATCGTACAAATAAATCTATTTGAAATATTATTTAAGAAAAATAAACCTTTCCTTAACATTGACAATGTTGCTATTTTATATTGACTACTAAATAAAAAAAGTTCTATTATCAAAATAAATTGCAAAAAAATGCGTAGATGATATACATCTATTTACTTAACGGTTAATGCACTAGGTATGAGTGTACAATGACTTATATAAGCTATTAATTTATTAAGTCTGATAAATTGGCTGTTAATATATTTAATTATTACAAAGTAATAAGCACTCAGGTAACTTAGTACCATTATTTTCATATTTTAGAATTTGTAAACAATTATTTCACAATTAAATAAAAAACCACAGTTACGCACTTACTTTTTTATTTATTTTACGGCCCTGGACACAAGTCATTTACTACCCTTTCCTAAGGCATTTTTATTATATTAAATATATTGCCATATGAATTGTTTGTTGGTTGTGCCAACTTGTAAAATAAAAATAAAAACAAAGAAAAAATAAGTTTATTAAACGTTCGAAGGCTACTTTATTAATTTTTATTTAAGATCTTGTATTTATAAAGATCGGAGGCAACCAATATTTTGATCGTATGTCACTTATGATCGGAAATGAAGTATCAACCGCGCGTGCAGTGCGCTAGTGTCAAGAGGGCTGGTGCGGCGCCTGCGAGAGGTGCTTGACGATGTCGACCCAGTCCCAGCCGCGCGGCCGCTCGCCCGCGCGCCCGATCTCCGCGCGGTCCCACGCTCGACGTTTCTGCGATTTACTCATCTGTTCCTTTTTCTCAGGTTTCTTTGATTCAGTCTAAAATATTCATATTATATTATATTTAAGAAAAAAAGCCACAGTCACACTGTACACGTCCAGCTAAGTTAAGGCCACTTTCTGAAATTCTTCTTTTTAAGCATAAAAATTTTGAGTTTGAGTGTGTGTTTATAATTCATCTCATGTTCATCTTTTAAGAATAAATATTGTATACTGTATGTCAATAAATATTGTATATTGTATACTGGATCTAGAAAAGGCCTTTGTCCAGAAATTGTGACTTTACTTGCTATTATAATAATAATCGTATCTTACCTGTTCAGTAATAGCAATTTTTTCGACTCTCGCAACAACGGCTTCCTCCGTTTGTTCAGCTAAGATTTCCGAAACCTTTTCTTTGAGACATTCAAACAAGGTATATGTCATTGCGCATCCCACCCATTGATCAGCTTCCGCATTCACAATCGAAAGTATTTTATCCTTTACTGATGGTAATCTGGAAAAAATTGTAATTAAAAAACGGTTAGAATTTTACTGTCACATTGGTTTAGTAGCTGGCTTACAAGATTGTAGTCTGAACTCATAAATGTTGTACATTTTGGGTTTAAATCACAATAGGGTAATGAAAGGCTATTAAGATTTCCTTTAATGAATGAAACACAGCCTGAATTATGATGGATATCATCAATTAATTTAAAATCCATTAATCTATAAAGCCATTAGTATCCAAAGATGTTAGGACTATGCATAAGCCCGTCTCGGTAAGTAACACCCACTCATCAAATATTCTACTGCCAAACAGTAACACTATGTATTGTTGTGTTTAGGGTTGAAGGGTGAGCGGCAATGTAAGGAATGGTTAATATTTCTTACAGCTCCATTGCCTATAGACGTCGTGACCACTACCACCAATACCAGTGGCCCACTTGGCAATTCACCCAAATATAATTTATAAAAAAAAAATGCTTTTAATATTGTTCTTACAATAACTCAATTATTAGAGTAAGTGAGACATGATTACACCTGAATTTACACACTCTCTATGACATGCGCAGTTTGCTAATCTCTCTTTAAGAGCCGTAACCTCTTTAAGAAAAGCCATAGCCAAATTTAGTAGGACATCAAATTGCAAAGTTGTGCATATAAATTGAATCAAAATATTTTAAGCTATACTTACAAACTTTGATTATAAAATATTTCTAAATTGAAACTTGGCTTCTCAGTGGGATATGTGGGTCCCCATAATATTTCTAATATAAATGACTTATCTCCATCTATGTACTGAAATTGAAAAGGCACATTAAACAATTTGTATATATGTATAAGTTTATAACATATTTTAAACTACTTATATGTTAAATCGCAATAAAGTATTAACTGCCCCTATCGTCAAACACCCATTGTCGGGCCCCTAAAGATTCCAAAGCTATTCTGTTAATAAAACTTGATCAGCACTCCAACTTAGACATTAAGAGTTTTAAAAAATTTATTGACATGGCTAAACAATAATATTGTGTAAGCAATAAGTACCTTTACTTTATATATGAACTAGTTTCCCCCCAAGGCTTTACCCATGTGAAGTGAGAAGGTGTTAGGTAATTTATGTATTTTTCTGTATCCCTGATAATGCGTATGCAAAATTTCATGAGTTTTTCATCAGTTGAGTAGTACAAACAAAGAAACAAACAATCACACTCACTATCGCATTTTTATTATTAGTATGGATCTTTAGTTTTTTTCCGATTACAACAAATCCATATAAAACATGATATGAAACTACAGAACCTTATATTGATACGATTTAGCATCAACTTGTTTAAAGTTTTCATCTCCTTCATAAATAGATTTAAGAACTTCTATCTCCTCAGCCTGCTGCTCAGCATCATCAGACATTGTAATACTTAATGTGATCCTGAAATTGATTAATGTATTTTAAAGTTATGATTTAAATACATCTTAATATTGCTATAATAATACTATATGTATGAGTAATTATTTTAGAAAAAATATTATGCATTCTAATTCACTTGTCTTAAATCATTTTCATTTAAACATTGTTTTTTTCAATATGTACAATAAAACTTTTGTAAGCACATACTTTTAAATATATATTTTTCAGTTTGTAGTGTATAAAATAAGTTATTAGTGGTGTTTGTATTCATTTTTATTTATAAATAGTTTAAATATAACCTCAAAATGTAATGTTTTAATATTTTCAACATGCAAACATTATATTAACAACATCGCCACCAGATGTTAAATTAATGTGATATACGGATTTTGTCAAGAAAAAGTCATACATTTTTAAAGCAATACAATAAAAATAGGATATACCATTTATACTATTTTTGTTAGTGTATCATGCAAAAAACAGTCCGTATTTAAAAAGCACCGTTATATATTATAAAAACTGTACCTTTCTAAATAATATTAATAATTTTCTAAAATAAATTTATTTAATTTATTAACATGTTTTTCAGTATCCACAAAATCTTCACTTTCTTGTCTAACTGACATTTGTCAACCAAACAGCTGGTAACTTGTTGTTAGCTGTTGCCAAGATTAACAAAAGTTGACAGTAATAATTTGTAACGTAGAAATTAAACATAAAATATAAACAAGTCATCTATAATTATAATTAACCAATCTGAGCGAATGTTATTAATTGTATTATTATATAATATATTTATTTTTAAAAATATTAGCCATAGCAAAATATTGATATGATTGTTGGATCCAAGTTTTGTACTAACAAAATAACATGGCAATAATACCTTCTTTGTCACTAGAATACGTTATTTGAAATTTCAAGAAGTAATTTCCCAAGTGATACTGAACTTGATTGTCTTAATTGAAAAGTAGTAAAAACAAGGACTGTACACATTTAAGTGGTTAATATATAATCGCAATGAATATTCCAAAATGTGATTGCAAAGAAAATCGACCTCCAGCAGTAGGACGATCTCATTGTGCGTGCTCTACAAATACTCAAAAAATGCCAGCTGATAGCTTTAAAGTACCAACAATACCTGTTAATCGTCCGGTTCTTAGTAATAATAAAGAGCAGCCAGGAAAACAAGATGTAAAGAGAAAGGACGATAAAAAAAAACAATGGGCACTGACTGATTTTGACTTAGGACGCCCGCTCGGAAAAGGTAAATTTGGGAATGTGTACTTAGCGAGAGAAAAGGAATCACATTATGTTGTGGCACTTAAAGTACTTTTTAAAAGTCAGATCCTAGATTCGGAAATAGAACACCAGGTCAGACGAGAGGTTGAAATACAGTGTAGACTAAGGCATCCAAACATTTTACGTATGTATGGTTATTTTCATGACGAAAAAAGAATATATTTAATCTTGGAATATGCAAAACACGGTGCGCTTTATAAATTGCTGAAGGAACGCGGGCGTTTCGATGAAAAAACAGCAGCGATTTACGTGCGCGACTTAACAAAGGCACTGATCTATTGTCACACAAAGAAAGTTATTCATAGAGATATTAAACCGGAAAATTTGTTGATCGGCCATAACTTTGAATTGAAAATAGCTGATTTTGGTTGGTCTGTTCATTCACCATCTTCAAGGCGTATGACACTATGTGGAACATTGGATTATTTGTCACCTGAGATGATTGAGGGTAAACCTCACACCTACGCAGTTGATATATGGAGTCTTGGAGTTTTATGTTACGAGTTACTTGTGGGCTTACCTCCATTTGATGCGAAGGACTCCCATCAAACATACAGAAAGATAAGGTATGTAATAATTAAGTATCCTGACTTTGTTACTGAGAAGGCGAAAGACTTAATGGGAAAGTTATTAGTTATCAATCCTGAACAAAGATTACCTTTAACTCAAGTGCTACAGCATCCATGGATTATAGAAAATGCTCCTGAAGGTGTCCATCCGCCTATATGTAATACTGAACAAAAATAATTTAGATAACAGGTTTAATACACGTTCTAGTTCCAAATGGTGACTAATTCGTTACCAAATATTGTCTAATTATGGAATAATTTACTTTAGTATGTGTTGAAATTTATTTGTATCAATTAGTGATTTATGAAGTAATTATGCCGAATTATAGATTAAACTACAGTAGTTACAAATATTATAAGTATTTGTTATTGTAATAGATAATTTTTAGTATTTCGATAGTTACATTAAATAAAATGACTGATTTAAACAGGAGTAACTTAATATTCATAATAACGTAGGATGATTTCATTAAATTTTACTTTATTATATCTCAATTTCTTTAAATGTTTACACTCCAATGTCATTTATAGTTAATTTTTTGAATGACTGAAGTATTTATTTTAATATGATCATGGTGGAATGTAAATAATTTTAATAAATAATACTACAATTCTAAAGCCCGTTTATTTTTGTTCATGTAATAAATATCTATAGCATATTTATCAAAACCAGGATCCTTCTTGACAATGAAGTTCCAGTGGACAAATTCACCGAGTAGACATAGAAGGCTCAATGAATAACCGATAGCAAGCGCTAAAAATGCACAGTACAATTTTTTCAAATTGATCAAAGCCTTGATCTCCTCTTCCTTAGCGTCCATTGACCTTATTTTATACATAATGTCACTGAGCCATTTCTCCACGAGACCGACTTCTATGATTCTCTGGATATAAATATCAGCTAATGGTTTCAGTGGGGAGTTCTTGTGGAAACCAATCGATATCGGTATATTTACAACACAATCAGACATTATATGCAGGTTTCTGTCTCCCTTGTCTTGTGCAGCTGTTTTGGACATGGAGCTGTTTAGATTCATATTTGTTTTTCTCTTTACACTCAAATATTTAAGGAAGTCGGAGCTGTCGTAATACGCAAAAACGCCTTTAGCAATTTCCTCAGCGGCTTTCTCAGGATTCTCAACGGTTTCAAATCTTTCGGAGATTGTTTGTCCCATTTCGTCTAGAGACCCTTCGAAGAATTGTTTCGTTTGGATCCCCCAGCCACCGCATGCTATTTTGCTATTAACTAATTCTTTCAAAGTGTCGATAGTAACACGTGGTGCGGGTTTGGCTAGGATAGCGGTCATACTCGCCCTATACGATACGACTAGTAGAATACAATAGAGCCAGTACCATCCAGTTAAAAGACGGATTGACCAGCCAGTTGGTAACTTAGGTAGAGATACGACGAGTAACATTCCATAGGTATATAGAATACTGTTTGTTATTTCCCCGAACAAATACAGCCCGACTGGTTTTGCATCTGTAACGTAAATATTGATTTGCACTCAAATGACCTCGAGATGTTGTCTTTAAAAGTAAATCTGCGACTTGAAACGTCTTAGAATATGTAAATTGCTACAAAAATATTTTCAAACGCATACTCACAGTTATCTTTATTTTCATTCGCTTTCTTTTTTGTATTTAACGGTTTGTAATTTAAAAGATTTATGTAATAATTCGCTAGGCCGTAAAATATAGATCCAGTTACTAACAATACTAATAAAACAGCAATCCACATATACAGACTGAAAGTATGAAATACTCGATTAATATACAGTAGTCCTTAACCGGTGCCTCTGTAATGCATAATGAGCAAAACCGAGTTAAATGTATGTTTAACGCACATGTTGCCTCTTGTTACCTATTGTCAATGAACGAGTAAGGAACGGTGACATTTCTGTTACTTTTCAAAAGTTCACGACTTGAGTTCGATATTCGAATTTATTCGATAATTGGAATCTTTTTAAACTTCTTTACATTATCAATATTCTTATAATGAAATTTAAGAATTGTACTATTCTAATTCAGCAAATCAATGTCGAGTCGAGGATGCTCAGTGTATTTAATACGATTCTTAACCGATCGCAAGTTTATTTCCGGGTAAGATAAAGAAAAAAGGCTTTGCGATGTGTCAGATGACTTTTAGTCATTTTTATATTCACCAACCCGTATCCGAGCAGCGTGGTATTATACGCTGAAAACCACCATAATTGAAGAGGGGGACAGTTGTGGGACATTTAGAGACTATTACAACATTTAACGTATTTAAGATTAAAAAAAAAGGTTCAATAGTAATACATACTTAAAAGGTAGAATGAGTGTTTTCCAAGAGTTGTCCGACAAAGCCTCTGGAGTCAAGAAAGTCCAGCACTGAGATGTGTAGGGATTGCTCAAATCTAATAATTCCAAATGATAAGGAGTGTATTGTAAATTTCCGAGAGCTAAATCAGCCTTGCCGCTCACCATTTCGCCGAGGAGACCGGAAAATGAACCGTTACTGTCCTTCTGACCCCATTTATGGATATTAGAGTCAATTGGTTCATACAAATTGTGCACAAAGTTCATTTTCTTGGCAAGTGTGTTAAGAATCTGTTAAATTATTCTAATTTTAATAATAAAGTAAAATTGTAAGTTATCGGCATATAATATTCCAGAGAGGTGACTTATAGTTTCCAAGGAATTACGGATTATACAAAAGTACCCTATGTGCCTACTCGAATAAAGAATTATTTTATTTGATACCACAATATAATCATTTTATTTGATATTATTATTATTATACTATAAAAACTATCAATTGCCCGTAGCAACTTTTACTGCTATTGTGTTTGAAATGTTTACTAATCGTAACTTTAACTAGGTCGAAGTCTTTAGTAATATGATAAATTAGTTCGATAAAAAATTAAAAAAATAAATTTCAGTAAAATTACCTATTATACTTACTTCAATTTCAACACCGCCAACCTTATTCGTGTCATTCCTCTTCATCACAACGACTGATGGTAGATGGTCAAAGTAAACGACATTTAAAACTTCACCGTTAAGATTTCCAGTTTTATCCACAAAGAGATCTCTGCTATAATGAAATTGACCACTCCATGTATCAACACGTCTTGATATGAATATGCCCTTGATGGGGTTTGGGAAAGGTACAGTTGAAAGGTCGAACCAGGCCTTATTTTTAACTTTACCGATAACCCTTCTATGGTATTTCAGAAATACCACATTCACAATTCTTTTCCAAATGTAATGTAAGCTACTGTGAAATAATCTTACATCATGAAGAATTATATATTTCGCTCGCGTATCTAGTATTCTGTACCTAAAAAGTATTTATGGTAATATTATATTATACTAGCTTTAATATCATACGAGTCTGACCATCTCGTTGGTCTTGAATTTTTTTGTCTAAAAATTCCCAGTATTAGTCTGGGAGTTGGAAGTGGGTATACTCTCGTGCCTCGGAAATCACGTAAAGCTTGTAAAATTGGTCCTGTGCCTGAATTATCTCCGGTCGTGTCGGATTTGCTGTCCCATCGGATTCATCGGATCAGTTGGCTAGTCTCCCTTGAGATGGGCCGCCGTGGCCGAAATTGGTCAGGAGGACATCATCGTCATCATAGTAACAAATAAAAAAAAAACAAAAAAGCCGAAGCAGAAAAGTCAACAAATGGAGGTGCGCCATATATTTATTATTATAGATATATTAATGACTACACCTATCTCCGAATATTAGAAGACTTGTCACTTGAAACCCATTGGCCATGATAATAGTATACATATTGCACCCATCTCTCCTCGCTTGCCTTAAAGCTTCTAAAGTATCGTAATTCGGAGATAATAAATCTTCGTATTCCTCCACAACGATCTACAAATAAAATTATAGGTTATGTATGAGGGACAGAAGTCTATGGTATGTCCTTTTCTATACGCCTGTAAGAAGTGTTTGCAAATTCATGATTGGTTACTTAACCACTTAGTTAAGACGTTAAAGCGTAACAAATAATCGAGCTCACATTCGCATTTATAATATTTAATAAGGATAAGATAAACAAATGTCTGTATTAGTATTTCTTCGATCTAAAACTCATTTAAAATAAAAAAATAAATATCTATATTCTTTCGCTTTAACCTTTCCAAAGGTAATTTTTATTATGCATTCTAATGGGCGGTTGAGACACTAGACGCTAGTTTCTTTTATTTGAACGAAAATTCTTATATTGCTTACAAATAAATAATTATTTTCATTGATTTGTCAGATTACTGAAATCTTATATGATCAGCACCTCTCATGATTGTTCTGACTGCCTCTAGTCTAGAGGTGAGCTTATATGACTGCTGATCTCGAGGTCTTGAGGCCAAACTTCGAAACTATTCAAAATTATCAGTATTACTATGTCTGAAATTCAGGGTCTGTTACACTGGTTCTTGCGCCTGAGCTCTTTCCAACCGTATCAATCGAATTTCATATCCCATCGAATTATGAGACTAAGGAAATAAAAATCCATAGTCCATCTGTGTGTGAGTACACACTTGTACAATATATGCCCCGCGCAGTTAGCTAAGCTCTTGGGATGGCCGAAATCGGTCACGGACATCTTTATAAAATTATAACACCTACCTATTCATCAAAATTTAATTCACATACCATAACAATTGGAACCGCAAAAGTTCGTTTGAAAATATTCCCCTCAAATACATTTAAATAAACCGAATCGCATATGATAACCATGCAAGTTACTTCATCTTTCCTCGCCACACCATTCAACAAGTCAATAAGTACCAATTGTAGGTCTTTTCGTACTTGTAGTTCATTCACCAGTACACCTAAATCTGCTTGGATTCTAAAAAAAACGGTTACATTCGTTAAAGAAGCACTTTTAAATCGTAATTTTACAATGTAAATCTAATATTAAGTAACCAATGGTGCCGATAGAAGACTATCGAGGCAGATCAGAAAAAAACTAGTTATCTATATAAGTATGTATTTACAAAAGAAAAGTAGTATATGTAGTATATCAGTTGTCTGGTTTCTATAGTACAAGATCTGCTTAGTTTGGAATCAGATGGCCGTGTGTGAATAATGTCCCAGGATATAGATTAAATTAATAAAAAATATACGACATTTTATCATCTTTATAATTTTGTGTAGAATAATGGTTTTTTTTTTATAAAATAGATAGGCGGACGGACAAATGGGTCAAGCCAATGGGTAAATGGTCACCATCGCCCATCCATCGCTTATGCCACCTTCAGAACTAAGATGTTATGTTCCTTGTGCCTGCAGTTCACTGGCTCACTCACCTTTCAAACCGGAACACAATACTAAGTATTGCTGTTTGGCGGTAGAATATATAATGAGTGGGTGATACCTACCCAGTCTGCACAAAGCTATTTAACCAAGTGTTTGTATTTTCAAAATACTCACGGAATCGATATCGCCGCAATAAAAACAAATTTAACAACGATTCCCGCCATTTTTACCTGAACGAATGAAATGTTGAGTCATGTTACAATCAGTTTCGAGGCAGATTGATTGACAACGCCTTAATTCTGTATTCAAAGCAATCACGTTGATCAGATTTGTAAATAAATAATCATTCAATTTGAACTGTATAAACTCGCTTAGTAGTCTATACATTTTAAAAAAGGTTAGCTCTTTAATACAAAAAAAAATTTGCATATTTTTAATTAATTAAAAAAAAAACATTGCATAAAAATATTCTCTTTAATATGCATAAAAACAGTTCAATATCATTCTTAAAAATAATTTGATTTAAATTTTTTAACAATAACAAACCACCATTAACCATTCAATATAATTTCTATAAAAATATATCTATCACATAGTATATATTTTTTCTTAATTTAAATAATAAAATATTCTACATTCAAAACATTATGTGTCAAGTCAAATATAAATATAAGTATATCCTTTACATATTTTATAATTTCTAATAATGACATTTATATGAATAATATAAATCTTAAATAAATTCCTTTTTTAATATATGATTTTGTGTTTGTTTAATAAAACAGTAAAACTTGTTAGCGATAAGAATAAGTTTGTTCCTAAAACATGTTCAACAAAATCATTAAAATAAAAACAGTCGCAGAAAAAACGGTGTGCATATTTAATTATACCATTATATACGCAGCAAATGGTAATTACACCACTCGGCTCTCTGTATAGCATCAAGATGAACATGAACTTAAAAACAGATAAACGAAATTAAGTTATGAGTATAAAACATCTGTATAATAAAAAAAGGTTATTGCTCTTAAATACTGCGTGTTATAGTTGAGAGTACGTTGATAGTATTTTACATATTCCTATTAGTACATATGTAATAATATCTGCTACAGCTTGCTGGGTAGGGTCGAGCGCCAGTGCACGACGTCGCGCCACCACGACGGACGGGTCATCGACCCCGGCGTCGTCATCAACTTGTTCTGGATGTGTTTATACACCTGTACACATACATGCACTTCTGTTACGATTCAAATGATGCGAAATTCGGTTTAGATGAATAATCTTAGTCTTATATGATCTTAAATTGTTTATTTGTCTTAGTTTAGGTAACCAAACTCACATTTTAATACATAATCCTTATTTTCGTTTAATTTATTGCGATATATATCTTCTTAACAATCTTCAACAGAATGTATCAATTCCTTGTGCCAGAATATATTAAAAAATAAAAATAAAAGCGCGTCATCGCCCGTCACAAAAGATTAATTTTCACGGCTTCGAACGTATAATACAATTACATTATTAAGGGCTACTTGTCGTTTTTGTTGGTTTTTGTTAGCAAAGTAATAAATGACATAAAAACATATAAAATGAAATACATATTTGTGTATTCATTGTAAAAAGTCATTTTCATTTCTGGTCTGTAAGATAAGTGCGTGGGTGTGTATGGCAGTCGTGGTCACTGGGCCTTTAAAATAACGCTCACCTCCCCGTCCGCCATCCCGAGCACGGAGTTGAGACAGAAGTCGGGTGGCGCCAGCGTGTCGGCGAGCGCGGGCGCCTGCGCGGCGAGCGCGCCGCACACGCGCACCGCGCCCGCGCGCAGCGCCGCGCCGCGCTGCCCCGTGAAGTACCCGCCCTGCGAGCGCGGACATGCTGTACTCTATGTTTAAGCCCATACTACCCCCAGTTCACGCAGTCGCAGCTATCTCGCTTGCACGAGTGCCGCGGCTTTCAGGTCTCGCATTGATATTATACTTACGATAGGGTAAGCTGCACGGCTATTGACTTATTCCATGTAAATTAGGTATTGGAACAAAATATTATATTAAGCTTCGGAACTACATTTGTTTTTTAAATTATTTTTCAATTTTTTTTAGAATACTTTAAATTATTAATTAACCAAAATTTTAATGAAATAAGTAATATAGCGATAAAACATGCATTATGTATTCAATACAAACTATGTTACAAAACCAAAGCCAAATCTACAGTCAAAGTAAAAGCGTTACAATTGTGTATTGATTGTCAAAATTTTACTACAGGCTTGGAAAACACCTCAAATTTGAGAACCGGCTAAAGAAAATTAAAAAAAAATGTAAAGAATACCATAATTGTGTTACGTCTATTATCTATTTTTTACCATATAATGTTAGAGGACAAAAAAAAACTAATAATATTGCATAAATATTGAATACTTACAATGTACAGAGTCGCCATATGTTTTTCTAGAAGAAATGCTCCATACAATGAAACCATTTGTAGTAAAACCTCTCTACATGGGGCGTCTTCGAAACCCTTCGAAGTGTTGTAGAAGTGATTCAGGATGTAGTTCTAGAACAGCATTGCATGAAGAGAATAACCACATTATAAACGAATTAGGTATATGCTACATAGAGGCAATTTCATGTGATATTTTTACACTATATTTTTGTCTAATGAAGGTTTGTGAAAAAAAAATACAGAGCAAGTTCTCTTTAAACTCTAAAAAATATATAAAGGATATCATCTTTACATAAACAAGTTAAGACTCGTCTGACACCTGTAACACATGCAATTTTATATACCTCATCCAAATAGTCGCTTGCGAAACCGTATGACTATGTTAGCCACTCGCCTTTATACCGCATGTTCGCCTTCGTTTCAATTATGATATTTTTACCGACTCTTCTATAGACTTTTTGCGAAAAATGTTAAAAGAACTGATTGGGTAATTTTGTATTATATGGTATTATTGTACTTTGTTAAATTTTAAGCACATGTCGTGTTGCATCGAGAAAAATAAAATCAATGCATTTACTGTTAGATTATCTTTTTATTTTGTGGACCAAAAAATATGAAAATGATTGTAACGTCGTTACCTGATTGCCGTGTGGTATTTGCTATTACTCTGTTATCTCTTGATCTTTACTAGTGTGTATCGGGATTCTAATTTTATTGTTTCTACGGTTATCTTTTTTTTTAATACTACTTTTTTCTATCTTGATCCGCTGACTTTCACTTGGTATATTCCATAAACGTCTCGGAATTTTTTGAATCTTTTCGTTACTAAGGTATTGTTAACTTCAATTATTCGTATACTGATAAGCGACACCTCTGATACCTTCATAACCTTCACCTCTGTTTTTTTTTACAGTTAATAGGCAAGCGCTTGACCGTTGACTTGCCTGATCTCTGAGTCACGGTCGGATGGAGCGTACCTGCCCAGAAGGAACCCGTTTACCCTGGATTTGAACACATCAACATTGTACCTATCAGGAAATATGGACTCAGGCAAAGCATTAAACAGTTTCACAGTGCGAACAATAAATGTGGATTCAAAGGGCTTCGTACGTAGGCGGGAAGTTCCACTGTGTACCTATGGCGCTTTGGTCGCGTTTGCCTGGTCGTTCGATACTAAAAATTATTAGTAGAATTTCAACTTCATCACATTTGTGTAATCGTTCGCGGTATCTGCATCCCTTTAATAATAACAGTCGTGTTGGGGTCGCATTGTTTGCTTTTCTCAAAGCATTTCGATTTACTTTGAGCAACTTGCATTGAGCTATAATCTTAAATGCCTCGAGGCGGTGGCGAATCAAAAAGTTGTGGTTCATCGACGATAAACTGATTTTTTGCCGTGGATTAACGATGTTTGGCAAATAACAACCGTTGCAATGAAAGGTAAGATATTGAAGGACTATTACCTTTACTTATTCCAAAACAGGAACGGTGTTTTTAATAAAATAAAGATACTGAAATGTTAGAATCGACGAAATACGATAGTGATATTGATGACACGGTTGACGGTTCAAGGAACAGCAAAAGAAGAATTGGTTGAACGATGTGCTTGTTGCTTACTTCACGCAAAAACATACATATATGTCGCTGAGTTAGCAACGCCATCTATTAGCGATAAGAGAAATTAGTTTCTTTAGTATTGCTAGTTTACCGAATAGATCGAAATTTCAAGCCGATATTTGTATGGAATCGATGCTAAACAATGGCAACACCGAGAGGCAAATGCCAGTTGCGAATGTTGAGTCTGCAACGGCAGTCTTGGAGAGAACACGGTGCCGTTTACACGTATCGCGTCCACAACATTTCAACGTTTTAATCGCGCCGGTTATTGCAAATTATTGTAATTTTATTTCTGCACTACAATATGAATAACGTGTCATCTGATTCGGAGACGCCCTCTAACGGCCATCCCAATGCGTCAGATATATCAAGAAGTGCATGGGTTGCTCTGAAGTAGCTTGTTGCAGAATAAAGGGAACGTAAATACGAGGTTCTCGTTATCGGTGCGTATCGTGCGGACGCTCTTTACCATATTTTATGGACTCGCATGAAATTGTCTAGTCCCTTCTCGTTCAAAAACGCTTAAATTAATAGAAATCCAGGGGAGACGTTTTTATCGGTAAAAGGCTCGGATTGTTGATCATTGTCATCTATTGTCAGAATAAACCAACCGATGATGGGATGGACTCTTAGATTCTCGGTGGCGTAGAACACCAAAAACACACCAAAAAAAACGACAAGTGGCAAAAGAAGATTGCGATTCGGCAAACAGTTACAAGGCAAATCGAATTTCACTTGGCGATTAGGTAAAAAGGTTGATTGAAATCGATGGTGATATTCAGTCTAACATAATTTTCGTTGTCCGTAAGCCAAAGCAGGAAGCTCATGACAAGGATTTAGGTTCATTTAAAATAAAATTAACATGACGACATGATAGTTTATAGAAACAGTTTCGATAATGTGAGCGACTGATGTTTAACCTAGGACGAATAATCACCACCATTACACATTAAAAAAAATTCAAAGATATAAGCATGTCTATTAAAAGGAAAACAACTAGAGTTGGAGAAGACAGAGCACAATGGAGAGAGTTAGAGAAGGCCTATGCAAAAAGGCACGCCGAATTGCGGGATATATTATGATTTTCTATGGGTCCAATAATTTTCACAATATGTTTCATTGTACCCAAATTTCGGAAATAATCGTTATTATATTATATTATTTAAAGAAAAAATTAGCTCTCGTCTCTGTGTGGGGCATGAAGTGCGGATTGGAGTTTAACGGATGCATTCCCGAGATTTTTCTCGATAAATTCTAATTTATATACTGGACTACCCACACAGATATACATGTACAACAAGTTAAAGGAAGATCACTTTGGAAGTATCAGTATCGACGCATCGGGCAGCTTGGTGAAGCAAGTACCGAAACCGGATCAAACCGCGTTGTTTATCTCTACCAAGCTGTTTGTGGATATCGTCATGGGCAAGAAATTGCCACTATTTCACTTGATATCCGATGCACGACCCAAATACCTTAACATATTGGATTCGAGAGTGGTTTCGTTGTGTCGGGTCGTGTCCAAAACAACTAGTTAGAGACTATTCACTTGCATGCTTAATGCTACTTCTCTCGCGTTTAACAACACTGATTTAAAAACGTACATAGAAACATGTATTGCCTTTGACACGAACGGTTTGTCTGAGTAAACCCGCCACGTTGCAAATTAGACTTGTTGTTGTGACATTTCACACTTTAAAAACATGTTGGCGCGTTGGAACTAATTCAATCGCAAGTGTTCCGAAAAGATGGATTTCTATCTCCAATGCGACATTTCGAATCGGCGAATTTCTGACCACATGTACGGAAATAAACGATTTTATTCGGTTGTGTACCCACTGTGTGTACGAACTGTTGCTTTTGTGATGCATGAAGACATTGACGACAAACAGAGTCATTGTTTCGCAACGCAGAATCGAGTTTAAGAGAACTTGAAATCGTATATTCTTCCCGACAACGCTGCTCACAAACACGACGATAATCAGGATAAACATGAGTTTGTTGGAACGATTTAATGACATTGATAAAGAGACTGAACTAGATTCGAGTTCTGCCATCGAAGTTATTTTGAAAAAACTCGAGTTAGACAGCAGAAGTGATCTTAAACACGGACGATTGTATGAGTGCTGTGCTTTTAGTGATATACTGTTGAAATTAGTAAAATAGTTTGTTCTGTCGACTGCTGTTACGGTTGTCAGTGATCCGAACAATTCAACTCTCCTAGAGTTAACGAATGACAATTACATACGACTTGTTTCCAGTTCATCTCGCAGCGAAGAATATTTAAAAAAAAGCAAAATCGGTTAGGATGGACAAGTTACTCTTTATCGACCTAAGAAACCTAGCAGGCTATACTATTTTGTTGAATGCCGACACAAAGATAAACAAAAAAAACAGCCCAACATCGTCCAACCTGGTCGTGAAGTCTCTAACTTCGACAATCGAAAGCGTTTCACCAGGTCAAGTTTTCAATACCAAACGAATTGAAACAAGAGCGAAGATATGAACATCATCTGGAACGTAAGTTTGATAGTGAAGGTGGATATGATCGTAAGCGTGTATATGAAGATGAAGGTAACAGTAACTATGTTCTGGAACAAAGACAAGATCAATATCGTATGAATTCATTAAACGATATTTCGACCGAACTTAAACAATCTTCAATGGCCTTTCTTCTCAATGAGAACGAGGATTGCACCGAAAATGCAAGGTCGACCCAAAAAACGAGGAAAATATCTGACACCTGTCCTGATATACAAGTAATACGCCAGCGGCCTAGATTCAGTTTGACTATGCCGATACACGTGAATGGTAAGAATTTGAGCCCTGCAAAAATCGGCAGACGAATTATTGCTGTACGCCACGTGTGCATTCGACTTCATCTTGTAGAGTATCCTAGCTGCATATCACGATTTCACTACATATTACGAACACGTCACAAAGTCGAAGAATTCTGTATATGATTTTGTAGAGACGTTGTCGGAGTCTAGTGTCTATTAGAAACTATACAACGAACTATGTGAAAATTAAAAAAAAAACACAATCTATATAAAACATGGAGTGTTGGATTGCGAGATCAACGTTGCTATATTAATAGTCACACATTTTTCCAAACACTATGTCACTTGAAATAAAAATCCATTGCAGTGATTGTCAATACGAAAAAATTATTAGCATCCCAGTTCTCGATCTCAAACCAGATCCAAGTTTCAAAGAAGCCATAAGGGGCCTACAGTAAGCTGTCAGTCAGTCCGAAGAATACCACGTTAATCACGCGGAATCCACATTCCGAACTGGTGGTAGCGCTTGACGATTCATAAGTATTTGTAAAAGTCTATTTGAATAAAAAATATTTTTATTTTCGGTTTTGAGTGTTATTTTTTTGAAGGATCCAATGTTACTAAGACGTTTGCTGGAGATAGCCATATATTTCTCAATCTCGAGGCTACCGAATCGGGTTGCTCACGTTATCTAGCGATGTTGACGCCATTGATTGTAATAAGACGGTAAATATGCATTTAAAATATGGTGATGTGATTGCTGTATTGAAGATACTAGGTGGAAAGTCTTTTGAGATTTGTATTTAAGTGATCGTTGTTCTGTGCTATAATGGACATCGATTGCAGCGAAGCATTGTCTATGGTAATAACTGTTTTATTTGGGGTTTATAATATGTAGATATATATATATATTTTATGGCATACCTCTCCATATACGACGGACAATGTAATCGCGTTGTATGATTGCGACTCGTTCTTTGCTTGTAAATTGTCTTTACCTTCGCTTTTCAGCATAGAAACTTTTTCGTACGTCATCTTTAGGACGTACGCGGTCAGCCATCTGTACATTTGCGTGAGGTCTGAAAAAAATTTAACCAGTTATTGTACTGTGTATTGTCCTACCAACCTTAAAGAAATTCATCATATTACATTTTAAAAAATCAAAATATTAGGTCCTTAATATGATATTGGCGCTTTGTACGGGAAGTCAATATTTTTTGTAAAATATATTTAGTTAATAAAAGTATGCCCCGTTATTATCTATGCACTTTTTCCATCTCATAGGTAGTTCATTGATCCCTTTACTAAAAAAACCGTAGGGGCGAGCATCAATAAACTCTTAGAAGGCGGTTTTGACTGGCGGTTTTTGGCATCGGAGTTGAATTTTTTTCCTTGTAAGAAGTTGTCCAAATTCCGGAAAAATGGTAATCTGTTGGAGCGAGGTCCGGGGAGTACTGTGGATGTCGCAGACATTTCAACTGTAGCTCATCTAACTTAGTGGTTGTTTGTTGTGCAGTGTGTGGTCTTGCGTTATCGTGAAGCAGCAGTGGCCTAGAGCGATTGACCAATCTCGGTTGTTTAGCAGCTAGTTCTTCCTTCATGGTTTGCAGTTGCTGACAATAGATATCTGCCGTAATCGTTTGGTCAGATTTTAGAAAGCTGTAGTGAACGTCGAAGTCCACCAAACACACAAGTAACTTTTTCTGAGTGTTTTCGTTTAGGGCATTTGGCTGGGTCTCCAAAGTTCAGCCATTGCGACGAGCGCTTCCGATTATCGTACAGTATCCACTTTTCATCACAAGTTCGATTAAAAATCCCTTCATAATTGTGTCAGTTGAGCAAAGTAACACAGCAGTCGACGCGTGTTTGCAAGTTCCATTCACTCAATTTATGAGGTACCCATCGTTCAAGTTTTTTTTATTTTCCCGCTTTGCTTCAAGTGGATTAATACAGTTTTATCACTAAACCCAAAGCCCGCAGCTATCTCTGAAGTGCTTTGTGATGGATCCGCTTCCACGATAGCCTTTAATTTTTCATTTTCCACTTTGGTCTCCGGCCGTCCACGGGGTTGGTTCTGAAGATCAAAATTTCCAGAACGAAAACGTTGAAACCAAACACGTACCGTGCTTTCTTTTGCAACACCAGCGCCTTACACATCAAAGATCCTTTCTGCAGCACTGCCACGGTGCCACGGTGGAACTCGTACTCGTAAATATATAATAATATCGAGACGCTAAAGAAATAAAATAATGAGGAAAAAACAAATGAATGACTGTTTTCAAAACTCAAATGTACCAGCTAAATAAATTTATAAATTTGAATTTGGAATTCTTAACCAAAGAGGAGATATTTCAGATCAAAGTGGTCAGTACGACAAAACGCTAATTTCATATGTAAGGACCTAATATTAAGTACAATAATCAAAATGCTATAATCATATTCTTTTGACTAAGTTATTAACTAAACTACTAGCTAACTACCTAACAACTATTTACTATACTATATATATAATTATAATAACTATTTATTATACAATCAAGAATATTAGTATATAACATTTATAAGCTCACCATCCAAAACCATGAGCACACATTTAAAAACAAATATCACCAGTACCTTATTTCACGTTTTCCGGAATTATGTTGTAAAAAAGATATTTTATCTTAAGATATCGTAATATAAAATATTTTAGGGAGAGCAAGACGTGCCAGGTAGCAAGGCTTGGGGGGTGGGGTCTCGGAAAAGTCAAAAACTATTTTCAGGGGAAAATAACCGTTGTTCAATTTTTAAAATGTGCTAACAATTATTTATGTAACATTAACTGAAATCAAATATATATGAAGTTTAAACATCGACCAAAGGACTCTTAAAGACAATTTCGCGCTTCCCTCATCAAGGGCCAGGGCCGATCGTGATCGTATGTGAAGATTGAGCCAACTTACTATACGGATGGATGAGGTCATCTACAGTCTCCCACGGACAAGTCGTCTTCAGGTACTCATCAGCATTTTCCAGGAACTTCAAGGAGCCCAAGGGCGTATCTTCATCTTTGATCTCTCGTCTCCTCGGCCACATGGTGAGCAGCCAGTTGCTACTCTGCTGCAAGAGCAGGCTGTTCTCACCTTCGTATGTGCAGTTTGCGTCGTTGTCGTTACGCAAGTCACCTAAGCCTGCGGCTGTGATTTACATGGACATTAATAATTATTACACTTCTTATATAAAAGCTTACTTCTAAAATAATTAATAAGCTGGCAACAAAAAAATACTTTAACGAGATGTGTGACAGTCAACAGTTAGTTTCTATGTCACGTGACTCAGCGTTAGCGCTACTCACCTCGCAGATACCCGTGCCCCCCGCACGCCTCCCGCGCGGCCTGGATGGCGTCGCGCGCCGCCCACGCGCACAGCGGCTTGGCGCTCGCCGACAGCGCGTGCAGCTCCACGCCGCGCGCCGCCGGGCCCGCGCGCCCTGCACACACACTCGGTCACACAGTACACACGGCCCGCGCCGCCCACGCGCACAGCGGCTTGGCGCTCGCCGACAGCGCGTGCAGCTCCACGCCGCGCGCCGCCGGGCCCGCGCGCCCTGCACACACACTCGGTCACACAGTACACACGGCCCGCGCCGCCCACGCGCACAGCGGCTTGGCGCTCGCCGACAGCGCGTGCAGCTCCACGCCGCGCGCCGCCGGGCCCGCGCGCCCTGCACACACACTCGGTCACACAGTACACACGGCCCGCGCCGCCCACGCGCACAGCGGCTTGGCGCTCGCCGACAGCGCGTGCAGCTCCACGCCGCGCGCCGCCGGGCCCGCGCGCCCTGCACACACACTCGGTCACACAGTACACACGGCCCGCGCCGCCCACGCGCACAGCGGCTTGGCGCTCGCCGACAGCGCGTGCAGCTCCACGCCGCGCGCCGCCGGGCCCGCGCGCCCTGCACACACACTCGGTCACACAGTACACACGGCCCGCGCCGCCCACGCGCACAGCGGCTTGGCGCTCGCCGACAGCGCGTGCAGCTCCACGCCGCGCGCCGCCGGGCCCGCGCGCCCTGCACACACACTCGGTCACACAGTACACACGGCCCGCGCCGCCCACGCGCACAGCGGCTTGGCGCTCGCCGACAGCGCGTGCAGCTCCACGCCGCGCGCCGCCGGGCCCGCGCGCCCTGCACACACACTCGGTCACACAGTACACACGGCCCGCGCCGCCCACGCGCACAGCGGCTTGGCGCTCGCCGACAGCGCGTGCAGCTCCACGCCGCGCGCCGCCGGGCCCGCGCGCCCTGCACACACACTCGGTCACACAGTACACACGGCCCGCGCCGCCCACGCGCACAGCGGCTTGGCGCTCGCCGACAGCGCGTGCAGCTCCACGCCGCGCGCCGCCGGGCCCGCGCGCCCTGCACACACACTCGGTCACACAGTACACACGGCCCGCGCCGCCCACGCGCACAGCGGCTTGGCGCTCGCCGACAGCGCGTGCAGCTCCACGCCGCGCGCCGCCGGGCCCGCGCGCCCTGCACACACACTCGGTCACACAGTACACACGGCCCGCGCCGCCCACGCGCACAGCGGCTTGGCGCTCGCCGACAGCGCGTGCAGCTCCACGCCGCGCGCCGCCGGGCCCGCGCGCCCTGCACACACACTCGGTCACACAGTACACACGGCCCGCGCCGCCCACGCGCACAGCGGCTTGGCGCTCGCCGACAGCGCGTGCAGCTCCACGCCGCGCGCCGCCGGGCCCGCGCGCCCTGCACACACACTCGGTCACACAGTACACACGGCCCGCGCCGCCCACGCGCACAGCGGCTTGGCGCTCGCCGACAGCGCGTGCAGCTCCACGCCGCGCGCCGCCGGGCCCGCGCGCCCTGCACACACACTCGGTCACACAGTACACACGGCCCGCGCCGCCCACGCGCACAGCGGCTTGGCGCTCGCCGACAGCGCGTGCAGCTCCACGCCGCGCGCCGCCGGGCCCGCGCGCCCTGCACACACACTCGGTCACACAGTACACACGGCCCGCGCCGCCCACGCGCACAGCGGCTTGGCGCTCGCCGACAGCGCGTGCAGCTCCACGCCGCGCGCCGCCGGGCCCGCGCGCCCTGCACACACACTCGGTCACACAGTACACACGGCCCGCGCCGCCCACGCGCACAGCGGCTTGGCGCTCGCCGACAGCGCGTGCAGCTCCACGCCGCGCGCCGCCGGGCCCGCGCGCCCTGCACACACACTCGGTCACACAGTACACACGGCCCGCGCCGCCCACGCGCACAGCGGCCGCGCGCATTTATCAAGAGACACACGTCACACACACGGGCCACACACGTACACACGGGCCACACACGTACACACGGGCCACACACGTACACACGGGCCACACACGTACACACGGGCCACACGCGTACACACGGGCCACACACGTACACACGCACACATGTACTCACATACACACACACACGCGTGTACACGCAACGAACACGCGCGTCACGTCAACAATGACATCTTATTTAAACGAATTTCATTGTGAAATGTAAGTCTAACCGAGAAAGCTATCGATGGTGATGTTGATGTACAGCTGGCTGAACCACGTGCAGAATATGCGGAGCGCGAACGTCGTCGCCAGGTACGGCAACAGGCGGGTTTGCTGCGAACATGACATGTAGAAATTATTTTATTGACAAATTCCGCATGTATCCAAAATATACTTTATTCTTCTCGTACAAACCTTCGAATTATCAGTATTACACGAGATTAAAATTAAATATACGACCAATTCCATCGACAAGAGCCGGTAAGAAGCTCAATAGCTACTCTATTCCACCAATTTAAATAGAATATATTCTAAATAAAAATCAACGAATACTTAATAAAGCGTGGTAGATTAGGGATTGAATATTTTCCCCAAAATCAGATAACTCACCTGATAATGAGCTATTTACCTGCTGTTGATATTCAAGGACGGGTGTCTCTTCAGCGGCATCCGGAGGACCAAACTGTTTCCTCACGGCAGAGTATCGGATCGCTATTACTATTGCTTTCTGGAGATAATTTGTAGATATCGATGTTATATGCACTCGTCCACCTATTAATAATTAATAAATATATAATCAATTAATTTTTATGGCCATTTGGCGTGGTTGGTAGATACTTGCCTTTACGCCGATGGTTGTGGGTTCGATTCCCACCCAGGACAGACATTTGTGTGCATGAACATGTCTGATTGTCCTGAGTCTGGGTGTAATTATCTATATAAGTATTTATTGTTGTATATGTTTCCATAGTACAAGCTCTGCTTAATTTGGGATCAGATGGCCGAGTGTGAATAATGTCCCAGATATTTATTATTATTATATAAGAAATTCATTCTGTGACACCCGTTCGTTGATATGTGTGTATATCAACGAAATCATTGTATAGAATTATGAAATTATTGCCATTAAAATCATTGCCAATTAGGGCCATCTAATGGTAAGTGGTCACCAACGCCCGCTAGACATAGGCACTACTAAGGTAAGAAATACTAATCATTCCTTATTACACCAACGCACCACCAACCTTGATAACTAAGATGTTATGACCTTTGTGCCTGTAATTACGCTGACTCACTTACCCTTCCAATTGAAACACAACAATACTAAGTGTCTACTAGAAATTCAAAAATTTTCCAGGTCTTTGTCCAGCTGTGAGATACATGGACTAATACATACGATTCATATTGATTTTAGATTTTCCATATTTTTATACCATTTCAGCCATTGTAACTTTTACTATAAATTCCTATTAAATTATTAATCACTCATATTACCTGATAATATTCCCAAAGATGCACCAAATCTCTTACTGGGATCCCTGAAAGGCGTTTTATAGTACCCATTGTCATCAACTCCCCCCAACTTGTCCAAGGCATACTCTTTGGGTATGTGATAATTGTTGAACATAATAAAACTGCAATGAAATAAAAAAAAGTAAAAGGTAAAATAATAACATGTGAAGCATTTGGAGCTTATTCCAACATGCTTCTCCAACGCCGGTTGGTAGATACACATGTGGCAGATTTCTTCCGATACATACACGTTTCCAGATATTAAGTACATAAAAATACAAAGGTGCTTGCCTGAGTTTGTCCAGCCGACTTGTTTATATTTTGTTAGATTATTACAATAAACGTTACACATCTGATCGTACTGTAAAGCGAAGCAATTGCGAATAAAAGTTATGAAAACTTTGGTCATTCGGGCCTGGCAACCCTATGTCGAACTTTCGATTACCAATTTTTCAAACTGTGGTTACCTACCCATTGTCAACACCGTTCAGTCCAATTTTCTCTCCAATATCCCCTACCGTCACTCCCGAAAACGGCTTCAAGGTCTTCGGATCTCTGATAGGGACAATGAATGCGTGCAAGCCATGATTTTTCCCTTTTGATATTAGCATTGCGTAGACAATTGCATGTGTGGCGCATTTTCCTAGAAAAAAAGGTTAATTACGTTAATTAGCGTTTCAAAGTAATTGTTGATGTTGACCTTTAGAATAACTGCATAATGAGAACGAGATTGAACAATATGAACATACTCGTAACTGCCTTTAACGTCCTTGGTTTAAATTCCCGATTGGGCCAATCGAAAGATTTTTGAAAGGGATATCTCAGTAGCCGCCCGGAATTGAAGGTTGGCAGAATATACAAGTCATGCTCCTCTCTCAAAATCCAATCGCATTATTAGAGTAAGGAATCTCTGTGGATTGTTCGCCGTAGCCATAATTGACATCATAATGTATTCACCTTTTACTTCGATGTATCATACATTACATTGGTTTCCTAAGTACTTGTAAAAGTATGTTTGAATAAAAACATAGTGATTGACTTGAAAAAAAATAATTATTTAACAATATTCAATACCTCTATCGTCTATATATCGTTAATCCCATTTATTCCACTATCAGTCCTGTGCCTATTCAATATATAGATATATATATATATATATGTATATTTTATTTTTTAGTGCATTAAATTTTATATAGATAAATAAAAAACGATAACGTTATCGTAAATTATTTTGTTATTGTTTTTTATTTATCTATATACTCTTTATAATTATTTTTAAACCGCTGTGCGATCATACGTATGATTAATTAATAATGATGGAACATTCGAGAAGAATACGTATAGATATATTAACTTGGCTTGTTCAATTTATTATTTTTTCTACTTATATTTCCAAATGATTTTTATTGATACCACGAAGTGACGTCAATAACTACCAAACAAAAAATCGGTTGACAGAGAACAATATGTTACATAATCTGTTTTGTCCTTGCCTATTTATGTATGGATATTTGTTTGATATCATTTTTATTGAATAACTTTATTATGTACATAACAAACAATTCAATGACCGATTGTTGAAAAACGTCCGATTTGTTTATCTAAATAAATAATATACGTATAATAAAATTGACATAACATCACCTTAATTGTACAAGAGATATATTTATAAGATTACATGTTGCACGTATATCTTATGTTAAAGATTAAAAATATATTTACACAAGAATTATATACATGGAATTCTTTTGTACATATGTATATCTGTGCAGTCATCATGAGAAAGTCCCGGTGACCTTCAATTATATTATTATAATACTCGACCTAAATGTTTATAATTATAAAAACTCTATAAGCTTCGTTCATGAGATCTGTAAAATATTATATTATATTCATACAATATTCATTTTTTATTCGACAATTATATGTGCAATGATAACAATTCTTATTTGTTCATATGATATAAAATATAATGTTACTAAATCGAGCGTACGTTTTATTTCCGTTGTCTTATTATTTGTTCCTTTTATAAGAATATAAATTAAATTGCTCCATTTATATCAAATAAAGAGATATGACGCGAGGTATAATAAAATTACATCTAACAAACTATATACATAACCTAATATGTATATAACTCGTTTTTATCTAATAAAGAACAAAGGCAAAACGGTGATCCGATGGATTCATCGTTTTGATTTGTTGAAAAATACAATAGTGAGAATCTTTTGTTTTTTATTTCCCTGTAAAATATTCACATCGAGAACATGCCAGAACGTCTATATTCGTGACGTGACGTGAATTCGTCGGAATTCTTTTTAGTCTAAACAAGCTGTTATACATTAAGTATATTATTTAAATCGATTTTTTGGCGATTGTCAAAACGAACAAAGATCGTATAATTATTCCCTTTAAGGACTTTTGTAAAGTAATAGTAAAGTAACAGCCTGTGAATGTCCCACTGCTGAGCTAAGGCCACTTCTCCCTTTTGAGGAGAAGGTTTGGAGCTTATTCCACCACGCTGCTCCAATGCGGGTTGGTAGAATAGACATATGGCAGAATTTCAATGAAATTAGACACATGCAGGTTTCTTCACGATGTTTTCCTTCACCGTCAAGCACGAGATGAATTATAAACACATATTAACCACATGAAAATTCAGTGGTGCTTGCCCGGGTTTAAACCTACGATCATCGGTTAAGATTCACGCGTTCTAACCACTAGGCCATCTCGGCTTTTTTTTTAATTTAGATATTTAGAAATATATATATATATATATATATATATATATATATATATATATATATATTATTTATTCCATAATACCATGGGAATATCGAAAACTTTCTATATAGATTTATATCAGCTGCTGGGATTTAACTTGCCGTTAAATAATTTCCGTTTTATTACTATTACTTTCAAGACAAGCGACTTGTATGCTAAGTGACTTGCTTGCTTATTTAGACCATATTTATATCCACGCCATTAATTAAATATTCCGAGTTCAGACTAACCGTCAGCAGGCGACGACAGAACAAATCAAATGAATTAAAATCATACTTATTTTCAAGTAGACTCATATGAGCAATTTCGAATCTGACGATTCGATAATTAAACAATAATAATACTTAACGGCACCACCAATTATTTAATGAATTCATTTACTAAAATTTATAAATAATGGAATGAACGTTACAAAAAACAAAAGCTCTTAGCGTCATCACGCTAACTATAGTCTTTTCCAATTACAAAAGCAGTAAAGACAAATAACCAAAATTTAATTGACGCGATATCATTGGCCGAGTTCATGAATAATCTATGATTTACATTATTAATTCGCGAAAACATGGCGTGTTTGATGTCGGTAAAGGGTTAAAAAAATTAACCTTATCCAATAGGCGTGGATATTTGTAAAGTGGGCTTATTTAGGTTTTATTAAAACCTCTTAAAACCGGCGCGCGGCGGTATTTATCATTAGCGCCCGATGGAGCAAGGTCAACGACCTTTATATATTTTAAAAGGACGATTCAATTGTTGGGCAAAACTAAAAAAATCATACGAATCAATTGTTTGATTATTATAAATAATATCATTAGATGCTTATTAATACTTCCCACTTATCAAATATTCAAAGTTATCGTTTAGTCTATATTGCGTAAAAATCAATTAATTGGTCGAATTAAGATTATTCTAGAAATTTATAACAATGATTACATGTTTGTTTATCGCTATTTTTAAGGCATATAAATGATATATACATATATATGAATGCATATAAAAAAAAACGTTTTTTTTATTATTATTCTATATGCATAATAAATTTAACGCTAGGAAAACCGCGGTGCACATCTAGTGTTCAATAAACGGACCATTAACGCAACAAACAACAATCAAAATGGCATTCCTAATATCTCTCCAGATTTATAACATTTTAATGTTTCTTACAAATTCGACGGTTGTCAACCGTAAAATATATCCCGGTGAAATAATATGTAATTATGTAAATAGACGAAAACAATGGAATTGCATTAACATCTTAATGTATCAGAGGTCAAAATGACAAATATAACAAAAGTTTATTACTGTTATAACTACATACCAAGTATATTATACTACTGTTATAACATTTTATTTACTTACCATATGAAATTGGTGTTTATTACTTTATTATATAACTTTTTTTTTGTTAATTTTATAGCTATATTAAATTCTTGATTACTTTTTTTTTACTTACAGGCCAGTAGTTGTAAAATGGCCACAATCAGCCATAGATATAATATAAACTGTAAGAAAAGTGAACTGTTTGTGGCACCGCCAATGCACCACCAACTTGTGCCAGTAATAAGTCCTACCACAAATTTAAATATTAAGGACACTAGAAATACAAAACATTTTTGCTTTTAGGTACAACTAAGAACAATGCTATGTAAAATCGATTTTATCTACAAAACTTTGTTTGAAATATTTGCTTAAAAAAACATTTTCCAAAATTCACAAGATAAATAAGACATTTCAAAGTATTAAGTTAAAGTCAACATTACTTTATCCTAAAATTTTATATATAAATGTTCGGAGAACTAAATTAGTTTTACAAATTAATTGCAAATGTGATCTAATGTTATCAAGATTTTTTTTCTTTATATTTTGTTTAAATATCATCTTTTACCAACCAAAGTAACAAGTATATAAATATTAATTTTTATTTTATATTTTGTCATCTCAATATTATTTTAACTGCAAGTACTATCAAGAATATTAATTTGTTGACATATACAATATACAAACTAATATCATATTTTTCATTAGAACTCACCCAAGGATCCAACCCAAAACTTAGCAGCTTCAAAATCAGCAGAATGTATTACAAATTGCTTTGTTTCTGGGCAATAAGTTGCAGTTGTTCTCATGCCCTTCGCATTGGAGCCATGTGATACTTCAGTTAGGGCAAAACAACCACCAATCTTTCCCATTTCAATGTCTTCTACAAAATTATAAAGATGAGGCCCTCCACTGCCAAGTATTGTATTTGAGAACATACGGAATGTCAGAGTAATTTTTACAGCAAGCGAACTGCTAAACATAAACAAAGCTTCCGACCATGCTTGGAATGATTTTGGTTCCTCTGTAATCTATAAAATTATTATAATTACTTTTAAAATATATATATATATAACTTATGTATTTGCTGTTTTGTGTAATGGGTATGATTGTGACTTACCAGTTCGGAAGGTAAAAAATTCTCATTATATATAGCATACATTTGTTTTACTGCTATATTTCTTTCTTCATCAAGGGAAAGTGATTCATCAGAATGTTGAAATAACGGATTATTCTCCATGAAACTCCACATATCATGCTAAAAATTAACATTTAACAAAATGATTTTTATTTCATTTAACTATGTCAAGTTGGTAATAACAGGTTGTAGGTCTTAACAGGATGCAATTATCTTAAAAGTTTTAAATCAGACAAATTCCATTAGAATATTATTTAAATATAGTTTTAAATATTATTTTTAATTCATCGATAAACTTTGGGCCTTTATCTAATACTTATTGTATGAAAATATCTTCATTTTATAGTTAAGTTAAGGTACTTACTTTAAGTTTAATTGTAGTCATATTATCATAAACAAGCTTCATCAAACGCCAATTAAATGTTGCTCTTTTTCTATAAGTATCCAGTGGCCCACTTGGAAAGTCAGGGAAATAGGTTTTTAACTCTTCCATAATAAGTTTTTTAGAAGATTCCATTGTTTCCAAGCAAGTAGCAATAATAAACGGCCACAACAACGATCACTTTCTACTATCTCGTAATATCGTATTTAAATACGTTTCAGTTATACACAAAACTGATTAAGTCGGTTAAAGTGTTGGGCTTAAGTTTTTGCACATCAACAATTATGTTATTAATTTTATTATAGACGATTACATTTATTTGTTATTAGAAAATATAAGACACTTTTCAACAATCATTATTATTGTTACATGCAATAAATAATTTAAATAATATAGGAACAAATGATAATAAAATTGCAGGCAAAATTAAAAGAAAACTGTATAAGTTTATCACACAAGAACACGAACTTGTCACTCGTTGTTTTTATTTTAAGGTATAAATTTTAAGTGTTGTTTTTTTTATATGCACGTTGTCAATGTACATATAAAAAAGAATACAAAATACATTTGTATTCGTTAAACAATTATAATATCTTTTGTTAGCAATTAGCATTTAAGATTAAAATTCAAGCCACCAATACACGTTGGACCTTGGAGTTTGAACCAATAATACTTGTTTCGTCTGTATTTTATTATAACTTTAAAAAAAAATAAAGAATCAAAAACCTTTCATGTTATGGATATGTAATAAGAAAAAAAATTAAGTGTGAGAATTTAATTAGTTTGTTTTTGTGTTAACCATGTTTATGATTCCAAAGTAGTCAATTCAGTACAATTCTGCACTTTGTAACTTTATTTCTATCCATTACCATACAACTGCCTTTGCCTCTTAGCATTTTTTTAGGATTCAATTACGAGAACTCGAGATTCGGTAACCCGTCAAAACCAGAGGAATGCTTCCGATCATTTTAGCCCTTAGTTTACCAATGTCAACATGTAAACGCTATTGGCGTTGAGTACCAAGTTACACTTTAGAGGGAAGAATTAGTTATTGTTATGTATGGTATATCAAAAGAAAAAATAATTGATTAAGTTTAGATTAAATTATTTTTAAATAATGGTTCCAATATTTAGTAATACGATGATATTCAAATATTGATGTTTTTAATAACGCGTTATATGCTATCTTTGAGGTTGCGCCTACCACTTAGAAATAGTGTGTGATCGCGTGTAGGTGCGACTTAACTTTCAGTTGTCAAAAGTTCAAAATAGTAAATAAAAGTACCTACCTTACAAATAACTGAAATTACAGCAATTCTAATGGTACACATAAATAGATGATCCAGCTTTATTTAAACAATGGGATTTGGTGAGTATATAACTTGATTTACATTTTATTTTATAATAACATTAAAAAGGGCTACTGTGTACAGTTTACTGTTTGATTTTTTTCTTAAAAACCGGCGATACATTTTAGCCTTAATATAAAAAAATAATAATCGACTAACCTATACTTTCAAATGAGCGTTATTATGTTATTATTTTAAACAAATAAAGTATGTAAATAATAAAACTTTACAAAAAAAAAGTTTTTCTTTTTTGGACTTACTTATTGAGAATTTAGCAATTTATAAAGGTATAAGAGATTTATTTTAATTATCCAAGTAAGTAGGAAGTTTCTTGTATGAACTTAAATTGCCATTTTACAGAATTAAATTGAATAAAATGCTATTACCGGTTTGTAATTTAGAATCTGCCTTAAACATCAGCATGAAACTCAGTAGCTTATTTTATTATTAGCTTTTCTTGGTATTTATTTTTGGATTTACACTTTGAGACTAGCAATTAACACGTGCCAATAGAAAAATTTATTGTTGGGATTATTTGTTTATCAATGTCACTTTTGGTGCCATTCACTATTACTGCATAACATTTGCGCACAACTATATTATCCTTTTGACTGCCTAGTGTAAGCCCGTAGACTCTGAGGTCCTGGGTTCAAATTTCAGGTCGGACCAATAAAAAGTTATGAGTTTTTTTGTCGAAAATTCATAATAGCAGCCCAGAGTCTAGAAGTTGGGATTGTACACTCCCATGCCTTGGAAAGCACATAAAGCCGTTGGTCCTGCGCCTGAACTCTTTCTGATCGTTTCAGTTTGCCGTTCAATTGGATTATGAGAGTTAGGGAATAGAGAGTGCACCTGTGTTTGCACACACACTTGTGCACTATAATATGTCCTGCGCAATTGGCTAATCTCTCTTGAGATTGGCCACTGTACCAAAATTGGTCTGGAGGATTATTACTGTTATTACATTATCCTTTTGATGAATAATAAATAAACATAGTCCCCTTCCTTTCTTGGTTACTGTGACTTTCCCTTTGTCTGATTGAGTTAAACATTTATTTGAGTTTTAAGTATTAATACTTTTAAATAAATAGAAATGATAAATGTGTTGCATTAGATTAACTTATTTCATTATTTAAAATCTATTTATTTATTGAAGGTAGTTGTAATATTTTAACATTTAAGTTTTATTTTCAAGGATCTATATATAATGAAAATGAAAAAGTGGTTCTCAATCAATAAATGTCTCAAGCTTTGTCAACTAGTTATCAACTATAATTATAACTTATGAAGTAAATTTAAAGTAAAGTAAAAAGTATGCAGGTGTCCTCACAATGTTTTCCTTCACTGCCAAGCATGAAATTAATTATAAGTATAAATGAACCCTATTAAAATTCAGTGGTTCTTTCGTGAGTTTAAACCCTCGATCATCTCGTTTTAGCCATTGGGTCATTTATCCTGGGTCATTATTTATAAGAAAAATTTAAATTATTTAACATTGCTATTTTAAAGAAAAAGCTTTTCTTACATTAACGACCTTTCTCACATGTACGAAATCATTTACTTGATTTAAGTCATTTAATGTATACTACTAAATTATTTATGTATTTGATATTTTTATTAAATTTATAATTTTGTACTGAGCAAAAATAAATAATAATTAATTAGTGACATAAAATGATTAAAATGATGAGGATTATTTGTTTTATATTATAAAACTATTAGTAACGTGACGACTGACGCGACGTTGGTATCTTTCTTCTTCTTTCATTTTATTTGTTATAAAGATGGGGACTATTTATAATAATTCTATTCGAGTTTTTAAACTATTAAGATTAGATTGTTTCACGATGATAATAACTAAAATTGTTAAATCTTAATTAGAGCCCAGTCAGGATACTAAAAATGATTATCATGGAAAATACGCCGTGAGAAAGCGCTACAAGATTATATTAATGTACAAATATTATATAAAAGTCCTTGGTCAAATTTTCAAACACTGTCAGTCAAGTTGCGTAAATTTATTTCAAATCGTAAAAATAATTTGGATATTGACATTAGCATTTTTTAAATTATAACGCTTACTTGCGGATTTTTCAATATATAAAATACGCACCGCCGTAGATAATTTTGTTTTTAGTTATTTTAAACGTTCTTTGTCAGCCCATGAGTCAGTTAGCTGATATTTTAGACGTATCGCACTCGGATGCTTGTATGCCAGTTTATATCAATAGCATAATAAATATGGTTCCATTTATCATTTGATGTGAATGAACAAATGGTAAACGTAATTTTAAGGTAATCAACAAAAAGACAACGTAGAGCATGGCTATAATAGAAAGTGCCAAGGATTTCGATGACATGCCATGCTGTTTAAAAGTTTGGGCTGAGCATTGATATGACAGTCAGTCATATCGACCTTTTTTCTGCCGCAAAACAGCAGTACTTGATACTGTTGTGTTCCGGTTTGAAGGGTGAGTGAGCCAGTGTAATTACAGGCACAAGGGACATAAGATCGTAGTTCCCAAGGCTGGTGGCGCATTGGCGATTTAAGCGATGGGCAACATTTCTTACAATGCCAATGTCTAAGGGCGTTGGTGACCACTTACCATCAGGTGGCCCATATGCACGTCCACCTTCCTTTTCTATAAAAAAAGTCAGTTATTTTAAATAAATAGATAGATAACATATAATATGCTTTAGTCTTTAATGTTTTAACAATAAAAAAATGGGATGGTATAATAAAATTATACAGGAAGCCTGCAGAAGCTTTACTTCACGTCTAGTTTAAAGTACAGTTTAAACCTACATCAAAGTTTATATTAGACTTCAGAGCACACTGAATATTCACGATGTTCTAAGAAGACCGTTGTTTCTTTACTTTTTGCTTAGGAAGATTTTATTATTAAGAATTCTGAGATGTTTTTAACGCAGCTATTATTACTGATAAACAAATTACAGCCCACTGCTCGTTTTTTTGTATTTATTTTTGTACTTTGAAAGAATTATTTTCTCTATTTATATTTTCAATGAGTAAACAATATTTATATAAATTGGTTTTAATTATGTTCTACAATCTACACATTATCTTAATTAATCCTATAGGTAATGAGGTGAATCCTTGTAGTCGAATTCAGTTCTGTACTTTTAAGGTGAAAGCTGCAACAACTAATAAAGCTAAACGAAAACTTTGTATAAGAGATTTGTAGATAACAATGTCTGCAATATATATTTATCTCATTTATATTGATGGAGCCATTTTTAACATAAAACAGTGACCTCTATCACGTACAAATACTAAATAGAAAAATTCGTAACTTTAATTTGATTTATATACAATGAATCAACCCTTATCAGTGTGCCCAGTACGAGTGCATTTATTCCGATTATTGTCACTAGACGGCGCTGTTTTAGTTCCATACGACTGAACAAATATCACAAACGACATTTTAAGCATTTTACGTAATAACGTTTGGTTTTATGGTATTACTATACCTATTAGCACTATATCATAACTAGTTTATTTATATGTATACATATAAAACATATTTAATGTTCGTCCGGAATAATATAACTTTTGAATGGTGAAAGAATTTTTCTGCATTAACTCGCAAAATTCGCGCTCTCTCTTTGTAATATTATTAATTTATTGTAATAAATAATAATTTTATGTTCTAATAAGGGTATTTGTATTACATAATGTTTTTATGTTTGGTGATAAGCGAAGTATAATTCAATACAAATCCTTGGGTGAGCTACTGATCTCCTAGTAGTAGATTTATATAGATTCTAAAAGTTCAATTAATGTGACATTTTTATTATTAAAAGTAAAATATTTATAGACGACCTGTAACTCGAATATATAAAAAGTCACCTCGGTTTATAAAAGTAAATAGTGAGTATAGATAGCACCTTCGTCCACATTGGGATTTATAAAAAGAAATTAAATGAAACGCGACTCCAGCCTGATAAAATTAAGCCGCTAACGATCAAACGATGTAAATATTCAATTCTTTCCAAGTCCGGGTTTCCGACCCGGTTTTTATTTTTACTTGTCTCAAGTGTCAATTGTAGAATATTGAATTAAAAAATTTGAATACTTATATATAGGGATTCAGGTTGCTTGCGTCGTATAAAGTTGATAAAAAATTAATATTTAATATGAACGAATCGTAACATTACGTTATGATAACTTTATATAGTTATGTACATCGCCTAGCTACGATATCCGTACGGCGGCTACGTTAAGGGCGGCAGTTTCGTTTCGTTCGTAGGGGATACAGAACGTTTCCCGCGCAAATTCCCGCCAAAATGTTTGCGAAAGGTAAAAGACGCGTTCAAGTTACGAACCCTGTGATTATTCTAAATAAAAAAGAAACATAAATATATTAATTTTATTGATATGAGTACAGTTTTTTTTTGTTTTTTTATTGGTTGATTTTATTTTTTATTTTTTTTGTTTCAGTTACGGCTTTGACGTTATTCGCTTTAATACAAACAGCGACTAGTTTTGGTAAGTTTTGAAAGCATAACATTTTTGTTTTATAGTAAAATGTAGGTAGGTAAACAAATAATATGTATAAAATTATATTTGCGGTACAATTTAAACATGTAGGTTTTTTGTTGTTATTTAACTAAATAATAGTAATTTTTAATTAGTCTTGCGTTATTTTAATCGTTAACAAAATTTTTGTTTTAAAAATGATGAAAGTGTAACAACATACTAATATTTCATTAATAAATATAATAATATTGCAATTTAAATAATTAATACAAGCAGAAGTTATGAATTCAAGTAAATACTATATATATTGTGTGCCTATAAGATGCCAATGTAGAAACAAGTCTACTTGACCGTATATTGTTACACCTGTGTCATATATTAAAAAAAGACAATTTGCAATCTATAAATAACTCGAACTGAGATGTATGTTAAAATAAAATAAAAAATCAATTATAAGACCATCAACTCGAATAACTAATATTTTTTTAAATACCCTTTAGTTTCCTACATTAACATTTCGATATAGATTTGGACACGGCACTATCGTTTAGATTCGTTTCTTTAACACGTTTTCATTCTCACGCTATTTTAGTTTTTTTTAGTATGGTATTTCATTAAAAGTATATTGTGCGATAATTAAACTAAAAAAAAAAAAAAATATTTTTAAGGTTTTAATATAAAGTAATTTATTAGAAAAAAGTCCCTCTCTTTTTAGTTCGTGAAAGCATTATTTTCTAGTTATATTTTAGGATTTATTTTCCTTTCCTGGCATATTATTTAATTTAAAAAAAAAACAATCCGATTATACTTTTTTACTGGATTAAGACTATGAATACTAAGCCGAGATGGCCTAGTGGTTAGACAGCCGATGATCGTGGGTTCAAACCTGGGCAAGCACCACTGAATTTTCATGTGCTTAATTTGTATTTATAATTCATCTCGTGCTTGACGGTGAAGGAAAACATCGTGAGGAAACCTGCATGTGTCTAATTTCATTGAAATACTGCCACATGTGTATTCTACCAACTCGCATTGGAGCAGCGTGGTGGAATAAGCTCCGAACCCTCTCCTTAAAAAAGGGAGAGGAGAAAAGCCCAACAGTGGGACATTAACAGGCTGTTACTGTTCTGTATTGTATGAATACTATTACAGATCATAATTTAACATTGGCATAAAATTATTTAGGATGCGTTATATGGGTTGTGTGGTGTGGTGTGCTTATTAGACACGATGACAATGCCTAGATTACGTGATCGTCTTTGCTATATATCACACATTGTGTATTAATTCATGAACTAAGACCAATCATCCGTGAAAAGCGGCGCTATAAATTAGCTATACGATTTCCCATATATATTTTGACAATTCCCATATAATTTATCTTTGGTGATGATTTTATACACATTACTGTGGTTTTGTCTTATTTTTAATTAACTCTCGTTTTTCGGTGTTGCATGTGCCGTGAAACGCGTGAATGGTCGCCTTTAAAACCCGAGTAATAAAAGATGTTAGGATTTTGTTTGTAACCACCACCACATACGATCTGTAAAAATATACAGTTCTGTTAGACGAAAACGCAACAAAAATAAACATCACCGATTGCATGGCTTGAATTTCGGATCTATATTAACAATAGAACAGCTACCTACGAGCTACCTGGATAGTTACCTGGTAAGATGCTGTAGCATAAAACCGAAGACATACCAAAATTTGCAATTCTGGTGTTAACGGTAGCCCGCGTCTGTTTAATTTCTGAAGATCGGCAAGAATCAACGGTAAAATATTTTTTTTTACTGTTTCTTGCGAAAATCGATATCTCACTTTAAACTTTCTTATGTCTACTGCGTATGGATCTTGAGCATCTCGTAAGTATTTTAGTGGGATATCGTCTCTTCTATTTAAAAATAAATTGTCATAGTATTCGATATCTTCGAAAATATTCATTATTACGTTTGACATTAACGAGTCACTTTCTGTAATCTATTCTCAAGAGTGCTCTTGACAGCTTTTACGTAAACTCAGATCAAATCGTTGCTTGAGTCATGATCTGATATCAAGAATGATTCAAAAATTAGAAACTACTCAGCTGAGTGCTGATTAATGAATCTCGTATTAAATGTCATTCTAAAATAAAAGCTGTACTTAAAATTAGTTTTAAAACTAGATTCACGACTGAGTGTCATTCTGTAATACGGGCCTAAGAATTGACCGTTGTTAAAATTATTGGCACTGAAATTTAATTATTGTCCCATTCCATAGTACAAGCTGTGTTTAGTTTGGGACCAGATGGCCGAGTGTGAATAATGTCCCAGGATATTATTATTTATCTATTTATTATTATCTTTATAACTATGTCCTCATATCTTAGTTTTAAACAAATATAACGTTACATATTAAATCATTTTCGTGTAATATATTATAGCTATCGTTACAACATCAGTTTCATCCAAGCGTTGATAACACGATTAATATTCAAGCCTACATGCATTATATTTGAATTGGTGTACTAATTGTTTATAGACCTATGTTAGAGAACTGCTAATTGAATTATTTCATAATTGATGTCATAATAAATTCACATTAGCATAATCTAATATTCGCTATGTCACCAACATAATTGTTAGTTTAACATGTTTATACTGTTAGGAATATAAATTACATCGACGCATTCAATTTTATATTATTTTAATTTTTTTTTTTAAATATACACGCAATGGGCTTTCTGGTGCAAGACCTTTGCCTTTTCTGAGACGAAAGAGAGAGAAAAAATGACGTAATGTCGACCGTGGGTGACAATATAAGGAATACCAAAGTCAAAACGTTAATTCATATCAAGTGTCACGATATTAGTTGCGTATTATAACTTTTATACTTTTCAGCCGCTTTTGCGTAGGCGTCTCATTAAAGAACACGTAGTACTTCTATCGCTTAAATATTCTTAGTAAATACATTCTATGATTTATCATGGAGTGATTTATATATATTTTATATATATATAATTATTATTAATATAAAAAAGGGTACTTTTTGGCGTGGGAGCTTTGTGTCGGTTTTCGACCTTTGGTTTTGTGTAAATTGGCTGAAATATGTCGATGATTATGAAATTTATCAGAAAAATCATGACAACTGCTAGCGTTACTGGTGTGCGCCGCGTAAACCCTATCGGTATAGTTAGTTATATATATAACGACATCAACATATTATGTACCCTTATGCTACACGTACGGAGCCGGGAACGTAGCTAGTACATAAAATAAACGTTGAATTTTAAATAAAATTAAAAAACAAATATTGAAGTTTTCCAACACATTGTTTACCGAAGTATATTCAGTTTCAGAAACAAAAATATTAATATTAAAGTGCTGTTCCTTATCATTTTCTTTTAAAGTTAAAACAAATAGCGAGAGGAAAGTTACAATACAGTTCTTACCCGCCGACATTTTAAAGTGTTACAAACAGATTCCCATTAAATAGATTGCCGTCACTTACTCGATTGGTTTTAAAATTCCACAATTTAAAGAATATATTATATATTATTATAGAATATATTATTATGTATAGAAGTCGAGATGGCCCAGTGGTAAGAACGCGTGAATCTTAACCGATGATCGTGGGTTCAAACCTGGATAAGCACCACTGAAGTTTTTCATGTGCTTAATTTGTGATTATAATTCATCTCGTGCTTTTCGGCGAAGGAAAACATCGTGAGGAAACCTGCATGTGTCTAATTTCACTGAAATTCTGCCACATGTGTATTCCGCCAATCCGCATTGGAGCAGCGTGGTGGAATAAGCTCCAAAGCCTTCTCCTCAAAAAGGGAGAAGAGGCCCTAGCCCAGCAGTGGAACATTTACAGGCTGTTACCGTTACCGTGAAGAATATATTTGATATTGTATATATTATTTATTTTAGAGCTGTGATTTAAGAAAAAGCTCGATTACGAAACATCGTTAAACGCAATCAGAAGTGATATGTGAAATTGATTATAAAAATAATTATAATATTCAACAGATGATGATGATAATTACAATACAAATAACGTATACAAAACTAGTTTTAACCCGCGGACCCGCTCCCGTCTTAGGGGGGGAGTAGGTGTTAGCTTTAAAAAAAGTAGCCTCTTTCTTTCCTGGGGGTTCAAACTTGCTTCATATTAAATTTCATCAAAATCGATTCACTAGTTTAGTCGTGAAAGCGTAACACACAGTTACTTCCGTGTTTATAATATTAGTAAAGATTTTATTCAATATAAGATAGTTTCTTTTTATATAACAGGTAGGCGGACGAGCATATGGGCCATCTGATGGTAAGTGGTCACCAACGCCCATAGACATTGGCCATAGGCATTGTAAGAAATTTTAACCATCGCTTACATCGCCAATGCGCCACCAACCTTGGGAACTATGATGTTATGTCCCTTGTACCTTTAATTACACTGGCTCACTCACCCTTGAAACCGGAACACAACTATACCAAGTACTACTGTTTTGCGGTAGAATATCTGATGAGTGGGTGGTACCTACCCAGACGAGCTTGGACAAAGCCCTACCACCAGTATAGATAGTAATCAGAGCGACTGTTATGCCATATTAAAAAAAAAAACTTTATTCTTGTAAAACAGCCTGATATCTTCGTCATATACAGTTATATTATGTGAGTTTAAAGAAGGCCGACATTAATGAAACTGCGTTTCACTTGCAATAACTTAAAACAGTTATAAAAGAGTACAAAAACGTGCAGGTACAGTTTGTCCTTTATGAAGGAACTCGGTAGGAGAAACTTTTAAAGCCTTGGTGCCGTATCTTGCATAATTTAGCGTGTGTACTTTGTCAACTTAGTATGTAGTTGGCTCTTCTAGGTACGGTGGGTGTTGTTCGGTGCATCCTTTGTTTGTTGAGATTGTTCTAGAATTATTGCGGATTTTGATGTCGCCACGCTTCACATTCGCTCCATACGACTTTGTTTTAACATAGCAATTTTGGTTTTAAAAGCTCGTGAAATGTTTGTCTTCTTTCATTGTCTTTTCATTTTGTTTTATATGGTTTCTGGTTTTATATATGAGAGGAAATATTAATCTGATGGTAAGTTGATATTTACCACGTTGTTCTGTCGTTTTGGAATATGTTTATCGATTTTTACTCAGTCAAATCACGTTCTATTTTGTCATGAAAATAACTTTCAATTTTATTTACAAATACAAATAATTACAATAATAATTTATGTATATATATAAATATATATGTTGGATATTTGTGTAGGCTGTTTTAATATTGGTTGTTTGTGTTCAAATTCTTGCAAACGTTATTTGTTTTTACAAACGTTTTTTTTTACACTATTCATCGATCACAAATGATGCTTTTAGCATTAAGTCCGCCTTGCAATAACAACTCCTTTGATTCGTCATATCACCTAATCCTCGATCAAGTCAATGTTATATTAAGTTTTATGATAACAAATAAAAATAACAATGTATAAACTTGTTTTGTGTGGCGTGTCGGGTAATATGTTTTTTTTTTTATAATCACACCCATTAAAATAGGAAACCATTGAAATTATAAAATTTAATTCAAGAATCTCAGATCTCAGAGGAACCGGCGATAGAAAGTCAGCAGATACGTACACACGCATACATACATACATTGTTCTTGTGTACATATAGTTATTTTTATTAATTCAAATCCTTATTATCTATTTTACATTGCACAGTGACTGACAATATATCCGAGCTTAGGCCCCCAGGTTAATTTAAATAGTATGTATTTTGTTTTTGATCAAATAAATATATTTTATAGTTTATATGTTATTTTAATAATGAGAATGAAGAAACAAGACACTACATGGTATTTTATTTTACCACAGTTATCTATTTAATAGGATATTATTTTGTACATAAATGTCACTAGCCGCTTTAGTTCCCCGTTGAATATCTAAATCAATATCTTCAAGAAGGAAACATAATTATACGGCTTTCAACGAAATTTTAGGATACAGTTCCATATACTTAACGGTTTAATTATTATGTTACCGATAAATCTGTGTAAAGCTATTTTCGGTAGTGTTAGCTTTTAAAATAATTATTTAATAAATTGTAATTTTTATACCGATGTATAACATAAATTCCGTGGTGCTTGCCCGGATTTGAACCCACGATTAACCTTCTCAAAAAAGGAGAAGAGGCCGTATCTCAGCAGTGAGACGTTCACAGGCTGCTACTTTAAAACATACTTAAATACATACTTACTAATGAACATTGTATAGAAGGTAAATAGGAACAAAGATTTTTCTATTTCTATTATGATCCTTGCCTGTGCCAGAACGCGTTGATTACGATGCACGTTTCGTAGCCACTGGACCATCTCGGGTCCCTTTTTAATTACCTACTAAACAGTAATCATCCCTCTCGACTTTGAACACTACTATTACTATTTGTTACCTACTACCTGTTACCGCCTACTACTATTTGTTTCTTATACCCTAGAGCATTTACGAATCTCGTAATATTTTTCGAAATTGCAAAGCTTAAATTATATATATATTGGTGATGATTGGTACAAGATATCATTTAATTTTAGAATTTTATTATTATTAGCGTTAATTATATCTAATGAGTGGGTGGGTGGATGATATTCGAATGATCTCTTTGAGGTTAATCAGGACACACATTAATTTATTTAATCATTGACAAGTTTTTTTTTTAGTATTATTAACATTGTTGTATCTCATTGTTACATTGCGCTTTAGTACATTAACTTCTTCACAGTTTAACGATTGACGATAAATATTCGTATGCGTATAACACAGGCAAGAATTAGCTCCAAACCTTCTCCTCAAAAAGGGAGTGGAGGTCTTAGACCAGCAGTGGGACATTTACAAGCTGTTACCGAGTATAACAGGCAGGACAACGTCGCATATATATTATATACTATATAGTCAACAAGCCCTCAAAAGAAATTCAAAATACATGAATTATTATAAGAATATTTATGTCATTTATATTAATAATATTTATAAAAAAAATAGTACTTTTATTATTATTATAAATACTTATTTATAAAAAAAATTAACAATTTGTAATACTGAAAAATAACATTATTACGCTCATAAGTGTCAAAGCTGCTTTTCTGCCTCTATTGTGTTGCTCGACATGGTCCATAACGTTCTCATTATTATAAGCTTACCACATATACATTATATAAATATCGTGAAATACAGAAATAATTAAGTAAATAGTAAGAAATACTCCGCTTATATACCTTTATCACTTTTATGAATACGAAATTATTCAATCCAAATAAATCTTCTTAGAACTTTTTCGACTAGGGAGATATTATTCTCTTCTTTCCATTTCACAATTCGGTCCAGAAATCAGAGAGCAATTCGTATCAGTAAGTGCATTTCGAGGAACGTAGTTGAAGCCCGGTCGAATCAGAAACTTAAATCTGATAAAAGGTAGTCTTATTTGAATTTCCATTCGAAAGTAAAGAGGAAATAGTGTATTGGAGACGTTAGGGTAAACTTTCTTAATCCTACTTCGCTGAAAGTACTGCTTCGAATACGAAGTGGGATTGCTTCGAAAATTATTAAGTAATTAATTTTATTTATGAAACTTGAACCGAGATAGCCCAGTGGTTAGAACGCGTGAATCTTAACCGATGATCGTGGGTTCAAATCCGGGTAAGCACCACTGAATTTTCATGTGCTTATAATTAGTGTTTATAATTCAACTCGTGCTTGACGGTGAAGGATACCATCGTGAGGAAACCTGCGTAAGTCAAATTTCACTGAAAATCTGCCACATGTGTATTCCACAAACCCGCATTGGAGTAGCGTGGTGGAATAAGCTTCAAACCTTCTCCTCAAAAAAGGAGAGGACGCCTTAGCCCAGCAGTGGGACATTCCCAGGCTGTTACTATGAAACTTAAATGTATTTAGTTCGTACATTAATATTTAATTAGGAGTAATTTCTATTTATTTTGTACGTAACATTTTTTTTTTATATTTCCAAAGGAAATTAATTAGCCAGCTCGATTGAGTATGTAATTGTCACACTGGTAGGTATTTGCTCGTCCCGAAAGGAAAAGCCAAGCGTATTCTACAAAGCTACTTCAGTGCCGGTTGGTGAATACACGTACAGCTGTCTTCAACGTATTTGAGTCATCTCGGTTCTATTAAAAAAATAAACTAAATATTTTTTCTCCTATTAAATGAAATGATTCTAGGAGTATTACAACGTAATGCACAAAATTCCATATTCAAAAACAGTTCCTTTCTATTGCACCTGGACCGATGCTTGTTTGATGATGTTTCAGATGCTTGTGTTCTCAATAAACGCCTAATACCATCTAATACCGTTTCCACGGGATGATTCCATGGGATGTTTTCCCTTAGCTTTTTTACCAAGAGCATAGGAAATATTTAGTTTATAAGTTTCGAATACTGAATTCATTAAGTACTAATTATGTTTTTAGAAATTCTGTAGTATATAAAATCAAATATTTTAATAAGGTCATATCTAAAAATAAATATATTTTTATAAATTATCTTTTAGTAACTTATTGATGTTTTTTTCTAAAGATTAACAATGGACCCGTTATGTTTATTATCTATCTTATCCCACTCGTTAATTAAAGTTTGTATTTATTAAAATAGCTGACATTGCCTAGTTGGTTAATGGATGGTTTGTACACGGGAATCTTAACCGATGATTACGGGTTAAAATCCGAACAAGCATCTCTGAAATTTCATGTTCTTAATTTGCGTTTGTAATCATCTTATACATATATGTCTGATATAAATTGATGTATCTACTATTTCCTATTGGAGTTCCGAAGAAGCTTCGAACTTTCTCACAAAAGGAGAAAGAAGAGAAGAAAGGGACAAGCAGTAGAACTTGAAAATAAAAGCTGTATATATATATATGTATGAAATACTCTTATAGAAGGTATTTACTTTGTCGGTCTCATTAAAATCGTGTCATACAAGTATGTAGCCAGACAGACAATATTAACGAAAAATGATTTCAAATGATCGCGCTTTTAGTAAATTAGAAAGAGGAATATGTTTGTTCGTTTCTATTTAAGTAACATAATTGAATTTATACTCCGTTAGATCCTTTGTCTTAACGCAAAAACACCTTCATCCTAAGCCTCGCATCAAATTGAAATCATTCGTTCGTTCGTTCCTTATAAATTCGGCATCGGATGAAATCCCTCAGGATCTCGTCGAATCTACGAGCTCGAATTATTGATGTGAGCTCTCAGCCAGCAGCGAGTGTGCAGTGAGTTTCTCGACAGATTTGTGTGCTCTGATTGTACGGAATTTGAAGTGCATTGTCACCTGGAGACCTCGCCGTGGACGTTTCCGTCTCTTAGTCCTGTTTAAATGTTTAAATTTTTTATATATAAAGCCGTAACTTCAGCTCATATGAATATCAACTAAATTTTTAGACGTGTTTTTATCTATGTTCGAAATTATTATTATTGAAATATTGAAAGAAAGAAAATTATTTTTACTTTGTTTTTTCATTGATAGTACTAGCTTGGCTGCAGCTATAAAACAGTAAAAGCTACTGAGCTACCTATTTAAATATAGATGTTATTTTCATAAATATGTTTTACAGCATATTAGCTACGTAGTACAAAATATAGTGCGTATAATGGTCACAATGCATTGCTATAAAAACAATGATTTCAATATATAATCAATATTTTTTTAAGAATGCCAAATTTTCGAAATATTGCTATTTTAAAAATTAAGGCACGAGTATCAAGAGATTCAGTTGTGACTGTCGCCGTAATCCCGATAGATTCGGACGAAATTCATCCATTCGGTACGATGCCGTCGAATTATTAATGCTCCCAAATGCTATTTGCACCTTATCCAGGATTCAGTTGGAAAAGTTTCAGCAAAATTGAACGAAATTGATTTCGCTGTGGCAATGGAATATCGAATGAATGTAGTGAATTTGTTATTGGAACTCGATGACACGTGTTAGTTCCGACTATTTGTTTTTCGAATTCATTTAATATACGTCAGTTTCGTTTAAATTCATTCGTTCGTTTCGTTTTAAGTTCGAGTGAATTTAAATACGAATCTGAAACATGTTTGACGATAAATAAATCGTCGAACGAACACGTTCGAATAAAACGAGAAGTCACTTTATCATTCTCGGAACATTACGTTCATTCTCTTTATCCGCGACCGGCCTATCTCTGAAAGCGAAATCCGAGTAGGATAAATCCGCGAACTGAGAGCAGCCAGAGTTGCCTCAATGAATAATGCAAACGATCACCTGAGGTGCGAGACATTAAAAACTCATTGCAGTACTTCTTGGTAAGTATCGCGGAAATGGATTTGTAATGAGCTATCACCATCCCTTAGTTCGATGGCTTTTGGAGATCAATCAAACGACATCCAGAAATTTTGGTACTATATTATGTACATGATGAAATTTACTATGCTTTAAAAAAATATTGTGTTCAAATATATATATTGAATCAAAGATAAAAGTTTTTAAATACAACAACAATAATTATTTGTTATTTAAGTTTCTGAAAGGTCTCTAGTTAGTTCCAAAACACAAGTACAAAATTTAAAAGTCCCAAACCTATTCATGCAACCTTTTTAAGTACTTAACCTCACTTTCAAGGTATAATTATAATAATGATAGTAGTTGTAATGACTGCCACTTTTTCTTTGTTTATTTTCTACTTTTTATTACATATAGTCACATCAATACCTGAAGTGAAAGTGAAATCTGAAGCTAAAGTACTAAATTTGAAATCAGCTGGGATATGATGCTTGGTGAAGTTTTCTTTATTCAGTCCCACTAATTTATCATTTGGTTTTTGTTTATTGTAAAATACAATAAATATGTGACTAGCAATGACTTATTAAATCTTGGTGGGAACGTAAATCTTAAATTTTCTTTTTCATAAAGCTGTCGTGCAAAAATACTAAAACCACGTCACGTCTCACTAGTACTAGTAAAATTTACTGACACGCTTTCAAGGTTTCACACGCGAACTTTCCTCACCATAAATCTTGAGCAAAACTTTTTGATTGCACTAAACTTGCCGACGTTATTAGCTGATGAATAATTCATCGGCATCCGAGTATTATCTTTACACATTTCTTCGCCTCGCATTAAAATATTGGTATCGATTTATTTTGAATATTTATAAATGAAAGTATATTTATAAATTGCTGCAAAAACATTTGTCCTTGAGGCTTTGAGGTGGAACTTTAACAATAAAGTATGGATATCACATTATTCAGATAAGTGCTATTAACGATGTAATTTATCCCCTCTGTGTATTCTCGAGTTTTTAAGGGTAAGAGCAACTAAGATGTATAAATAAACTGGCGTGTTGTATCCACTGACAAAAATGTATCGATAAAGTTCATTTAAAATATCATAGTCTTATTATTATATAAAAGTTATATACGATATGAATTTATACGCACAACAACTATACTTGGCTACCAATTGTTAGAATATTAAAAAAAACGGTATTGTCATTATTAAATGATTAATGATATTAAATTGGGTAATCTGATGATGATCTGGCTTTAAGAAACTCGAGATTAGTCGTACAAAAAAATTATACATCAAAAACTAAAAACTGCAATAGTACATATAAAATCGAACTATTAATCATGATATCTTCTGTGTACATATCGTTTACAAATTTAATAAGTAAATTAATCAAAATATAATATCAAAATATATTATATCTGTTATCAATTTAATAACGGTATCTATAAACCTATCAACGTCTTCAGCTTTTCATATTTCAATTAACATCATCCCTGGGATGAATCATCTAATATTGCCACGGTATCATAATTCTCAATCAATAGATCCATAGACAACAGTATCGTATATCACATGCCAATACATCAATGAGCGTACCCTAAGTTCATGTACACCTGATTAATAGCCATGACACGTGAACCTCTGATTGATGATCCCAGCGGGGCTCCGATCGACGTGCGAAGCTATTTGTCATAATTTGATGATAATGTCGTTACGTCGAACGCGTTATCTCCTTCAGGTAATGTAAACACATTAATGATACACGTTTCGTGCCATTGCGATGACAGATTATGTTAAACGAGCTGTTTAAACATGTATTTTTTTTCTTTTTTAATAAAGTATATAGAGTATGAAATAACTACGTTAATAAAATTAAATTGTATGTATTTTTTAAGTGGGTATTTTAAATATTCTTAAATAAATAGATCTTCAGATTTTTTATGTATATATACGTGCCTGTGATTATCTTTTCTATTTTTTTTTGTGAATTGATTGTTGAATTTCTTTATGTACTCAATAAAATGTAGGGTATATATAATTTTAGGCTAACTTATGCCTGTGTATAATTCGGTGCATTCAATGTTAATCTATGATTCCTTTTTAGCTAAAGACGTGAATCTATCGTTAAGTTTAAGTATAAATGGAGCTTTATTTTATTAAGTCCAAATTATATTTCAGGTTCAAGAAATGTTGTATTTACAATAGTTAGTCAATCAGAACCATATCATGCAAGCGTTGCAAGTCGACTCAAACGTGAAATAGAAAATCAAGTGAATGAATTAGAAGAGGTAATAATTATTTTCTTTCCGATATTTCAAATGAAAAAGTAAATACTATAATAGAAACTTTAATAGAACTAAGAAAAGTACTTTATAACCGCTATTCTTAGAATTCTGTAGGATTTGAAGTTTGTTTAACTGTTAAAATCGTTAATGTATTAAATTATGCACGAAATTTTTAATAACTATAACAACTGAATTGTAATATAAATAACCGCAAAACTTAAAAACACATAAACAACTTAACAATTAGACTAATAAAACTGAATATCATAATTAAAAAAAATACAAAAATAAATTTTCTGAAGCTAAAAAAATCAATGAGAATTTTGTCCGTGAAGTTCATTCGTGACGCGTGAACAAATTTTTTAGTTTTAATTAAACACAATGCAATAATATTGTAGCTTACACCAAAAGTCTACATAACACATGAAGATATGCCCGTACCTGGAGCTTGGACGATAATTCCTCTACTGAGGCCGTTAGTTACTAAATACAAAAATACAGACGTACGATGGGTTCTGTTCGTCGAACCACACACCGCTGTACGTTGCAGCAAGCTATTTGAAGCTTTAGGAGCAGCTGATAATCAGAAGGTAATATAATCGGTTGTTTATATTTCACTATTATTTCTTGAATTCTTATTTTGAAATGTGTAAAACATGCGACTGCCTGTACTGGCAGGTATTGTCATTATTAATAGTAGATAAAAAAAAGATATTGTAAAATTTGAACTATGAAAAACAATCTTGTGCTTTTTAGGATACAATGTGGATTGGTTATCCACTAAGTGATGATGAACCGACGATAATACACCATTTTACCTTTTACGAAGATTTGGAAGATGATGGTGGATTTGTCTATCCCCATTTTGCAAATGGTTTCGCGATGAGAATTGAATTAATGGACAGGTAAGATTACCAGATATCAGCAGGTAAAGAAAATTTCAATGTATGTAATAAATAAAACAATATTGCCAGACTCGTGAATCAAATAGAAAATGATGAGAGGAAGCTAGAAGCTGACTTCTCAATCGACCCTGCGTTCGAATTGGCACAACTTGTTTATGGGGATAGCAGTAATCCTGGACCGTTATTGACTCCTGATCTGAGCTTCTGTGTTGTTTCCGGAGATAACTGTGCGACGTACCCGAGACAGTTCGATATATGTGTGAGTTACATTTTTTCTTGAATTTGCCTACACGTTAAAGTGATGTTGAAATAAGTTGCATGATTATCTAATTTCCAGAATTATAAATTAAACGTTAAAATATAATAAATAAACTGATTGGTAAGTTATCATACTATTAAAAGTTTTCCCATAATTTACAATCCATGGCAAACTAAACATTTTGTCCTGACAGGGCAGTCCTATCGCTGAGGACTCGATTTACTTCGCAGTGAAAACATGGACAGGTTTCCACTCAACCAGAGCAAAGGTGGTAAAGAAGACATGGGGAAAACACGTCACACATCTGCAGTTCTTCAGTGATAAATCTGGTAAGCTACAGATTGTCTTCTTGACGTTACATTTAGACGATTCTTAAAACTATTTTTTTATACATCTACGGCACATTCCATTTACGACAATTTTTTGAAAGTTCATATTTTTGAAATTAAATTCGATTTACGTATTTTTTTATAGACAAGATGAGTTAATTTACTGTCTCAATTACATTCCAAACGGTAGATAAATAAATATTATATCAATATATAAGTGATTAGTTAGCAATTGCAGACTTGTACACAGGCGAAAATATCGTGGTTTATTTCGCCGTGAAAAAGCAACCAAATTACACTATACCAGCGAGGTGATAAAAATCCGAATATGACCCTCAATTCACTCAACTCCACCGCGGGTTACCAGGATTTTATTAAAAAGGCTTATTTATTTTATTTCATTAATTGAAGTTAATTTTAAGGATATATTAAACGCTTGAAAGTTAAAAGACTGAGGGCAGGTAAACTCAAAGGCAAGTCGTTATGGAGATAAGACTATTTAGCAATCCAAATGTCACGAGCTTAATTCCTGCCTTTGTAGTCTTAGCGATCTAATTCCATTCCTTTGTTGTTCTACTCGTATTTATAAAGGTTCGGATGAATATACTTGCTCTTAGTAAATTATCTATACGTTCAATATATGTTAGTACATTACCTACACGTTCAAATTTTTGGAATTTGTCACACCGTTAATGTTTAGTCTGTTGATTCGATTATTGTTTTTTTTTTATCTGTAACAAAGGTCGGTTATGAATTAATTCCGTCGATTTTAAAAATATATTGTTAGTAATATAAGTTTTATTAATTATTTATAATTTAAATGTAATACATGTTGCCACTTCAGTAACTTTATTATATTTAATTTATTTATTAAGGTTACCAACAGTTTTATACACTGAATATAATACTTAATATATTTAAAAAACATATATACATAGAATAGCGTAACAACTAATTACAGGTAAACACCGCTTGTAATTAAACATAAAAAGAAAAATGTAGCTACAGGAATTTCATATAACACTAAATATAGATAAGCTAAAACTTAATTACAACAATAGAAGAATATCCGAGACAAGAAAAAAAGTATAGCAAAAATATATATGTTTTACTAAATTAATACCTTTTAAAATCCTCTATAGTCTTTGTACATATTTTTTTATGAAACCTGTTGCAACATTTTATCATTGCATATTTGGGAAGGCAATATTGGGATGGATGGAATTCCTGGACCTAAAGAAATACGTTTGAATTGCAGTTTAACTGGCAATATATTAAAATGTTATTAATTTATAATAGTTATAAAAAGAAACCCGTAAACGATATAAGAGAACTAAAAAAGTGATAAAGGATATAAAAGTGATAGAATTTCATTCAACACATGCAAGTTTCGTCACAATATTATTCCTTCTCCTCAGTACAAGATTATAAAAAGTTGGTAGTCATTCAAATGGTTTAATTGTTTAATAAAACCATTTGTACCACAGCCAATAATTGAACCTGCGATCCTCTGTTAAGGTCTACGTGATCTATCAACTGGACTATCTCAGCTCACTTATCAACTAAAGTTAAAACTTTTAAGAACAGTCTCGCGTGGAAGAATCTTTTCGCGTCAGTTAATTAGAATTTCTACAAATAGAATAATCATCTTCAGTTTGTTTATATTGTTGGCTTTTATAATATATACTGTTTTATTTTCGTTTAATTAATTAAAATTATATTTGTGCAATCATGTATGTACCATAATTATCCATTGTTACATACCAGTTTTTTTACATGTACACCTGCTCTAATTAAGTAAGCTTAAATTTAAATTATTGAAAATAATACTTTTTTGTTGTTGTTATGGTAAAACTATATTGTAACTTTGTCTGTCCGACGCGCTTTCACGGCTAAACCACAAAACGATGCAATTTAGTATAAAGCAAGCTTAACCCCACCCACGGAAAGACATAGAAAAATATAGAATAAATACCCTACTTTTTATATCCAACCTGCTCTCCAACGCGCCAAAACTCCAAACGCTGACGAAGAATAGTATTAAATATTTTGTGAAAAATAAATCGAGGTAAAAATACTGTTTTCCCAAACAAACATCTAAACGATCATGTGTAATAACAGCGTTACGACATATGTATGTACATAGGTACATATATCTGAGGTTGGCTCGGCAATGTAAGACATAATTTGATTTTTTATAAAAAATTTTGGGTTGCATAGTTTGTAGATGCTTAAGTAATGCTTTACTTGTAATTTCAACAGGAAGCACAAAACTGCATAAAAGTGTAATTGTCATAATTCGAAAATTAAAAAAAAACTACATATAATTTATAGTTTTTTTTTAAATGTGTTTGCATGTAATGCATGCAAATGTTAGGCATTGTTTACAATACCATACATTGTCATTGGCGTGAATACAAACTTATCGTGATCTTTACTTTATCATTTCAATTCTTGGTAAAGTGACATGCCTGAATGAAAAAAGAGTATCAAGGTAAAATATTTCCACAGATCCTGATCTTCCGGCTGTGGATATCGGTGTGCCAAACACGAAGACAGGTCATTGTTTAAAGACGGTCACAATTTTGAAGGAAGTTGTGAGGAGATTGAAAGATCTTCCAAATATTAAATGGGTATTTCTGGCCGACGATGACACTATTTTAGGGTAAGAAAGGGAGCCATCCACCAATCCAGCGGATTAGAAATTGCTTAGTAAAATCCTATATAAATGTTTTTACTTATATCTTCTTTGCATGTTTGTTTTTAATACAAAGATAATTTAATTTAAAAGGGTCCAGCGGCTCTGTGAATTGCTGAGCTGCTACCAAGGCGGTTCCGACATAACGGTTCTAGGAGAGAGATACGGCTACGGATACGGCAAGAAGGAGACACATGGTAAAGGTCAGATTTAAATATTTTTATTATTTTCAAATAATTCTTATGTGTTTATATGAATGAGAGAACTTAATAATTAGCTTCACTCTGAATTATTTACGACTGTCAATTCCTGAAATATTTGGTACGGGCCACTGTTAGTCTAAAACGCTTTTGATTCATTACGAGGTTAAATTTAGAGGCGAACTAATTATATATTAATGATGATTTCCGGACCGATTTCGGCCACGGCGGCCAATCCCAAGGGAGTTGCCATTAGTTAACTGCGCAGGATATATTAACTAACATTAGGGTATGTGTATGTGTGTATGTGCGTAAACTATTCCTGCAATCTGCTGAGACGGAAAATCCATCACAACTGGAAAGATTTTAGGCGCAGGACTAGCGGCTTTTACGTGCTTACCGAGGGTGTACTGATTCTAATTCTCAGACGCCAGGCTGTCACTGACAATGATAATTTTCGACAGAAAAACCCGTTAATATACTTTAATAGCCATAATTAATCATAGCCTTTCATCGGTTCGACCTGGGATTAGAAACTCGACAACTGCGGCCTTATATCTAGATGGCTGATCTAGACCAACGACGCAATAAATTATATAAAAAGAATTATAAAAATGTCCTTTCCGAACGGGTAGCGAATGTGCCAATAGGTGACTACTGGTTCTGCAGTAGACGGCATATATTGTGTACTAAAGCGAGCCGCCGGCAGGCTACGACTACATAACGGGCGGCGGCGGCGCGGCGCTGTCGTCGGGCGCGGCGCGGGCGCTGTCGGCGTGCGCGTGCGCCTCGCGCGCCGCGCCCGACGACATGGCGCTCGGCGCCTGCGCGCTGCGCGCCAACATCTCGCTCACGCACTCGCCGCTCTTCCACCAGGTCAGTAGCGCCTCCGATAGGCAAGACTTCCTTGATGTATTATTTCAGCTAACGCTTCGTCGACCTTCGTAGCCTTCCATCGTTTGTAGTCATTGTTTTTGAAAAGGAAGATATATGAGCACATACCTCTCACCCTGACAGTAAGTGGTTTCCTCCACTCATAGACATTGACGCTGTTAGAAATTCAAACTGTTTCTGACGCCGTAAATGCGTCGCCAAGTTTAGAATGAATGATAAGATTGTACATCCTTCGTACTGTTACTTCACTGACTGCCTGTGTCGAACACAAGATTTTAAGACTCGTAAGTTAAATATATGAAAGTAAAAATAACATTGAAGTCTTTTTTTTTACTGATGTATTAATTCTAAAGCGTCTTATCGTTGAGTTGAGGTTATGTTCAGTTTATTATCAACAATATTTGTTGATAATACATGTACTATATTAAGGTTTTCGTTTAACAAGGCACGCCCTCAAGACTACCCGCGTGAAGTGCTGGCAAGAGACCGCCCGGTGTCCTTCCACAGGCACTCCTCGCCAGAACCGCTCAGGGTCTACGCCACCTGGTTCCAGCATGATGACTTAGCTCTTAAAAGGAAAAAGAATAAGGATGAACTGTAGTTATCAAACAAATATATGTACTCGTAATTATGTAAACTTGCTGTCGGCCTTATTTGATTGATGTATTATTTAACGGTTCCTAAAATATTTGAAGATCGAACGAATTTATACATTCTCATTTTAAATGTCTGCCCTAGATTTAAATTACTTTTTAATTTTCGAATACTTAATTTTAATAAAGAAATGTTTTTGTACAAAATCAAAGTCATGAAAATTCTACATTCCTTTGTACAAAAAATAATAATAATATGTTATTAAATTAAATAGACGTTACGTTTTTTTATCGTTTATTCTATTATTAAATTTAAAAGGCTGGGCTTCGTATTGTTTGAAAAGTATTATAAAAGTTTATATTAAATATTAAAATATATAATAATAATTAAACTTAGTTAAACCAAAACGCTCTCACCCCTATGTTAATGATTTTGATGAAGTGTTTCCATATTCAAAAAATGGTAATATAAAATACATTTTTATAGTAAAGCTTTTAGCGCTTGACAAATAATTATTATTTTAAAATGTTTTATGAATTATACATAAATGGCATATAAAACGTGAAAGAAAAGCTAGTGATGAAATTTCCTATATGTTCTGTGAGGACTCACTTCGTCTCTCACTCGTGAAATGTTGAAAACCGACCCACTTTAACTATTTTGATTCGAGTATCCTTTGTTTTAATGTTATAATTATGTATTATAAATAATGTTATTCGTTTATATATTTATCTGATATTAATTCTTTCTGATATTTTACGACCATGTTCCGCTGCTTATAGCGCGTGAGGCGTGTTTCGTATCTTGTCGTATAGAATAGCTCTGCTGGTGTGTCGGTAGCATTACGATCGTTGCATTTTTTTATGGTACGTTGTTTTGGCATAATTAAGTTTAATTATTGTAGTTGCTATAATAACTGTGCCAGTATACACTGTAAATACATATCATTGTGTACGATGAAATAAAGTTTACTATTTTTGTATCTGTGGTTTTATTTAAAGCTCAAATATGAATGCATCCTAGAAAATTCACCATTCTATGATATTATTTGTTATTAAATAGAAAAATGATATTATTTGTTATACTATTTATTATCAAATAGAAAACACAATTGTTATTGTTATATTGTAAAATATTTATACCAAATCAAAATATTTTAAAATATTAGTAAAGCTTTTAAGCACTTTTGAAGCGTCACGAAAAATCGTAAAGTAAGTCCTTAGTTACTATTTTACTGCAATTAAAGAAGTTGTCAACAGTTGCACGCATCATGGGCGATTAAAGGGCAAGCTTTGGTATGTATATGAATCAAGCTCAAAGTAATAAAAATGAATCATATGGTATGAGAGAGATGTTAGACCCAATTAGCCACGTTTTCCCTTCTTAATATTTATCAATAACCATTTTTTTTATTTGAATGCCAAATGCCATTTTGTGCAATGTAATGCACAATAAGGGTTGAATATAAAAATCGTAAATCTTAATTAATGTCTTATATTTAAGATCATTAATTATTAATATAAGATTCAGTCTTAGCTAATGGACCTTTTGAAAACAGCTGAAAACGATGACACGCGTATTTTGTATTTATCATGGAAGATTCATTTGTTTTAAGATAATAAGACGGTTGTTAAAGATTGAATTTAAGCTCACCACCAGTTCGAAATGTAGATTCTACCGAGACGAAACGTCAAGAAACTCACTAGATATTCGTATTTTACAATTAAGTTACATTTGTAATTAAAAACAATCGTGTTATTATATATCCTGTATGGAAATCAACGAATACAGTTTACAAGGATTTTTTAAATATAATATACTAAAAAATAATGATCTCAAGACGTCAGAGGCGCTTTCTTAAAGCTCGAAGCGACAATTACATTGCAAAACAACTGTAAACAAAATCAGAGTGTCGTATGATATTTAGTTTACTAGATTTTTCATTTAATCTAAAACCGAATTAAATACTAACATAAATGTATAAGGTCGCTAATTTACATGAGTATGATAAAATAGTTACTTAGTTTTCGTAGAAATTTAACACAAAATAAGAAACCAAATCTAGCACAAGGCTTGACCAATGTGGCACAACTAAAAATAAAAAAAGCATCAATTTCATTTTTATTATTTCCCGTTTTTATCGTTACCCATTAAAAGGGATTTTTGGTAAATTTTATTGATACAGAAAGAAATGTGTGTGTTAAAAGATTTCATAGATACCTATCTACCTATATTTATAGTCAGTGCTACAAAACATCATTATTTGTAGTTTAGTTTAAAAAAAGTATAATGTATTTTATCGTTTCTAAACATCCCTGAAGCCGTAAAACAGGGACAGAAGGTTTGTATGTAAATTTCGTCATATTTTGTTGTTCGTGATATCATAAAATGTTTTAAATTTATATGCCAAGTTGCTGATACCCAAACAAAGTTGCAGGCAACAAAGTATTGTAATTATACAAGGAAGTATATTAATAAAGTAATTTTGTGAACCATATCCTAGAGAAATGGTTTATAAGACATAAAATACGTATACAAATGTTTGTTCGAAATATTATTTATAAAACATCGTGAGGAAACCTACGTGTATAGTTTCACTGAAATTGTGCTACATTTGTGCATGGTGGAATAAGCTCTAAACCTTCTCATCTCAGGGAAGAAGGCATCCTGCCTTAGTCCAGCAGTGGGATATTAACAAGCTGTCATTTATTTATATTTCCTATTATAAAGCGCGTATAAAATGTGTAATAATATTATATGAATAGGTAGTTAAGTTCCATTTGTTTATTTTTCGGATTCACACAAATTCTCTAATTCCCTTGCTACACATGCAGTACGGATTTTATTCTATCTAATACGCATACATATGTATGCTTTTACTTGGTGGTAGGGCGTTTTGCAAGACTGTCTGGGTATGTACCAAGCACTCATCACATTTTCTTCAATTGTGTTCTGGTGTCAAGAGTGTATGAGACAGTGTACATGGGATATAAGATCTTAGTTTCCAAGGTTGGTGAAGCAATAACGATGTAAGGAATGGTCAATGGTCTTACAGTGCCATTAAGCGTTGGTGACCATCATGTGACTGGCAAAGTCTGTCAACATGTGAAATAAAAATGTTGAAACATAATAAGCGAAGTCACGATAACTTCCCATTACCCCGCAGCTAAAAGCAACAACGCGAAATTAGTTTTTCATGCTATATCATTTTAAGTGTAACTTTCGGACAAGTTGCATATATTTTATAAGTCCGCTGTTTCACAACCCTTTGTATTCAGAGAAGGCGCTGATAACAACGACATAGTTTAAGCAACTGCACTGCAGGTTCTATCTCGATTACTGCCATGCTTTTGTTTTTGTTTTAATAATTGCGCTTTCTGTGTTTGTTTCAATGTAACTTACAAGTTTACGAAATTCAGTCTTATGAATAAATTGCCTTATTATTTTGTATGCCATCTCCCACTCCTTATTGTTATATTATTACTTTTTTTATTCAGGCAATAAAGACTAAGGCTATTAGATATCCTTAGTCTTTATTGCCTGTATAGTCTATAATCTATGAACTAACATGTCCAATATAATATCAATTTTTTTAAAACTTCATGCGCATAACAATCGAAGGCTTCGGTCTTACGCTGTTAAGTCTAAGCTCTATCACCGCCGCTCAAAAGTAGATGTCGATGGTTATTGTCGAAAAAGAGTAATTACTAAGTTTTTTGCGGGTTATTTTCGGTGAATATACAGTTCTTTGTTTAAAGTAGTGTTTACGCGGATGTTATAGCGGGGATCGAATTGTAATTGTAACTAATTTATATGAGTTTTTTTTTTCGAATATACTTGATTCGAATTCGTTGCTTTGACCCTAATAGTTTCGAACGGGACTTTATTTGAAATTACTGTATATATAACCAATAGCAAATATCTAGACAGCATGATTCAAAAATGTGACATATTGAATGAGCGCCATCTATCGCTATCGGGTTGTAACACCATTATACAAGTAGCTTTATAAAATTTACATCTTTTAAAATGAATTTTAGTGGAGAAGGTTTGCGGAGATTATTCCACATACACATGTGGCAGAATTTCAGTGAAATTAGACACACGCAGGTTTCCTCACGATGTTTTCCTTCACCGTAAAGCACGAGATGAATTATAAACACAAATTAAGCACATGAAAATTCAGTATTGCTTGCCCGGGCTTGAATCCACGATCATCAGTTAAGATTCACGCATTCTTACCACTGGGCCATCTCGGCTCATTTTAACTAATTAATTCGGCGAATTAAATTTTGCCTATTTTAAATTACTCTCAGGCTGCAGAGCAATAATATTTAAACAAAAAGTGAGCTATTGCACAGATAGTACGAATAATATATATCAAAACATAAAACCTCTCATGTGTATTTGATATTACATAACCGATATTAATTCTAGTCAAAGTTTGAAACTTTGGAAACCTCTAAGAGGGTTCACCATTCATCATGCGTCACGCGATACTTTGCTAAGTACGAAGTAAAACTTGCATTTTTCATTGCGACAAGTTTTAAGTACGGCTCTGGAAGTTTTCTTTAAGGAAAACGCAGCCTTATAGTGTTGTTAAAGAGTTTAATTTCATTCGACCGTGTACTCCCGAAGTGATTTTGGATTTTCTACGCTCCGAGTGTTCGATTGATCAACTTGTCACCTTTATTCATTCAAATGAATATTTATGAAACATATTTCCTTTATTTTTAAGTACTTATAAATTGTTATTTTTTTAACAATGAACAATTTTATCTTATAAGTAATTACGCCGTATAACGTAAATAACTTTAACCTTTGTATACCTCAAAGTTTAAAGTTATTTTTAGTTGAACCAATTACTCACTCAACTCACCAAATGAAACACGGGAAATAATTAATAGAAAACCATTTTTATAACAAGCTTTTGTTTCACTCTGTATAAACGAATAATACGTATTCAGAGCCATCTCTTTTGACCAAACCCACACATATATATATACGTAACAGGTGATTTTAATTAAACTGTAAAATTATTTTGAATATATTTTTATATTAACTTCTTTAAATTTGTTTTATTAGTTTATATTTTTGAGTTTTAAAGGCTATTAGTGATGGTAGAGCTTTGTGCAAGCTCGTCTGGGTAGGTACCACCCACTCATCAGACATTTTGCCGCAAAACAGCATTACTTGGTATTGTTGTGTTCCGGTTTGAAGGGTGAGTGAGCCAGTGTAATTACAGGCACAAGGGACATAAGTTCGTAGTTCCCAAGGTTGGTGGCGCATTGGCGATTTAAGGGATGGGCAACATTTTTTACAATGCCAATGTCTAAGAGCGTTGGTGACCACTTACCATCAGGTGGCCCATATGCTCGTCCATCTTCCTATTCTATAAAAAAAAAAGCACATGGAAGAGAAAGCCACATGTCTCTCGTTCATATTGTTGTAAAAGTAAAGTAAGCCGGTACTGTACCACTGGTATGCAACGGTATCTTCTTCTCTTGAGGAGAATGTTCAAATGCTCAAATGCGGGTTGGTGGAAATACATGGAACGGAATTTCATTCGACTCATATTTACTCTCGACACTCACCATTGAATTATAAACACAAATTAATCTCACGAAAATTCGATGGAGCAATCACGGGCTTGATACCGCAATCTTTGGTATTCAAATTCTGACAATTAACGAAGATCCACCAATCTTCTTCTCTTCTTCTCTTCTGAACTAGCTTGTTCTCCTCGAGAGAAAAGGCCATTGCCCAAAATTGAAGCACTAGGGAATATAAATAGTACACTGCTGAGAGTACAGTTTATTTTTTAGTTTATAAAAATAACTTCAATATTTTACGTATAAAAACGGCCGCTTATATATAAATTTTATGTGTAAGTATATAAACGACTGTCTATTTTCAGTTATCACAATATTTCAGTAATCAACATTTCCTTTGTGCGAAAATGTTTGTTTGTACAAAGAACCGTAGATTACTTTGCTTTCCATTGCCATATGAAAACAAAAGTTAATACAATGCGATGTTTTATAAATATATATATACCTCACAGAGTATATAGTCAGTAAATAAAAAGCGAATGAATTGCATTTTTGAAACTAAAGTTTGCGAGTTGAAATCGACGCAAATATGATATTAATTTAATGTAATAAAAATGAGATTAATCAGCACGTAATTCCAAATCTATGTAGTGTTGGTATCAATGAATACTATCTTATTAATAAATACAAGCTATAGTATTCCTTTTGTGTGGTTTTTCATAAGGACTTTTTACCTCTCCTGGTATCATGAGCACAGCTGCTTAGCATACGCTGGTGGCGTGCACGGCGTGGAACGTGGAGTGGCAGATTTGGGTCCCGAGGTTGGACATGGAGACTTCTCTTTGTGAGAAATCGTGTATGTGATGCTTCGCAGTAAATCGGCGTGGAGGGTGTCCTTCAGAGAGACCGTCATGACCCATTCTGGCGACGACGACGTCTCGTATTTTTAATGAATAAAACAATCTATTTCTTATTAAAAATAAATCTATAATAAGTTGATATATTATATAAGTTCTTGACAAGTACAATTTCTCAGATTTTTTTTTTATGTCACGCTCTCCGTATATATGACTAAAATCACAGGCAATAGTAATATTTGAAAATGTCCTTCCGTTGTCCGTGTTTTGCGATTCAATAATTATATATATATTTCCTTGTACAAAGTTGACACAAAATCAAAGATACGACTTCGATATTATCTATCTTCGACTTTGACTTGAGATACACTTAATATCTCAAAAGTCTTATAAATCAATGTCTTCGTAGCGTTGACTCTTGAATCAACGCTATATTAATGATCTTGGATGTCGACCGAATCCTGTCAAACGATTTATAACTAAAAACAAGATAATTGAAATTTATTTTAAAACAAATGAAATCACTTCTTGTAATTAATAACCGTAAAAGCATGTGAATGTCCCACTGCTGGGCTAAAAGCCTCCACTCCCTTTTTGAGGAAGAAGGTTTGGAGCTTATTCCAGCATGCAGCTCCAATGTGGGTTGGTGGAATACACATGTGACAGAAGTTCAGTGAAATTAGACACATGCAGGGTCCTCAGGATATTTTCCTTCACCGTAAAGCACGAGATGAATTATAATTACAAATTAAGCATATGAAGATTCGGTGGTGCTTGCCCGGGTTTGAACCCACGATCATCGGTTAAGATTCACGCGTTCTTACCACTGGGCCATCTCGGCTTTTAATAAAATAAATAAAAATTATTGCATCTCACTATTAGGAAATGGAAGACTAAGTGTTGGACAAAATTTTCTTTAAAAAAAAATACACACAAAATCTCTTATATCATTAAGTATGTAAGAGGTTCATTCTTAATGATATAAGAGATTACACACAAAATCTCTTATATCATTAAATATGAAGATGTACGTTTTTGAATCGTTAATCCGATTGAGTCGTATAATTATAATTCGCATTTGCGGGAACATTTCTAGAGTAGTATGATTGACGACTATTGGTGGCATTGGTGTATCAGTCGCATCGATAAAAATATATATTGTAATGCATGACCTATTCATTTACCATTTATTATAGTGAAAGTAAAATGAAACAAGAAAAATTTTGTTCGCTGTTAGCCTCGCACTCTGTAAGTAGCTAAAGCAAACATTTTTAAATCCTTAAACATCAAACGCCAGCGTCGCACAGAACGGCAACAAACATCAATTTCCTTTTAATTTGTAAACACTTCGAGTATCAAGGGGAAATAGGCTGGAAAGTACGACAGTTTCGCACAACATATGTTAACCCGACGCCAGCCCGGGGCACGCTCCATCTCAAGATTTTTCTAACATATAATTCTGTATTTGGTATCGTTAAATATGAACGCACTTTACACGTTACGACTGAAGTTGAGCTTGAAAACATGTTAAGTTGATAAATATATGTTTGGGAGAAGAAGGAGAAAAAGGGAGAAGAGGCCTTAGCCCAGCAGTGGGACATTTACAGGCTGTTACCGTGTAATTTCTTTCAATTAATTGAATGTTTCTAGACAATACCATAAGTTTTTTAAGAAATATAAAATAGGTACATTGTCATCATCATCAGGTCTTCAACATATAAATATAATCTGTATATAAACTGGTGTTGACATTGACGCTATTAATTATCTGAATCTTTCTAAGTCTTTAAGCTAGGTAAGTACAAGCGCTTGAATCACTAGAACCATTTTTGTAGAATGGTTTCAATTTTTTTTGGTATCCGATGACTACCAGCGCTTGGATCACTAGAATAGACCATTTTCGTAGAAAGGTTTAAATTTTTTTGGTATCCGATGACTACCATTGTATCGTTTCAAAAGTCAACACCGCAAATTTGTACTCGTTAGGTAAGAGTTGTTAAGGAACATGATTCAACGGGATGTGTTCTGGATATGAGATGCCGCCACCGTATGTAGATACTCATCGACCGTGGACAAGCCATTTGGTTCTGAGGTATTGATACGTCAGATTAAGAGTGTCGTTGCGAGTTTCAAGCGATAGGCACAGCTATTATTAAATGGGTATATTTCATTCCTGTCAGATACAAAACACATTTCGTGACGATTAATTCAAAATTTTATGAGGATGGTGTATTATTGTTGTTATTGATCTTTTGTCTTTTTATACCTATAAATCATGTATTAATTGTCACCAAGTTAACTGACATCGACCTTGTTCACAGGAAGCCTTGAGGCGGACTGTCAATACTAGCTCATGAAAGCTTCTTTTTAGTAAGATATCAAGCTAGAAATTGTCTATAATCTTATTGATTGTTTATTCCTAACAAATGGATATATTATGATGTCTTGTCTAACTAAAGAATGTTTAATAGAGATTAATTTGAGTAACAATAACAATGGCTTTTATTTCGTAAAATAAAATTTAAGAGGGAAATCGACTTTCGTACCAAACTTAAATTCGTGTCAGCGTCGTGTCGTAGGAATAGAAGGAAATTTCAAGATGAGGCGCTTCGCTGCCTCTTTGAGCAAAATGCAAATAAAAGGAAGGTTTCTTCGAAATCGTAAATCAAGCCACTCCGGCAAAGCGCTCTAGCGGCGTTTGTTCATTGTACAACGACTATGCATTGCGCGTATGACACTTGAGAACTCAATCCATTGTTGGCTTTAGAAGTTTAATATAGAATTCTGAACGCGCTTCAATCTATAATTCTCTGCAAAACGTTTTGAACTTACTGTGTTTTATAACGCTATCATATTTCATACATATTCGTTATGAACTGACGTTCTTACTATTATCTTCCTATTGGAGTTTATTATATTAAATTTGAATAAAATTTGTGATTATTTTAGATAATTCATAGACGAATTATAATAACGGCACAGGTTTAATTTTTATATATATTAATTAAACAATTTTATCAATCAGATATACTTATAGACATCTTTTTCTGAATTTTGTCGCGTGTTCGGTGGTAATTGTATATTGTGATATTAAATGTATTTACAGCTTAAATTTTTAAGCAATGACAAATTAATTTCCAAAAAAAAAGTTTCAAATGACGTCGTATCTGATTACACAATGGACCACCACACGTCAGGTGATAGAATCGTGAACACTTATCAAAATATATATTCATGCTGAGAGAGCATTCAGCTCACAAAGCTAAAAGCGATTACAGCAAATGCCTTTTAAAATATGTGGGTAACATTTCGTGTTTTATTGGCGGATTGGTTCGATTTTCAAATTTTTCTCTCCATTTATCCGACTAAGCGAAAAAATTAATGATTTCAACTCTGCAACTTTTTAAAAACAGTTGTAGTTTATTTTCCCTTAATCATTTTATTGTGTGTTCGTAAAATATATAAAAAAACGGTAATTGTAACGAATACAATTTACACTAGAAACAAGCAAAACTTAATGTTTCTTAAAACGTAACCTAGGAACTCTTTAGTGGGACAATAAACGTACGTTATTACGACAGAATCCCAAAAAAATGTTCAAACATTTTCTTTGGATGATTAACAAAAATATATATTTGTTTACTAATTTTGAATCAATTTTTATACATATCCAATCGAAGTCGAAATCGAATCGAATCGAATGAACTCCTTGTAAAGATAAATAAGATTTGCTGATGGTTAATAATAACGACCAATGATGTTGAGTTAATTATAGAATTAACTCAACATCATTGACATTGACATAGGTCAAAGCTGTTTATTAATTATCTGTACTCCTCTTTTGGTTGCAATACTCTAATTCTAAACCAAATAAGAAGACTTCTAATTATGGAGGAGGAATTAAAGGAGGAATTATAACCATTATATTAAAGTCTTCTACACCTTACATTTTTATCTGCATCCTGTTTTGATGCTACAAAAGTATTACAGCAAAAAATTTCCTAAATTTGCCGCTCAAGCATATTCAGCCATCTGGCAAATCTGGTGCAAATGCAGGATCATGCACGAAGCTGAATTTTAAATAAAATATCCGAGTTATTTTTTATTATATTTCATTTAAAGGTAATAAATTTAAATTTTAATTTGTAATGTTTAGTTTGTTCTTTTAATTTTAATTTTGTATTTTATAAAAATGTATGTACATAATTTAAAGGTTATTTTATTTATGTTATATATTAATAATTTTTTATAGTATAGGTAGGCGGACGCGCCAGTGGGCCACCTGATAGTAAGTGGTCACCAACGCCTATAGACATTGGCATTGTAATAAATGTTATTACTATCGCTTATATCGACAATGCGTCACCAACCTTGGGAACTAAGATGTACCTTTTACCTGTTGATAAAAGGTACATAATATATATACATAATGACACTGGCTCACTCACCCTTCAAACCGGAACACAAAAATACCAAGTACTGCTGTTTTGCGGTAGAATATCTGATGAGTGGGTAGTACCTACCCAGACGAGCTTGCACAAAGCCCTATCACCAGCAATGTTTGTCGATAAAAACTATTATTAGTCGAGCTCACTCCGAACTTGAAAGGAATCTCTTTTCGAGATGAGGCGAAGTGAGGTACGTACTGTCCTAAAATAACATATCACAGTAATGAATAAGTATTTTAAATAACGTTTATTTTAATTTTAAACGTATAATATGACAACACACAAAATCAGGGGAATGGGTAGGTATTGGATATACTATGTAAGGTCCTCCATTTCGGCCACGGTGGCCAATCTCAAGAGAGATTAACCAACTCCGCAGGAGATATTATAGTGCACAAGTGTGTGCGCTCACTCTCTATTCTTTAGCTCTCATAATCCGATACGACGACAATCCGACACAACCGTAAATAATTCAGGAGAATACACACGTCCAACATTCAGACCCCTGGCTGCTACTGAGAATTTTCTGACAGAAAAACTGTAACAAACGAACTATTAAGTAATTTCACTTTCGTATTTATAACATTCGTTACGTTTGTTTTACTCTACTGAATATAATTAAAACTTAAAGAACAATGTTTGCCAATTGACAAAATAATCCACTACAATGTGAAACGAGAAACACAGCTAACACGGTTACCAAGAGTTAAAAATAAAAATGCCGAAGCAATTACCGTCCCTAACTTTAAGAAGGCCATTGACAGCCGAACAAACAGGATTACTCCCATCCCAAACCTCATCGTAGGCTTACGACGCTCACAATAAATTGTTCAAAAATTACATAGCGAGTTTACGGGCGGGGAAGCGGAACTCAGATATATAAAAGGCAATAAAAATAAATTGGACGCGCGACTACGGCTCTAGTTGGGTTTATTGGAGTTATGCTTGGTCCGATCATCCCTGACTTCGCTGGCAAATGAATTGGTCTGTGTATGAATGTTGGTCGATAAAATTGTACCAATACGTTTACATGGCTTAGTAGTTCTTAACCGATGATCAGCATAGTATAGTAACAGTCTGTGAATGTCCCACTGCTGGGCTAAGGCCTCCTCTCCCCTTTTGAGGAGAAGGTATGGAGCATATTCCACCACGCTACTTCAATGCGGGTTGGTGAAATACACATGTGGCAGAATTTCAGTGAAATTAGACATATGCAGGTTTCCTCACGATTTTTCCATCACCGTAGAGTACGCAATGAATTATAATCACAAATAAAGCACATGAAAATCAGCGGTGTTTGCCCGGGTTTGTATTAAAACCTTCTCCTCAAAAAGGGGGAGGAGGCCTGTTACTGCAGTTATTATTTATCCTGCATGAAAATCAACGAAATTTAATTCGACTATATAATCCTTTATCCTCGATATTCTTATTAATCAAATATTTTTAAAGACGAGATTATAATTGATTAATTGGCACGGTTTACATATAAAATATTAAAAACAGCTGTTTTTTGTTAAAAAAGCGGATTAAACAAGTCTAAAAAAACTTTCAAACTTTCGCAATTAGTCCAATAAAGCGAGTAGTATTTTAAAACGAAAGTCTGAACTGATCAAAGGGTAATTAACTTTATCGAGACGATTCGATGGCGTTGGAAATGTTTTATGATATCTGTACTAAATTCTAACAATTTTTATTTTATTTTCTCATATTTTCTTTTCACTAATTGAAAGTACCGAGATAGATCAGTGGATATATTCCATATGAATATTAACTGTTATCGTGGGTTCTGAGCAAGCACCTGAGTTTTCATGTGACATCATTTTGTTTATAGCTTTTATTGTACTTGTTTATTTGATTACGTTTGTATTTCGATATTAAAATGTAACAATTTTCCGTGAAAAATCTTAAATTAACTAAGTGCTTTTATAATTTACGTACAATCTTATGTTTTATTTATAATCTCGTCTCAAAAAATTCAAATGAGGATTATTAACATATAATATACAGCCCCTTATTTGTCATATCTCTAATTAAGACAAAACATTAAGCTGTTACCTTATATTTAAATGATACCGACATTATAAAGAATAATATAGGAAATGGCTCGCAGTGAGCCACCTGTTCGTTTGCCTCCTTTAATAAAAAACAAAAATTGCGGTGTAACATATTTCAGCAATGGGCTTACTAATGCTCGTCACTTTGGATATAGATGAAAGGTTGTGGTGTAAAATATCTCAGCAATGGGCGGCATACTAATGCTCGCCACTTTGGATATAGATTAAAGGTCCGTCTGTTGCATTATTTTGATATTATAGTCGCATAGCGCAAAGGTATACAAGCCGCCTAGTGATATAAATGTCGCAGGTTCAAACCTAATCCGCAGCCGTGTCGTAGCCGCATCTTACACAAGGTGTACGATTAATTGAAGGAGTAAATAGGACTTACTAGCATTATTTTTAAATAAAAAAACATACAATTTTAATTGATAGATGAATAATAATAATACTACTTGAGGCTTCAGATATACTACCACCAAACAGCAAAATTTAGTATTGTTGTATTCCGATTTGAACCAGTGTAACCAGTGAACCAGTGTAATTACAGGCACAAGTGACATAGCATCTTATTTCCCAAGGTTGGTGGCGCGTCGACGATGTAAGAAATGGTTAATATTTGGTTACCTAGTTGAATTAAAACTAATAATTAAAAAATATTTGTATACACCATCCTACATTGGAGAAAATGGTGTATTGTTTTTTTGACTGTACTAGAAGCATTCTTCTAACTAAAATAAAAAATTAAGCAATGACGTTTTTTTACAGCTAAAAGGCAAGCGCTTGACTTGACTGGATTTAAAGACACCAACATTGTAAAAGTATTGTATTTCGAGCCGCATTCAGTTGAAGCTAGTGTTTTAGGAAATAAAGTATTGGCAGCTAATCTGGTTACTCCGGTTTAACTGAGAAGTTTTAATTAAAAGCTATTAAAGCGATTAATCGGGACAAAAATTTTGCCCTTTGAATGTAGGTAATTGCTTTTAAAATAAAGTCTACTTAATGAATTAGGTATTAAAAAGTATTAGATTTTAGATTATCTTGATTATAATGCACTATTGCCTCTCTCTATAAACCGCATACTGCAAGTTTCTGGCAAATATTTTATTTCTTCATTTCAATATAATAATGTCCTCCAGACTGATTTCGGCCACGGCGCCCAATCTCAAGAGAGTTTAGCCAACTGCGCAGGACATATTATAGTGCACAAGTGTATGCGTAAACTACTCCCTACTGGGAGGAGGTACACTCTCTATTCCCTAGTTCTCATAATCCGATGGGACGGCAATCCAACACGACCGGAAAGAGTTCAGGCGCAGGACCAACGACTTTACGTGAAGAATTTTCTGACAGAAAAAAAAACAAATAACTTTTTATTGGCCAAAAGAATTGACCCCAGGACTCCGGGTCTGCGGCCTTACCTAGCTACTAGACCAAAGAGGCACGTAAATAATAAATATTCAGAAACAACAAATTAGGGTAGTAAAAGGGACAAGAGCAAGTGTCAATCGACTTCACCTACTCGATAATGTAACACGCGAAACACTTATCGCTTATGATGTAAATTCGTCCAATTCGTTTCTTTTTGAACGAATTTTCTTCTGTTTCTCTCAGTGCTTAGTAAGTTAGAAAAGTTAGTAAGTAAGAAGTTAATAAAAACTATAATTAAAAAAAAAAAACGTACATTACATTACGTTACTCTCACGGCTAAACCACTAAACCGATTTTGAATAAAATTGGATATAAATAAAATTGAACCCAAGGACGGACATAGAAGGCATTTTTATACCTTACACCTGTCTCACCCGACTGACAAGCAGCCGAATTCTCTGGTGAAAACTAGTTTCGAATAAGCACAAATGATTAAGAAGTTGTTTTTTAACGCCCCATTAATTTATGTATTCTCTGCTTTATCGAATTGTTGCCGGCTTCTATAAACTGAGCAACTTGTAACAAAGTTTCAGTACCATCCAGAAGCAAGTCGAGACTTGCTTATGAAGGCTTGTTCAGAACTTCCATAGGCTTTATTAACTACGTCCTGTCAATGACGTTACACATGTGGTCACATTAATATTGCTCTCGCATATTGTTCCTTATAACAATAGACATAAGATTCAAGCAAGTAAATTTCTTCATTTATAGTGCCATGATTATAAATCGGTATTGTTTTTGGATTATATTCCTTATTGCTATTGCAATAAAGTCATATATAACGTTATTCTTGTTCGTACTTAAACTTTGACGAACAGTTTGATACATATATACGTAAGCAGAAGTTCTGCCTTCGACCCAAGTTAATCATATCAATCACGTGTCGTGACGTAGTTGATATTATTAACTTGCCTTACACAATCACAGGAATACTCAGACAGAGTATACAATAGGGTAAAAGTACATCGGCGTGCCGGTTTGATATTTCATCAGAATGACAACAGTTAAAATCATTTTCGTCTAAATATTGATAAATCTCAGTCGATGACGGTGTACAGCCATGATTCAAATATATGTAATTATTATTAACTAAAGTTAAAACAATAATAAAATATAAAGATCGTAACGATCCCGTTACTGTGCAGTGGTTTCTGTACATAAGGAGAAGACTTGGAGCTTGTTCCACCGCGCCGCTTCTTTGCGGTTTTCAGTGTATTTAATAGCAAGATTTCTTTAATTTTTTCGATATTTTCTTTCACCGCTGTTCAAAAGATGGATAATACGCATTAAGCACATGAAAAATTAGTGATTAGAGATTAGAATAGATTATTTTAGGACACTAACCACGTATCCAAAATATACTAAACATACTCTAATTTTAATAAATAAAATCAATAAGTTAATTTATTCCTTTAGACCATTTCATTATAATAAAATTTATATTTATTTCATACCTAAATTATGCCGGCACAAGAGACATAACATCTTAGTTTCCACGGTTGGTAGCGCATTGGCTTTATAACAGTATTCTTAAATGTTGAATTAGCGTATTTTGGAATATCAAAAATTTTAATCGGCGATCTTAAATTAGAAGCCATGTTTTTTTTATTTTTTAAAGTATAGTGTCTTAATTAACATATTTACTTATAGTAATACATATGTATTAATACGACTAGAGTAATAATCGAAAATTATTGAAAGTAGACATCGTAACCACAAAGGGCCGTCATATTGTTTTATCAATTACTAGCTGAACTCGCGGCGCGCGGAATTCTGTTTGTGATCAAAATACAATATCCACAATTCTTATGAAGGGATTTTAAATATTTAAATAACATTTGGACATTTAATTCATTTATATTCATATATTCATACATTTCAATTTTAAAATTGTAGAACTTGCAGACAAGTCTTATGTATGTTATCAAGTATTTCACTCCCAGGATAGGTAAAAAAATAAACCAACGTCCATCCTTGGAGTTCGTAGTTTGCTTTTTATAAATTTTCACCAAAATCGATTCAGCAGTTAAGCCGTGAAAGTAAAACAAACAGACAGTCAGTTACTTCCACATTATTACAATATTAGTACAATTAAAAATAAAAACAGCTTAAGAACGAACGGATTAAAACACAATAATCCAAATCGATATCACTCCGATCACGTTCTGTTAAATAGAAACAGATTAATTTCTTCCACTGGATTATTACGGCGTCCCGCACGTGTATCGGGTAGTGAGTAGCGGGTAGTGGGTAAGGGGTAGTCGGCGAGGGGGTAGACAATAAAGAATATTGACACAATAACTAGCTCCACTCGCACGCTTGCACCAGACTGGAATATTAGATGTGCCGTCGTGACCATTGTCATTGTAAATTATACGTACGTTTTTTTTTAAATTCTATCATATTTAATCTGTGCAAATAATTATCTAAATAGTTAATATGTGTGAAATATTACGGTTCTATTTATAAAATTATGTTAAGCGGGCGATTAGTTGAGCAATGTTGTGTCTTCTTCTTTCGAATGTCAAATCAATAATAACAGAAAGAGCGAATCAGTATTCAACTTAACAGCCGCTGTGTAACGTTTATATTTATTGATTAATAATTTTCAATAGTAAACTAACAATATTTTACATAAATAAGTTAAAATATTCACAATTATCACATTTTTTAATGTGTTAATAAGTATTTTTTTTTAATTATTTCAAAAAATACTCTAAAGCTTACAAATGCGGGAACTTAATAATGATATTAAGTAATATTATAGATAAATATATACAAAAAAAATTGCCTTATTTTTATTTAAACTACAAAATAATATTAATTTTTCTAGCAATATTTTTTTTCTTCATACAATGGACACGCGCTTGTATGAGAACACAACACCAGGGGAATCCGAAACGAGCTCTTAATAATGTTCTCTATGATATCGCCTCACTATTGCTAAATGGTTTGCCTGCGTATATCAGATTTATGAACTGCTTGCACAAAATATACCTTAATACATATAACATAGAGTTGTTTATACATTGCACTTAGTGAATAGCAGAAAAATTGAATAGTGAAGTATTTCATAACGAGCTGAAACGAGTTTGTGGCGTGATAATTTTTCCACGTCGTCTAATCATGTTGATTGTAGACTTTAAATACACAAACGTTTTACTGTCATGGTTTTTTTAGTCTATGATACTTGTCTTGTAGTTTAAAAATATTATCCACGTTTGGCACGCCTCAAACGCTAACGCCTGAGGCTACGAGCCTTTATTACAATAAAAAATCAGAACCTATTTTGCTTTAATTATGTCATTAAAAAAATACATCAATGGCAAGAGAAAAGTACATCAATAAGTGGGCATAATATCTCTCCTGTAGGCACGATATCTATTAAAATCTTAATCACATTGTTTTTTATTATATTCAGATTTTAATTTTAATTCATTGATGATTAAAGAATACTCATAAGTAATGGTATCAACCACAAACATTAATTTATCATACATTAATTAATAAAGATAAGGAAATCAGAAAATAATGAAAAAATAATAATAAATATATAATAATATAAGAAATTATACATATGAGAAATAACTTTGTGTAATATTTAACTTAGGAAGACGGTGAGAGAGTTAAGAAAATATTATTACGAATATAAAGCCAATTCGTATGAAACAATTAACATTATAAATTCCAAGCAATCTTTGAAAACACATAAATTAAAAATTTAGCAAAACGCTTCTATAATTCGCATTAATAAAACATAGTAATCATGAAAAACATTTACATATATTTATCGCGTTAAGCTGTTGTCTTCGTAGCGACGCTCGTAGCTCCGTAATTGGCTTGTTTCCACGTCTGCTTTTTTCTATTGATGACTCTCATATTATCCCGTCTAGATTGTCGCCAGCTACGGGCTTTGTTAGCGAAGAAGATAAGATACCGTTATGTTCTGTTTTTATCTCATAACGAATCTAATTTGTGAGATATTTTATTTGTTGATGTTTTAAATCGTTCGAGCGTTACTTCGCTTAATTAATAGAGTCGCAATGCCGACTGCAACGTCTTATAATTGTGTCAAAATTTCACATTTTTATGGATCTAGAACAAGATCTGTGTTACTCATGATGATGACTCTGATGGTGTCCTCTTGAATGATTTCGGCCACGCTGTTTGTGAGTCTTAAAAACTAGCCAACTGTGCGGGTCATATTATTATCCATAGTAGTTATTATATATAATTGCAATAATCGTATATTGCAACTGTGCAACTTTTTATCCCACACTCTCAATCCGATGGGATGGCAATCGGACACTGCCGGAAATAATACAGGCTAGTTTGCAGAACAAACGGTTTTAAGTGGTTTCCTTTGCACAATAGTATACTCACTGCCATCTTTTAAACTCCATTTAATTTCTTGCCAGAAACTTTTTATCGCCCGAACCGTGATTTGAACTCAGGACCCCAAATCAGCGTCTTTATAGCCTAACCAATGAGGCAGATTAAAATTATTAGTAATTTTTGTCGCAGATCTATCAAATGCGTTACATTTTTCGTTCGCGGCGACATATTAGTTTAAAAAACGAATAACAATAAGTTCCGATCTATGATTTATGCCGTTTCGTGTTCAATATGGCGTCGTTTGTGTCAGTGTTACGTTCGCTTTTCAGCTTTTGTTTTCGCCACTTTCCGTATCAACACGCGATGTCTCCATTCGCTTTGTTTCTGATAACTTATTTCTATGTGTCGTTGAAATAATATTAATTTTATATATATTAATATTATAAATCTAACAACTCGTAAATGCTACTGCTAGGTAAATGCATCCCCTCTTAAGCAGAAGACTTGGAGCTTATTCCAGTGAATAGATATTTGGCAGTGTTTCCTGTAGCACAGTTCTTTGCTGTTTTCCTTCAACACCGAACGCAAGATCAATCATAAGCTCAAATGTTCATACAGTGTTTGTAAATACTCGAAAGTGTTTGCCTGGGTTTGAACCTGTGATCTGCAGCTGAGATCCATATTGACTTTTTCATTTCGTCTCTGCATATTAAAAGGTATAGATACAACCATTTCTGTTACTCGTTAATTTAAATGAAAAATAAAAATTTTAAGAAATCCAAATGCAAGAAAGATTGTCCAGATACATTTTCATTTTAGTTAAAACAGAAAGTTATTGTCTAAATCTAAATATTATTTCGATATGAAAGCATAAAATCGCTTATCGAAAGCTCTTTGAATTTTATATTTTTAAAAATTTCAATGCTCATTTGCAATGCAACTGTCGTTTTAATGTCTTTATTCAATATAAAACAATTACACTTATTAATTGTCAATATCATCGGTTCAGAAAGGAATACTGTAGACTTGAGAATAACCAAGTAAAGAAAGAGATAAATAAAACATATATACTGATAATAATAAAAAGTTGGGGGTGAGCGGTAATGTCTTTTTGTTACCAAAACCAACATTTTTTTATTTTTTATTTTAATTTGCTACCAACGAATTTAAATGTCTTGTATCATATATAAATAATGCCTATAAATATGCCATAATGCCTATGTGAATTATATATACGTTAAATTGACAAACTAAACCACGCTGCCAAAGCCACGGGTTTTGATTATATATATAATACTGGTGGTAGAGTTTTGTGCAAGCTCGTCTGGGTAGGTACCACCCACTCAACAGATATTCTACCGCAAAACAGTAGTACTTGGTATTGTTGTGTTCCGGTTTGAAGGATGAGTGAGCCAGTGTAATTACAGGCACAAGGGACATAAAATCTTAGGTCCCAAGGTTGGTGGCGCATTGGCGATGTAAGCGATGGTTAACATTTCTCACAGTGCCAATGTCTAAGAGCTTTTGGTGACCACTTACCATCAGGTGGCCCATATGCTCGTCCGCCTTCCTGTTCTATAAAAAAAAAATAGTTTCCAATATTAAATTAATTCATATTATATTAAAGACAACTGAAATAATAAAAAATAGCAAATTAAATAAGAAAACATATAATTTCATTTACAATTTTAAATATTTCTCTTTATTGGTTTTTGAATAAATTTATTAACTCCAAGTTAAAGTTTAATTTCATTAATTTCCGATTAGAGACAGCAAATAAACAAACCGAATAACGAAATGGCCCGTCGAGGTGATTTCATTTCCGCTCTGGAGCTAAGGTCGATTAGACAGACTGACGTTTGAGAAAGCGGCGAACTAAGATTTACGTATTTAGTTAGTGTAGCGTCAGAAAAAAAATTGCCAATAATAGTAGATATTAGTAGAGGTTTGCACACACATACGAGCATTTGTGCTATATTCTTAACCTATCCATATTATAACTAAGGCGATTTTTTTTATAGAAAAGGAAGGCGGACGAGCATACGGGCCACCTGATGGTAAGTGGTCACCAAAGGTCCTTAGACATTGGCACTGTAAGAAATGATAACCAGCGCTTACATTGCTTTATATCCCTTACAAGACATCGCTTACAAGATTTTATAACCCTTGTGCCTGTAATTACACTGGCTCACTCAGCCTTCAAACTGGAGCACAACAATACCAAGTACTGCTGTTTTGCGGTAGAATATCTGATGAGTGGGTGGTACCCAGACGTGCTTGCACAAAGCCCTACCACCAGTAAAATAGTGTCAGCTGTGCTATTCTGTAAAGGCACTTCGTAATTCGTTTGTTTTTGAAGGCAAAATTATTTACTATATAAAACGTTATTGTAAGAAATAAATGAAAGTATAATTATATATATGATTATTATTATGATTTATTTTATATTATTGATATATTGTGTTCAATTAATTATTTCGTTTAATTATAATATTGTTCTAGATATTTATTGTAGAAATAAATAGTTTTCACTCATAGTCATTAAACGCTTCAAAATTGGAATCCGAATAATCTCATATCATATGTCATCTGTTTTCTACGTGACATTGGCAGAATATTTTGCGCTCAAGTAGCGTAAATCCACGTCAAAAAAGGAAAAAAGAAGCGTTACACGTACTTATTGATTGTCATAAATCTAACTCGTGAAATGTTGAAAACCGACTTATAGTACATACGCTATTTTGAGGCTTGCATTCCTTAGTTATAAGCGTTATAATTTTATAGACAATGTTGCGTCTCAACATCTTATATTTCACGATCTTTTTCTACGGTGAATTTCGAGTTTGTCCTTACAGAATAGCATAGCTACAATTTTTTACATACCATTTTGTCCTAAATGAATAAACTTACTTAACTTTTTATTTAGAAAAAATACTTAATAATTATAGTTAAAAAATAGGTCCAATTTTATGCGGACGGTATTCAGTAAAAGCTAATTTAATCGGTCGGCTGCTGGCAGCAGTTTATCTCCCGCCGATGTAATCGAAAACAACTGGGAGACCAACAGACCGCGATCTTTAAAGTTGGCGACTTGGTGCAGACGCCTTCTGAAGGCACTTACTGTACGACTTCACCAATGAATCTGATAAATAAACTGATTTGTATGACATTAACGAAACTGTTCAGCATAGCAATTCAAACATCGCCATGAGGAAACTGCAATTATAATCCATCAAAAGACTACAAAACACAAATATAACCCAATCTACTCTAATAACAGTAACAGCTTGTTAATGTCCCACTGCTGGGCTAATCCTCTCCATTTTGAGAAGAAGGTTTCGAGCTTATTCCTCTGTACTCGATAACTCTTAATATAAATTATATTTTGGTAGCGCAATATTAACAGACATAAAGGTGTATTATTGTGAATATATGTCTATTGTCTTGTTTATTTAACTAAATATTTAATTTATTAACGTGTTTATCGTCACAGAACTCTCCAACATACACCCTACTCACACGTAGCCTTGTGGCGTACTATTAATTCGTAATCTCTTAATCAAAGTTATTTCAATGATAGCATAGACTATTAAGTACTTTTAAGTGATTTTACATTTTTCTAATAAGATAAATATTATATAGAAATCGTACCTTCTGACAAGCAAATTAAGAATAAATCCCTATCCCTGATTGGTCCATGGCCCTAGTAGATATTACTCGGATTTTGAACGAGTGTTGCGGTGAAAATCTGAACAACCACCAGGATTTTTTTAAGTGAGAGAAACCACTTACATCTGTAAGTGATTTTGCCCTTTATTTCTTACACATTGCCACTGGTGGTAGAGCTTTGTGCAAGCTCGTCTGGGTAGGTACCACCCACTCATCAGATATTCTACCGCAAAATAGCAGTACTTGGTATTGTTGTGTTCCGGTTTGAAGGGTGAGTGAGCCAGTGTAATTACAGGCATAAGGGACATAGCATCTTAGTTCCCAAGATTGGTGGCGCGTTGGCGTTGTAAGCGATGGGTAACATTTCTTACAGTGCTGATGTCTAAGGGCGTTTGGTGACCACTTACCATCAGGTGGCCCATATGCTCGTCCGCCTTCCTATTCTATAAAAAAAAATTACACACATACACATACATACGCACACTCGTTATTATTGTTCTTTAGTCTTTGTATACACACCAATATACTATCAACGTATTAATCATCACTGAGTTAACTGACATAGAAATTGCTCACACGCAGCCTTGAGGTGGTCTGTCAATGCTGAAAGATTTCAAGATGAGATAATAGACAATTTTTATAGTTATGATATATTCCTAATACTGTGTATGTCGTTGACCTTGCTCGGTTGGCCGTTACTGATATAATTATAAGCCGCGTGGAAACCACATACCCTGCCCTGCGTTTGATGTGAAAAGTGTCACAGTTCCGTCCAGCACGACGTCTCGTGTGCGCCAACACAGGTGCACTCTCTATTCCCTAACTCTCATAATCCGATGGGACGGCAATCCAAAACAAACGGAAAGATTTCAAGCGGAGAATCAACGGCTTTACGTGCTTTCCAGACTGCTGCCATTGATTTAATTTTTTGACCGACTTGGGATTTGAACCCAGGACCACCGGGTCTGTGGCCTTATATCTAGCCACTAAACCAATGATTCATTGTATTTATTAGTATATTATATTTTTGTGAGTCTACAGTAATTATTACTGAAAATAAAGGAATCATTGTAACTCAAATGAAGGCATTTAACGTATATCCACGCCTTGACACGTGAGTGTCTGGAGAAAAATCCTTCGCTCATAATAGGATCGTGACAGATTTAGTTTTCCGCTTAAAATATGTTTTTTCCACTGTAAAGTAACGCCAATTTTTAGAGCCCCTCTAGTTTATGGTAAAGCTTGTTATAGGAGTGGGGACGGCAATAATCCACGATTAGCATATTTTTTGCATCATTCATAATAAAACATATTTAGCTTCTTTTTCAAACGCAGCGTAGGGCGCCCTCCAGCCAGGTGGACCGATGACCTTAAGAAGGTGGCGGGCACCGACTGGATGCGGAAGGCGGAGGACAGGGAGCTTTGGCGCACCTTGGGAGAGGCCTATGTTCAGCAGTGGACAAACTGATTGGCTGTTGATTGATTGATTGATTCTTTTTAAAATTATGATTTCTCGTGAACTGTTCTATTTTAGAATTATTTTTTCTTTTTAAAAGGATAAAAAAAATACAGGCTTAATTAAAAACAAAAAAGTTTATTACATTTAATTTTTTTTTGGTAAATGCAAATTACCCAGAAAACAACCAAAATGTATGATACATACAATAATATTATGACATCCACAGTTTTAGTTCCTCATTAACTTATAAGTAGAAGCGGAATTCTTATTAATTAATACGAATTATAAGAAATAAATAATAATTAATAATAAAAATTAACAATGGCGTCGCTACCGCTAGTTAATTATATTTTTTTTACTACCATTTTCTCACAGAATTTTCTACACGGGTAACATTTTTAATAATTGCAGACTTGTTCCGTTTATAAAGTTTTGTCATACTGATTGTTATTCACAGTAGTGTCGAAAATTATAATTAAATTTTCCTTTCTTAACATTATTAAGTACGAGTTTCAATACAAAACTAATTAACTTTCTCAATTTAAAAAAAAAAATTAAGACGAAGTTTTATATTCTGTGAAAAAATGCTAAAAATTCGAAATATTATTCTAATATATTTACATTAATATAGTTAATCAGAAACTGGCAGTTTTCAGAAGGCACGCATTCGTAAAGCACATGTGTAAATTACTTTAAAGGCACAACTTTTACAATACTAAGTTTTATTTTATCTTGCTATAACTATAATATATAAAGACGGCTCGTCCATCTTTGAAAATTGTGAATTGAACTTCCTTGCGCACGATGGGAGTAACTATATAGTCGGATTTCAGTGCAACGTTATTATATGTAACGTGTCAAAATAAAACGATTCTGACACAAATTTCACGTCAATCTGTTTTTTTTTAAATTGTGTTTGTAAATAACATACTGAAATTCCTTCCTTTACCAGCTTTGTAGAAAAAACTATTTCGCAATAATTGTGCTGCTAATTGTTTAATGTGCGCTTAGCTTAATAGCTACAAAAGCCTACTTATATATGTATCTAAATGTGATGTTTTTTTTTAATATTAATAATAGATATGTTATTGCGATATGGTTTTAAATAAGGCACTTTACATCTAACATTATACTGAAATTTAAATATTTATTCATTACATTCGAATATTTACATTTTTTTTTAAATATAATTATTGCTAATCAAAGCGTACGATTCAATGCCTTCTAAAATATTATTTTTTTATGAGAAGGAAGATTCGTTAGTACGATAATATTAATATTTATGTTCAGCTACAAACACATCGCCTCATTTTAAAATAAACCTAATTAATATTATTATAGATCACATTTTACAAAAACACTCATACATTTTTGTCACGTGTATCACACTCGTGTACTAATTTTTATATTTTTCGTTTTTTTATTCTAATAATATCTAATATGGCGTAAATACCGACGTGATTCATGTTTCATTATCGTGACTAGTAATACGTTATATTATATAATATATATTGTAATATTTTACCTTAAAACGTTTTTGGGCAAAAATATTTAAGGTAATTTTTACAAAAATAAAATCGAATATAAATCTCATGAGGCATTATTATTTTGTCCTTTGTCTGTTATATACATTTGACGATGAAATTAACTTTTTTATAAAAGGATCACTTCATAATATTGCAACTTTGAGATGCATTATAATATAAATATATGTGTATTATTTATTTTTTTAATTACAATTTCAGCTTTTTCAAGAGATAATTAATAATTATGAAAGGTAATTTTATGAAAATCCACCATTTTAACTGTCAATTGTCGCCACAGATTAAAAAATATATCATTAGTAACGAATATTGTTCGCCGATCGTTGACGCCAGATGTTTGAATAGTTAGATATCCATTACCTATTCATTCATTTACGATAAGATCATTTCGAAAAAGATCTTTAGTTTAAGATGTTTCATGGCGTCAATATCTGTCCATGCTAGTAGAGTCCCGGCTAGTGACGTCACTTGCGGCGTCGGTCGAACTGGAATCTGTGGCGTCCACGTCAGACGTAGGGTTGACGTCAGAGGTGGCGTTGACGTCAGAGGTGGCGTCGACGTCGGAGGTCGAGTCACCGTCGGAGGTGGCGCCCGTGTCGCTAACGAGGCCGAGATCGGTGGTCGGATATCAAAGATGCTCGTCGCGACCGTTCAGCGGCTGTCGCTCGGTGTGGTCCGAAGGCCGGTTACGTTTGAAGAATCCGCACTGGAATTCAATTCGATAAAGATATACACAATAATATACATTTATCACGAAACATTAAAATAACATATAATAAACTGTTACAATTTAACTTGGATCGAAACGATTAAATACTACAAATACTACTAGGCGACCGTAATCGGCAAACGTACGTCGAGGAGAACAGGAGTCGCGCTCACCTTGTACAGCGCGAAGACGAGCAGCAGCAGCAGCAGCGCGCCCGCCACGGCCGCCAGGATGATGACCCACAGCGGGATGGCGCCGCTCTCCAGCGCCTCGAGCTGCGGCGTGACCAGCGTGTGCGCCTCCGCCCACACCCACGCGTGGGCGCGCGGCCCGCCCGGCGCGCCCAGCGGCAGCCGCGACACGCGCGCCGCGCCCAGCGACGACAGCCGCACGGCGCGCGACGCCGACATCTGCGCCGACAGAAAGAGAAACGTATTTTATGAAATAGCTTCCATGTGAAAAAAAACATTGTACGTGGTAATTATCTGTGCCCCGCAGTTTTGGAAGAGTTCAATTTGGAATACATACATTTATTTAATATATATAATATAATATATGTTATAAGTATAAATTATATATAATATATAAGTTAATTTTCTTACCTCGTTGAGCACGGAGGCGTTGATCCTGGAGCGCAGAGCGAGGAATACCTCCTGTCCGCGCAGCAGGCGGCCGGTGCGACAGCGGACCACAGAACACTTGTACTTCTCCTCGCACTTCTCCAGCATCTCCTTCAATTGCGGATCCACCTGTCGAAGCAGTACGTACTATAATCGACGATATACTACTTTAATTTACTTGATAAAGATTCAACGGACGTCATTATTCATTGAAGTTTGAAAATGATTGTCATGCCAAGTCTGCCTAGTGTCAAAAATGAACAAGCAACATTGTCGTCAATTCTATGTAAAATACTGAAACAAAATCAAACAATTAATATGCTGCAGTGTACTACTCTCTCTTCTCCATCGGACTATGAAAGTGAAGGAATAAAAATGAATGTCAAACAAACTAATTTCACAAGACTATCAAGTATCCTTTTTCAACCAAAACATAACGTACGAGAAGGCAACATTTTTCACAGTTTTTCATCTACCTAATCTTTGCAATCGTCTACCGTCACCGAATTTCGTCAGAATTACAATATTATTTCTCTTTCTTTATATAAATAATATACTATAATAGTATAAAAAATATATTTAAGAAAAAATATATTTTTAATTGCTTTCAAATTTGTTATAGTATTTATAATTAGACGCGTAGAGTTCACACAATTTATAAATAACATTGAGCTTTAAGAAAACTTACATCATCTTGACGCCGCCGTCTAGTGCTTTCCCGTCGATGATCTGTAGATGAGCTGAAGCTTCCTCCTGAAGAGTAAGAGTTGTGAGCACCTGTTGACAGTAAATATCTGTTAAACTAAACTTATGATTATCATATTGTTTATACAAAATGACCCATTATTTTGAAAATTTTCAGACTTTTAAAATCATCTCAAAATACCTGATCTTGAAGAATAGGAGTAGGAACTTCCACTAGCACCACCATACGCTGCTCCTGTCATGCCCGCATGATAACCTCCTTGTTGTACTCCACCCTGATACCCCCCACTTTGATAGTTTCCTCCGTGATATCCATTGCGACTTCCTACACTTTGCGCAGAGCCTGAACCTTGACTTCCACTTACATCAGCGATTCCATATTTAAATTCATTATTAGAATTTTGAGCTGCGTAAGCTCCAAAGCCCTCTAATTTATCTTCCTCTTCATCTCCTACGACGGTTACATCTGAGCCTCCTCTAAAAGTACTGGAGCCAGCTTTCATTATGTCAGGGTTGACGGTTTCTGTTGTACCCCAGGAACCATGGACAAAGCCTTGAGATCCATAGCTTTGTTGAGCACCACCTTGGTTATTGAGATAGCTGGAAATAATATATTTTTATCTATTACTATATATATATATATATATATATATATATATATATATATATATATATATATATATATATTATATATATATATATATTACTATAATATAATATATATATATAAATATATATATATATACTTGTAAAATATTATTATTACATAGTTACTATTCAGACTAATCTTTAGCGATATTTTATATTTTGTTGAACTTACGCATTAAAGGAACTGCCAGCCTCGCCTTCGTGTCCAAGTGATCCGTACTCTGTGCTCGTCTCACTCTGGGATATGATGTTATGGTTCGAGTCATAGAGAACCGTTCTATTCTTAACACGAACTATACGTCCATCCTGACCAGCACCTTCAAAGCCTCCATAAGCTTGTCCGCCTTGAGCGTGGCCCTGACCTTGATAGTAACCACCTTGTCCATAACCCGCTTGGGCTTGTCCGTAACTACCTTGAGCTTGACCACTTTGCACATAACCACTTTGTCCTCCCTGAGAGTGGCTAGCTTGACTTCCTTGGTTTTGGCTAAAGCTTCGGCTAGATTCTTGGTAGTTTGGTTTAGCCATTGTGGCAAGATTTCTTCTTATAGTTTCTTGTTCTTCAGCAGTTAGGCCCTCACCAGATGATCCACTAGACCAAGTGCGATTATAAGAATATGTGCCACCAGATCCTTGGTTTCCTCCAACAGCTTGACCACTTCCATACTGACCGCCGGAAACTTGTCCACCGCTATAATGTCCACTGCCGGTATGAGTCCCATATTGCCCCCCTGATACTTGATCACCGCTGGCCTGGCTTGCACCGTACTGTCCACCGGAGACTTGGCCATTACTTACATAAGTTGTACCAAACTGACCACCGGCAATTGAGCCGCCGGTCTGTTGGTTCGTGCTGAACTGGCTACCACTTGCTTGATTGCTGCCATAGACGCCATTAGCTCCATATTGCCCACCACTAAACTTGTTTGCTCCAGAATTAGCGTTTACTTGACCATTGCTTGTATATTTTTCTTCCCAGTAATCTGTAAAGATATTACTTTATTGCAAAAACTAACAATATACAAAATATTTTATTTATCATTTAAACTATGATTAGATAATCTTACGTTGTCCATAATATCCCCCACTACCACCGATCTGGGATGCTGTATAGAGATCGCTGCTTTTCATTGCTGCAACACAAAAAATAAAGCATTATGTATTTTTTTCAAATAATAGTTTGAAAATATATTTATATAGTATTTATTCCAAATTTTTAAGATTTCCAATTAATTGAGTTAAAATATTAACCAACAACCTCTACGTAAACTGGGCCATCATAAATCGTCGTTAATATATAAGAACGAAGTCATGTATAAGAGTTAGTGTATCTACATATTTGTAATTGACTGTTTGTTCAGTTATATATATTTTTAGTTATTCAACATCACGAATATTTTTATTCTATCAATTTTGGTCAATATTTTATTGTAAAATATATAGCTTTCTATTTGGATTGTTTTGATTTGATATTCGTAAGTACCTTCCCTCTCCTTAGTGAGGAGGTAGGCGTACGGGTTCTGTACGAAGAGGTTGTCGGGGTTGACCTGTCGCGCCACGTCGCACTCCATTTCGCCGAGCCACTGCGGCTGCACCAACATGTACATCAGATTATCCCCTGGAACAAGTATCATGCAATTAATATATTGAAAAACATTCACTTTTTAAAACAATTGCATATAGGACCTTACTACATATAAACAGTTTTAAAAATAGCCACTGTACAAATCTTGGTTGATTGAGATGATGAAGTAAGCAAGACTTGACAAAATCAAGCTGACAGATCTAAATAAGAAATATTAAAATAAAATTGTACCAAAATAATAATAATAAAATTTCCTCCTAACCGATTTCAATCTCAAGAGAGATTAGCCAACTGCGCAGGAGATATTACAGTGCACAAGTGTGTGCGCAAACACAGGTGCACTCTCTATTCCCTAACTCTCATAATCCGATGGGACAGCAATCCGACAGGACCGTAAAGAGTTTAGGCGTAGAAACAACGACTTTACGTGCTTTCCGAGGCACGGGAGTGTACACACTTCCAACTTCCAGACTTCGGGCTACTATTGAGAATTTCAACAGAAAAACTCAATAACTTTTTATTGACTCGACCTGGGATTTGAACCCAGGAGCTCTGGGTCTGCGGCGTTACATCTAGCCACTAGACCAACGAGGCAGTCAGTACCAAAAATATATAATTACAAGTGATAAGATAAAATTAAAAACGAGGTGTACCAGTAAGGGTCTGATAGGGCCACATGATGTAAATTTCAGCCTCGTCCACTGTGAAGGGTCCCTCGTTCTTTATGTTGTACTTGTGGATCACTTGTGGGCCCAACTTCGTGTCGTCTTTTAGGTTCTGTGCATCGTATAAAGACGCGTTGTAGTGCAGTTCTGGCGGATCTGATGCTCTGAAATATTAAAAGTAGTATATATAGTATAGTAGTAGTCTAATATGTATTAATAGTAATATAGTGATTTTTGTAATTAATCAAGACATGATGTTATAGATTCAGCATTTTCTAAAGGTTTCTTGAACGGCTTCGGTTATTTTGATGTTTCTAGTTTAAAAATAATAAATAATAGTAATTTTCTTTACAAATAGCCAAAAACACATTTATCTACAAAATAGTACTTATATATTAAAGCGGTTTACTATTTTCGTCACCTCAACGACGTACCATTGAACTTGATAATTTTAATTTAAAAAAAAAGAAAAAAATATTCAGTGATCCGGTGTTTTTTCCATGGCATATAGCTAGATCGCGTCCCAACCTGTAGGAAACGCTGTTCTATATCGGCATATAGACTCACCCGATGACGGTCAGCACCGCCTTGACGATGACTCCGATGCCGAGGTGTCTCGTGTTGTCGTACTGCGTGCCCTGCTCGGGGTTGGTGGAGTTCACCTCCATGTTGAAGTCCAAGCTCGTCACACGCGCGTCCACCTCCACTATCACGCGGAAGTTTACCTGTGGGCAAAGACTCTTAGTATTGTCTGCTTCAGATTTACCTGGGGCTAACCATAAAACGTGGACTTCGACAGATATTCGAATTTAGAAGATAAATATTCATATTGATAGACAACTTGCCTATTTATTCAGAGAAAAATATATCCTTCATAAATGTTTGGATGATAACGATGAAATTTATAAACGTTATTTCATTAGGATTTTCTAAATAACTTGCCCTACTTAGGATAAAATATACTCACACTTTGACCGCTCGCCATTGGGTTTCCTAAATCACATTTCAGAGTACTGTTTCCATCGGTGCCTTTGTTCTTTATCGAGCAGTAGATGGGCGTAGATTCGGCGCGCTCCTTGTCCAACCTCTCCATCTTGGCGTAAGTGACCCCGGCCGGTATTTGGAGATAGTAGCCAGCTTCGAAAGCGTCCTCTCCAGAATTTTCAACTTTTACATCGATGTGTAAATTCTCGCCGGATCCGAGAACGTAGTTTACGGTTGGTCTACGAGTTCAGAATTGTTAGTCTCCAAAAAGCGAAACATAAGACTGAGATGTATCAAACCTAAGTCTAATAATGGCAAAATATATATATTGTTACATTTAATTTGTAACATTCGAGTAGGTACTTTACAGTATGTATTCTTACTTGGTACTAATCACACGAATGATATCGGTAGAGAGGGCGGGGCACTACTTACGTGGTAACGAACATCTTGAGGTCGGGCACGCAGACGTTGTCGGGCCCGCAGTTCTTCTGTATGTTGAGCGAGTCGGTGCGCTCGATGCTGCGCGTGCGGTCGAGCACGGGCGGCACCGCGCCGCCCGCGCCCGCGCCCGCCGCCAGCTCGTACGTCAGCTTCACCTCCATCGGCGTCAGCTTGTCGCGGATCTCGTCCTGCGCGGTGCGGATCGCATTACGGATCGTAACCAGGCGATGGTATGTTGGTCGATGTTACAGAGGATCTCAATACTTGGAATGGGAATCCCACTAATGCATTAAGCCTACTGGATTATTGTAAAATTCAAAATATATTTGTTTAATGAAGGCTATCGTTTCTAGTCTTAATAGTAATGACACAATCTTGACAACAATCATTAGTTTTCAGTGAATACCCTCGCAAAGAGTAAAGTGAACGTTTCATGATATTTGACATTTCTAGAGATCACACTACACTAGCGACTAGCGCCTCTCGCAACAAATTCAAGCCCTAGTTGAACCACTTTTTCACTTACATCCAGGTACACCATAATCTCCTTGCACTCCTGCTGTCCTTGTGTCAGCAACATGTGAGTCGTGTATATCGTCTGTCTGCTCTCCATCAAAAACAGGCGCTTGCTCGTCTTCTGTCTCGAGTCCAGGTCGATGGTCACCTCGAAGTCTAATAATACAACATTTTATTAGTGATGATCGTTTTGTTATATAAAAATTGGGTTCTCCCTTGATTAATAGTTCGTATTTTAAATAACAAATATATGTATATTTTCTAACAATTACATGCCTTGAACATAAATGTGCAGAAATGAATTTTGTAGACAACTAACACTTACTACGAGTGGCGTTTACACATCAAAGATCACTATTTTATTAATATTTACATAATTTAAAACAGTTGTATTTACACAATTAAATAATTTTATGATTTTTTATTTATTTACCAATTATTTGCTACTTCAACCACTCACCAAAATAGCAAATATATCCTTCCGCTTGGAAAAAAGAAAATTATGATAAAGACTATAATTGTACACTATAAATATTACACACACAGTCTCTCTTCATACAATTGCACAAATACACATACATACATGAATATATTTTAATTTCAGACAATTTCTATTAATTATAATTTTTTCTATCAGACAGATTACTTACGTTTATTAATTTAATTGTAACTATTCTGATAATTGATAAAATTAAAAAAAAATTAAGTTAATAAATTCATATATACTCACTTATTTGTTGATCAACGTTGACACCATCGTACGTCAGACAGAACATGAGCTGCGCGCAAGCAACCTGCGTGCCATTCGAGAGGCGGCATCTCTTATCGTCGAGGGAAATTAATTTGCTTTCACCCATGAACTTGACATCCGCCATTACTTTAACTACAGGGCGAGATCTAGAAATAATAAATACAAGTTCACGATCGAGATACCACAGGGAACGGAATGCCTGAATCTCAATCGAACATAGCAAGTTCACATTCGCGCCTGCCTCGCTGCGTTTTCGCGTTTTATAACATTATTTTTGTTCTCGGTAATGTGAATATTTCGAGGAAACTTTGTCGGACCAAATTTATCCACTTGTAGGACCATAGCTGCGGTCAAATTCGCCCAAAATCATCAGAGAGTCATTTGACATTTGCGGGCTGTCACTATACTGAGCAAATTCTTATGCCATTTAATTTAGTATTAATATATATTACTACCATCTGTGAGCTAAAATTATTGCATACAATTTTGACACACTTATAATTTTTTTTTTATTTGGGAATCAATCAGTACATTCATTCTTAACACATATATTCTTTATATTAACATCAGCACACATACCAGTCGAGTTTCCACTTACATTATCTTAAAAACAATTAGAGCGGAACAAACAACTTAATAAAAATAAAAAGTCATGACAGTAGGGGAAATTTAAAAAATCTTACTTTAGAAATACAACGCTGTCCGATTTATAAGCACCCACGGCCAAATCGGTGTAGTTGTTGTTATCAAGGTCCACGCCACCAGACAGGGAGAAACCAAAAGTAGTCAAAGAGGGACTGATCTCTTCAGCAGTGATCGCCTGGGAGTACTTCTCGCCAATACCCAACTCACTACCGTGGTAGATGAACACCACACCTCTGCCATTTTCTCCACCGTAAGGAGCACCGACGGCCACGTCTGAAGAAAAAAATGATTATTTTTTAATTTCCTTAGTTCAAGATTTCTACATCCAATTTAAAAGTAGAATAAAAAAATAATCTTCTAATTATAATGTTTGCTTGATTAACGAACCTCCAAATCCGTCATAATTGATATCTCCAAGTGACGTGACGGCTAAACCGAATCTTCCTTTAGATACTTCACCCGTTCTTGCGTGATTTTTAGCGAACGCCTAAAATGGATTATGATATTATAACTATTGTAGATAGGAGTCAAAAATTAATGCCATTTTAGAAAGATATGCAAAATAAATGACTTTCCGTTTACTCACCCTATTTTTGCCCTGATAAATTACATATATTCTTCCATGCTCATAACCGTCACTTTTAGGCTTAGTGAACATTGGGGCACCGACTATAATATCATCAGCACCATCACCATCGATGTCACCACTCGCAAGACTGTAGCCGAAGTATGCGCCGATTTGTGAACCGCTGATATTTTTGATATTTTGGAGCTCCCAAGTATATAAAACAACCTAAAAAGGACATATTTATATGACCACGATACTTTTACTTGGCTAAAACCTAAATATTTCCACATGGATATATTTAACAAAACACAAACCAATCCTCTCAAATCTGATCCTCTCGGTACCCCAACAGCGACTCCTTGAATACCCTGACCAGCAAAGTCTCCAACAGTCACTGAATATCCCATGTAAGAATCATCGTATTTAGGAATTGCTTCTGGTGTCGAAATCAAAACTGGTCTTGAGTTTAACGTTTGTACTTTCAGCTGACCTACAAAAGGATTGCTTATTAATAACTAAATATCAATTAAATATTGAAATGACTCATTCAAAAGCCATTCCGTACATGACGTAAGCTTTATGGTATTCATGTTTGAATCGTACGGTGATCTATTTGAGAATAATGTACAAGATACACCAAGCAAACAAATTCCTTAATTTAAAAGATGTGACGTCATTCAAATGTATAAGAAATAGACAATGAGAAATTTTGAGACATACCGATACATGTTTATAAATTATTGTTCATAAGCGAATACTGGAACAATTGATTTGGAAAGTATTTTAGAACATGAAGTTTAAACAGACGCAGGCAAAATTAAAGTTACATTAAAACATATTGTTAGCAGACACATGTTACATTATTTGCATTATGATCATGTGCCACAGAAACAGTTACTTCACATCAATTATCAATATCAAAAGCATTTTCTACATTAACAATATCACTAATGAGTTTCATGTAAAAACAAAAATCGTTTTGACATGAAACTCATCATGATAATCTTAATTAAAACATTTTTGCTATAAAATATTCCGAAAATCATATAACACTGTTTTTATTATTTCAAAAATGGAAATCAAATTAAACAATAAATTTATGTATTATAATAATAAAAATTACACTCATGTAAAATGCCAATCAAATAAAACGTAAAACTTGAACATCTTAATTAATAAAAGGGATTCTTGAGTTGTTAAATACCACCAAATTATTCAAGCGACCAAATTAATTTTAAAGCCAATGGGGTGATTTTTATTTCAATTAGTCTTGAAGCGTTGGGCGTTTATTTAAAGCGTTAAGTAACCTCTTAATCCCTTTTAACAATATCATAAGTAACTAAGACCCATAATACAAGACCACGTTAACAGAAAATTATGCTGTTCTAATATTTTACACAAAACAAAGAAAGATCATTTAATATTTTTGACAATGTTTTTTCCAAATGTATTTTCCTTAAAATTAACCTGATTAGGTTCAGGTTTTAACAAATGGTTAGCACTGTACGCATATGAATTTATAGACAGATCATTCATGAAAATCTGGAGTCATACGTGCTGTGACTCGACTAAGTCTACATTTAGCATGAGCGTAGCCAGGTAAGGTCTTGAGTATAACCCACACAAAATAAAGAAGCCTGTCCAGACTTAAAAAATAAAATCTAAATTGTTCCTATATTAATAATAAAAAAAAACATTCTCAAAGTTCAATGTTGGTTGAAAAAGTAATTTCGTTTTTAGAGTTGCAATATTCTCCCCAGAACATAACCCTGGCTACGCCATGATGATCACTATCGAATGGATTCTATAGTCATTCGTGCAATGACTTCACTAAGACTATTTACTATGCAGCTAATGGACGTATGTAGGTCATATCATCGATACCAGAAATGTGACATGGAAAGCTAATGATTACACTATTCATAATGTTGACGGTTGGAACAATGGTTCAAGTCGAAACTCAATCACACATCAACCATTTTGAATAGAAATTACGAAGCTCTAATTCAATTCTTATTTTAGGATATTGATTATTAAATTCAATTTTTTATGGATAATCGATTTTAATTAAGACAATTTTATCGTAAACTATAGACTATTATTAAATTAATTGTTTTATGAGCAAAAGAGTTGGAAGAAAAAAAAACGATTTCCATAATATAAATATAAATCAATAATCGAATCGCCAAAATAAGAATTGAACAACTTCAACATGGCTCGGCTTTATTATTTGTAGGATTATATTTGAAAGCCTCTTTTAGGTTATGTTTGTTAAGAGTTACGAGGTCAATCTGGCGATACGTTTGTTTTTTACCTTCCTTCGGCATATAGTAGTTGAATCTCGCACTAGTGTCTATGGATAACGTTCGCCCTGTGAAGTGTCATCAATAGTTCAGAATATATCACACATGTAGACGAAGTTACTGGACGATTTGTAACTTATATAAATATATTCGAAAGCAAGAACAACGAGCCAATGACTCACTATGTGATAAGTGACTTGCTCCAAAATATTAACGCTGCAATACTGCCCTCGTAATGAAAATACAGTAACTTTAGTATTTTCAACGTAAGTTATGTAGTTTGTCAATAACAAAGCTATTTAATTAGGCTATTTAATATATTCGATGTTACTGTGTTTTCAATTACAAGGGCAGATTAGCTGCCGCACTTCCAATGTATTCGTATATTGCTTGTGCAATACACTTGTTTACTTACCCTTTATACCGACACAGCAGTGGAAATTTGTCGTTTGTGGATGTTCTCATTTAACAAAAAAATACTTTCATTCACTGTTCATATTAATTACATTTTACTAATATTTTATTTAACTAACTGTACTTGTTTTCGAAAGCCGCTTCTTCACTAGCGTTTTTACTATAATGATGATATACTTTATCTTACCTTGCCAATAAAAGCTGCCAGGTGCACCCATGAAAAGCCTTTGTCCATCCTAGAAAATAAAATAGCGTAATTTTATTTATTTTTCTGAAAACATACACATTTCGTTAATTACAAGTAAGATTTATTTTAATTTTATATATTTATTTTAATATTATAGAAAAAATATTGTACTTGTATATCACATTGTGAAATTGAAATTATTATTTATTAATACTGGATCTATAAAAGTAACAGATAAAAAAAATAGGATGTGTTTTCTCATCGGTCTACAAACTCAAAAACTTATTTAATAATTATAAACCTTCAAGTCTAAGCTTTAAGGATCTATTAAAACAAAAATATAAATTTTCATCTGTCCAAATAAAAGCATTTTGTTCAATTTAAAAAAAAAAAAACAGTAACGCAATGGGCATTTTTTTAATGGCAATACTTAAATCTAGCCATCCGAATGAATACTGGTAATAAAGAATAAATTATTTCTTATTTGAAATTTATATTTAAAAATCGAATTCGAAATATGAATATAAATAAACGGAAAAATATCTCAATCATACACGGAAGAGAGCTCTTTCTTTTATATAACATTGTAGTAATCAACAGTTTAAGTTGTTAAAGCACTTGCGCATTGGTTATACGAGCTCACTGTTATCATAAAGTTTATAGCTTATTCCTTTTCGTTGAGATAAAATTGATCTGTTTATGTGTGAAGCACTTATGTATTTTTAAAATTTTATTATGTGAATGATAATGTGAAAGCAAATGTCTGATGAATACACACAAAAGTTTTTTTCTATTTCTATAATATATTTTTATTTTGATATGACCATTTATATATATGTATGTACATAAGATATAAAGACAATAATTAGAGTTTCAATCCTCATTAACATATAAATAACTAAGCTTTATATATAAAATAAGAAACGCCAATATCTATCTGCATACGAAATGACCTCATCGGTTGCGCGTACGCATCCCAGACCCATTAACTTATCGGACAAAACGCAGACGCTTCCAACTCGTGTGAACGTGTGAGATAACTCCAGTACTTCAAAAAAACTGTATCTTTGAACATGTGTATTGATTTGTCGTTACTTGCCACTTGAGATAACATCTTCAACTTTTTTTATAATTTCTTTCTTATCTTGTGTTTTATTTGATTTGAAAAGGTCTTCTCTTAAAATAAACCTTTTTTTCATATGCTTGGATCTTAAAACATAATGAATTATAACAAATATATATTAATACAATCTCATAAGTTTATCTTCATTGATTTACAAATTTCATAAGCTTTTAAGATATTGTCAATTCCCATAGCAATATTGCGCGGGCGCCGGCTGGCCGATAAATATGCGCGTACGCCGCGTCACGCCCATATAAAGAGCGACAAGCTCCATGCGCGGGCGCACGCCTTCTTTCGGCGCTGTCACGTGGGGGCAGAATGTCAAATCGAAGGTTTATGGTCATATGTTTCGCAACTTTTTAGGATACAGGATAAATAAAGTATAGTTACGTACATTTTATTACAGTTTGATTTAAAGAATAAGCACGAAGACGTGTCTACACTTGAGAGCTTTAAACAATTCGTAGAAATCGTTAAAGTCAACGGGTTGCTTGTAATTGAATATTCAATCATTACCCATAAATATTAGCGTTGTTTTAAATCCCATAACTCGTGAAACGAGGCACTATAGTAAAACAATATTATATTGTTCAAAGTCAACTGAATATACATGAGGGAGATGAAATTTTAAAGTACATACTTAACAAAACTTTACCGCTGGTTTGAAGTTCGTACATATATTATATGTTACATTTCATTTTGCATTTGATTACATGAATAGTGATTTGAAGTACTAGTTTTGACTAAAAACGAACGCGATGTTATTTTAAAATTCTAGTATAATAAAATTGCTTATTATATTTTAATGTATATACAAAATAAAGAAACTAGTCATCGCCTTCATGTTAAAAGAAGGGAGGCGTTAGGTTCATTTCTTGTACTTTCTTAGACCCTTGCAACGTATATGTAAAATTTCATGATGATTAGTCGAGTCGTTAAAATATGAAAGCGTAACAAGCAACCAAACCCACTTTTGGGTTTATAATATTAGTTAGGTTTATTTAACCGATAATTTAAACAGTACCTACCAAATTAGGTTGGTGGCATAAACCCAAATATGTATGAAAGCATTTTATAACAATAAATAAAATAATTATTCGGACAAATCCCTAAGTGTGTCCGATTCAATTTTACGAGTACAATGGCGTGCATATCGCTTTTCCCGCCAACACCATTGTCTGCAAATGGCGACCGTTTACGGCTACGTTCCGAAACCATGTTTGTAAATCCACAAAGAATGTTTAAGACGTTTCAATGACATGGAATTTTGTTTTGCATAGGAAAAAGGCTGAAATGAATAAAAAATAAAAGAATCACATTGGGAGGGATAACGCTTTATCGGTAGACGAATTACAATTCCGGGTACAAAGGTGGTTTTACATATTTTATACAATTCGTTCGTTTTTTTAATTATATTTACGAGTACTGTTGTTGAATTTTACAAGTTTAAGTTAAAAAGTGGTAGCATACGCGGCTCGAAATGTAGATTCTAGCAAAATATAATATATATGATTATATATGTAGTATATGATTTAAAACGTCAATTTATTTAAATAACAAATATAAAAAAAATCTGCCTTTTTTAAATAAAAAAAATTGAGAAATTTAATTTAAATAGAATCGAAGGATTATGTTTACCATCCTTAATAGAATTGGAATTTTTATTATTATTTAACAAACATTTATTCATTTTGTTCTTTGTTTCATTTTTCACCAATAGATAACTTTAAATAATAGAAATATTCAATTAAGACAAATAACTAGCAACACTGGCTTTGAAATTGTACCCTTATATTGTCTTGTCTACAATTTACATCTGCATTACGATCCAACAAGCTGTACCAATGAATAGTAATGAAACAATTGACTCGACTTCACACCTAATCGAATTTATTGCCGTATAAAGTTGTTGTTTGATATACATTTTTGAACGAAGAAGGTACGTACGTACAACAATACAAGTACAATAAAAAAAAATATTTAGGCTCTATGACCCGATGTTTTTTTTAAATTAACAAAAAAAATAAGAATCTTTAGTTTTTAGTAAAAAATATATACATATTGTAAACTGTCAAAAATTTGTGAACGGCGCAGAATGTTTTAATGTAACAGCCCAATTTAAGTTAAATAACAGACACATTAACATTACCATAAAGATTATAAACCATCGAAATTTTATGCGTTTCATTGTATATTGAATACTCCGTTCAGAACTTTTCGACAGCTTACAAATCTTTCTAGATTAATTATTATTAGCCTAACGTTCCTTACAATTTTACGTTTTACTTTTTTATTTTTATTTTAAATATAATAATTATAAAATAATTATGAAGCAAAGTAGTATTTTTTTAAATCCCTATGAGGCTATTCTTAGCGATCACACGTCAACGTATCAGCTTACACGAAGTAGATTCCAAGGATTTATGCAAGTCGTGGTATCTATAATTCTGTTCCCCGAAAAGATCTCATCTTGCTGCTTTCGCCGCGTCGCATATGTTTTCATACGGTTATAATAAGGTACGAGTTTTTTTAACGAAAACGTTTGTAATATAGACAATAATTGTACTTTCACGCCTTGTAATAAAAATAGTACGGTACTGTTTAAACAGTTTAAAAGAAACTAGATCAGTTAATTTTTTTTATTATTTTTTTTTGTATTAAAATAATAATTGTCAAAAAGGCTGATCACGTACGGTCCTTTGTCACATTTTTTTTTGGCGAAATGACACATTTGACAGGAACGTTTTTTAAAAGTTACTTCTTTAATTTAAATACATTAGAAATTAATGTCATAGTCGTTCATAAGACAAGAATATAAATAGACTACTTAGTGCCAATGTAGACAAGTGATTTCTTGTATATAAAGTGAAGCGAATCGTTCTGACTGATTTGAGCGACACGACCAATCTCAAGCACCAGTACTGGGGGCCAATTCTACTAACAAATTTTCACTTTATCGCAATCGAATCGAAACGTGATCGTTGCCGTTTTTCCGTTTTCATATTCTTTAATTTAACTATCGACTATTACCATAAAAGTAAACAATTACGTTTGACTTTGACATAACGGTATACGTTAACATATTATCGGTTCGGTTCCGATACGAATAAATACAGATGATTCAAAGTTGGATCGGATTAAATCGGGAACGTATCGCAATCGTTATAAATTAGTAGAATTCGGCCCCTGTTATAGAGATATGGTACTGCAAAAGTGTGTTCGCAAATATACATGCGCTCGCTCTCATAAGCCGATGGGACAGCAAACAGACGATAGGCAAACACAATACTTTTTTTATGCTTTTTTAAATAAATCATAAAGTATTAAACATAAGGCAGTGTGGAGTTTATCAAATGTGCTTAAGGAAATGAAAGAAATGAAACGATGAACGTAAAGCCATATCTTGAATTAGTTTACAAGTATTAAAGACAAATATATCAATCAATCGGTCATTTATAAAGTAATAAAAATGAAACTTTACCAAACAGAGAAAGTCGTAAAACCGCCTGGACAATTCGCAATACAAACCACCTATTTTCGGAATAGAAATCGCCGGTCGTTTTACTATATTTTTTGCGCTTGCAACAATAAAAGTTTTTAATAATTCATAAGGGCGCGCGGCGCGGGCGCAGGCGGGCCGCGCATTCGCGTCACGTGCGACCAACGATGCGATCTCGATGATAATTCAACACGGTAAAAATAATGCTATTCCCACGATCGTAAAATCACGATGTTTTACACGTTAGACCTTTTGCAGGGATTCGATTCACGAAAATCTTTTCATCTAAACCAAAGCGTACAAATAAATTAAAAAAAAAAAGAGATTTCTTTAAATTGATAATAAAACGGTTCTTTCGATTTAACGTCATAAAATTTTAACTGAAATCTGCGTAACGATCTACCATCATAGATTTTACCTTTTTTTATTATAATGGCAAATATCATATCATCATCTTAAGTGCGGTGTTGATGGTATCGATAACCACACCGCCTCTAAAAGGAGCGTTTAATCGAGATACGAGGCGCTGATATAACAGTTCAGCTATAATCCTAACTAATATTATAAATTCTAAAGTTGATTTCTTACGCTTTCACATTGTACTTCTCAGCCGACCATAGTGAAATTTTGCACACACGTTATCAGGTACAGAATAGGACATAGTATCTAACTAACCCTACTCCCTTACGAGGGCAAAGCCGCGGGCGAGACCTTGTAATAATATAAGGATAGTATTCTTGGATAGTATACAGCTTTAATCATTTATAAGGAGTTAAATTTTACGAATTATCGCATTAAATCTTATGCGGCAAGAATAAATACGATATGTAAATCGCTACCGATAAAGAATCCCTTACATTCGCATTACGTAACGTTTACCGAACGATGACAATTTCATTCTGGTCGCCGCCTCGTATTACGCGAGATTACTGTTATTACAATGCGTTTAACTCACCTTTGAGACTGCCGCGGAAAAACCGGCTTGACACACGCCCGTCTTACGCTGCCCGTGGCTCGCTGGAAATTGTAAAATTAATTTAATAACAATTCGCAAATACGTTACGAATATTGTCGATTTAAATTAACAAGGCGACTTACAATTTAACATTTTTATAAGACACAATATTTTTTTCCCAATTTATAATAATTTTCTAATGTTATATAGTTGTTGGAAAATAATATGTACTTTACCCGTACATTCTTTGTGAAAATGTGTAAATTGTTAAAAATTAAAAGTTTACTTGAATTTAAAACTTACTTTATGTGTTTGTAACTTTTGTATTTGTGTGTGTGTTATGTAACCTATGCGCTAATTTTAAAAATAGTAATATATAAACATATAGTAGATTATTTAGCGTGTATAATACATACAGATGCAAGCATACACATTTACACACAATTATACACTTATACATACATGCTATGTATATATAAATATGCTATGAATATGTCTGTTTGTCCTGAGTCTGGGTGTAATTATCTATATAAGTATATATTTACAAAAGAAAAGTAGTATACGTAGTATATCAGTTGTCTGGTTTCCATAGTACAAGCTCTGCTTAATTTGGGATCTGACGGCCGTGTGTGAATAATGTCCCTTGATATTTATTTATTTATTTATATAACAAACATATATATTTTGAAAAACAACGTTTAATTGAAAACATCTTATGATATTTGATATAAAACTTATTAAGGTTAAGTTTTAGTACAAAGTTTGATGCAAATTGTTTTACATTACACATTTAGAAATTTACGTTCAGGAAACCTTTTTATTTTATTATACTGACGATTTTAATAATACATAAATATAATAATTTATAATAATTCTATTTTTGAAATGTTATATGTTTTACTTATGTGTATTTCTAGTTGTCACAGTGAAGTTATCACTTGCGATGAAAGTGTAGTTAGACACTTAAACATTACGAATGCTTTAATGATTTCGGAAGACGAAGATAACCAATATGATAAATATCAGATCGGCTAACTTACGTCCTCCCTACAAGTGCACCATACATCGAACTGTCAACACTACACCATACATACCTTCGTCCTGCGTTCGGAACCCTAAACAGAGTACAAAAATTCTAAAATCCATATTTCACAAATACAACATTATTTTTTATGTATTTAAAGGAAATTAAATAACAAAGGTCTTCAGTTTTAAGCCTACTCCAAAATAAATATTATTCGGCTAAGAACAATTATCAGTATTATTCTTGTCAAAACGTAAACGTTAATCCGTTGGGAATATGAATAAAACTTTTTTTTACTATTATTCTAATATAAATATAATAAAGTCGTCAGTGTGTAGGCAGCCTAATCATAAATCAAAGTCGCGTCGCCGCGAGCGAACGTCACGCTAATTTTCCCTCTCAATCCGCCATTACCGGAGGAAGTGACGGGAAGTTTGGCGCGCTTTTACCGCAACCATAATGCATATCAAAATTTTGACGTTTCATTGCTTTTTTAATATCGATAAAACACTATAAATTAATACTCAGGTATAAGACGTAAGTTCTAATATAAAAAAAAAAAACAGAAAACATGACACAAAATAGGCTACGGGGAATTATAGTGATTTAAATTAAGTTAATATAAAACTGATATAATTAAATATAAATTGAATTCTTATTATTTATCTCGTAAATGAATAAAACTTACAGTTTCGACATGGCGAAAATTCATTGACGTCCACCGCATCTGACGACTTGGCTACGAAGCAGGAGCCAACCGGATCACGTTGGTTAACTTTAGCTGTCACGTAGGACACATAGCGAGGGGCGCAGGCCTGGAACAAACAAATTGACAATATCAAATATTTGTAAATAAAATATTATATACTATTATATACTCTATTGAATAGAATATTCTTATAATGTACCTTACTTAATACAATATGATTAGGTACGTAATAGCTAATATTATGCTAATAAAATTTTTAAAATTAGAATTTCATTCCTGTATCTTATGAAGATATAAATAATATGTTTGCATTATTATTTTAAAGACCATGTTTTTATAACTTTGTATGAAAATGTGCGTGTGTATATACATATACTTGTAATACTAGATTGGAGTGTATATTATTTTTCAAATCGTAATTTCTGAGATAAGCGCGTTCAATATAAACTCTCCATCTTGTTATAAAGATTGATACTTAATAGAATACATAACATGTAAATATATTTTATCTTTAATTCGTTTCAAGTTATATATTTTTTTTATAAATAAAACTGACAGCACTGTCTGTAGCTAACAATTTCGATTTCATTAAAAAGGAAAATAGTTACAAAATACGCAAAATGCAATCAAACAAAGGGTCAATGAACTATTCCCAGAATTGTAAAACCACAATGTTTCATAATGTCAACTATATTTTACGACCATAACATCCTTCATAAGCTAGTTCACGGATTCCTGAAAGAACACGCCCCGTAGACCAAATATAGAAACCTTTACGATCTTACATTAAAAGTTTCGAACTTAACACTTTCATGACACAAAGTAATCCCTAAGATAGGGTTGTCAATTCAAAGACTAACGTAAGTTATACTATCATTTATAATAAAATATATTTATCAATTATGAAATATAAAAAGACAGTAATATTTTTCTAATTTGAGGAATATTTATTTCTTAAAACGTAAACAAATATATTTATAGTTAATGATTTGACAGCCCTACAGACCCTCTATCAAATCGAATAAAAACAAACCCATCTGCGCATGCGTCGCGTTGAAGTTAATAACAAACAAACAAACTAATAACACTCGCGTGCAGTTAAATAAAACAGAGACATCTGGCGGAAATATAATCGAATTTATATTTTTATACAGCTTTCTAAGAATTATTTGATTTTATAAATAATTATTAAAAAATATATTTATTATCTGAATTTTAAATTGGTAATACGATGCGAGTGCTTTACTGACTAATATGTAATTTTGATGTGGTAAGCTTAGGTAAGGTTTTGTGCAGGCCTGTGTGAGTAGGTACCATCCGCTCATCAGGTATTCTACCGCAAAACTTACTATTGTTGTGTTACGGTTTGAAGGACGTGTCAGAGTGAGAGCACAAGGGTCATACATATTAGTTTCCAAGGTTGGAGGTGTTTTGGCGATGCAAGCAACGGTTAATATTTCGTATAGCGCCAATGTCTATCGGCGTTGGTGACCAATTATTATCAGATAGCTAATTGCCTGTCCTGCCTATTTTATTAAATAAAGGTTGTCATATAAAACAGGGCCTAAGAATGTTTGTAAATTAAAATAAGCTTATTTCAGGTAATACAATTCCTTTGAGAATAATTATGTCTCCTTCTTTTTAGATCCGATTATAGAAAATAAATTATATGCTATATTTTCACGCTATGACATGTCAGCGAAGCAAAGCATCATTATTATGTTTAACTCCGAAGCGATTATATTTCACTTTTCGCTTCACTTTCACTTTTAATTGAACCAGTATTAAATACATTTTTGAAAGTTCTCTGTTTCTTTCTCTTTCTCTATTTTCGTTTTACTAACCTACAGAGGAGCAGCGTAAATTTTCCCTACTAAAAACTTGGACTTTGTAATGAAAACTTGGACTTTTCGTAGCAATGGGCTATTTTGGGCTTTTTCTCTAATACGCTATAGTTAACGGAACCATTTGGTACTAATTTAGAGGCTATAATGGTGAGTGTGGTACTCGTTTTATTTTAATGGGATATTGATCACCAGTCGTTAAGCTGCAATAAATAAACATACGCTTATAGATATCTTCATAACAACCATACAAAACACCAAACAACAATGGTGTCTTGAAAAATCAAATTTAAAGGGTGAGTTTGACAGTGGCAGTAGGTTGGCCGTACACTAGACCACTTATCATCATTGCGGTGGATCATATAAAAGTTAAAATTATGACATTTATAGTTGGATGATGTTATTGTTGATTAAAATATTTAGGTCTACTTAATAAATTGAAATAACCAAACTTTAGAAAGTCTTAGTACATAAAATATTACTTTATAAGTAGCTGTGCTTCGCAATAGCACTCGCTTTAAATTTAGACCATTGACGACATACCAACTATTATTAATATATTTTCTTAATCATCATATCCAATGACTAAAGTTTCCAATGCATCATGCGTGTTTTAAAATGAATAACAAGAGCTATACATTACTCGTAAACTTAAATTGAAGCCTAAATCTTAAGAGCCCATTGTCCAGCAAGGTTATTGACTTGACTCATTTATTTTTCAAATCAGCTGATATTCGTCCGCCATTTTGTTGGAATTCGTGAAGTGAATCAGACTTCGTCGTATCTGAGTCAGCGCGATGAGTGTGGAGGTTCAGGTTAACTTTTGTTAGATTTCTCGCACATTTCTGTTATAATTTATTTATTATATATACATTTGATTTAAATAATATATAATAAGCGAATACCAGTGTTAGTCCGGCTTTGTTTAGACCCACCTAGGCTTTTTTTATATAGAAAAGGAAGGCGGACGAGCATATGGGCCACCTGATGGTAAGTGGTCACCAAACGCCCTTAGACATTGGCACTGTAAGAAATGTTAACCAACGCTAACATCGCCAATGCACCACCAACCTTGGGACCTAAGATTTTATGTCCCTTGTGCCTGTAATTACACTGGCTCACTCACCCTTCAAACCGGAACACAACAATACCAAGTACTACTGTAGAATATCTGATGAGTGGGTGGTACCTACCCAGACGAGCTTGCACAAAGCCCTACCACCAGCTCTTCCATACAACCAAATAATAATAATAATAGTTTGTCTTATTAAATTCTGATTGTTGAGTGAGCCAATGTAATTTTCAGGTTCAAGGGACAACGTCTAAGATTCTATAATTTAGGACACATTTACAGTGTTAGAATTAATTAACAAAAAATATAAAGGCGTTGTATTACAATGCTTCTTGCATTGCAATGCATTGCAACGCACTTAGTGTGCTATATATGTTACATGTAATGTTTTTAATATTATTCTTGTAGTTTACTTTTCATTTTATTTTAATACATCATATCGTGAATATCGCGTTGTTAGCATAACGATGACGATTTTTTGACGCTTCTGTTGACGGTAAATATCAATGACATAATAACAACAATTAAAAAATCCTTCCGTTATTGTATTTATTTAGATTTGCTTAACCGGGATGTCCAATGGGTAGAACACATTGGTAGTTAGATAGCAGGTTTAAATCAGGACAAGATCTTTGACGTTTCACCTGCTTTATTTCTTTTTTATTCGTTTCGTTTCAGCGTAGACCTTTAGCTATATGAGTAGTAGTTAACTAAATTTGACACATCATGTATATCTGTGGTCGAGTAAACACCGTAAACATGAGAGATGCAGTAGCAGCCCTGAATTTATAAGTAGGCCTGCGAGGCACCGGTCACCCGGAGGACCCAGCCAAAAATAATATTATTCTACTCTAAACGTATCGGAATGAGAGGACGGGGCTCAAATGTCAAGTTGCCTATAGGCCTTGGATCTCTCAGTCCGGACCTGTGCAATGGGACGTAAACAGACTGTTAAAGTACTGCTGAACCAGCAATTGGGAAATGAAACTTGTATCAACGAAAACAATTACAATCATATATATCAAAATAGACAATACGGCCTAATGTTTCAACTTCCATTGATCTGGTTGTACATCACAACAAACGGTTTTAAAACGCAAGCGCGACCTATATAGTTTACGAGAATAGCGCTATAATGTCGAAAGAGTAGGTTAATGCTACGTTACGGGGAGTAACGGATATACATACCTATAAATATTTATATATATAGATAGATGTAACATTTTTGAATCATCAAAAATTTAATTTAAGAATGCAATTCAATAAAATATTCTAACTACAATAGTAATAGTTAGTATTGTTGTGTTCCAGCTTAAAGTGTTACTACAGGCACAAGAGACAACATTTTAGTTCCTAAGATGGTATTTGGTAGCGTAAAGGATGGTTAATATTTTTTACAGTTCTAAAACCTGTGCCGTGAGTGACTACTTACCATCAAGTTGCCATTTGCCAGTCTGCGTATATATTTAAAAAAAAACACATATAAACACATATATGTATATATATGACCTATTTAAGACAATACAATAGTTGTCTGTCGGTAGGAGAGTTATAAATCACAAACAATGCTTCCTTTACGTCTCGACAATGTTATTTGAGCGCTGTTCCTCGCGATGTCATAATCTTTACGACATACTTTTACCATTGTTGGTTTTGAAATTCCAATGACTTTAATTCACATAAGTAGTGTTCACACTATAGCACATAAATTCTGCATACCTCGTATGTAATTTATTTGATTTACTGTCTTATACACTCTACCTTATTTATCCGTGCAGTGACGGAGAAAGAATACATTTCACTGCCCCTTTCCCATGGGTGTCGTAAGAGGCGACTAAGGGATATCATCTGGTGGTAGGATGATAAACATCCGCCTGGCTTGTTACCACCGTACGCATGGTGAAAATCTCGTGAAGTGGCTTGCAGCCGCGTTTCGAGGTCAGCCAGCGTACAGCCAGTGCCCGAGCGAGCATTGCCGCGATGGGCGTTGGTCCAGTGGAGACGGCTGCTGAACCAATGCCGGGGAAACACGCCTCCACACTTTGCCCATCCCTATCGTGGCAATACGTCGCTCGCTTCACGTCTCTTTACGAGGCGTGAAGAGGCATCTTGCGGGCCGGCAAGGCGAGGGCGGCTAGTGCAGAATCTTCTTCCCGACTGTACTGGCCGTCCTCGCGATTGGACTCTACTACCACTTAACATCAGGTGGAGTAGAGTCATTTGCCCACCCGGGAAATAAAAAAAAAAAAAAAAAAAAAAAAAGCGACAAATATCAAAATTGTTTTGTCATATACAATGTATGTCTCCATCCAATGTAACCATCAGTTTATAATTTACAATAAAACGCATAAAATTTGATAATCTTTGTAAAGTATAGCCTATAAGTATTCCACTGCTGGGATAATATTGGGTTAATATTGTTAAGGGAGGAGCCCATTTTTACGAAGAACGTTTGGAGCTTATTCAACTAGTGTGTTTATAATTTTAATAAAATTGGCCAGTTATATAATAACAATATACACTGTTCATAATTGGTTCATAATTGGTTCAACAGGTTATAATCTCATTATATTTTTTTCTGTGGTTGAGTGAACGATGACGGAATAAGAGGTTTCTTAAACTGTTATATGAAAAAGAAGCTTAAAGCTAATATTGTGGGGAATAATGTATACACAAATTAACAATGGAAATTAGGTATTATATATTAATGTAATGCGACGGTGACCACGTATTATACCATCAGGTATTGCATTTATACGTCTTTCTTCCTGATATAAATTAAACAAAAGATGTCAACGTAGACCATCATCATTAAGCGGTAACGTATATTTGCACGACTGCCCAAAAAAAGGATATTGTTTTCAGGGGTCATATGTGAGTTTTTTTATTCCACCATCGCTTTTAAAAGTCCGAACAGATTAGGTTGTATAGGTTAGTGTTACAATCCTTACATTATCCCAAGAGACACTGGCTTTTATTATTTACTTTTTAGATATTTTTTTTAACAGAGCTGTTGTTTTTTTTTTTAATTTTTGACATCAACATTATCAGTTATTTTTATTATCAACTTAAAACAAAACAGTGACCCGACGGATAATCTATCTTAATAACTTTAAAAAACATGAATGAATTTGTGAGCTCATCTTGTATACCATCTTATGTAATCTTATATAATCTTTAAACAAAGGGACGTTGGTCTACCGTGGACATAACAGGCTGCACATTTTTTGTCGGCTTTATTATCACACCATTGTTTACTCATAAACGTAAATCCAATGTTGTAATCATTGTAACAATAAATTCCACTCGGTATATCGTGTAAAAACGGCGGCGCATGCGCAGCTAATCGATTTTCGGTGTTGCCACTCTCTAATATAGTTTTATTGTATTTAATCGTTCAATTTAGACAAATTACTGGTAACGTGAAGCAATTGCCAGAAATTGTCGTCCGATAAAAGTCGACGAATGAGATAATTGACAAACACGTTCCGAGTTTTATCTACGTCAAAGTGAAAATATATATCGTTTCTCGCTGTTGCGCCTTACAAAAAATAAGAGAATATACACATACGGCCTTGCTTAAAAAATTAGCTTGTGTATTGCTTAGCGGGTAATTAGTTAAACAATGCCGTCTTTTCTTTTCTTTCAAATGACAAATCAATAATGATAGAAAGAGCGAAATTAGTGTTTAACAAAACAGCCGCTAAGCAATGTTTACTATAAGTATGGCCGTTAGTAATTACGGCTGATAAATATATATAGTGATTTGTGCTACCAACTTTATATAACATTGTCTTAGGTATCAAATTTTTGAAGTAATATTATATTTCTTAATTAATAATGTTGTCTAGAATTCAGTCGCATCATCACATCAGTCAAGAAACTATAAGACCAAGACGGTTGATATCTTATTTGCTAAGAAACGATAAGTAGATATCTCTTAAAATGGCAACACTGTCCTGATTATTTTACTTCATATAACGGCAATACCGCTATCCTCAGAGCGCTGTTAATTTTCGAGAATCTGGCGTAACGCTATTTAGGAGGAGAGAAAAAGTGGTCCCCAGCTTGCTTGTATAAAGTCACAGTGACTTTCTTTATAAGGACTTCATGGCTCTGAATGAGCACAATCGTACAAGGAACAGTGGACCTAGACTAGACTATTGAAGTAGGAAAAAAGGTGATCGTAGTTCATCCTACTTAGGTTTACTACGCAACTTAAAAACTAAACCATACAATTATTAGAAACACCAGCAGTCTTACGTTAACAGCGCAAAAAATTGGCAATAATATATTAAAATTGGCAATAATATATTAAAATTTCTAGCAAAAAACGCAAAAATACTTGAGCAGTCAAGTTTAATTTTACAATTCTCGGTATTGTAAATGTCAACTGAGAGATTTTTGCGGACGGGGACGTTGGTGAATATTTCAAGAATTTCGGATTTTAAGATGCAAAAGTTCGGTATACCTTATTTAATGAATATGTTAAATAAATAAAAAAATAATGTATCATTTTGTTGTTTCTGCTACGCATTCACTTATAAAATTGTATATTCTATTCGTTTTGTGTTTATGTATATTTTGTTTGTGGAAATTTATAAATGCATAATCTATGTACAAAATCGAATAAAATTTACTGTAGAATATTGTATTGCAACTAATACTGCAATTAATATTTCGTGTCTGCAAAATTTCATTCAAATTAGTTGGATTTAACTGGCTTAAAATTCAAATGCAGGACTTGACCCACATGCCAATGTTTGTTCTACCAATCATTATAGCACCAATATATCGATTGTAGTCCCAATGATTTGTACAGTAGCTATTTTTAATTTTTATTTGTACATATTTAAGGCTTTAATGTAGAAAAATTTTAAACGTCACTCTACCATTGTACATTTATTTCTATCCTACGAGGTATATTTTATAATTTCCTGATAAGCGGTCAAAAAGTGACTTAATGTAACTTGAAAGGTAAAAGTTAGTTTAATCTTTTTAATACATACCGTAATCGACACCACCATAAGTGAACTTAACTGTGCGCCTGCGCAGATAGCTAACAACTTTTTCCTACACTCACCGCTAAGTTCTAATTGTGCACGAGTACCACCGTTATCATTGAGGGTTAGCAGGAAGAACTTAAAAGGGAAAATTCACGTCTAGTTTTTAATACCGAAGTCTATATAGTTCGATGAGAATGGTACCGTTCTGTACAGTTATGACAGACCACGCTTTATATGGCGTTGGATTTTAAATAGTAAGTGGGACACTTCGACTAATACGTGCCATGCCGTTAAAGGGTCTCGATTTGTGCTAAATGGCGTCTAGATCGATCGACAGTAATACAGTTCCTTAATGATTACTTACGTAAAATACATTTATATTTCAATATAATTTGTAAGGTATTATTGTTCTTATAACGATCATACAATGAATTTAACTAAAATGTCAGAAAAATATTAAAATCAGAATGCTTTCATATGTTTTAAATCTCTACAGTTCACAAGGCGCAGTCGTATTCTCTTTTGATAGATATTACTTTATGTAAAACAACAAACAAATATAAATTGTAACTAGAGTCACAAGGGAGATAACATCTTAGTTCTCGGGGTTGGTGGCGCGTTAGCCATGTAAGAATTGCTTAATATTTTTTACGATGCCAATATCTAACCTTTACTTTAAAAAAACATAACTTAAACCATACTTTTAAAATTATAAAAGAAATCTTTATAAAAGAAAAATCATCAGGGCTAATAATTAATAAATGAAATTCATATATAGATAGGTAGGTATAGATACACAGTGGATAATTATATGTCTGTACCTATATATGTGTATGTACACATATATAAGGTACAGACATATAATTACCCACGTAATAATAAAACATAATAATCTATCAACGGGCGCCAGGATGGTATAAATAATGAATAAATGCTTAACAAAGTGTAACGTTATCTCGCGACGAGGAAATTAGCTGCCCAAAGGTCATCTTTATCGGATACCCCGGCGTTCCTCCAGCATCTATCATCTTTCATTGCCATTTCTACCTCCAGGGTTGAACACTTACGGTCATCGGTTCATGCTGTACTTTCAAATAGCTATTGTTTATTGTTTTCCATCATAATAAGGCCGAGAACATTACGTATAAGCTTTTACAAGTAAATTAAATCTGTTTGGTAAGATAATATAGATGACGAACGTTACAATTATTTTAAAATATTTATAATTTATTGTATATGATATTTAAATATGAATTAAAAAGATTATACCTTAGTGTTATCAATATTAATACATAACTGATATTTATATAAGTGAGTGAAAGTATCAACTTGAGATTAATAGACTTCATTCGACTTTGTTTGCCCAAACACTATAACAATCGACAGGTTATTCGCGAAATATTATACAAATTAAATTATAGAAGCGTTGTAAATCATGTAGAACTAGTAGTGTTATATGCATTGTTATTACATACACACACACGCACACGCACATACATACACAAACACACACGGCCATCTGATCCCTAACTAAGCAGAGCTTGTATATGGAAACCAGACCACTGATACACTACATAAACTATTTTTCCCACGTGAATATATACTTATAAAGATAATTACACCCATACTCAGGACAAACAGACATTTTCATGCACACAAATGTCTGTCCTGGGGGGAATCGAACCCACAACCTTTGTCGTGAAAGCCCGCCAACCACGCCAACCGGCCCGTCATTGTATATTCATGGTATAAGTATTCTAGGAATCTTATCTCCTGCAGCATGCATAGATCACTAAATAGGTAATTATAGTAAGTAATGCATAGGATAAAATAATTTATTAATATTTTCGCGGCGATCCCGCCTCCTTTCGTTACATGGTATCTACAGCGCATGCGCCGACCCGTGGAAAGGGCGCGGCGCGTGCGCGTGCGCACAATGAACTTATGTGAGAAAATGAGCATTAAATAGTTTCATAGAATACACTATTTTTATTTATGTTACATTAAACAGATTAAAAAATATTTTTTACTGTTTAATGTACACGTTTAATATTATTTGAATTTATTTACAACAATGGTAATTTACCTAGGCGATATCTGAAGTGTCTTTTGACTATTTCTACATGTTGACTACATGTTATTGAATAAGCCTAGCCTAGCCAGTACCTGATCTTTATTTCGTTTAATGACCATGTCGTATATTATCCTAGATCAATCATACTATGTTCAAATAAGTCTTGTGTAAAATAAATATATTATATTATAAATACTTAACACCCCGAAAATTAAATTACTATTGTTCATTTGAAAATTAATAATAATAATATCCTGGGACATTGTTCACACACGGCCATCTGATCCCAAACTAAGCAGAGCTTGTACTATCGAAATCAGACAACTGATATACTACATATACTACTTTTCTTTTGTAAATACATACATATATAGATAATTACACCCAGACTCAGGACAAACAGACATGATCTTGCATACAAATGTCTGTCCTGGGTGGGAATCGAACCCACAACCTTCGGCGTGAAAGGCAAATATTTACCAACCACGCCAACCGGCCCGTCCAAATTATAACAATACTGATACTATTGGATCCCCGACGATGTTATAAATACATTATTAAAATTACTCATAATTGTTATTTAAAAATAATAATATAAAATAGAAGAATGCATAAGATTAGATATTTTTATTTATGATTGTCGAGATGGCCCAGTGGTAAGAACGCGTGATTCTTAACCGATGATCGTGAGTTCAAACCTGGGCAAGCACCACTGAATTTTCATGTGCTTAATTTGTGATTATAATTCATCTCGTGCTTTACGGTGAAGGAAAACATCGTGAGGAAACCTGCATGTGTCTAATTTCACTGAAATTCTGCCACATGTGTATTCCACCAATCCGCATTGGAGCAGCGTGGTCGAATAAGCTCCAAACCTTCTCCTCAAAAAGGGAGAGGAGGCGTTTAGCCCAGCAGTGGGACATTCACAGGCTGTTACGGTATTTATGATTGTAATATATTTTTAATACGATCTATTTGTACGGCTTGAGAGTTTAAAATAGAACTAATAATAACAACATTGATTAAAACATTTAACTCTGATCGCATCTTTAATTTACCAATCTCCATTATACTGTCAGATGGAACGTATACAGGGGAGCACAATTTGTCGGCACTGCCTTAACGCGCCCTAAGAAAGGACTCCATTTTATTCTTAAGTCTATATGGAACTCCATTCAACGGCCCCAGATAAATGGTATCACCCATTGCACCATTCAGACCAAATTTAGACTCGCTGTCTAGACAAATAACGTGGACTTTATGTGCCTATATTGTTTACCTGATTTCAAGGATTTTATTGTATTTTGACATGTTATTTTTCTTTTATATTTTATATTTATGTATTAGTCATAATATATACAGAAGAATTATATAAATATTGGTTTGTTTTCACAATAAAATGTCTGAATCTAATTATTGACGGATGTTTGAAAATATACAAAGCTCATCTGAAACATAATTATTATTAACGTCGCGAAACTTTATTTTTTAAACATAAAAGGACTTTCATAAAATCATATATAATTATTATAAATTTTAAAATTAAAAATCAATCACTAGCAAATAATTTCTTAGCGGTTAATCTCAGTAGAATAGACACCCCTAAATGGTTTTAAAAAGTATTATTTAAATAAACATAATTTGTTTTTTTTTTCATTCTCTATTGTATTTATATATTATCTGTATCACGAGCTTTAAAGCAAAATTACGTCAAGATGTTTAATTATAGCTATCTCAACGTATCCAGGCTATCTGCTTAACCCTGGACAAACAATAACTTATTGTATTTCGCATTATTTTACTGCGATACTGGCGCCAAGGATTATTCGTATTGCGGCAGTGTAGTTTTCAATGATTCATAAATGTTAATAAAGTACCGATTGTATATTAAATGTTATGCCCGCAACTTCGTCCGCCTTCGTCGTTGATGGGGGACAATATTTTCAAAACTTTCAAGGAGTCAGAACAAAATAGCTAATTATCTATATAAATAACTTTATTTGGTAGGTAAGTGGAACGGATTGAATAGCTTGGTGGTAGGGCTTTGTGCAAGCTTGTCTGGGTACCACCCACTCATCAGATATTCTACCGCAAAACAGCAGTCCTTGGTATTGTTGTGTTTCGGTTTGAAAGGTGAGTGAGCCAGTGTAATTACAGGCACAAGGGACATAACATCTTAGTTCCCAAGGTTGGTAGCGTATTGGCGATGTAAGCGATGGTTTACATTTCTTACAATGCCAATGTCTATGGGCGTTGGTAACCAGTTACCATCAGGTGGCCCATACGCTCGTCCGCCTACATATACTATAAAAATATATATCTTATAATAGGTATACAATATTTTTATTATATAGCTGCAGAGTTTTGTAAAAGTCGCTTCTTGAAAACTTACAAGTTGGATGTGAAAAATTAATTTTGCGTTATTCAGTCCGTTTATTGAAGCGGGTTATACGCGATTCAATTTACGCTAAAACCGTAAAGAGTGCGGTCGGTTGCCATAAATGTCACCCACTCGCGAACTGTGTGAAACGAGCGTGTATATCTATTTATTTAGTATCAAAACCCGCGGTATCGCCAGCGTGGAATTCTGTCATTTACAATTACGTAATACTTATTTGAATTATAAATACAATATATTTAACTAATTATATAGCAGCGATAGTCTAAGATATAAAGATAGTTGCTTTGGTTTTGGTATCTTATCCATTTTAACTTCAAGAGAGGCAGTTAATTAACAAATGACAGACAGGCACTTCGATTTTATTTATTTGTAAAGATTTTATTGCACAACACAAAAACATATTGCGAAAAATATTAGGAAATGGGAGAGAATGTTTGAAAGTGTGTAAAATAAAAATAAACGATTGAACAGAAACATAATATTCATACTCATATATACGAAAATGTATATAATTATATACATAAAGAAATACTGAATAATCTTATATTTAATAAGATGAAATAATTTTTTTATAAACAGACAAAACCTAATTATAATCATTTTATATAGGGACTAACTCTTTGTTATGGCTTCGGTTAGGAATATTTATTACCTCGCGTTAAGAATATGAATCAATTGCAATCTACAACTAAATTGACCTTTAGCAAACTTTAAAATTGCATCACGAAATTTTAGTAACACTTTTTATAATTATAATTAAATGTATGGAATTAGCAACTAGTAAAACATTAAGATTAAACGGATGATTATAGGTAATAAAGAACCAACCAAGCATGTAAATGTTCCACTGCTGGGCGTGCTTACTTTCGTGCAGAAGGTTTGGGGTATACTCCATAACGCTGGCACAAAGCTACACCTGTAGCATACATATGCACGCTATTTTCCTTCACCGTCGAACCATCAAAATTATAAACAAAAATTACGCACATGAAAATTCATTGGCGTTTAATATATGCGTGTCCTGACTCCAAGGTCATCAGGGTTCTATTCTGTTTTGGTCGTATATATAGCGATGAACTTGAAGACTAGATAGACTCTTCGTCATCTTCAAAAGAAAGGACTAACCACTCGAAGATTTCATTACAATGATTGTGTAGAGAATGGATTGAGAAATGAATTTTACGTTTGTCTTTTTGCATCGTGTCATTCATCAACACGAGCCTCTATAGGTAATGAGTCTTATTGATCGATACTCGCATTGTTCTTTTGTTACGCACAGACGCACAATAGAATTATTCGCATTAGCTGCATTGATGATAAATTGACGACTAGACGTGAAGTGACATGACATGGGTTATAACTATATTTAATACCAGCTGACCGTCCCGATATCGTACGGATAACATTCATACAAAGTAAGATCTGTAATTTTAGTTTAGTTAAAACTTATGGCTGTAGCGCTTAAAGCGGATGAGACAATACTAAGCAGTTAGTTAAATGTATTTGGCGTGAATGACGTAAAATTCAATGCTACGTATACATTGATCTTTTAGCAGCACATATTGAAATTTCACTTGTATCAAAATGAAACGTTGATGACGGAACAATACATTTCAAAAGACAAAGCCAATGAATACGTGCTATTGGAAGTTGATGATACAGAAACCTTCATACACATGCCAACGACAATTGTGCAATGTCAAGTCGGTCGGATGAGCGGTATAAGAACGCATAGAATACGAACAAAAGTGTAATCATAATTATGTAAGATTATCAAGATTAAATTAAAAATGACATATAAATCTCAATATTAAATTAAATATCTTCTACTTATTGGTTTCTTGTTTATTCTTTTATTCATCAATCTCATTAACATTTAACCGGAACGAATGCTTTAAAGGGCTGTAATTAAATAATAGATATAACAGAATGCTTACTAATGAAAGAGGCCAAAATCACCGCAGGCTGATTGATTTTTTTATAAAAAAGCTTTCACAGTGAATGAAATTTTCTAGAAATGGCATCAAATCTGTATTTTTTGACTTTGAATGAAAAAAAAATCAGAAACTAAATTAAATTGACTTAATGTTAATGTTATTTATCTGATAATTATTCCATTACATAGACAATTTATCCCTTTTCTTTCATAGAATACAATTATTGTAAATTACAACTATATCAAAGGGATATCTTTCATAATAAGAAGGACAGAGGAACAAACAGAACGTTGTATAGTAAGTCAACATTGTCTATAGATATTGGCACTGTAAAAACATCTGTCTCTTGTGCCTATCATTACACTCATTGAACTGGACTTAAGCATGTATAGATTAGCAATAAATTACTAGTAAGTGGTTCTACTTACACGGGCTTGCGAAAAATCTTACCAAAAAGTATAAACCTTTTTTTTAATTATATTTGTGTCTGTATCTCCAGAGATATGTTGTCTATGCCTTTTGTGTATCTTATCTTTACATCACAATCTAAGTTTAAGATCGTTAGAATCTTAATACACGTCACTTCTATGCTTTTTTTATTCACAGGTAACAATCTCAGGGCACGCGTGTCCAATCTAACATTACCCTTTCTTGTTTATGAAGAATACGATTTAAATGGCGTGTTATTAATGATTTTAATGTTATATTCAGCTTAGAATGTTTTTTTTTATTGTTACGAACCAGTAACATTTGTAAGCCTAATAAGCTCAACGCTATACAAGTCGTGTGTTGTGGATACAAATTCGATCCTGTGGTGCTATTCTATCAGCTATCACATCGTATCTCAGTTGTGAAATGTTGAAAAACGATTAATAATGATAAGCCATTTTGATGCGTGTGTTCTTTAAATACTATAATTATTATAGTCAATATCGCATATCACTGTCTTGTATTCCGAGACGTTGTTCTGCGTTAAGTTTTAAGTTTGTGCTTAAATAATAGTTCTACTTGTCCTTTAAACTATTGTCATGGTACTTAGATGGAAAGAAGGAATATTCAAGGTCATCGTATTTAAAAAAAAACTGTCTAACGTTATCAGGATTTGAAACGTCAACATATAATTTACAATTACGAAAAACGGAATTATATAATACTTATAGATATTTGAAAATATATTCATCTCGTACCTTACATGTCCATTCTACATCTTCATATATAGACCCTTCATGCCGATATCTTTGACTCACTCAGCATTCATGCCGAAGCCCATGTACTATAAATTATATCTGCCTAAACCCCAACTGTCTATCACCAGTCAAAAAAAAACTTGGATTGAAATTTTCTAACAATGCGAAAATAAATAAAGATTTGGTTATAACAGTGCTTTCGTCAAGTATAATATAACTGAAACATCCAAATTGAAAAAAAGGATCTTTAAAAATGAAGAAACACAAAAATATTCAAAACATCCACTCCGAAGGTAGACAATAAGATAAACCGCCGTAAAAGGTCCGCGTCCGAAACCGACGCACGTAGCTGTCACCGCTCGACGCCATATTAGGTGCGCGCGCGCAGCAAGAACTCAAGAATTCGTCTGACAAATCACCGGACAATTTGTTTGCTTAAGTACCCGATCCACAGGATGCCACTGAAAATTTCGCGCCGTTATTAAAAAAAAAAAGTAGGATCAATGCTACCTTAAATTACGACTTTCCTTATTCCTAAGACAATTTTACTTCGTAAAAATATTTTTATAACTTTAAATATTTTTTATTATATATAAACGTAGTAATTATTTCAATTTGTATCGTCGCTCATAGGGCAAAATAAAATCCTAATCTCAGAAGTCATATTTTACCGAAATGGCTTTATATCAAGAACCTCCCAAAAAATTGACATCGGGTTTTCACTCAATCAGATAAGTAGGTCGCATATGGAGCAAACAAAGAAACATTCATTTATATATTATATAGATAATAAATTAATAACATAGTTACTTTTAAATGCTATATTCTAACTGCCTCTGAACATGATCTATTGTTAAAAATTATAAAACATTCGAACATCAAAAACCTGATGACGACTTACATACCATGAAATGATTATTATCCTCAACACGAGTTCCGTGGCCAAAATTATTTCACAAATGTACCGTAACAGCCTGTGAAAGTCCCACTGCTGGGCTATATGCCTCCTTTCCTCTTTTTGAGAAGAAGGTTTGGAGCTTATTTCACCACGCTGCTCCAATGTGGGTTGGTGGAAATGTAATTTTAAAGTAATCGCTGCAAGATTTATAATTAACATTTCACACCTGAAGAAAGCTTTGTTAATATTTCAAAGAATTGCTAGCTATGTGATACCAAAGTTGAAAACGTATAAAGCAAACAATACGAGCAATACTTAGAAGCGAAGAGATATCGTCGCATCAATCAGCCCAGCTCCATATACAGAACGCCTTGAAATAAAACCTAGACCATAGATTATATAATGGTATAGAAAGACAAAGTACGATACACTGTACGTGTACACATATCATCAATATTTACATTGGAATAAGACTTGGCTTTTGATCAAAGATGTGCTTTTAAAAATAACTGTCGTTCAGCCATAGGAGGCTGCAGAGCGCTTTTGAAGTAAAATTGTCGGATCAGATCTATAGTTCGGTTAGGAATTGACAGACCGAACACTGCTATACTGTAGTCGTCTACGTTTTACGTTAGGAATAAAAAAATAAGTTTTATATATAATATTAAAATGGAATACTGAAAGCGGGCGCAAGGTTAAGTATAAACTTATGTGCGTAAAACTATAAGCATGCTATATTTCAGCATAGAAAATGATAAAAGGATAGTAACGTCTAGTGCATTTTAAATTTGACGGTAGTCCAAAAAATTGAGCATTTTGAGAAAATATTATTATACAACATTACTGTGCAGTGATATGTAAATAAAACAATTGCAATGATGTTTTTAAAAGCTATAAATAAAGAGTCATAAATTTTCATAACCTATTTGTCACGTCTATTTTATCTAAGTCTTCAATAAGTAGATGCGCGTACGCAACCGGCATGAAGGGACGTCGCGATATCTTGCGATTTATCGCAGGAAATATATTTGCAAGTGTAATAATGGTCGATACATGATCGGATACGCATGGAAAATTACTCTTTTCAAGTAAAACGTCGCGTTACAAGCGAGAACCATTTATGGTAACACCAGCTTTTATGTTACATTTGAAAAATATTCTTAGCGTTTCGTAGTTAAACGAAAAAAAACATACTGTTATAATTCGACCATATAGTTAAATTTCATGACAATAATAATAAAAGTAAATAACTAATTTTCGATTTTTAATCAGTGCCTAAAATTAGCACTTATAAAACAATGACGCATTATTTATTAAGTATTGGAATTATTATAGCTTAAGAATTTTATGTTAAATTGAAAATTTAAAAAAAATTGATAAATATAAAAATTAAATTGAAACATCTAACAGGTAAGAGATTCGCTAGACGCCGGTGGCGTGGGAATGTCACCCAATAAAAATCAACAAAAAACTTAGACAACCAATAAAAAAGGCAACAATTACACGATCGAACAAAATAAGAGCTTAACTCAACTCTAAGTGATCCGATAAAACATGTTAAATGAGTAAGTTTGTTTGTTGAATATTACTGGTTAGTTTTAATTTAAAAAAAATATATATAATCGAAAACACATACACATTTGGCAAATCCATTCTAATCTCGTCTCGTAAAAATTCACAAGACTGAATTTCTGGTAAATTCGAATCGTGAAGTATTTACTTTGGAACAAAACGACCCGATTTGTGATTGTTTAACCTAATACGAATAATATTCCGTCATTTCAAAATATATCTTGGGCATGATTTTGTTTCACGCGTGGGAAGTCGGGGAGCAAGCTAGTACGAGTGCGTGAGCAATACCGCGGGTAATAGCCAGCTGGTTATAAATAAACGATGTGCGACTTGAGCAAAAACATCGACTCGCGACATATCGGGTGAGCAATTATAAATCAATAAGTAACTTAAACGATATGTAGCCGAGGGAATACAGGCTGTTTAAGAACTGTTTAAAACAATATGATTTTAATAAAGAACTTAAAAGTTGAATTCAAATCTATTATGAAAACAAATTTTAGAAGATCGTATGAAGGTTTAGATATAAAAAAAAAATGGACTAGTGGAACACGTAAATGTTAACCAAAATTTGCCGATTCGACTATACTCCACATTGTGCTAGGCGGTGAAGGAAAACATCATATGGAAACATTAGCTGGATGTATTTGTATATATAAGCCGAACTCATCTTCGAATAGTTGAACAGATCATTTTCTGTTAAAAAGAGATGATAATCACCAGCAGAGACACAAAGAGTCTATGTCTAACTTAAGTTCTTAGAAGCCTTAAAAACTGTATTTGTCATTAATATTCTTATCGTATTTATTTTTAATATTTTGCTTTTTAAATTACTTTCCAATACTTTATATATTTTAATTAATTGTTAAATAACTTGTTCTTCTTAGGTCCACTCTATGTTTCAATGTAAAAGTGGAAACTTTGTTGGCTTATGTGAGACTTATTTTGTTATCAATTGTTTATACTATATTAAGCTATATGTTTCCCAAAATAAAGAAAATAAAATAAATATTTAATCTTTTACAGTCTTTCACATTAATTATTAAACCACTTGACTGGCAAATGGGAAACCATCACCATTCCTTACATACACAATGCGCCACCAACCATATATATAAGACATATGATGTAATGTCCCTTGTACCTGTAGTTACATTGGCTCACTCACCCTTCAAACTGGAACACAACAATATTACGTATTGCTGCTTGTTTACAATGACTCAATAGACAAATGTCTTATTATACTAAAAAAATAAAATTGAAACGTCAACTTAATTTTTTTTTTCAAAAAAACAAAAAGCAAATTGTGGGTAAAATTAAACGATGATGAATATTATCATATCATGTATCTTAACATATCAATGATAACAGAATAAATTTCTTCAAGAATTCCTCAACAGCCTGTAGAGCTGAGAATCCATCACTAATTCAGAACACGACGCGTTCAAAAACAGAACAAAACTCCAAACAAATTGCCGCGTCAGCCTTCGGGTCCGTTTTTGCACTAATTCGGCATACCTAAATAAAAATTCCGTCTCCTCTTTAAGTGGTCACAAAAACCGAGTATGGTACACTTCGGCGAACGCGATCGTTGGAGATCTTGGAAAAAAGTGGAACTGAAAGCTAACCGCGATGTTATTCTTATATTGTAATTAATCGACGCCATATTGTAATTCTTCTTTTTACGTATATTAATGTTTCAATACATTTATATTAAATGTTTGATAAGGTATCAAGTATTTCTTTTAGTAATTTATTTTATTCAATGCTAAGAATGGCCCAGTAGTTAGACAAAGTCTATTTTAACTGAAGGTCGCAGGTTCTAACCCGAAATAAATTATTGACACGGAATTATCATGCGTAGTAGTATTTTTTTAATAAATCTCGTGTTTGCTAGAGAAGGGTAAGGGAAGTGCAAATTGCACGTGGCGGATTAAACTCTGCCACATGTGTCATCTACTAGCCTCGTGGAATAAGCTTCTAACTCTCTCCTCTAATGAAAAGCCAATGCGTTTCAGATTGTTATTATTCTTTAAAATAACACTAGTTTCCGCCCGAGGCATCGCCCGCGAGGATAAAGAACTTTATGTATTTTTCTGTACTCCTAACAATATGTATGCAAAATTTCATAATGATCGGTTAAGACGTGAAAGCTCACGGTAGTATGCGCAAGCGATCCCGTGGCGCTTCTCGTTAAGAAGGGTACCGCTGGGATTTTAGTGGGTATTCTGATGTCCGGGGTGCACTCGGCCCCACATTCCTCTTCCACTGTTCCCATGGGTGAAACACGTTATGCTTTTTTCCAGCGTTAAAAAAAGACGTGAAAGTCTAACAAACAAACTCATTATGAAATAGACCAGGCGAATTGGACGAGAACGATCTCCAACAATGTTTCCCCAGGGAATGAGAAAAGGTTACATATCGGAAAGCTTCTTAGGGGTTAAAGAGATAAATTAATTAAACATATATAAGACCTATAAAGGTTATCGACGAAATAAGAAATATATAGAAATAAATCTGTCAAATTATCATAGTTTTCGACTATCATGTCTGAACTAAATTTTAAAACTATATTTTTTTTAAATAAATAACTAACTAACATGAATCACCATTGAATTAAGCTCAAGCCCATATACAGTAATCAAACAATATATTCCTGAACGTCCACTAAGCATCAACCCCTTTCCCCGTGACATAGATAACTCCGTCCACAAATCGTAAAAGCGACCTTCTGACCTAATGGTGTGCCAACCCCATGATTGTATTCCTGACCCACTTGCAAATACCAACGCCTTTCACGTGGAAAATTAATGGCGGACATGATAAATAGCATCTTGATAAGGGAAGGACATTTATTAAATTGTGGAACCTCACGACGCGGACATTTTGATTAAAAACTATAAGCCGGATAAAGGGGCAAAGAATAAAAAAATAATTAATTAATTTTTTGTCTTTAAAAACAATTAATCGATACATTAAAAAATAACTTGTTTTCCCACCGCTGGGCTAAGGCCTCTCGTTTTGAGGAGAAGTTTTAGAGTCTATTCCACCACGATGCTCTAATACTGTTTGGATACACATTTGGCAGATATTAATCGGACACATGTAGGTTTGCTTACATCATCATCCTTTTTTCGTCCACTGCTGGTCAATGGAAAATAAACGAGAAATCAGAACATGAAATTTCATTGCGATCAGGTGTATGGCCTACCCAAACCAAATCGGCTCTTCATGAAATATTATTATGATTTACAGCCTTATGAAATCGTTATTATTAAATAATATGATAAATAGATTAAAATTACTTGATTATTGTCAAGTAACTATTTAATATATCATTGCTATTCTGTAATAACTCACTTCAAATTCAAACTCGAGATATGTTAAAAACTAATTTAGGGAGATACACAATTTCGGCGAATTATTATAGTAACATTGGGCAAACGGGCAGTTTATTCACGTAATGCTGGTTCCACAGAGTGGTGGTAAATTTCTAGTATTCGTCGTAAATATAAAGTTTGTATTTATAAATGACCTCAAATAATCTATAATACTTTACGATATTAAGATATAAAAATACAATTTGAAGGTATAAAATGATAATACAATTTAAAGAATAGTGTAATTTAATAACGATAACGAATCTAAAAACCTGATATGTCTCATTTGTAATTTATTTAGAGTATCGGTAAAATATCATTTGAATAAAGGATATTATGGATTTAAATATAAGCAAGTCTTCATTTGTTTAGATTTTAAATAAAAAAAGTTAATTATCATTATAAATGGATATTTAATTAACAATACACTACATTTTTTATCAAGTAATGCTCGATATATTTCAAGAAAATTAACAAATCTTAATGAAAGAAAGAGATAAATCTGTGTATAACTAAACCGAAAAATATTAACAAAGAATCACAATAAAACTAGACAATTCAAAAAAGTGCATTATAGCACTCATACACAAACTCATACATACATATTTCTATAAGTTACAAGTTTTTTTTCTTACGTTTTATTAATTTAAATTATTTATTCTTGATGAAACCCAGTCACATGAGTGAGAACATAATACCCATTCGTACTAGGCTTAAGGCATTTAAATATCAATAAAAAAAATGTAATTTTCTTTCTCCAATATAACATGGGCTTACTGCAAGTTTAGTAATAAGATAATTTATCGATATATGTTTATTAATGTCTTAAAATTTAACTTAATAAAAATTCAAATGTATCTGAGGAAAGGCATGAACATGAAAAGTGTTGACCTTTTGTCTAAAAGCCATCCTCTAATCAGTTCACGACGTCGGGTGTAACAGGAAGGGTGCAGCCAAGACCCATAAACTTTATAGGTCACTATTACAATGTTTATGGGGTCATGAGACACCATAAACTAACAACGGTGTCGCATCGTCTAACGAGTTTAAGAGATATGAGGTTTATCAAAGCATAAATAGAAAAATAAAATTATTTAAGAGAAAACAGTTGTTTAAAACTTTTGTTTCTTTGAATTAGTATTCATAAAAAGCTGGTCCGAGTCGGTAACCAGTTTTAAAATATTACTGGATTGTTCCGGCTGAGATACTTCAGATTACTATCTATCTATGTATATAAACATATATATACTTTCTAACAGGGTTATCACGCTACATATATAATATTAGTAGCTTTATACATATATAAATATAATATGACGTCAGGCATATTAATGTCATGGAGGTTTTATTGGTTTGTTTTTTTTATTATTCTTTTTATAAAAGAGATGTCGGCGAAGTTGGAATTTTGGAAATTAAAGTAGATGTAAATAGTTGAGTAGAATAATATTACATTATAAATAAATATATAAGATAAAGTTTATTGTGTATAATATAGCAGAGCTCTTGTCAAATCGCATGGAATATGTAAATTTAAGAATTGCTTATTACTCTCCGATTCTCGTTCTTTGATTGGAATAGTTTGTGGACAGTTTCCTAGTAGCCGTTGAGGATTGTATGGTCGAAATCAATAAGGTATATAATATAGGTACATAATAATTATATTACAATTTACTTACAACAATGGGTCCATTCCTGCCGGTACTGGTAAGCGTAGCACCGAACCACTGGTTCGATTTCTGATCGATCTGTCTGTGTGCGCTGTCCACGTTGTTATCTAGAAAAGAAATTATAATTAAATAATAGCTCTTGATACTTTCGTTATATTTATAAAAGAATATATTATAGCTATCATCTTAGTTAGATGTTACATCAAATAAATTAGAACTATTTGCTTATGAAGTAATGTCAGCCTGTATAACGGCTCCATATTTTACTCATTACAATACTGATAATAATATAATTAATTATATAAATATGTAGACACCACAGAATAATAAAGGGTATAAATAAACAACCTATCGCCCTTTGAGGAGAAGGCTTGGAGCTTATTTCGCCACGCTGCTTCAATGCGTATTAGTGGATGATACTAGGGGTACATTTTCATGAGATATGCAGGCGATTTTACATAAATGATTTTATTTTTAGAAGGGATTTCAACCGATGATGTTACAGTTCAAATTCAATACGACTCCACAAGTATTAAAAGCCAAGCCCCATTACTGAGGGCTCGCAGGGTGCTGGGTCATTAACTCATTAATGATCGCCGTCATACTGACACGTGACGTCATTCACTCATATCCGACTTCCGGTGACTCAATGTAATGAACTATGACTTAAGGTGTACAATGTTATTCCGTGCAGTGACGGAGAAAGAATACATTTCACTGCCCCTCTCCCATGGGTGTCGTAAGAGGCGACTAAGGGATATCATCTGGTGGTAGGATGATAAACATCCGCCTGGCTTGTTACCACCGTACGCATGGTGAAAATCTCGTGAAGTGGCTTGCAGCCGCGTTTCGAGGTCAGCCAGCGTACAGCCAGTGCCCGAGCGAGTATTGCCGCGATGGGTGTTGGTCCAGTGGAGACGGCTGCTGAACCAATGCCGGGGGAAACTGTATTGCCCTGCCGGACAGGGAGACCCGAAGAAACGGCTATTCCGCTGGCCGCCCGTGGCATAGTACAGGGGCCCGAGCGTGCCTAACCAGCACGCGAGGCTGCCCCACCAGGCCACGCATAATCTCGGGGTGGACCGTCGTGCCGGTTGGTGACCGGAAGGTGGGGTCCCGGCGGCCGCTTCCGGGGGGGTTCGGGGGCCCTTCCGTCCGGCGGGTCAGTGTAGTTTCCCTTTTGGCAAACACTTGGGGAAGCACGCCTCCACACTTTGCCCACCCCTATCGTGGCAATACGTCGCTCGCTTCACGTCTCTTTTCCATTCTTTTTCCCTAATGGTAGCGCATCAAAACAGGAATAACGGTCGTACAGCGGTGCACACCCCCACCATAGCCACGCTGTTTGAGGTCGAGTTCACTAACATCCGTGGACTCCACGCTAACCTCAACGCTGTCCACCATCATCTCGAGACAGCACGGCCAGCAATGTTGTTTCTCACGGAGACACAAATACTCCGTCCTGCCGATACCAGCTACCTTAATTATCCCGGCTACATGCTTGAAGAATCCTTCAAAGCGAAAGCCGGAGTATGCTTGTTCGTCAGGACGGATGTTTGCTGTCACCGATTGCGCTGCTTGGAGGACCCCTCCTTCTCCATGTTGGTGGTGCGTGTGGATCTGGTTCGTCAGAGTCGGGTCTACGTGTGCCTCTACAGATCCCACAATGGTGACTTGGAGACAAGCCGACTATTTGACCATCTTAGTCGGGTGGCAGATGCTGCGCAAGAGCAGTTTCCTAACGCGGAATTGGTGTTTTTGGGGGATTTTAATGCTCACCATGAATCATGGTTGAAATCCCTCAAAACTGACCATGCTGGAAGGACTGCTCATGCTTTTGCTCTCACACATGACTTGACCCAACTGGTTGATCAGCCCACCAGGATCCCAGACTTTGATGGGCAAGCGCCTTCTCTGCTGGACCTTCTGCTGACTTCTCAACCGGTAGAATACCAGGTTGTGGTTCAAGCTCCACTTGGTTCTTCGGATCACAGCCTCATATCTACCAAAGTGCCACAGGCCAAGCTGCCGCCACCAACGGTTTGCAAACGGCGCGTTTGGCACTACAAGTCAGCAGATTGGGACGGTATGCGCGATTACTATGCGTCAGTCCCTTGGAAGGAACGTTGCTTCAGTGGGAATGACCCGACAGCTAGTGCCGCTGCTGTTGCTGGCGAGATCATGTTAGGAATGGAATACTACATTCCTAGCTCAGATCTCGACAGTAGGGGTGCGCGTAACCGTTGGTTCACTCGCGAATGTGCCGACGCTGTATCATCTAAGCAGGCGGCATATCGCGAGTGGATCAATGGCTGCATTAGCGGGGCATCTAACATTGACTCACTGAAAGCAATCTACAATAAGAACTCCAAGTCCTGTAGGAAGGCTTACACGAGAGCGGATGCACAGCGCATTGTACAGATTGGTCAAGACCTTATTTCACATCCTAGGGGCTCCCGTAGCTTCTGGCGTCTGACCAAGTCTGTGCAAAACAATTTCTGCCAACCTTCGCTGCCACCGCTCAGAAGTCCGGACGGATCGCTAGCTCACAGTCCGCAAGAGAAAGCTGATTTACTGGCTAAACTCTTTGCCAACAACTCCGTCATCGATGATTGTAATGCTCTGCCACCAATAATACCTTCTTGTGGCCACACGATGCCTGACATCAAAATCAGGCAGCATGATGTGCGTGCGGAGCTGCAATCACTTGATGTACGGAAAGCTAGCGGTCCCGATGGAATACCAGCCATAGTGCTGAAGAAGTGTGCGGCGGAGCTGTCTTCCGTGTTAACGCGCCTGTTCCAACTGTCTCTTTCTTCGGGATGTGTGCCGGAGGCTTGGAGAAGAGCTAATGTGCAAGCGGTTCCCAAAAAAGGGGATCGGTCTGACCCGGCAAATTATCGGCCAATAGCTATCACCTCAGTACTTTGTAAGGTGATGGAACGGATTATTAACAACCAACTGATCCATTACCTAGAAGATCACTGTTTAATTAATGATCGTCAGTACGGATTTCGACCAAAACGGTCTACAGGTGATCTTCTAGCGTACGTAACACACCTCTGGGGTGAAGCTATCGACAAGCATGGGGAATCGTTGGCTGTCAGCCTCGATATCTCCAAGGCTTTCGACAGGGTCTGGCACAGAAGTCTTCTCTCCAAACTGCCGGCATATGGTCTGCCTGCCCAGCTTTGCACCTGGATTGCCAGCTTCCTACACAAGCGCAGCCTTCGTGTTTTAGTTGATGGTTGCGCTTCACAATTCTATGTAGTGAATGCTGGGGTCCCCCAGGGATCTGTGCTATCTCCCACTCTGTTTCTTTTGCATATCAATGATATGCTCTCTCTCGGGAACATTCATTGCTATGCAGACGATAGTACAGTGCATGGTGGATACCACGGACGCGCAGTGGCTGGGCGAGCGGAAATTAGGGAGAGGCGGGAGGATCTTGTCATTGAACTCAATAGGACGTTAGAGCTTATCGCCAAATGGGGCTCAGATAATCTTGTTGAGTTCAATGCCAAGAAAACACAGGTATGCGCTCTCACAGCAAAAAAGTCACCATTTTCCCCTCTTCCCTCCCTCTGTGGCACTCCGCTGGTGATACATAGCAAAATCGCCATGCTGGGGATGGACGTTCGCTGCGACCTTAGTCCAAGGGACTACATCGAGGCTGTGATAAAAACAGCTTCACGGAAACTCGGAGTTCTGAACAAGGTGCGGCGTTTTTTCACGCCACAACAACTGTGCCTGCTGTACAAAACACAGGTACGGTCTTGCGTTGAATATTGCTCGCACCTTTGGGATGGCTCCGCTAAGTACCTACTTGAGGCCTTGGACCGGTTGCAGCGACGTGCGGTCCGCATTATTGGCGACGTAAAGGTCACTAACACCCTCGAGCCTTTACAATTGCGTCGAGAGATAGCAGCGCTGAGCGCTTTCTATCGACTGTATCACGGCGAGTGTTCCGAGGAATTATTTTCCCTAATTCCTGCTTCCCCCTTCCTTCACAAGTCTACGCGTGCTGGCTCTAGATGTCACCGACTAACAGTGACATCAATTCCATCGCGCACAAAGAAATTTGGCAACTCCTTTCTTTGTCGCACTTCAAAAAAATGGAATTCCTTACCAGCTCACGTATTCCCCTCCTCTTACGACCCGGGTTCCTTCAAGCGAGGCGTGAAGAGGCATCTTGCGGGCCGGCAAGGCGAGGGCGGCTAGTGCAGAACGTTCTTCCTGACTGTATTGGCCGTCCTCGCGTTTGGACTCTACTACCACTTAACATCAGGTGGAGTAGAGTCATTTGCCCTCCCGGCAAAAAAAAAAAAAAAAAAAAAAAAAAAAAATGTCGTGAGCATCATACTCACGTTACAGAAAACAAATTTGAATATCTTAAACATTTTCTACTTAACGATGTTATCTAGTGCAACGTTTCCACGTCACGTGTGTGTCACGCGCTTTTTATCTTTAAGTATAGAAATTAAATACGAACTAAGATTATTTTACTTGCTTAGCGGTGAAGGGAAATATCAAGATTACGAGCATAATATGTCGTATGAAGTTCGTCATGACATAACCTCGAAAATCCAACACAGTGGGACATTTTGAAAAGAATGAAAATGCATTTGGGGATAATAAATGTATACCTGATGTTCACAATTATCCATTTAAAAATATGGATATATTTGAATTTGATTATAACACCGTACTCCATCGCTATTCTAATACTTTCGTTCTCATTTGTTTGCATGTGAGGTAAATCTATGACGATGCACGATGAAGTGATTCATCGGGAAAACACGCTCCGAAGGAATTTCAATATTTACTCGACTTTCATTGACCATGAACGTTAGTCATTGAATTTGTATCCTAGCGGTATATTTTGTAGTTTTTACTGCCTCAGTCAAGGCAAATGGTTGTTTGAAATGTTAAAGTTATACGGAGGTGTTTGCTCACTATTATTAAGTGCTCCTGACCGATTTCGGCCACGGCGGCCAGTCAACTACGCAGAACATATTATTGTGCACAAGTGTGTGCAAACACTGTTGCACTGGCTGTTCTCTCTATCATTATCCGATGGGTCGGCAATCCGACGAGAAAACAAAGCGCAGCACCAACGGCTTTTCGTGCATTCCGAGGCACAGGAGTGTGCACACTGTACGCACAATTGAGCCCTAAATGGATATCACACATACATTTTAATATAAGGCTTACACAGAAAATTTAACACACAAGCATATATGACAGCCGAATTAAACTCCGTTTTCAAAATGCATTTGCTCAGTATTACACAGTTAAAACTCCTTATTATTTCAAGACGTATAACAATTAATAATTTTATTATTACATATATATGAATGATAATAAGCATGAAGGTACTATTTGATTTGCAAGCAAGATTTGTATAAATTAAATTTTATTTGATTCACTATAATTAAAATAATGAAAAAGACAACAGTCCCTATTAAGTTTCTTGCCGGTTCTTCTAGGTAGAATCTACAATCAGAACCGAGAGTAGCTTTACATTTAATTCAATACCGTAACTACTTGAATAAATTGAATTGATTTGATTGAGACGCTTACGAGATTGCGAATTAAACAAAATAACAATACGTCAACAGACTATAAATAAACCAATACAAACGAGTCGTTTATATACTTTCCAGATACCCGGTAGTTCAAATATGGCGACTGACAAATGACGGGCCTTACGAGTGTATAAAATCCAATGTACCGCATTAAATCAGAAGATGCCGCTGGCTCCGCCCCGTGTTGGTTTTGTTCTCCACGCCACCCGAAAGCCATTAAGTTACCCATCCATTAATAGCTAGTTTCACATAGCTTTCATTCGCTGTATCACAATGTTTTGAAGACCCGTGTCTAAATTTTATCCCGTTGAGTTTTTTGACGGTTCCTCCAGGCAGGAAAGAAACATCCTCAATGATTCTTTCCGAGCCGGTAGGTAATACGAACTTTTTATTGAATATAGATTTTGACTTTGATGGATGTACATATGTTACTATTGATAAAACATATGTAACTTTATACATTTATTTGTATAAGAATTATTACATTGGTTTAAAAGGTTATGTATATACAAATCAGAATATACAATTAAAGCAAAATAAAATAATAGCCTGCTGCTACAGTGTGGATTAGTGGATACATTTGTAGCAGTTTTTTTGGCACATGCAGAAGTCTTCAGCTACAACCACGGCTGTCTTCTAAACATCTCTTAAGTTAAAATATATATGTAAGGTATCTTATCAAATGGTAAATAATAAACTGTTTGTAAATAATAATGTGAGGCAAGAACTGACGGCCTTACTTATAAACATTGCTTAGCAGCTGTTTATTTAAACAGATTTACCTCTTTCGGATCAACTCAACTATATCAACGAATCGCGCTATAATGTCGATGTATCACTGACATTAAACTTGATTTTTATCGCAAACCTTTAATGGAATACCTTATACGGTCCAGTTGGAGTAAATTATAGTTCACCCTTATTGTTCCTGTCGTTATCTCTCTTAAGAAATTATAAGAGTACAAAGTGAGAAGGCTTTACACGTATACATGGTGTTGATAAAAGCCTGGATTAAATTTTTTCATGTCGCAAACATTAATTAAGATATACATTAATAAAATGAAGACGTAAAGTAAATTACGAACGCGTTTTATCTTAAAGTAATATAAATATATATTTCTTAAGATATCTATAGAATATGATGACGTCATTCCTCAAACAACGAATCATACACAAAAATAATCTTAAAGTAATATAAATATATATTTCTTAAGCTATCCATAGAATATGATGACGTCATTCCTCAAAAAACGAATCATACACAAAAATAAAAACTTATATGTATATTTATGAGTTTCGATTTAGATTAGTATGGAACGTATATCTCGGGAACTACAGGTCCGATTAGAATTATTCTCATTCGTTTGTTTATAATAGTCATTTGTAGTTTCAATTGTGATAATGTTCTTTTTCAATTGTACGAAAATGGACAGTAACAGATAAGGGTTAAAGGGAAGGTTTTAAGTTATATAACTTATCGCTACGACCAAGGGTAAGGAGTGGCGTTGTCACCATACCATGAATATCAGGTTATGTAACAAACTGTAAGAAACATCCATTTATAGCTACGAGACAATACAATAATAATATTTACAAACATTTATAGCTACCTCCTTACGAAAGGATTCTTAATTCAAATTGAAATCGTTTGTGGTTTTTTTTTCATGTAAGAGGAGAAACTGGCATGGCATCTGATGGAAAGTGACTATCACCTCGCATGGACTCCTGCAACACCGGAGTGCATGCAATACATTCTTAAATATGTGTGTGTGTATGTTGTGTTGTCGGTACATATGTCCGTAACCAAATCTTTCGCATGTCTAGACAGTAAATTACATTGTGATACGATTGAAAACCGTTTTAATCGACACGCAAAAGTGTAATGAACGCCCGATTCATTGCATTAATAAAACCTTGCTTAAAAAGTTGATAAATATTCTCAAAGGACGTCGAAATGACAGTATAATAATAGTACGGAAATGTCCCACAGCTGGACAATGGGCAACATTTGCAGATTGGAGAATGTACATGTACAAATTATATACTTGTAATCGAGAAGTTTTTCTTCACAAACAAATTGAGTACATAAAAACTCAGTGGTATTTGTATATCGGCGTATGTTACTACTCGGTAGCGATAGATGGCGTTGATTGAGTTTATCATATCCCTGAATCGCAATGTTTAGATTCGCTACTGAGTATGTTAAAGTGCTAAAATAAATTTAGTTGTTTGAACAGGAACGTCTTCCTTAGTTTCATTAACCCGTAATGAGTCTGTGTAAACAGTATTTGTGCTGATTTCAACCCACTATTTTCAGTTAAGTTCTTTTATGTAGTGGATCATCTCAAAATACATATGTATATTTGGGATACGAGCTGTTTATTTCAGGTGAAAAAATATGGAATTAATTTTTTATGGGCTTGAATTTTATTATATCAAATAAGTTACGTTTTTTAAGCAGATAATAATTTAATCAGCAATAAAACATAGTGATGTTTCAATTACTAAATCCGTTATTTCCTTACAAAAAAGTTTTACGATTCCGTGATATTGTCAAATTAAAAACTTTATCGTACACAACCCTAAGATTAAACGTAGCAATTATATTATTATTACGACACGCACGATACGTTTCAGTGAAAGATAGACATAGCGACGTGCCATCGCTTGGCATACTGTGTCAATTGCCAATCAGGGAACAATTGCTAACCAGTAGTGTTTTTAATTTGGCGCTCCGGATACAAAAAAAGATTCCCCACATAAATTTAAGGAAAAAGATGATGTTACAGAACCGTGATGTGGTTAAAAGACGGGAATCATAACCGATGGTACAGAGTTCAAACCCGGGCAAACACCACTGAATTTTCATGTGCTTCATTTGTCTTTATAATTCATATCGTGTTAGTAAAGGGAAACATCTTAAGCGACCCGCATTGGAGCAGCGTGATGGAGTCAGAATCTAACCCTCTCCTCAACGAGGCCTGAGCCCTTTTAAATTAATTTTTACCAATCACACCGATGACTTCTTATATTTTACATTTATTGCCTGATATTACAATTGTTCACATGAATTCAAAAGCAGAGAAAGTGTTTTTATTTTATTTGAAATATATAAGCAATGGCAATAAGACTTGATGGTAAATGGTTGACTGTTCACAGACAATCCCAATGTAGGAAATAAACACATTCAACTAATTTATTTCAAAGGAATTATGCATACACAAAATAGTAGGTATTATTTTAAATAAATAATGATGTAACGATCAAATAATTGAGAACCAATACTATGAATGGGACATCAAACATTGAATCCACCCTAAATTTATTGTTGCATAACATTTCTTCTAAAACAAAAACGAAACGAAAACATGATCATTACATTTATTACAAATGTTCATTGACCACGTAACTAATATACATTCTAATATAGACTTTATCGATATACAGATAATACCTATAATGCTATCCAATTGTAATAGCTGAGGGTGGAACCCTTCATGCCATGGATGATTAGGTAAAATACAAAGTCCCATTTCAATAGTGCCAAAAACTACAAAAAAAACACATATTAATGATTCATTGGTGTAAAAACACAAGCAACTTCACCTGGTTTCTCTCATCAGAAACTCGTTTACGCAAAAATAAAAAATGGTTCTAAAATTATAAGTTTTATTTTATATGATAGCAATTTTAATGTTTTTTTGTAACGTTCATATTAGGTCAATCTTTATATTGTTATTTTTTTTAAATATACAAGAATTTTTGATAGTCATCATATGTGTTGATTTTGAATTTGCGTAAAAAAACTGTTGCGGTGCGGATTTATGAAGCAAGTATAAAATCGCGCGTCTCAATTTGGCAATGTGGTCTTAGCCTAATAGTAACACATGTCAGTATTCAATCTATACTAATTAGTAATAAAAGAAATAAAGGCAATGCGCACATTTGATAACAATAATGTGTAGTTATAAAAATATTTTTGGTAACAAACGCCGCATACAAAGGATGTTTATATTTGGAAACACGTGTATATGTATAATTCATATATTTAGTTACGAATAAATAAAATTAATATGTTAAGTATCTAATGCTCGGTTCCTACATTCGTTGAATCGTTATTGTACACCAGTAGTAATTAATTTTCGAGTTACAGGTAACCAGCCGTTAAAGAGCTTCTATAAGCTTTTACATCATGCAACTTGCGACTTCGAAACTTACTTTTTTTATTGGGACGCTTTTGAGCAACGCCTCGAAGAGAGTTCTATTATGCGTTAGGAAAAAGTATCGATTCTAGAATATAGTAATCGAACATATTATGCTAATCGAAATAAACATTTTTAAAATATATTGAATATAATAATAGACCTATAATGAGGGAGATGAGCTTTATTTTTTATGATCTCAAAAAAACATATTTAAAATATAAAAAAGCCCTAGCGAAAAAAATATTACGATACCTGCAAAGAATATTTTTTTGCAATTTTTTAAAGTTACGTTCTTAAATTCTTTTCTGGATCGAACGATCGACGCGTGACGTCACATCGCTTGGCTCACTCGTACAATTTCACCAGTATTTTCGCGTAAGTTGTTATTTTATTTATATTACGGTTATTTAAAAAAAAAGCTTTCATAAATTTATTGTATAATAATAATGTCCTCCAGACCGAATTCGGACACGGCGGCCATCTCAGGCGCAGGGCCAACGGCTTTACGTGCTTTCCGAGGCACGGGAGTGAACACACTTCCAACTTCCAGACTCCGGGCTGCTACTGAGAATTTTCTGACAGAAAAACCCAATAACATTTCATTGGCCCGGCCTGGGAATTGAACCCAGGACCTCCGGGTCTGAGGCCTTACATCAAGCCACTAGACCAACGAGGCAGTAAATTTATTGTATTGTACCTGTGCGTACTAATCAACACATTCAACAATGAAAACGTTGTCAGGATACAGAATAACATCTCTCTCCCGTCACACGAAGCCGCGGGCGGAAGCTAGTGAATAAATCAACCTACCTCATCAATCTGGTCCCAATTGAGCTTACGAATTGAACGAATTGGCCCGGACTCCTGACCACTTATTGCTAATTGATCCTAATACTGAGGTCGCTAACATTCTTGCTTTTATAGAAATCCGATCCTTATTCGTTTACGTTAAGCGTAATTATCGCATAAACTAATTTCGTATGTTTGTTCTAATTGTGCTGACATCGAGGACGATGTAATATATTATTTACAGGATTATGGGTCTTAAAACAATGGTATTAGGATTATTATAAAATTGTGTTTAAACTGGGTTGACAGTTTCTGTTAGAAAATAAACTTCGTTAATTCGTTAATATTTAATTTGTCTAAAACTTAACTTAAGTAGTTAGCGTTGAACTATTGAGTTATTTAAGTTAATAGAAATAAATGTAAGTCAAGAGGGGGGCGCGTATTGGGATTGAGATCAATATTGGTCATCAGAAAAAACCAATAGTGGGTCTTTTTCTGAAAGTACGAAAATTTTCATAATGATTAATTGATCAGTTAATAAGTGAAAGCGTAACATATATACAAAATAACTTTCTCGTTTATAATATTAGTACGGATTGTACAAATTATAAGCCGTATATAAATAAGCCGAGATGGCCCAGTGGTAAGACCACGTGAATCTTAACCGATAATCGTGGGTTCAAACCCGGGCAAGCATCACTGAATTTTCATGTGCTTAATTTGTGATTTTAATTCATATCGTGCTTTACGGTGAAGGAAAACATCGTGAGGAAACCTGCATGTTTCTAATTTCACTGAAATTCTGCCATATGTGTATTCCACCAACCCGCATTGGAGCAGCGTGCTGGAATAAGTTCCAAACCTTCTCCTCAAAAAGAGGAGAGGAGAGGCCTTTAGCCCAGCAGTGGGACATTCACAGGCTGTTACGGTACAAATTATAAAATTGCAAGAATCATTCTTAGTTTACGCAATCGCTTATACATATCTATATTTATATTGTAACGTATCAAACGCAATTTGAAATATGATCATGCGGTTTTTTTAAATATCTGTATGGCAATCGCTCTTCACACATTTACCGCCAATTAAAAGACAGCACCCAACGACGATAACGTGTCAGGCGACGGGGACTCGGGATTGCTAACTAGTAAAAAAATATTAAGCGTATAAACTTTTCGTATATATAAAAAAAATACTTTACTAATATCCAATATAGAATTAGCTCGCTGTATTTAATAATTAGTGTAAATTATGATTTTATAATAAAACAATAATTTTCCTCTGTAACTTTTTCCTTTAATACATAAAAATAAACATATGGGCTTTGAGCAAGCTCATCTGGGTATGTACCATCCACTCATAAGATATTCTACTACAAAACAGCAGTACATAGTATTGTTGTGTTCCGGTTTGAAGGGTGAGTAAGCCAGGGTATTTACAGGCGCAAGAGACATAACATCCACCCAAGGTTGGTGGTACATTGGCGATGTAAGCGATGGTTAACATTTCTTAAAAAGGCAATGTCTATGGGCGTTGGTGACCACTTACCATCGGGTGGCCCATATGCTCGTCCGCCTACCTAAATATACTAGAAAATAATAATAATATTGGAACTAAATATTACATACAAATTTTAACTCAACCAACAAAACCAAAGCTTATATTTTATTGCGGAAAAATGTGTGAAAGAAAAGCCTTAGATAAAAACTTTAACTTTTCTACTACGTACCAAAATTGAAACCCTTTATTATTAATCAAATTCAAAAACTAAACAAACAGATACACACTTTGCTTCCGTCTTCGATTACATCGCAAATATTAATCACCAACAAACGTACAAATTTTACTCGAAGCGTATGTTTTGGCCACTTCAGAACACTTCAGAACTGGTTACGATCAAATTTAGCCAATAGCCAATGTTTGCCCAACCTTTGTGGGTTGATGTTTGTTAGCACGTGACTTGTATCTGGCGAAGTAAAGATACATAACGGCTGTTAAGGTAAGGGTAACGTGATCACGAATCTCTTATTCTGACGACACACGTAAGAGTATCTTAACTCGATGGAAATAGACTGATATATCTGGAAAAAAAAACAAGTTTCACCAGCTGATGTTAATAACAAAACTTAAGGTGGACTGCAAAGTAATCTATTGTTCCTTGGCGGTATAACTAACTACTCAGAACAAATAATATATATCCGAAATTTAAAAAATTAAAGTTTTTGCACTAGTCGTGGCCTGTGATATTCGAAAATTGAAAATGATTCCAAAATTATATTTTTTAATATCAGATTTGCAAAACGATTGCTTGAAAATTTAGATCAAATTCAGTCACTTTTGTTTTCTATTAAAGTATTTACGGTTATGATGTACCAATCTTTTTCTTTCTCGTTCATTATTATACTTAGTCGAGATATTATCGCAATCCTTCTTCGATATTCCATTCTCGGTTCAGGTTGCTGATTAAGGGAATCGCATAACATATGAGTATGTCATTTGGAATGTGTTCTTTATTTAAATCAAAGAGTAATAGAGATAGTCATATTAATTCTTTCCTATTTTGATAGTTCTTAGTAAATGATTAGTGATAAATCATTCAATCAGGCGTCAAGCACGTACATCGTGACGTCACTCGCAATATCAATAAAGAAATCAGGGTTCGTCGAACAAATGTGCACTTGTAAAGCAACATATGGGAGGTCATTGACCCATTGCGTTTGCGCATGAAAACGAAATAAATGACGCTTCTGGAGGAGTGCGAGCGCATCAAAGTCGACCCTAATACAAATGTGGCGCTATGGTAATGTAGAGTAACTATGATTATATCATAATTAGGATATTTTAATTTTTTTGACACAAATAAATAACTAATTAATATTTATAATAAACATTAATACTAATAGTGAATCTATTTATATTCGAACTTGGTTTTAAGCATATTTATACTGATGAAAAAATAATGTTCGGATTATATACTCATATAATCCGTCCAACAAGAAGTTATTACGACCAGGTTGGCTTCCTAATATAAGAAACCGTTAAAATAATAGATTTTTATTTTATTTTTGTTAATCGTTATTTATTCAGCCGAATGAATGTATGCATAAAGCCTAACAGTTTTATGTAAATACATAATAATGGTCACCCTACACGCATTCAATGCAAATAATTGATTTATTCTTAATCAATGTGTAGAACGTCACTTGCACAATATAAATGTGACCTCAATTTTGAATTGGATACATATAGTTAATTTATATATTTATTTATACAGGTCGAGCTGGTCTGTTTGTCAATATTGTAATGGAGCATTACTTAATTGTGGATGTGTGCGGGTTTATGTACATGATCACACTAGGATGAATTTCAACTTAAAAAGTTTTTATGAAACGCGATGATCCATAGCGATAATTCTACCACATCTGTATCCTTTAGCCAAACCTTAACCTTTAAAGTAAACATATGAACTTGAACATTTAAAGGATGTTACGTTTATCAAACTGCAAATAATCATGTCTTATCTTTTTTTACTTACTTAAACTCTTATAAAATAATAATCGTACGAAGTTATAATAAGGGTACTCGAAGTAGTAGCTTTGTGAACCGCCAAAGTACAATATGTATTATTCTTGTGTTTTCTCTAACAGTAGAACAATATCTATAGGCAGCGATGACATTTACTTGGTTGGCTAATTTGCTCCTTTCACTGATAAATTTAAAAAAAACTATTGTTACCCCACAATCCTCGCTCATTGATTTATGTTTTATCAACGCACGATGCGTTAATGTTACTGCTTTCAACTCGGTCTGAATGCGTTCCCAATCAGAACCACTTCGGACACGCAGCAATCGACGCAAACATACAAGATGGATCGTATTTGTAAATATTAAATTATCTCTTCCATAAATCAACACACAGCGCTTTTGTAGCTAAAAATATACGTTCTAATTAACCTTTGAATAACTTCCTAAAGATAAATAAAACTAAAATTCCGTTGTCATTGAAGTCATGAAGTATGAAAGAGATCAATTTTATAATTATAAAGTTATACATTTAAATATTTTTATAGAATTAATCAATAAAAACGAATTTAAAAATGGGAACGTAATTGAATTTCAAATTTAGAATATTTTTTTTTATATAATCCTTAAGGGCAAGGGCGTTTCTCGAATCAAAGCGAAGGTAAATAAATATATATAATAATATATACATGTCACCCTTACCGCTAAAATGAGACGAATCAAAAATACAAAAGAACTTTAAGCAAGCCATGTTGCTTGTCAGATTACAAAAAAAATAACCATCGTACAAAGACCCCATGAACGATGTCAACTTAAGTCAAATCTAAATTAACGGCCAAATGAAATAATAATGATACCGTAAAACTTAATTACTAAATCATATGAGGTAGAAGATTCGGCTTACGGCTTATATTTGTTTTTTAAATAATATGACGTCAACTCTAAAACAACCGGTTCCGGAATTAACATGCTAGATACTAGTTTTAGTCAAACGAGTTACATTTGAATTGTTGATACTAATTCAGGTTTTAAATATATTTAATATTGTTTATTCGAATCGCATGGATGAATAAAGTAATTTCATTGATATATTTTTTTATACATTTAATAATAGATATTAAAAAAAAACTCAAATAATTTGTTTTAAGAATTTAAATCGTTTCGATGACGATAGTATAAATGTAGTCATTCTTAATTTGAATATAATATTAGAACACGAGAATTAATCGTCTCATTGATTTAAATATTTTGAAATGAAACCGGATTGCTTGTTTTTATATTTATAAGCAATATATTGGCTATTGATACAGATCGGTTGCACAAAAAAACTCTAATGTGACAGGACTGAAAGTAATGCTATCTCTTTATCATTATTGTGGTTGAGAAGGATAGCAATATTTTAAGTCCTGTCAATATGGTTTAGTCACGAGATATTTTACGAATTAATTAGCACTGGTTTTTAACCAACGGCTGTTATAAAATGTTTATAACGTTAATATAAATAACAATCGCTGACGCCGCTTTTGAAAGCACAATATGGAAAGTTACAAATATTTTTTCGAGGAGGAATCTAACTCTCAACACACAGGATTATTACGAAGCTATACATAAATGTTACCTGATTAGGTATCGTATGCCTTTTTCGTATTATAGTTTCCGTACAAATATCACTGTCATAGTCATCTCGCTTTAGCTATATATAGTAAACCGTACATACATATACCGCCGTTAAACCGTCGACCACGACGACCAAAGAAAGTAAGGTACATCTTATTCAATGACGTAATCTACTAAAATGCCAATTTTTATTATCTGTTCAGCCATTCGAGCGTGAAAAGCAAACACTAAGAATATGGTTTATTCAAGTGAACTCCTAAAGTGTTGAATCGTCTTATTACAAACGACCTCGTCTCTGGAGATGACAAAACAACATGAAAAATACGTTATTTAACAGGCTTGATTTTATTTTGAGGCTACCACCGGTTCCGAGCGTAGATTCAACCAAGAAAAGCCGGCAAGAAACTCAATAGTTACTTAAAGGATGTAGACAACATTAAAAAGTTAACCTAAATGTATATATCTTCTACATAAATCATTGACTAGCATCACGCTTCTGATCATTTTCACATTATTTTATTGTAGGATAACACAAATACACGGACACATAAGGACACATAATATTTGAATTTATAAATATGCACAGTTCATTTATAGACATTTATAAAATTATTAATTTTCCTTAAATTTAAAGTACCACAATTGAGGCGATTCTCTATTTAAATTAAACCGTTAAATTCTTTGAAATAATTCTCAATAGTGTCAAGGATGTAACGACGTAATAATCTTTCACTTAAAATAAATCTTAAACAAACCCAAAACATACCGCAGAACACGGTCGTAACATTTGAAAAAGTGATATGCAAAATTGGTCATAAAAGTTACAACATTTATAGGATACACGAATCAAAATAGCGTGACACAGTGAGTCGGTTTTAAGCATTTCGCGAGTGAGATACGAAGTGAATTACAGAATAGCACTGCTGACCTAAAGACCTATTTGTGGTTAACACGTGATAACAAACACCAATTACATTTTAAACTGTTTTCATTAAATTTAAGATTTACATATATGTATCAAATTTACCTGTAACACTACTTATAGTTAACCATGTATATATATACATTTTCACTTGGAAGCGCTTTGCGCAAATCCCTCTGGGTACCACCGACTCATAAAATTCTCCCGCTAACTTAGTAATGTATGTTTCTGTTTGAATAGTGTAAGCCAGTGTACGAGTGTATGTTTTATGATATAAATTTATTTTATTAATAAAGGTTTCATTTAGTCGTCTGATGGGCAAAATCTACAATTACGCAAGTCTACTGCGTGCCAAAATACTATAAGTACAAGAAAACTTATTGGCGGCATCGGTATTTTGACCACTCGGCCTTTTTCCATACATTTTTATTATATCGTTTTGTCTTATTAGTTTTTTGATTCTCATAGGTTTTGCAGCATAAGTTATTAGAAAGATACTATTACCATAAATGACGTAGAATGTTTTTAAAAACATTGTGAATGAGAATACAACCGGGGGATCGAAGCAGCCCACACCAGCGCCCACGGGCCAAATATCAAACCCACGTAATTGATTTTAATAACTGCCGTACTAATTCACTTCATTGCCAACTTGTATTTTGATCGATACAGCGTAGGACTTTCTAAATAACTAAAAATCCCGCCACACGCTCAAGTCAACTCAGCGCTTGTTTGCGCAAATCGGTTTGCGTATGCTTGTGTATGTGCTGAAATTGGTAACAACATATTCGAATCCTTTTTTAATTATTTTCTATATTTATGTAATTAATTTCCACAACATACGAAAAAACCTGTGCATAGAAATCATAGGTTTGTTAACAATATAACGTTCCAACCTCAGTAGGTAGATATTATATAATATTCGCTTGAAAACATAATTGCGCCGAACAGAGCCCGGTACTAAATAGATGCCTATTACTTGTTGGAATTTTTTCTGTTCAAATTTGTCTTAAATATTTAGTTTTTCATCGTTCAGAATTTAGTAAACTTTAAGTATAAACCTGTTGTTATACTGGTTCTAATGCTAAGTATTGCTGATTGGCGGTAGTATATCTGATGTGTGGGTGGTACCTACCTAGACGTGCTTTCCCAATGCCCTACCCCTATGTGTCTAATTTCATTGAAATTCTGGGACTTGTGCATCACAATTAACTCAACGCGGAGTACCTAGTACTATAGTAGTAGCGATATGTATGTTATTGAAAATAGGTAGGCTCCTGATGATGTAGTTAGCAAGCTAGTGCAGTCCAGCAGTAGAATTTTCAGCAATTAAATCCGAAACAATTATATCAAACATGCCTTCCTTCCTTCCTTATCACTGCTTTCTTGTTTAAAATATAAATTTAAATAATTAATTATTATCAAAAGGCTAATGAAAAGACCTTTTTTTAAATCATTCCGTATATATCTCTATAATTTATTATACACATAATATATCCCTAATTACCCGTAAATATTAATATTACATACATATGTATTGTACATTCGCTAATTAGTATTTATCACCTATATATGAAATTTATATGAGTAATCCTAACTTTCCTGTAATAATAATGAAATCGAAGTGTTTATTTAACTGTTTACAGGCAGGTAGCCTTTACAGATCATCAAAATGCAAACGCGTCATCCGTAGTCGAACAGATGATTAGATAGTGCACGAATTTTCACGTCGTGTGATCGTAGCGTGTGAATGCGGATAAAATGCGCAGGCGCAATAACATAACATATGACAATGACATTATACTCGTAATATTATGTTACTCATCATGTAAGGATATCGTTTATTAATAAAATTATATAATAACAAGCACTTTTAAATCAAGTAACATATTCGTCTGGTACGACAATTTTCTCTATTGCTATGTTAACATATTAAACGTAAGTTCGTTCAATATGTAACATTAAAAAAACCCTATATTTCCACCGAATCCCATAGACATTGGGCGCTGAAAGAAATATTAACCGTTCCATCATTACATCGCCATGCAATAGCTAAGATGTTATGTCAGTTGTGCCTGTAGTTACACTGGCTCTAAGTATTGCTGTTTGGCGGTAGTATATCTGATGAGTGACTGCCTCGTTGGTCTAGTGGCTAGATATAAGGCCGCTGACCCGGAGGTCCTGAGTTCAATTCCCAGGTCGGGCCAATATTAATTTATTGGGTTTTTATGTCAGAAAATTCTCAGTAGCAGCCCGAGGTCCGAAATTGGAAGTATGTACACTCCCGTGCCACGGAAAGCACGTAAAGCCGTTGGTCCTGCGCCTGAACCCTTTCCGCTCGTGTCGAATTGCCGTCCCATCGGATTAAGATGAGAGCTAGGAAATAGAGAGAGCACCTGTGTTTGCACACACACTTGTTCACTATAATATGTCCTGAACAGTCGGATAATCACTCTTGAGATCGGCCGCCGTGGCCGAAATCGTTCTGGAGGACCTTATCTGATGAGTGGGTGGTACTACCCAGATGTGCTTTCATAATGCCCTACTAATAGTATGTGTCTAATTTCATTGAAATTCTGCGAAATGTGTATCACAATTAAGAATCTCTTGCGCTCACTACATGTAATCTTTAGGGTTATTCTGTAAGAACAAAACTCGAGACAACTCAGAAATGGATCGTGAAATGTCAGAAAGTGATATGCGAAATTGACCATAATAAGTATAACATTTCAAGAATACACGCATCAAAATAGCATATCACCATAATTCGATTGTTAACATTTCACGGGTGAATAATGAAGTAAGGCCATATAGAATAGCACTGCTTGTTAGGCTGAGAGTTTTATGTAGCAGGTTATATTAATATAATATTACGTATAGTATTTGTTTATGAATCCATATAAAAAAAACTTATCTAAGCCTTATTTATACCCGTAGCTAGTCAAGCAACGTAGAGGCATCTGGAATGTAACTAATAAGTACATTCCTGCATATAACATCACGAAGTACACAGATCAAAAGTGCACTCTCTTCACCTCGGAAGCGGCTCCATTGTATAACTTCATAGTAAAGATAACCGCTCAATACAGATAACGCAAGATGAATATGCAAATATATAGTGAGGGGACGCGTTCACTGTGAAAAATTATATATAATTATTTTAAATTTCTCATTTATTTATAAATATGCGAAGAATTGTGTTTTTGTAATTAAGATGCGTTGGTATTGATTAGGTGGTATATCATTCGATATTCAAAATTCAAATGAAATTTTAATTTCACTGAATTAAATGAAAATTGCTTGCTTTATAAAACTATTAAATTAAAATACTAAAAGACTATAATAAAGTGTACACTACCTTCATAAAAAAAACTGCTGAAAACCGTTTTGCGAGTGATCACTCATCTGGCTATTGCACTAATAGTAGCCAGTTTGAGACCCGATTGTGACAAGTTGAACGGACTTCCGATACTGTTAATATCAGCGGAACGGATATATTTTATATACGACAATAATTATTTTAAGTAAACATTTAAAATTTAAATTAATAAGCAAAACATCATCGATAAACACAAAACCCCATGTCGCATCACTAATTCATATCTTATCAAAGTCGGTTGCATTTCACAACCTCCATTGTGGTGATCGACGACTTCTGTGAGCATTGCGCCGACTTTCTCTTATCTCTTATAACATTAAAAAGTACAGCAGTTTAGAAATAAGTTCCGCTTGACCGGCCTGTATATCTTATCTCTATTATGTATAAAATACTGACTCATAATAATATTATAATCATAATAAATAACCGTAACGCCAATACTATGTGTGTTATGAAACAGATAGCGGGCATATAAGCCACCTGATGATAAGTGGTCACCATCCCCCGTAGACATTAGGGCTGTAAGAAATATTAACCGTTACTTCCAGCGCCAATGCGCCAGTTAACTTAGATGTTATGTCCCTTGTGCCTGTAGTTACACTGGCATGCTCCATTCCAATTGGAACACAACAACATTGACAATAGAATATCTGATACAGTTAGTACCCACCCATACCTGCTTGCACGACCCTACCATCATATGACCACAGTTTCACAGCTACACAGAGTCCAGATTGGTTGAAATTTATGTCTACTGACTTTATATTTAGGATGGAAGGGAGAATTTATATAACGAAACTTGTTTTTTTAAACGAACTTATAATTCTATTCATCAATTGTACATACTCTCCAACTCCAAACATACATCTCTACCTCACCCACAAGATACTTACAATATTACCAATGAAAATACAAGCTAAAAAAGCATAAAACTAATTGCGTAATCGGTAGCAAATAACGCCGATGCAGGTTTTTGCGCCTGCGCACCCACGCGCCGCCCACTCGGACATGACCCACTAATCCACGATACACGCTAATTATACACGAATTATATTATCCCATTAACAGTTTACACTTCGTGTTATCTAACGGATAAATCTTGCAGTATTTTTTTTAAATATTCAATGGTTTAATTTCATAATTATTATTGAAAATTTGAGGAAAACGTGCACGAATTTGCATATTTTGAACATTTTTTTCAACTCTCATTTGTATTTTTTTATTGATAACACAAATAGTCGTCAGTAGATACGAAAGAAGAAAAACCAGTTGACAAACAGTTTTTTTGTCTTCGTCTATTTATGTATATAAATATAATAAAGATTTTAAGACATTATTTCGTTGATCATTGGTTAATATATGAGCTCTTTGGTATAGCTATCGCTCCGGTCGGTAAGCCAGTAGGCAGACTATGCAGGCAGACCTGTGAGTTCGCACTAATATTTTCTGCGCAGATTCGTTCAGAAAGATATTAATTAATTGCGATTTTTTCACGTTTAATTCCTAGCATAATAAAATTTTGTCAATCACTAAATTTTGTATCAGTTGATAATTAATTAATGTTTTTTCTTTATCAAAGAATAATAATACTTCTCGTCATTCCACGTCAAGATTCGACGTTCTGACGTTTTGTTATTCCTAAATTACAGACACAAACTTATTTATATCTCTTCAATAATTATATATGTAATTAAAATAATTGATGAGTTTAACTCAAAATAATTTAAAGCTAAAAATACCTAATTATTCCAGGAAACTTACGAAAAATCAATTACTTCCTTCCTGCTCCGCCTTCCTCGTAACACTGGCTATACAATTATCTCTCATTGAAATACGAGCATTAAAAACTCAAGTCATAATAAATGCGAATAAATAAACTTCTTATGCAATATATGACGCAGTGAAGTCATAAAAACCGTTTTTAAAATATTAATCTTATTGTTCAACAACCGCGATCGTATTCGCAAACGGAATCTTAACGGCGTCTCATATTTATGGTAATCACTTATTCGATTGGGTAACCAAATTGAACCGGTCACCCAACATGCCTGTACTAATTTGATATTCATATTTCTTTGAGCATAACATCCTAAAATAAAAAACAGATATGTTACCAAAACTATAACAAAAATTAATAAAGATAAGAATGTAATATATGATTTAGTAGTTTAGAATTGCTATAACTCAGATTTCAAAGTTTTGTGGTCCTACACCGATAAAAAGTCGAAATCATCAAAAAATGTTTATACCAGAAAAAACGTTGTATCAGATGAACTCTTTCATATCTAAAAAAAAACAATTTATCTTTAGAATGAAACCGATGATCGTGGGTTCAAACCCGGGCAAGCACCACTGAATTTTCATGAGCTTAATTTGTGATTATAATTCATCTCGTGCTTTACGGTGAAGGAAAACATCGTGAGGAAACCTGCATGTGTCTAATTTCACTGAAATTCTTCCACATGTGTATTCACCAACCCGCATTGGAGCAGCGTGGCAAGCTCCGAACCTTCTCCTCAAAAAGGAGAGGAGGTCCTTAGCCCAGCAGTGGGACATTCACAGGCTGTTACGGCTTACGGCAATAAATAAAAATATTTGATATAAATAGTGACCAAGTATTTCGTAAATACTATATACTCATTGTGGTCGTATTACCTTTCTCATTACAATGGCGGACCTTATTTAATACCAAGATTCAACGATTAAGTAAGCGACCAAATTTGGCACAACCATTTATTAGACTGAAAGTAGCCGAGATATCTCGTTCATAAAATGTAATAAAAACCGAACATTTCGCTGTGTATTATTCCTTGACATATTATATACAGCATCCGTCTGGGAACAAAGCGGTGGCGCTGTAACAGTGGTATAAATCAGATGCGCGTGCGCAGCGCTGTCACGTTGCGCGGGAGTACGGGACTGCCGGGCTGCACGCCAAATAATAGACAACACACACGTTACATCGTAACTTTTTAACAAATGTGGAATCGTGTTTTTCTCGTTGTCAGGAATGTTTTATTGTTGTGTCAATATGCTTTGGAAAGTTGCGTTTATAAATGTTACTCGTACAAAATGGAGTTTTAAAATAACTTAGTAAAACAAAAACGAAAAGATAATGAATGTTTTAAAAATGGTAGCAATATTTATCAATGTAATAGGTAGTCAAGTTTCAATTAAATTTATAACTAGACTTTAGAGAGGTAACAATATAACCAGACACTTCTAAATGGTAATGCGAGTTTGACTTGCAAAGGAAGTGTTCCGTATAACTCATTTTCCCGTGGGAATTCAGATGCTTTGGACTTTCGTTAACATTTTCACTTCGACTTTTCACTTTTTATGCTTCGTATTTTCAGAGATAAAGGGTCCTTTTTTGGACAATTTTGGTATATTTCCATTCCAATCAAACAATGCGTTATAAAGATATATTGGTCATTCTCATATCATTTAATATGTTACATACCGTGTCATTTTTGTCCCGAAATGCCAGGGTCTCAATGACCCAGTGGCTGTACTTTATTATTAGACTTACTTTATTAACACTACATTCGTTATTGAGCCAACGAAATACGACTACCAAATTTAACTTTCTTTGTCCTGTTGCAGAAAGTAGTTCGTGATATTATGGACTAATACAAGTTACGTATGGGGTTTTATATCGCAAATGTGGAGTCCAGAAATAGCTGCAATAGTTATATGTTTATAGTTATGTAGTACTTACTTCGATTCTTGTCAAATTCCATGAGTGAACACAACTGTAGCGGGTTGGTGCCGTCTTCCGGCGGATAGCCGCGATGTCCGGGCTGACACCGGTACACCGCGCCCGGACGACGGACGCCGTTTATGTGGTAGGGCTCATCTTCTGGTGCTCCTACCAATATCCTAAAAAAAAGTTAAAATTAGATTAATTAATGATCCAATAATTGAAGCAAATTGATATATTTTGAGTGTTTTTTTTTAACTTTCAAATATTCAAGTTCGATATTAATAGAAAAAACAGTTTTAAAATTTTTAATTATTCTAAAATAAAATATAAATATGTCCCAACGGTTGATGTTTTAATAGTTGAAGATTAGTGGATAAAGGTGATATGCAATTTTTTTTTAATTTCCAGTACTATTCAGCTCGGTGATCATGAAGATGTCCATTGCTAACGGATGCTAACCACATAATTTCTAATGTAGAATTAATACGATTTCTAATGTAGAATTTTTACATAGTCGTAATTTCACACATCGTTTTCCTATAGTTACTGTACAAACTATATTGATAGTCAAATGATTGATATGTATACATTTATTACACCTGCATATCATAATATCGAAGAGCAACACAATCTCAGTAGCCATCTAGTGTTGAATAGGGTCAAACCGTCGCAGGGCCAGCGCTGGCGGAGTGCCAGCCACGGAAATAGACAGAGTTCAATCCCCGGCTGGGTAACCGCTCGCCAAATTGTATTCATATATAACTGACTCATATTGACAGAGTGCGTCGAAATTTGTATATACATTACTTATATTAACTATGACTAGTTCATAGAATTATATAATAATATGTTAAAAAAACATACTAATGATGAATATTATATAACATGTCAAGTCTACACGATTAACACGATTTTATAAAAAATATATACTTTAAACATATTTTTTAAGCCAACGTTACAAACAATATTAACCAAGTAAGTCTAATAGGTGGCTTATATATTTAAAAAAATAATAACATAATACATTCATACATGCCCCACTTAACAAACCCGCCATGCATAATTTTACAGACATTCTTCGTTAGACATACCTATTCGAATATGTAAGAAAGGTGTCTATAAATTAACTTTCTGTTCGACTTTTGATCATTGTCACATCTCTGAGTCGAGTTTGCGGCAGACGACAAATGTATTTCTAGCGCCGGAAGAGGGGACTATTTTAAGCATCATCTCACCTTAGATACACAAGACGAAGGTAAAAAAATAAACTATATAATGTACTTTGTGTCATCGATATCTAAATATTAATTATTCGATTATGCTCTTAGGATTTTAAAAAGAAACTCAGTTAATAATATTTTAATTTAATTACATAGCCATCTATTTATGCAACATTTCAAAACACATATGTTATATTTTTCATCTATCATATACTTATAATAAAGATAAAGAATCTTTATATACTTTTTATGAAGTCAACGAATACTCACTCCAAGCTTTTTATCAATCTTGTACAGAAAGACTTGTCTAATATTATTTTTTAATATATCAAAATAACTTCTTTAAAATAAATGAGCAAAGAGTTATTTCTGAACAACTTGATTAGTATCAAGAAACAACTTGACTTACAAAGTTTAAGGAATGTAGTAATGGTTTAAACAATAATATCTCAATATTTCTATCGTTAACCTGTTCTTGTAATCAGAGTTAGTCATTTAAGCAAAGATTTGTTATGAGTCATTACTTATAATCAATGCAAGTATTAGCTTTACGTATTTTTCTACTTTAATATATATCTAAAACAGCAGTACTTGATATTGTTGTGTTCCGGTTTGAAGGATGAGTGAGCTAGTGTAATTACATAAAATCTTAGTTCCCAAGGTTGGTGGTGCATTGGCTATATAAGCGATGGTTGACATTTCTTATTAACCAATTACCATCAGGTGACCCATATGTTCGTCCGCCTTCCTATTGTATATTAAAAAAAAATCTGCATAAAAAGTGTATATCGTAATATATATATATATATATATATATATATATATAGCTGGTTAGCGCGGCCCATGCCAATAAAGTTTCCAGTCGTAGTTAAAGACGTCATAGTTGAGACAAATAACACGAAACCATGATGAATTATAAACCTAAACCATCCCCAGGAATACTCCGTCCATTGCTGAACACCATACTTTCGGTTCGTTTGGTATTTTTTAAGTTTATCGCATTCAAATTAATCAATTGATTATGAAGGTTTGAAAGTTATTTCAAAAACCAATGCGGTTTGATGGATATACATATTGTGTCGGAATTTCACTACAACTTGCATTCCCAAGATGTTTTCCTTATCGCCGAGCTCGAGGTGAATTATAAACAGAAATTAAGCATATGAATACACAGCGCTGCTTGCTCAGGATTGAACTCGCAGATTCACTGTTCTTACCACTGAGCTATATTACTTCAATCTATATTAAATTCATTAAATAAATCTCATTGTCTCATATTTAGTTTTTAAAGTCATTTAGGAAAAGGTCTTTAATGCTATTTATATATGGATTTTGTATTTTATTTAATGTATTAATGTAAGCTTGTGTAATAAAGATTGAGCCTGTAAATATGACATTATTATGACATATAATGCCAACAATTCAATTCAATTCAATTCCATTTATTTGCTTTAAGTATAATGTACATGTTTAGGATTGACGAATATTACTTTCTTTGGATATATTGATGTTTCTTCATCGTGCCTTATAAGCCGTTGAGAGCGAAACACACAAAAACAGTTGATAGCAATAATGCTTATCCGGAATAGAATCCGCTATCCGTTCGTTTTTAGTTCGATTAAGATCAACATGATTCATCTAGGTCATCTTGATTCATGTGAGTGTATGTTAACGTCGCTACGCTTTAACCGAAAATAACATACGCAGTGATACTAAATAACATATGTATGTATATATAGTATAATATCACGAATGCGCCACCAACCTTGGTAACTAAGATGTTATGTCTTAGTATTTATGTTCGGCGGTAGAATATCTGATGTGTGTATGTGTGTGTGTGGTACCCAGACGGGCTTGCTCAAAGCCCACTAAGTATTAATTGTTATTCGCTACGCTCAGGTTCAGCATAGCTGTCAAGTAAACGTGTCCAATCCGGAGTAGCTGACTCAACCGCTAACTGAGTCACGAAGCCGCTGAGCGCCACCTGGCATCTGTTTTATTTTTGTTATCGTTACGAAATGAAGACGTTCGCTTCATATCAGATGTTTTTAAAATCACTCATCGTGGAAAGAGGTTTTATATTTTTATTAAAAAAAATATAGTTTTGAGTTGGCCTAGTGGTTAGAACGCGTGAATCTTAATCGATGATCGTGGGTTCAAACCCGGGCAAGCACCACTGAATATTCATGTGCTTAATTTGTGTTTATAATTCATCTCGTGCTTGAGGGCGTAGGAAAGCATCGTGAGGAAATCTTCACGTGTCAAATTTCATTGAAATTCTGCCACATGTGTATTCACCAACCCTCATTGGAGCAGCGTGGTGGAATAAGCTCCAAACCTTCTCTTCAAAAGGGAGAGGAGGCCTCAGCACAGCAGTGGAACATTACCAGGCAGTTAGTAACTAAGTTATTCTTTTACACAAAAATATTTACCATCAAGTAATTATATATGTTTACGTATGACCTCATTAGATTATTGTATTTAGATAAACTAAGGCAAATAACACAAAGTGTTAAATACATTTAATTATGTATTATTTGACATGTTTCCACGAGGCATTACAGTATTATCTCTACTCTGTGCTAGTGATAACAAAACGTAACACAAATCATTATTCAGAATTTAAAGAATATGGGTAGCATAATGGAATATTTTGGTCTTATATACTTTTTTATCGTAATACATATAACTCTATCGGTATGACTTTTAGCGACATATCCAACAATCATCGTTATATTTCAGCCAATTACACAAAACCTTAATGAATAATGAATCTAAGCTACATCAAGAGCACTCCTCCCATTGTTGAAAATGTTCGCTAGTTTACGAGTTAATCGCGTTCAGAGAAACAGACAGACGCAGTGTAGGGTTTTTTTTATTTCTATAGAATAGGAAGGCGGACGAGCATATGGGCCACCTGATGGTAAATAGTCACCAACGCCCATAGAAATTGGCATTGTAAGAAATGTTAACCATCGCTTACATCACAAATGCGCCACCGACCTTAGGAACTAAGGTGTTATGTCCCTTGTGCCTATAATTATACTGGCTCACTCACCCTTCAAATTAATTTAATTGATTTTTAATACGTAGTCATTATATAGTCACTAGGCAATTAGAAACATTTGAGTAAATAAAGTATATTTTAACAAGTAAAAACTACATTTTGAAAAAATTATCTAATATTAAAACTTGTTATCTAAAAAATGGTATGAAAATATTTAGCAGTAAAATTTTAAGTCATGTGATAACGATGAGCGATAGTACATACTTAGCCTTTGAGTCAATGAATGATAATAAGAAGATGACACAAAGGTCAAAAACATTCTTCCAGCAATCAAGGACTCGGTGGCAATATTTGGTCAAACATTGGTTCAAATGTTACAATATTTTTTCACGTATCTATCTACGTAACATTTTTAATATAAATGTATAAACCAAATTGAAATTAAGTCTATGTTTTTTTATATTTATCACAGTAGTTATTTTAGTGTAATTTCCAATGTTTCCCTACAGTTACAGTTTGTAGTACTTATATATAATCTATTAAAACACTCATTCCAAAGTGACTAAGTAAATTAAAATAAAACTTGACGTCCTTAAACCTTAAGAAACTCAAAAACAATCCGCATTTGCAAGTGTTACGTAAGAACTAACGCAAAATTATTTACTCAACTACAAATAATGAGTTATTTATTCTAGAATGACAAATAGAGACACTAGTCTTATGAAATAATAAAAGTTCTGCAGATATGAGGTTGTTTCCTTATCTCGATATCTCATATCAACTCGATCTCATATTATTTAAAGCAGCGAATTGATTTCCATAAAACATTTATATTTTTCAAGGATTCCTATTAGTTTTGCATTACGAAAACGTGACTGGTAGACTTAGAGAAAACCACACAATATTAAAACCAGTAAAATACTTGCTATTACGCGTATTCTTAGCAATTGATTAATAATAATAGGTTGAAGGTATCCCCATACTAAGTTTCATTACAATCAAGTCAGCGGTATTAGTCAAGTCGTAACGTTAACGACAGATATTTTTGCTCTATAATATAAGTATGGATATATTTATCATATACTTCTAAGGAAGTCTGGAAGAGACAGAATAATCCAGTGTACATGAATAAAAAAATAAGGCTGTGAGTTCAAAATATATGCAAGTCTTTGTTTCTTTAACAACGCTGTTTTTAAATATAAGTCATTTATATTTTTCATCATTATTTTACATTTGCTTAGTAATGTAATATTTATCTTTTATTTTTCGTTTGCTTTTTTCCTCATTCACTTTCATGGTCCGATGAGATCAATCCAGCACGAACAGAAAGAGATTAGAAATAATTAAAGAGGTATAAAAGCAAAGCACCCCGTATATCCAGTAGAATACACATTTGAAATGAACACATATTACGTGAAAACGCGAACTGTCTTGTTTCAATTTTATTATTTTTTATCTATGTTGTCACCGTTACAATTCCTAACGCCTCGTTAGTGTTGCGACACACACAGTTAACAAACCTATCTTTTGTAAACTGAATTTAATCTTTTACACGAGCAATTAAGGTCGTTGTCTTCATTGTGAGTAGGTATATATAACTGTGGTATATTTTACCTGTCGTAAAACTTTATTGTCTAATTAGTCGACGTGTAGGTAAAGCTAAAGCCTAAAGAAGCTAACACCTAAGCTTACAACGAAATCGATCACCATTAATCACACGTTTATGTGTGCTTCACTTGTGCACACATTTTTTCCTGATGACACAATCGGTAATTATTTTTTGTACAGAGATATATTGTTATATTTAAAATATACACATTTTTTATTTATTTATTTCATCTGGTCGTTCACTTACAATCATTAAAATGTTCACCATTACCATCCATACGAAACAGACTGCAATTTCATTCATTTAAAATTGAGGTTTCGTTAAAAAAAGGAACCAAATTAATACTATTATTAAATAAATTAACTAATAAATCACGCAGTTTCTCAAAATAAGTGAGTTTATAGATGCTATGTAGATACGGAACCAGTCTCGTTATATTATAGGTCACGATATTTGCAGACATTACGGTCGGAATGACAATTTATCCTGCTAATTGTTTCTAGTTACGGCGGTAAGAAGAGCGGCGCGTCGTCTTGCGAGCGCTGTTATTTTCTTTGTAGCATTACTCATAATTCTCATTACACGTACATATAAATATTTATATGTGAGCGTGTGTTCGTGATTACTAAATGGCTTGACCAATATTGATGAAATATTTTTTGTATTTTTGAGTCACCTGGATGGTTCTTAGTTATAGTTGGACTTGATTTGACTTGAGGCGCTGTAACCGACATGTTAAAAATATCAAATATATATTTACCCTTACGAAGTCGGGACGGGTATTGCGCAAAATTTATTTCGTAAATAAAAATTAAATCTTTAGGAGATATAACATTGAACGTTGTCTATTGTATGTAATATGATTTCACTCTGAATCTGGTGTAATTTGTCCAAACTGAAATATTAATGTTGAGTCTTTTCATAAATTCAGAACAAATATTAAACCTATACAAGTTTATAAAATAGGTATTAAAGGTAAAACAATACTTACCCAAAATAGACTACTAATTCATTTTTCGCGACAAAATGTACGCAGTACGTATGTATGTATGTTACAATTTGAAGCCCCGCCGATACGGTGTGAAACATACCTACAGCTTGACCCTTCCGTCTCAAGATCGTCTGGTCGTGATTACGGAATTTGATAGGCTTCGCTAAGATATTTTAATTACGAGTTCATGAACATGATATACGTGTTAACATCTTATTTATACATGCATTACAGAGTATATATATTTAAAAGATTTAAAAAAAAATTAATATCGAATTATGAAACACTTATCACATTTACTTAGTAAAGACCAATAAATAGCTTTGACATTGATGCGATATCTTTGATAGCGTTCTTGAATAATCTATAATATTTACAACGGATTAGCCAAAAAGTCTTTAATTTCGATGCTGTTATGGTAGTTTAGAAGTAGTAGTGTTCCTGAATCAAACTTACACTCTAATTCTGATGACGACAATATCTACTATACTAAATTCTTCAAAATGGCCGCCAAATAAAACTTTATTTTTACTTTTTATTCTTCTTCTTCTTCCTAGCGTTTTCCCGGCCTAGTACTGCCAGGGTCCGCTTTCCTACATCTTTGCCTCCACTTTGCCCGATCTAAAGCGTCGTCTTTAGTGAGATCGTGCTCTCTCAAATCGTCCCTCACAACATCGAGCCAGCGCTTCTTGGGCCTGCCGCGGGATCTGGGGCCTTCGACAACAAAGTCCAGGCATCGGTTCCCAACATAGTCTGGCGGTCTGCGGCTAATGTGGCCAAACCAACGGAGACGGCTTTCCTGCAACTTGTCCGCTACATCGCACACGCCAAGGCTACCACGGATGTGCTCGTTACGAATACGATCTAGTCGCGTAACGCCACACATCCACCGCAGCATCTTCATTTCCACGACGTGAAGTTGCTGAACATGTCTCGCGAGAGCTGGCCACGTCTCGCTGCCGTACAATAAGACTGGTCGGATGATGCACTTGTACACAAGGCCCTTTAATTTCACCGGTATCCTGCGATCACAGATTACCCCGGAGACTTCCCGCCATTTGGCCCAAGCTGCGTTTATTCGAGCTCTGACGTCGTGGTCGATCGTACCAGACTCGTGCAATACGGACCCGAGGTATTTAAACTTTTCCGTCTTGATAACGGATTCTCCGCCTATCTTTATGGGTTCGGGGTCCGTACTGCCACAGGCCATATACTCGGTCTTCGCAACATTTAGCATCAGACCACCCCTCGCTAGCACACTCTTCCACTGGTTCACCTTTTGCTCCAATACCTGCTTGTCCTCATCTACCAGTGCAATGTCATCAGCATACATCATGAGCCAGGGAGACGGTTCATGGGCTTTCGCTGTGACAACGTCAAGCACTACACTGAACAGAAAAGGACTCAGGGCCGAGCCTTGGTGGACACCAACTGTGATCGGGAAAGGGTGTGTGTCGCCAACGGCGGTCCTCACTATTGATTCCGAATGATGGTACATGTCCCGGATAATGTCAATATAGATTTGTGGCACATTCTTCATCTTCAAAGCCCACCAGATTATTTGGCGTGGGACGCAGTCAAATGCCTTCTGCAGATCTAGAAACGCCATGTACAGCGGCTTCTTCTTTTCTCTGTGGGCCTCGGTTAGTATTCTTAGGGCGAAGATGGGGTCTATGGTTCCACAGCCTGGGCGAAACCCATACTGACATTCCGAGACGGTACATTCTTGCCGAAGCCTTGAGTCGATTACGCGTTCGAAGAGTTTCATGGTGTGGCACATAACCTTAATACCGCGGTAGCTTTCGCAGTCCTGTACACTACCTTTGCCTTTATATACTGGAGTAATGATACTCAATCTCCAAGAGTTGGGCATCTTTTTATTTTTACTTTTTATTAAAATAAAATAAACATTTTGTAAACCCTAACTTGTTATAGTTATTGAAAGTAAAGAGCGAGTGATATAAGATGCTCGGCCCGCATAGGGTGGGCCTTCGCCCTGATTGATTCAATGAGAAGATTGCAAGGGTCTGCGGACTCGTGAGAATAGCGAGTGCCACGCGAGTACTTATATTACATTATTTAACTTATACACACAACACAAATATTGAATTAAAACTATTTTAAGTAACAATAGTTACCCCTATTTATAACTTTTTAAATATTTGAAATCCGGTAGTTTACCCTCATTGAATTTGTTTTATTTCTGAACGTCAAAATAAATCATTAAAAACATCTATCAAAACTGTAAAAGAGTATTGGTTACATCTAACCATCGCAAGCTGTAATTAAAACATCCTGTAGATGTAATTTATTTACCAAAAGTCTTGGAACTTTTTTCACCACGCTGCTCCAGCGCGTTAAATTTGGCAAACGTGTGGCAAAATTACATCCGACACATGAAAATGACCTCGCGATATTTGCCTTTACCACCGAACAGAATATATATTTCAATGGTTAGGGTTATACGTATTTTATCCAATTGGATATCTCAACTTTGGATTGGTTTATCGAATTTAAAAACAAGATTCGAAACGTGCTATTACTGTACCACATGTCTGTTAGTATCTATAATCATAACCATTCAAACGACAATAGCCGGTAAATTGCGCAAGCCGACAATTTCGGCAATCACAAATGCAAATGGCGGGGAAAGCAACGCGTAGGTTTATTTTTTATTGGGATTTAGAACGACTATTTGCGAAGGCGTCAAATTGTATTATTTATAAATATAAATAAATTAACTTCTTAACTCGAAACAAGGTGGTTATATATACATATATATAGATTACAGCTTTTGTTATTATCTATTAAAATGATATACATTTAAAATAATAGTATTACATTTTCTTAATTTCTATTAGTATAAGTTACAGTATGAACATTATAAATAATCATATAAATTGATGTTCATCGTCAACATGAACTAGAAATAAATGGTCTATTATTACCACAATACTCAAGGTGAGAAGAAATCACTGAGACTTGCGCGCGCGCATCGTGTTAATGTAAGTATAATTCACGCATTTTAGAGGCATCGAAACGTGCGTGGGAGTGATCGTGCCCCACTTTTGATTCAAATGAAAGTGCCCTTGAATGGTCGGTGTACCATTCATAAATTATTCTAGTCATTCATAGTTACCTGATAACAGATACAGAACACAGAAAACCAGATATCCCTCATTATATAGTTATGATTTCAGGTGCACTTTTAACATTCTATATCTCGAAAACTATTTAAATAATCCACAAAAATCCTTCGGTAAGCATTATAATATCAAAGCGTAGTTGTGTGCTAGATTTCATCTCGAAATTCTGTCATCACGTTTAGGAATTAATTTTCAGTTAAAAAAAGTAGGTACTTTCTTCATTACAAATATTTCGTCACAAATTTTATCATACTTTTTACAAATATTTGAATCGGTTTGAAATGTAGATGCTACGGAGAGAAACTGGCAAGAAATATATTTATAAATTAACCTTTTTAGCGTCAAATCAAACTGAATAAATAAGTTTTTAATCTGTGCCTCCACTTAGCCCATTTGAATAAGTATTGCGATGACTATAATTAAACCATATGTCAACACATTGATACATTATATCCCAAGAAATCAAACTTGAATTCTCTAAGAATACTCACAAAAATAATCTTTGTTGCGAACAATATGAAAGAGATTCGTAAAAAATTATATCAATAAAATTAAAATTATTAAATTCAAAACGAAAATTCTAGTTTTATACACCTAGACTCTGCATGATGGTTGGTGATGAAATCTCTTAATAACTCGTTACATATAAAGATTTAATGAGGAAACCATAAAAGGATAGGATAAAGATTAGCGTGAAGAATAAATAATTATTATTAGCACCTCATCCAACTTCCCTTGCTTGTTATCTAAATTAGGATCAACAAAAGCATTGCGGAGCGATCTCACCTAATAATTAGTACCCTAATCTCGGCTTATGTCTTGGCGCAATTGACAAGCGACGATGTACGATCAACAGTGTGTACGATATTCACTCGGTACGATTGATTGACTGATTAATCGAGTTGTTCTTTGTCTTATTACTATACAGAAATGACACTTTAGTAATTGGTTGTTTTTTTGTGAAACTTTTTAGAACACTGTTAAATTATTTCAAGTGCTGTATTTAATATAAAAAAAATCAAGAAGTAACGTTAAATTGTGAGCAATATTACTTATGACAATTGATCAAAACATTTCTTTAATAATTTTTTATAAATGAAATGCTTTCATTTTATTTAGTCTTGTTTAAAGCGTTAAAATACAGTAATTTCAACCAATAAACTTACTAATATTTAAAACTTTTTTAAGTAATAAGCATATATAATAAGCAATAAGTAAAAAAAGCCAATTGATTTCACGGCATTATCTACCTCTAGATTGAGCGTCTAGATGATTTATTGTAATTTTTATAATAGATTTTTGATGAAGTTTGATGGACTATAGGCTTACGCTTGAATATCACACTTGATGGTAAATACTTGATGCGATTTTGAGATGGATCACGCTTGCCCAGAAAAATCTTCTTATTTGAGATAACAACACGTCTTCGCTGTCGTGACAACTATGATATGTAAAACTTACTTACGAAGTAATTATTAAGCAATGAAATATATCTTATGATCAATTTCAGAGCAAATAAATAAAATGATTCTAATATCGAAAAAGTAATTCAATTTAACGCATTTAAAATCAATAATATGTGATAATAATAATGATTGAAATATATTTCTTTTTTATAAAATAGGTAGGCGGACGAGCATGTGGGCCACGTGATCATAAGTGGTCACCAACGCCCATAGACATTGGCATTGTAAGAAATGTTACCCATCGCTTACATCGCCAATGCGCTACCGACCTTGGAACCTAAGATGTTATGTCCCTTGTGCCTGTAATTACTGGCTCGCTCACCCTTTAAACCGGAACACAACAATACCTAGTACTGCTATTTTGGGGTAGAATATCTGATGAGTGGGTGGTACCTACCCAGACGAGCTTGCACAAAGTCATACCATCAGTTATTGACCCCTTATTGTTAAAATTACATCTTGAAGATATATGTACATTCTAATTAGGCGATTCGGTTCTCTCTTGTATGTTGCTCCACACGTTAAATGCTTTTACGATAGCGAAGTATTGAAAATGTATGACTGTTACACACGTGTGTAGTCAGTTGTTTACCGTAGGTTTGTATGACGCGACCACCCGGTCAGGGCTTTATGATGCATGGTACCACTGTCGTCTAACGGTACTCAATTAAAGCATTATGTTAATTTAATCCCATTTCATGCTTAATAAGCGGATTATTAAAATTCTTACAATTTTGTTTTTTTAATTATCTAAATATTATATTATATATTAGTAAATTAGATATATTAAAAAGATGTCTCTTCAAGCATATTTTTGTATAAACGGATTATTACCTGAACGTTAATTATGAATATAGTTTTAATTTTTTTTAAATCATGTCTTAAAACAAATAAAAAAACCTTTATTTTCCCACATGACATGTGCATACGCACAGACAATGGTGTTTATTCTGATGTACATATGAATACTTAATAAAACTTAATAGTTACACTTTTCAATCAATTAAATTTCATAGATATGTAACTTAAATACATCAATGTAATATTTTAATTACCACTAAGCTAATAACATAAAATGCGTTAATAATCAATAATTATATAACTTTCAATTATATAATTATACAATAATTAATAATCATTAACGAGTTTTATCAATAACAGTTTATTAATTGGTTAAGTTAAGACTAAAAGTGTTCTATTCCAATAAAATAACATTACACGTATTTTATTCGGACTGTCTGGCACTGACAATAAGGGGACGGGGCAATAACACACGTTACGGCGGTACTTTTCTTGTTCTCTAATTAAATCAGTCACCACCTGTCCCCTGTTCCCTCCGCGGGATGCGCGCGTGCGCACCTTCCTTCCTCTCCGACAATACAACGCCAAGTAATATACAATCTATTGCACTTATAATAGAGTTTATTATTCATTATACATGCAAAGGGCTATTTATCAGCAATCGGCATCACAAAAGTTTTCAACTCGATCGCAGGTGTTTGTATATCGTTTAATTTATATATAAGTCTTAAGTTTGTGAACGCACGCGTCTATACATACTTATAAAATTGAATTACAGTGAATCAAACAACTGCTAGATTCTATATAAGAATATTAGTTTTGATTATGAAAACAATTACATAATCCTCCTGATAATAAGTTCATAAATCTTGACATTAGGAAATGCATTGAATTATACTACAATACCACAGATGCGAATTTCAGGAACTCGAAGATGAACGTGCGCGTCCTATTTTATATATACGGTACTACATCAGAATCCTTCACGCGCATATCAACAACAATAATACAAATATTCTTCTCAAATTAACAATACGCGCACGCATTGAATACGAACAAAAACAATAGGACCTTATATATTATCAATTTAATTATATTCTCTGCAATATTGTATTTTCATTTGTTTTAATTATTCACACATAATTGAAGACTTTTTACGTCGTTAACCGATCAGACGGATCACGTTAATTAAGGGCAGCTATATTAATACCGTGGATCAATATTAAGTAAGTCGATAATCCGAGAACAGCCGTAACAGATAACGACCCACCCTACAAGTCGTTACGCTATATTTACTCGCCTGCGCCCGCGCATGGAAGTTGCGAGAGGAAGTGAGATATTCCGTTTATTTTTAACTACACATTGTAGGTATATAGTTACGACGTAAAAAGACGTTCAAAAATAATAATTTTGATTACTATAGTAGAGAGAAATACTGATATATTTTTTTATAAGATAAAAGTTTCCCGTCGCAGCTTCGCCGGCGTGTATGGGGGGAGGGATTGGGTCAGGTAAATCTTTGATCTAGTCTCTTATTCCTGTAATAACATCCATTCCCTTCAAACCGGAACACAGCAATACTGAGTAAATTTCGGTTAACGTCAATGTGACGACAACAGTGTCAACTGGTAATAAGTAGCCTTTCTCATGTTTGCTGTCTTTCTTCTCCTTTCTAACCGAGGTTAAAAAATGGCGACGTTATCAATTCAGATTTGGAAAATTTTTCTTTTGTTTTAAACTGTGTACTTCCCAATTGGTACCATTCAAATTTGCAAAAAAAATTTTTTTTTTGTTATTAGAACCAAATTTATTCTTATCGATTTTACGATGAAGGAATATCGTGTATAAAAATACATGCGTGGATATTGATCTACGAGTCCACTGTGAAACAACAAATGATGGACCGTCTTATTAGAGAATAAGCAAGCAACCATTTCCCTATTAAAGAGGTAATGGCTATTTTCCTAGCACTAGAAAATTCTTGAACCAGCTTGTATATACGTAAACATGTTATTCTTGTAAAAAATTAATATATATTTATTATTTTTTGTAAATAAATAACTAAATAAGTAATAGCAACAAGTACATTCAATATAAAGAATACAATTTTTCTGATGGATGTCGTAAGTAGCTAATTAATAGAATCATATTGAATGAGTATAATTATTCATCTACTAATTAATTTTATAATTACTTCTATTGATGTAAACCACAAGCTTAATAATAATGTAAATCTTAAATAATAATTATTTATTCCAACGACCAGCTTATTTTAATCATTGCAATTACGTTAAGAACTTTTTTTTAATGAAGCCTTTTTTGTGAAGTTGGTAACAAAAAAACGAATTGACTCTACCTTTAATACTTTCAACTATCGTTAAAAATAATGTAAGGCGTATATGTGAGTATAAATTAGTTATAGAAAACCGGCAATCTGTTTTCTAGCCCACTCACTTCGATATTATGTGAAATAAAACAATACCACTTTAAACGCGGTTACGTTCATTGAATAGAAGTACTACTAGAAATGATATCGCAGAACATATATAAATTTGTAACTAACTAAAGTAATCCTTTTTATTGCGAAGACTTCTTTTGGGAAGGCTTTGCAATAAAGGCTTATGCTAATCGATAATTAACTAAAATTAATTAACGAAAGGCACGAATGTTATACTTTTTTTTGTCGTTGGAAAAACACGTTTACGCGTACCCTTACCCTTACATACTTACATAAAGGTGAGTACTAGTAGAAATGAAATGATATTTAGTATCGATAAAGTTACTGCACTGACATTATCGATAAAACACCGATAGAGATGTACCATTTCTGTTTCACTTGCGGTCTAAGGCAAAACTATTGAATCTCTGTTAACCAGTGAAAGGTGTAAGTACTTAACACGTGTTGACGGTTCCAGGGCTAGTCACTTATCATCGTCATTATTATAGCTCATGTGCCAAGAGTTCCTCTTTAAATTTCTCTATCGCTCAATGAAGATGCTTTCTCTTGTAACGAAATATTTCATATAAAACATTTTTTATATCTATTTTATATAAAAAAAGTTATAAGTACGGGCAAATCGGCCACCTCATGGTAAGTGGTCGCCACCCTCTATAGATATTAGACCTTAAGAAATATTGACGATCCTTTACATCACCAATGCTCAACCTGTAATTACACTGGCTTACTAACTTTTCAAACCGGAACATATTAACACAAAGCAATACTATTTAACGGTATTTCTAATCAATTGGTGGTACCTTCCCAGGGCTTGCACAAAGCCCTACCACCGAGTACCACATGCGAAGTGGGATTTATTTTATACCTAATAATTTTATTTAGATTTTAGATTTTTAATTTATGTATCTTATCTTCGAAGATGCAGGATAGCATAGTAAGAAAATCTGTCCTCAAGTTCACCTTGACAAACTTTATTTTCCTTGAGAGGAAGACCTCTTTTCCTTGTACAGCTGTGGAACATTTAGGTGATGGTGACAATTAATGATCAACCGCTTCACAACAATTGTGTGTTCCAATTTTATCAGTATTGAAGTTATTGGAGGGTAAGTATTATAAGTTAATAGCTCCCAAGGTTGGTGGCTCATTGGCGATGTAACGGTTAATATTTCTTACATTGCCAATATATATAAGCAGTGGTGACTACATACCAACCTTCCAATCCCAAACCTAGATTTTTTTTATAGAATAGGAAGGCGGACGAGCATATGGGCCATCTGATGGTAAGTGGTCACCAAGGCCCATAGACATTGGCATTGTAAGAAATGTTAACAATCGCATACATCACCAATGCGCCACCAACCTTGGGAACTAAGATGTTATGACCCTTGTGATATAGATATAGTAAATAAAACTAACGAGGAAGTCAACTGAAGATACTCATAATCCAGTACGACATTTAATGGCATTGGCATTGGCGGCTAAAGAGTCATCACCATCAATATTACAGTAATAATATTGTAAAGACAACGAGCAAGACAACGACTGACTTCCCTTATCTGAACATTAGAATACAAGCATGCTCGAATGCACGCTGATAACGTAATAGCTAAAATTACAAACACGTCACGTCAGCGTCGAGACGGACAGACGGTTTGTTTATTTTGGTTCTTATAATATATTGCTGGATTGCGAATTCGGTTTACATTAGATAATTTGTCTGATTATTTTTATAAGCAAGTTCGTGCATTAATCGCGAAATCGTGTACGAATATATCCGACTAAAGTTAAAAATTTGTTTATTGGTTTGTTACTTCATCACGTCTAAAGGAAATTTGACGTAGGAATGTCTGTGATAAGAATATACGTATATAAATTATAGTACTTACTGGTAAATACATATGACGCGGGAGGAGGCGAAGGAAACAGCTGGTTTTTATATAGGTTCAGCTCTAAACTTGTACAAATATATATCGAATAATAATAGTGCTTATTTACTTTATTTATTTAATTTATTCAGAATAATAATAATAATATCCTGGGACATTTTTCACACACGGCCATCTGATCCCAAATTAAGCTTGTACAAAGCTTGTGCTATGGAAACCAGACAACTGATATACTACATATACTACTTTTCTTTTTGTAAATACATACTTATATAGATAATTACACCCAGACTCAGAACAAACAGACATGTTCATGCACACAAATGTCTGTCCTGGGTGGGAATCGAACCCACAACCTTCGGCGTGAAAGGCAAGTATCTACCAACCACGCCAACCGGCTCAATAGTATCTCATGCACTGGTAACTCTTTCCATTACTTAATTAAGTAAAAAATCAACATTAAAAACATCCTCAGACTTCAATCGCATGCCTTTATTCTGTTTTTCATTTAAAAAAAGGCAACGTAACACAAATAACTTTTCCTTTTACAAAAACTTCAAAACAGAAGTTATAAATACAAACAATACTTCACATCAAGGGACATAACAAAACTAATATTTGAAGAAGTTCTACAGATAATTGTAAACTAAGGCAGGCGCTAAGTTCTTTTGACCTACTGACACCAACTGGTTCTTGGAGTTGTTTTTAGAAACTATCTGTTTATTTTTTAGCCAACTATTCAAATAAATCACTCAATATAATTCGAAAGGTATTCTATTTGCATCGATAAATGTATTTTAGAGCACGGATGACGCAGTTGGAATACGTTAATCTTAACCGAAGTTTGTGGGAAGATTTTTGCTAAAACTGCATGTGAAATTCTGTTGATAATCTGGCAACCGGTATTAGCTTATCTTAGATAAGCAAATATATGAATAAGTTCCTAACCTTCTCCAACGGAGAGAACTGCCTTAGCCCAGCAGTGGGATACTCAAGTTACTTTAATGTATTTTATTTATTTGCACTTTATACTTCACACATATCATCACAAATCATCACATTACACATTAAAAGCTATAAAGATGTATCTTTTATTTCATAAGAATAATTTAGATTAAACACTTAAATAAATACACAGAAACCAAAATTAAAATTAACTACTGAATGCTAGCAGTATTTCACCGTTGAATCGTAATTCTAAATGTTACCAATGGATGCAATAAGTTTATTTATTGTATTATATGTTGTAAAGTTAAGTATGTATGTAAAGTTTTTGCTCCATTACTTTGAGCCCCAAGGTCCTCTGGTACAAAAACAGTCAAGAAAAAAATCGTAAAGACACCGTCACGCATGATGAATTAAGAACATCAACAATATGCGAAGTGATAGGTTTTGAACTAAGGCTTCGTCCATCATTGACTAGTAGTCTCAGTCTGGGATTAAACAGTTAATAACCACATAGCAAAACGGTGTCGAATTTCGATGCGCCTGCGCTCCGATTTCCACATGAGCGGACCACCGGGACGGTAGCGCGATCGTATCTGATAGGTGAACATGAACTGCGAATGACCCCTGATACGACGTGATGGACATTCGTCTATCAATCTGTGATGAGCCAACGAAGTGTGAAGAAACGTCAAAATTTATCACTATTATATTGTTTTAATATTTTTTCTTAATGGGCCGATATGGCTTAAATTATAGAACATGTGGATCTTAAACGAAGATCGCAGGTTCGAATTCACGTATGCGTGATTTTTCACATAATTATTTGTGTTTATAATAATTCATATCGTGAAAGTCATCGTGACGAAAACATTTTCGAATTGTTCTTTAGTAAACAACGAACACACGTCATCAATTGTCTCATAAACAAATATTGTTCTAACAAACTAAATGACATATTTTTCCTACTATGTCAAATTACGATAATAGCTAATGAGCTGTTGTCCAAACCGCTCCAAATTAAAGTGAAACATTTAGAAATAGTTGAAAGATTCACGCCATTTAAATATGAATTTTAAATGATATATATTAAAACTCAATTTGTATTTGTCACATTCAGTCTACAGGTGTCATTAAAATACATTTTTATAGAATAATACATGTTTACAACGTATTACCTCAAGCGATGACGACTATCCGGCCATATGGCGTTATGTCATGCGCGTGGGCACGATAGCCGATACTCGGAACCGCTTAGTGTGTGTGCACCTTATATCACGTTTAGCAAAAGTATTTATAAACTGAATGAAACGCGAATATAATTATCAGTGTCAATATTGAGACGTCGACGGCTTATTAGGCATCAATTTTTAGCATTTATTATAAAAAATGTTATGTAAAGAGAAGAACGAAATATGTCTTAAGGAAATTAAGTAACCAAAATAATGATTTACATTAAGTACTTAAATAAATGATTAGAAAATAATCAAAAAAGCCGAGATGGCCCAATGGTTAGAATGCGTAAATCTTAACCGATGATCATGGGCTTAAACCCGGACCAGAACTACTTCATGTGCTTAATTTGTGTTTATAATTCATCGTGCTTGACTGTGAAGTCAAACATCTTGAGGAAACTTATATGTGCCTAATTTCACTGAAATTCTACATGTCTATTCCACCAACCCGCATTGGAGTAGCGTGGTGGGATAAGCTTTAAAACTTCTCTGCAAAAAGGAAAGGAAGCTTTAGCATTGGGACATCCACAGGCTGTTACTGTACTATTACTACTTAAGTATATACAGGTCTGAACTAAACAGAATGCAAATCAAAATTTCCTCGTTGAATCGTAATTCCGTGTCTGAGTGTAAAGTGACCGACATTGGAGGCAATAATACGGATTATTTTACTTCAATGTCAAATTGTTTCAAGATCAAACAGAATTTTAGATCTTGTTTTTGTATCGATGCAAGCATTACATGTAGGCCTTTACTTTATTACTTAATTCAATGCCTACTATAAATCCATATAAGTTATTGATAGAGCTAATGAATGGCGTGACGTATCCGCCCCCGTACTACCCGCCATATGGTCCATTGATACCTACGCTAGCGTTATAGATACATCCTTACATAATCGAATCAGGCATTATAAATTTGTAGAGCAAAACTAGCAACTTCCATTTACAAACATGGTCTTATAATTTAACTGCCTCTCCTCTCTTCCTATATTTAAAGGAGAAATTATCTCACTATGGACCTGTGACAGAATTTCATCAGACACACACAGGATTTCTCACAATGTTCTTTTGCTCCGCTGAACACGAGAAGAATAATAAAAACAAAATAAACAATTGAAAATTCAAAATGTTCGGTTAAGGTCTTTTTAACCGCTGGGCACCTTGGCTCATTATTGTTGTAAAACTTCTCGTTTATTTAATACGTTCACAAATCTCTAAACCAATCAAGGTTTTAATCAAACTTAGTGATAAATGTTCAATAACTCTGAGTCGTCACAGAAAACATACCAAATAATAAAATAATTTATCCATACGTTTTGAAAATATTACAAAGAAAACTTTTAACAAATATGAGTCATATTTTAACAATAAATGAAAATTTCTTGCAAAACGATTAGTAATCGATTAGTCATATTTATTTCGTCACTGCGTACACTTAAGATGAATACAGTTTTCAAGAAATTCGTCATAAACGTGACCTCTAAAAGCTCAATACTAGCCAGTGTGTTTGCATCATAGCTCGGAATATAATTGAATATGCAAAGTTACTGATAAAACACACCACCAACAAGTTTATTTAATCAATTAAGCAGCATATTTAATATTTAGTGCGTTATTATACGCTCGCCGCACATACGCACGCATATGTACACGCACACGCTTGCACGCATGCGCGCACGCACAGCATTCCTTTTCGCATGTTCTAATGTGAATATAACATCTTATAAAATAATAATAATATCCTGGGACATTATTCACACACGGCCATCTGGTCCCAAATTAAGCAGAGCTTGTGCTATGGAAACCAGACAACTGATATACTACATACACTACTTTCCTTTTGTAAATACATACTTATATAGATAATTACACCCAGACTCCGGACAAACAGACATGTTTATGCACGCATATGTCTGTCGTGTGTCAAATAACGGTATCCACAGCAAATTCCCTCCTAATATTTATATTTAAATGACAAAATCGTATTAACCCCAAAACGTAACGTATTAACGTGAAACCCCAGCACTTGCGTGACTGCCGACCGGTAACCAAGGGAAAAACTTCTGTCCCCTCATAGGACGTAAAATTAACCCTCCGTTAAAACGAATAAATATTCAAATTAAATCTATGCATTTTTTCTTTTTATTTTTGATATAAATCCTTTTTTTTTACAATTCCTTATGTCATATTTTTCCAAATTTAAATTATTATTAAAATTAATGATATATATGAATAATGATTTACCTTTTTTAAATGTCAAACCGTTCGTTTTATTGCATTTCCTAGTAATAGATAAAGTGCTTAATTTTTATGACAGATGTAATAATATGTTATAAAATGTAACTTAAATATAATCACATCAACTATAACAAAAATTTAATTAATTTAAAATATTCATAAACGAACTAACTTTGGCTGTAACTAAAATGGTCACAGCTTGTAATTTATTTTATTCAAAAAGTATTATAATTTGTCCTCATTTAGTCTATAACTGTTACGAGGAATGTCTGTAATTACAAATCACGTTGAGATATTAATATATATTTTAGTAATTAGTATAAGCGATAATAAATAAGAGCCAAAATATAATTTTAATTCCTTACTTCGTGATGATGACAAATATTTTTTAAAGTAACTTATAAAGGAAGATAAATATTTTATCATAAATGTTATCTTCACATAATAACAATAATACAATTTTATCGTAAATAATTATAAACACTTATCCTTAATTAATATTTGTAAATATATAACCATTCGTCAAGTTCAAGATATATTTATAATATATAAATTAAAAAAAAAACAATTTTCTTAATTCAATTACAAATACATTTATATAAACACATTCAACATATCTACTATAAATAAATGATAAAGTTACAGTAATTGAAAACAGGTCTCTGAGGTCTTACCCTCTATACGAGTGATAATATTGACTTTTAGATAATATGTAGTCTAGAATCATATGAGTATATAATAATAATAAAATCCTAGGACATTATTCACACACGGCCATCTGAACCCAAACTAAGCAGAGCTCGTACTATGAAAACCAGACAACTTATATACTACATATACTACCTTTAATAAGATAATTACACCCAGACTCAGGACGAATATGTTCATGCACACAAATGTCTGTCCTGGGTGGGAATCGAACGCACAACCTACGGCGTGAAAAGCAAGTATCTACCAACCACCAACCATTACATATATAATTTAATCATACTATAAATGAATCATGTCTGTATGTAAAATATACTTCAAACATAATTTTAAAATGCGAGACGATGTACGTCATGCACCTCCTTACATAGTCCGTGTGTCTTCTAAGGTATCTTGTGCCAGTAGATACTCTGCGTCACTATTTAAAGAGTATATATTTTTCTACTGGTTATTCCTCGTTGTACATCTACAGGTTACCTAACATGACGATTAAAAGTGCTTAATAAGATCCTACTTGAACAAGGAATATTTTAATTTTGCATTAAAATTAATATGTTAAAATGCAGGATTCCAGTTTGTTAACATTGGTTTCGACCTTCGAAACATTTTCAGTATATATTCTTATGTTTGTAATGTTAATCACTTACTATATCAATACACAAAAAGTACTTGCTAATGTTTTATATAATCTTATAATGTATTAATGTTGTGTGCATAAATAACTGTTATATTGTTGTTCTATGTAATGTTAGTCATTATTAAATATTATTTTAGTACAGGCGGACAAACATCCGTTGGATAAAGATCCTCAAACCACAGGACGGTTGTGAGATGTCTCAAGTATGTATATGTGTATGTATGTATGTATGTGTGTATGTATGTTTGTACGTATGTATTGTCATCCATGTTTTACTTATAATCATAAGAATAGTTACTATATTTCAGAGTGCAGGCCCATCTGGGTAGGTACACTTATCGCATATTCTACCACCAAATAGCAATACTCAGTATGGTTGCGTTCCAAGGGTGAGAGGACTAGTGAATCTTCAGGCACGAGGGACACATGTTAGTACCCAAGGATCGAATGGTTGATATTACTTGCGTTGCTAATGTCTATGGAAGCTTGTTACTACTTACCATCTGGTAGTCCATTTGCCTATCCGCCTACCTATATTATATAAAAAAAAGTTACCCGAGCGGTGCTGGCACGGTGTTGGTACGGGTTATGTGGAGCCTCTATTGCTGAGTTTCAGTTAGAAGGGTGAACATACAAATTAAATAACATCATAGATTTAACTAATTGATGGTGTTAAGTGTGTCTTATAGTTCTTCCAGAGATATTGTCTATGATAGAAGGTGAACACTTACAATGATGTGTCCCATTATTAAAATAATTAAAACAATATATTCATTGTTAATACATAGTAAAATTAATTAATTAATTAATTTAAAAAAAAACTAGGATCATTAATATCAAAGAACCGTTCAAAGAGTAACAATAATACTTAAAGCACGATTGTGTTTAAATAACAATTAATTTTCAATTTATGGTGCTTCCGTCACGTCACATCCGTGGCTGCATGCGCATGCGCATATAAATGCTAGCACTCTGGCGCCATCTGGCGACCGACGCGGGATTGTGTCCGGCCAATTGTTTTTTAAATGTCACTAGATATTGACTGACGGATATTAGGTGTCTTGCTTGCAAGCGGACACGCATTGTGGTCTGCGAATTTTAAATGTAGATATTAAAGTGTGAAACGAACTTACGCAAATCGATATACGCATAGTGGGTTCGCAACGCAGCTCAGAATTATAAAAGTTTTCTTTGAATAATACAAGAACGAATTTCTCTGATGATATTTACTAGCAGTAATAATAATAACTGGTAAAAGTACAAAGATGATAAAATTTTATTCAAATAAAAAAAAAAATATCGTATGATTAAGCTTTATTACACAGTATTATTTCATTAAATCGATTTATTCCGATATAAGAATATATTTTTAAACAATCTTATAGCGTGATTCAGAGTGAATGACAAAGAATCGATGACGGTGTAAATGAATGAGTATATAATACACCCACACACTCACATCTCACCTGCCTCACCTTGACTCATCGCGTATGTCACCATAACCTCTAAGCGTGATGCCGTAACTAAAAGTACGTCCGCTCTTTGGAAATATTGTATCAATCGACCGAGTCACACTTAATAACAACATAAAAATGTACCGTAAATAAAAAAGTAGCTTATAATCTTTCATCGTCTAATAAAAGAAAAGTATTCTGCAAGGCTTTCATGGATTGCAGCAACAAAGAAAAATCTTATTAGCATTGAATGCTAATAAGATTTTTCTTTCAATAATTTTGATCATACCGAAATATTAATTTTAGTGTGAGAATAATAAACATGGTTTTTACTTATAAAATCGAATAAAATCCAGACTTTCTCCTCAACTGAAGCCAGAGGTACCATAGAAACTTTTGTCCAGCGGTGGGATATTACTAACATTCCTTAAAATTAAGTGTTTTTTTTACTAATATTATTTTATATAATATAGAAGTTTATGTAATAAACGACTTACTCATGTCAATAAAATCTTTTAGATAAAGCTCAATTTGGAGATCACAGACTTTCATATTTAAATAAATAAATTGAAATAAATATATTTAAAAAAAATGTTACATAAAATTGATCTCGTTTCGAATAATATAAAAAATATATTTTAATTATTAATGTTTTTAATTACTGTATATCATTTAAATCTCCATAAAAATGTATGACGAAATCGTGATTCAAAAGTTGAACAAAGACGAAAGTTCTAAATAAATGGCTCATAAAAAAAAACAAGTCGAACAACTGATCTTTTCCAGTGAAAGTAATATCCAGGGCAATATTGCGAAAGCGCTATCGATTTTAATAATCCTTTTTAAAGTGACAGGTTATATATATCTGTGACAGACAAAATTGGATAATGCCGTTAAGATAACTGCATACTAATCCAAGCTACGAATTGAACCTTATACATGTGTGTATACATTTTATTTATTACTGGCAGCCCCGGTCGTAGGCTTAATAAAAAAGAACATTATGGTTTTAAATTTAGAATAAATAAGTCCTAACTAGTCCGCAAAAAATCTTACCCTTCCGGTTTGAAATGACTAATTCAACAACAAACACAAAATCGCTATTATCAGAATTTTTTTAAATTAAAAAATAACTACTCTATGTATTTGCTAGAAACGATTTTTACAGCAAAGATAAAGAATAAATCACATGGTGTTAAATATTTATTCGTTTGGCAGAAACTATTTTAAGGTAACTTTAAACAATTTTATACATGTTCTTAGAATAATAAAAATCAAAATATAAAACATTTGTATTTCTGCGTTTTATTATAAAATAAATTAATTAACAGATTTGTCGATGTGAAGGGTAACTGTATAAGGTTGATCCTGTCCAAAGATCTGGTCCAGTATGCAAATAAAGGGCCCAATCAATAACAATAATTGATTTGTCTGAAAAAATATTCTCAAAAGCAACCTAGAGCCGTGAAGTTAGCATTGACCTACGCCTGGTCTCTACCATCATGTTAAGTTGCCGTCCCATCAGATTATAAGTGTTGGAGAGTGCCCTTGTGTTACATATTTCCGTTCTTAGGTAGGAGTCTCCAAAATCGGTTACGAATATTATACAATAAATTTAATAATTAAAAATATTATTAAGAATATTTATAACAAGAAAATATTACAACGAAATTCAATAATGTTTCTTAGTATTCATTTGACTTTTTTTAACTTTAAAACACTATATTGAATAAATCTGTTACGAAAAATTAATTGATAGTTTTACTATTTGCCACTTTGCTGTTGTTTTCAATGTGAAAAGTTTTGTGACGAAACGAACCGTCATAATGTCAAATATAAGTAAATAGGACAAACAGTAATTTTTAACTGTGTAAATTTCGTAATTATATGTTTAAAATTAACTTAAAAATACCCACCTATTAAGATTATTAACACTTACTAACTACTTAAACATAGTACTTAAGATGGAATGGCGAATTTAATTGCACACATTATGTAACCTCTGTTCCCAAGCAAGTGACCATAATATCTCTTATTGAGAATAAATGTCTTTAAACCTATAAATCTTTATTTAAATCGAACAAATGGAGGCAAAAACTAGTTACCGATAGTATCTTGTTATGTGATAGTATAACAAATATCAATATTAATTTTCTTAAGTGGAAATAATGTGTTTCCGTCAGCGCAGCCTCCGACATTCAATGCGATTGTTTGTTTAGAGAAACTAAGATAAATCGTCTTTATCAGACCAATACCAATGGACTTCATATTATTTGTTTAAAGCGAATTATAATTTGTCATAAATACTGTCTACAATATTCATATATATGTTATATATCATAACAGTAGTAAAAATGAAATAAAATATACAAATCGGGATTATTAAAGTAATGACGATTACCTTTTCTGAAAAGATAATACATAATCAGCCTCTGCTGTTAAATGGTGGTTAGAACGCGTGAATCTTAACTGATGATCGTGGGTTCAAACCCGGGCAAGCACCACTGAATTTTCATGTGCTTAATTTGTGAAGGAAAACATCGTGAGGAAACCTGCATGTGTCTAATTTCATTGAAATTATGCCACATGTGTATTTTACCAACTAGAAATGGAGCAGCGTGGTGGAATAAGTTCCAAACTTTCTCCTCAAAAAGGAAAGGAGGCCTTAGCCCAGCAGTGGGACATTAACAGGCTGTTACTGTACTGTTCTATATATATAACAGCAGAGGCTGGCTTCTTTTTCTGAATTAAAACGTTAATCGTTGATCCACACACGAAGCAGCTTTACGGGCATCATACGTTTGTTCCATGTATTTGTACAAAACATGAGTATTATATTTTCTCAAAAATCTGCTAAAACATATAAAATTAGATAAAATTTTTTCAACAGTCAATATTTTTACAAATGCTTTAATGGTTCTTTAGCTCTTAGACTAGCGGCTAAACTAAAGGCGTCGGCTGGTTTATCTATAGCAATAGCACAAGGCGATCAAAATTAAAGCCGCGTTTTATAATATACAATGACTGAACAGTTGAAGCTAAAATTACGAAAAATATCGTACAAAATTCGATAGAAATTGTACATACTTGACTTGATATATATTTTTATATCACCAATTTATATGTAAATAACGTATTTAACCTAAATTTCTTATATAATAAATTGAACTATTATTCATCAAGAACGTAAAACGAAAATACAGACAATAAGCAGGATCACCTTGCAGTGATATCATTTCGAGCTTAATCTTGCGCATGCGCATTTAGGTCAGGGAGACTGATTTGCGTAAGCGTTCCGAGAATTACTACCTCAACGAATGTGTAGGGAAAATTCTACATTGTTTTCTTACTTCGATCGTTATAAAGAAATGGGTTTTATTAATTTTATTAGAAATTTAATGACGTAACGTTTGACCAATGATAAATTAAAAAATGCTGTGTCTTCTTCCTTCAAACGTCAAATCAATAATGACAGAAAGAGCGAAATCGATGTTTATCTAAACAGCAAGCAAAGCTTATAAGTAAGGCCGTTCATTATTATATTTTAACTAATATTCTTGGCATGTTACCAAATTAACTTTTGTATATCTGAATGAGGAATTTCAAATATCATCAATTCGATCGTTATAAATTATGTTACGTAAGTATTCTATTATAATTTTATTTGCGCAGAATTGTAATTTGATATGGGGCAGTAACCCTAACCGCTGTTGCTAACAGAAAATGTACTTACAAATCCGACCAAGCAATTTTAAAATATTTTGACATACACAGACTTCGTAATACGAATTTAACGAGGTCAAAAAACTTGTCTAAAATAATAAATAAGAAGTTTTTATAATGTACTTAAATATCTAGAATGAAAAATAATTGCTATTACTAATCGCAAGAATTATTGAAAACTCGTATCCCGTTACAAAAATCTCAATCAAATAAAAAATACTCGATAAACACACGGACGTATAGTTTTATTTTATAATGCATTTCATGATAAAACAACAAATGTCAAGGCTGAGAGCGTATCAAATTTAATTTGAGAATTGTTATTACTATGTAGCGGGCTGATAAGAAACATGCGCCCACGCAGATCGCTAAACAACCGCATTATAAATAGCCTCTTGCTACGCTTGCATCACTACATATTCGACAGACATTAAGCAGTACATTAAGATGTGTGGAATTATTATAAATATAACTAGTTTTGTTTATAAACCAACAACGATATGCCTTATATTGCATTTTAAAATCAATCTATGCTTTGCATTATTTTTAATAATAATAATATCATGGAACATTATTCACACACGGCCATCTGATCCCAAACTAAGCAGAGCTTGTACTATGGAAACCAGACATCTGATACACTACATGTACTACTTTTCTTTTGTAAATACATACTTATATAGATAATTACACCCAGATTTAAGACAAACAGACACGTTCATGTCTGTCCTTGGTGGGAATCGAACCCAGAGCCTTCGCCGAGAAAGGCAAGTATCTACCAACCACGCCAACCGGCCAACAAATAAAATTAAATAGTTATAATGTAAAGTAATCTGCAAATGTCCCACTGCTGCATTAATGCTCTCGTCTTTGTGGGGATTTGGCTTTGGGTTAGAAGGCTTCAATGTGCGTGGCAAATGGACACACATGTTACAAGTTTTCATCCGCAACAAGCAAGTTTCCTGACAACACAAATTATAAACACAAATTGAGCACATAAGAATTCAGAGGTGCTTGCCTGAGTCTGAATCCGCAATGATCAGTTACGAATAACGAGTTGTAACCACGAGCCCATTACTTAGGTACACGAAGGAAATTTAAAAAACTGCCATCGATATGTGAGAAAAGATAAAAGAAAACTAACTATCGGTATGGTTATAAATTACTCGTTGAGATGGATTTCATACACGATGTATGGTATAAAGTATAACATAATAGTTGATATGCCGCAGCGTCTACAGTCAAAATACAACAACACAGTAACACTGTAACAGTGTTACTGGTGGTAGGGCTTCGAGCAAGCTCGTCTAGGTAAGTACCACCCACTCATCAGATATTCTACCGTAAAACAGTGGTACTTTGTGTTGTTGTGAGTGAGCCAGTGTAATTACAGGTACAAGGGACATAACATCTTAGTTCCTAAGGTTGGTGGCGCATTGGCGACGTAAGCAATGGTTAACATTTCTTACAATGGCAATGTCTATGGGCGTCGGTGACCACTTACCATCAGGTTACTCGTCCGCTTTCCTATAGTATAAAAAAAACACTTCACCATTCAATCGATCTTTGTTTCTAAGTTTAATCTAAAAAAAAAACTCATAGGAACAATCATTTTATACACGACATAGATTAAATAAATATATTTAAATATTTAAAGGTTAAATTTATTATCTTTGCGCTTTTGCCAATTAGCGAGAGAACATTCAAGTTCAAAGTCATATTCAAATTGTTGTTAATGAGTACAATAACGGCGGCTGTTAGAGCATTCAATGGCATTTTAATATTGTAGCGTTGTAATAATTATGATACTATTCGGGTTTTAGGAACTCTAGTCACAGGTCAGTTTTACTAAATATAATATTTTTATATCGTATTAGATCTTAAAGGATTTAAAGGCACTTTTAAGTTTTATTTACATATATACTATAATATTTTATTTATACTATTGTTTTTAAGTTTTGTAAAAGCTCGCAAAATTTAGACGGCTAGAAGATTCCTTCTGCTGGATTAATAATTAAAATCGTGTTTAGAACGCTTCGGAGGTTAGTCTATCAAGCTAATTTATAGCGGGTTAACTTGCAATGTGGCTTACATAACAATACATAATGGTATTGTATCACACACTAATAAAATATATAAAGCTGCAAAATCTTACAAATGGTTTTGGATAAATGGTAATTTAATAATAGAAAATAATATCTTAACATTTCTGATTTCCTTATAAACACACACAAGAAAGATTATTTACAATGTGATTAGTAAATTTATTACAAAATCAGACATGCAGTTGCCGTAAGTAAAGCTAGCAACTCGTGAGGTCGTCCGCGAGCGCCATATTGGTAATGAGGTCACGGGTACTGCGCCGGCGCAGACGTGCGCCTACATTTACACCGCAGGATTACTTTCTACATTTTTTTTATAAACTATTATTTTGTAGTATTTTTAATAGCACTTTCGTTGCCTTGTATTTCCCAGGATAAAATATTTATTATATATATTATCTATGCAAAAACATGTCGATAAGCCATCCTGACACTTAGATAAAGGAAATTAAAACCAACAGACAAATTTTATTTTTTTTCTATCATACAACAGGGTTAAACCATAAATAATTTGTTCCATAAGCTATCACATTTCTATTGCCATTTACTATAGTTCGTTTAGTTTCGAGTTATTATAAATAATGACACAACAGTAACAAATGAATTACTAATATTTTTTAATTAACAAGAGACGCATTCTTCAACGACTACGAAAACATCATTAAAAACTCATACTTATCCAATAAATCATATTTAGTTTGGTGTCTTATTAAGTTATTTCCTAATCATGATGTAATGCCGAGTGTAATATGACAAATCGATTTCTTGTTATTTCTAATTACAAATAAGTCATAAAGAGGTGGTAAGTAAGATTGTATACGCAGTCGTTTATATCAAGTACCTTTTCAGATTGTACTCAATATAATGTAATTATGAATAATATTTCTTAAAAATAAAATAAAAACAGCGTGATTCTGACACATGCATACAAAACTAACTGGTTTTTTTTTGCACAAAAAACTTAGGTGAACTGTCATTGTGTTTGTTCATTAACGTAGGTACCTATTAGGTATTTATCCTCCTTCGTCGCGTGTCTTGTTTCCACATTTATAAATACCCTTTTTACCAAATGTAGTCTCTAACTTTAGGCTCAATATGAGTTCCAAATTTAAGCAAAAGCTAATTACATGCGTGACAGTTATTGTAATAATCATTATCGGTTTCCTGGTGCCTATTTATCGAAGTCTATTTGGTATCACTATATAAATGTGCAAAGTAAATTTTTAAATTAATTCAAAATATTGAATATTTTTTAAAGATATAATAAACACTAAAATTATTTATCATCATATTTGATACCCTGTCCGCTATTGGCCAATACCGCCATACTCAATGGGGACTAGCCAAATCTCCTGCGTGTTTATTGATTATTTATTTGTTTATAATATATTAAAAAAATGTGTACGCAAACACATATACACTTCTATTCCCTTTTCCTCAACCGATACGATCGTGCAGAACCGTCGTCACCTGATGGTAAGTGTTCACCACCGCCCATTGACATCGGCGCTGTAAGAAATATTGACTGTTCGTTGGGAACTAACATGTTATGTCCCTCGTGCCTGGAATTGCACTGAACACAACAATACTAAGTATTGCTACTTAGATTTAAAGTGCTTTTCTAGAACCGGAATACACACACTGCCGTCTTTTCCCGTTCCCGGGCTGCTCCAATTTATTGACACAAAAACATCATCATCGTAATAATTATAGAATATCAAAAGACACGAACTCCAATTAAAACTGAACTCATTGAGGGATTTAATAAATATGTCAAAACAAATGAAAAATGAGTTCTCATTTCTCTCGCGTCCGAGATATCATTTAAAATTTATTTTTACTTCACGTACGAAATTAAAGAAACCATTAATCACTTTACACGGCAATAATTTAAAGAGACCGTAAGATAGCGATGTCGTGGGTTATCCTTATCAAGAGGTATGCACAACGACGCATAAGATAACATTTTATTTCGGAATATTTTTGCGACTACCACATACAATTATATATACAAATACTGTTACAAAACCGTTTGAGCTATTCGGCTGTTTTTAAAACTATGATCATGTTTTTTGTCCATTGTTAAACATCTTTGTTTTTTAATAAAAAGTCCTTGAGCCACCGATTTAAATTTGAAAATTAAACACTATTTGGTATAGTATAAGAAAGGAAAAGTAGATTATCTTTGTATCCTGTATATAACACTCGGTATTAAAGAAGCGTGTTTAGAAAAAAAATAATAAACTTATCTACTAATTAAAAAAATGTGCTCTATTATTACTAATGTAATAACTCTATTATTTCCACCAATAAAAGCGTTCGTAAAGCGTAATTACAAGTCAATCTTAATATCCTATGTACACGCTAACGTCACTGACAGCGTATGATAACATTGTTTTGACAAAAGGATAATTTTGACGATCCGGAGGGACAACGACCCCTGATAAGGAAGATTAGAAAGTTATTTGTACATCAATATCATAATTAACTAAGTATTATTTGAAGTTAATATATTAGTCTAATACAATTTACGTCATTCATATTGAATTGAGGGGAAAGGGGAGATAAAGATGTTCTTTTGTTTCAGTTTTTAATCGCCTTGAGCAAAGCAGTGTAAAAACACATGCGCAAAATTTAAAAACTTTACATGTGTTGAATGAAATTCTGCCACATGCGATTTTACCAACTTGCATCAGGGCAGTGTGCTGGACATGAATACTAAAACTTGCTCTTTAAAAGGAAATATATCTTTGTCCAGTAGTGAGACATTAACACTGCTTTTTTTCTAAAGCATATTCTTAAAAATATTATCTGAAACAGTAAGGCAGTGCTTAAACATGTCACTGATAAAAACTATCATAATATATCAGTTTAAATTTCCAATACATTTTAAAATGGAATTATAATTACGATTATTTTCAATGGAAAAAAACATTACACCACATTTGAATCGCTAAGTAAGACCAAGCATAAATCACACAACACTCTTAAACCTACATTTGGACAGTTCGACATCAATAAATGATCGATAAAAAACCCATCTGACCGCAGCCGTAAACGTCCAAAGTCATTACTTATCTTTACCATTAATAGCATGAACGGACTTGCTTCATAGACTAAGCGACTAATGACACGTCGACGGATTCAAATGTTATTTACAACTTATACGTAATGTAAACGAAACCAATCATAAATCAAGCGAGAAGCGACGTCTCACCCTTACAAACAAAAATAGCCCCGTTCAAGAGTGAATTAAGTAAAAAAAAGTTAAAAAGGGCGCGACGTCGGCGCGCGCGCATGTGCTGAACATGTGACGCCTGCCATGTTTCCGGTTCCAGAATCGAAATTTTTGCGTCCCATTGTCTGGACTTATGGGGGTGTCAATTTTAAACGATGAAAAACAAAGCTTTGACCATAAACGTTACTACCGTGAAATGAACTTTAAAAAATCGAACTTGTGTATGATATTCTTAGAAATATAAATGTTTAGCTTTATTATTATTTATATTATATATATTAAAATTCATTGGATCATATAACGGAGTTAATTAGATCATTACACGGAGCTACTGGTGTTTGATATGAAATCAATATTCAATTATGTTTTTTGCACCTTTAATAAAATACATTAATCATATCGTTTGTTTTATGAAACGTAAAAATAACAGAATTTATTACAAATCATTATAAAATGTCTTATCTAATTGATATCTATATTAACTTATTACATTTAATTCATGAATTAATAATTTTTATTCATATATTCTATAACTAAAACTAAAATGAAAACAAAATATGCATTACAAATTTTTAGAAAAAACACGCCGTCTGTGACCTTGTATTTAAGACGCTGGCACTATTGCACTATTAATTAATTATCTTAATATTTTTATGAATGTATATAATTTCAAATATATACATAATAAATAAAACAACAAGGCTAAATATTTGTAAATATCTATATTTTATAATGTGATAGAGCTTCGTCGCAAATATAAGTCATCATTACCATTCGCTCTTGAACTATTTATAATAAATATAAATAATAATAACGATTATAAATTAAGTGAAACTAATAAAGAAAATCATAAAGGTTTGACGTCATTAGTGGCAAAGAATACTCTCTAATAAGGAAGGATTTCGAGATAATGCCACCGCTGCTTCACTGTGGACATGTGCAGTTTTCTCAACTATCCAGTACAAAATATAAAATAAAATTAAAAAATCATTTATCATGTTTTTACACCATTTATAAACAGCGATACTTAGTACTGTTGTGTTCCAGTATGAAGGGTGAGTTAGTCAGTACAACTACAGACAGAGGACATGACGACTTTCGTCCCAAGGCTGGTGGCGCATTCGAAAATGGTTAATATTTCTTACGGCACCAATGTCCATAGAGACCACTTACCATTAGGTGGCCTATTTGCCCGTCCTATGTACCTATGTTAAATGTTTAAAAATATACATTTTCTAATAACGTATTAGGAACAATTTGTAAACTTTTTATCCAGGTATTAAATGATTCCCTGGACGCAGTCTTGTTACTGTGCTGATATAGAAGTATATAACGAAAATCTACGTTAAATTAGTCTCAGGCACATTTGATACTAAATATATAATGTAAATGTATTTGTACACTTGTAGAACTTATAACACAATTGAATATAATTATACAATTGTCGTAGGTACGAGTATGTCACGACTTTCGGCTTCGTTATAACTTGTAAATGTAGAAACTTGCTAGAATTGTAATGAGATAAAATTATTTAATAGGTGTTTAAATACCTATGTTATACCTACGTCACATACGTCGAAGGTCAACATAGCAAATCAAATCAAATGTAAGACTCGCTTTAATGTAAAACTTATCGTTTTAACTCGTTTCATAAAGAATCCTTTAACGAGACGAAAGGATAAGAAAGTCGTGTAGATGCTCAAATTAAAACATATTTAAACTGGGGCATTTTCCTCTTAACAAAATTTAAAAAAATACCATAAAATTATTCCTCATAATAAAATCAGAACAAATAGACCGATATAAGTTGCTTATTTTAATTTAAAAGATTAACATTAAAAAGTTTTTTGAAGTATACGGATATTAATATTATACTTAATTCGCCCATTAAGCTGCTAATGTTTAGTTTATTATATAAATTAATTTTAAAGCTATGTTGTGCAAAATATCAGGCTACGCTCTCACGTCACTACGGTAGCGTTGATACAAAATGTCACAGTGACTTTTGGTAGTTCGTCGAACCCTCAACTGTGCTGTACTGTGTGTGCTAAATAGTTATAATAAAGCTGATTAAATAGTAGCGACGCTATTCAAATAGTCTTGCTTGCATACTAAATGACTTGACCTGTCTTTTAAATGGAAAATATTTTATTATTTATGCTACATTCCGCTTTTGTTAGTACAACAATTTGTATGAATTTTTTTGTACTTACCATAGACAAGTGAGAGAGAAGGTATAAAATCTGATTATTTTATTATAATATTAATATTTTTAAAATACCAAAGTAACATTTATAATAATGTGCTTTTTGCTGATTCAAATTGGAACTTAATTTTTAAATACGATTTTGTTTTATAACACCGACATTAGCAATATGTAAGCCCATAGGTATTTTGTTCAGTTTTTTCGTATTACCAAATAGAACTCGTGCAAGCAATCTTTTAAGGCGTTACACATTTTTTAAGTTCATTAGATGCCTTTAAATATTATTGTTGTATGTACTAAAGAACAAATTTTATATTTAATTTATGTCTTCAGAGAATTTTTAACAAGATGATAAATCTAAGGAAATAATTAACAAAGGTAACCTTGACAACATAATCTTAGATCAATAGAGACTATTGGTCTTAGAAATATAGATATCATTTATTGGTCTAAGATCATAATATAAACATCATTAGTTATAAACGGACCAGTCGTCGAATGAGGCCTGTCTGATGAACCGAGACGAGGAACATCAAAGGAACACTGTCGCCAATCTTGAATATCAATTATGATGAACCCGATTACAAACCTTGTGGCTTGTTCCTTCTCGCCTAACATGCATATTACAGATGCAATTTTCGATCATACCTCAATAATTAAAATCCGTGTACACGATTCTGGTCCCTACGTTTTGGTGTTAAAAATTGCTTTCGTATAAATCATTAGTGATGATAAGTCTGGCAAGTGGTGTGCTGCCTGCGATTCAATTGAAAGCGTGCTAAAAATCGCACTTATGAACTTCTTGGACGATGATGTCATATTGAGATAAAACTCCGACACCGTCGGCGCACAACCTTCACAATTACCATTTATATTTCCACGTTGAGAATAAAACGTTAAATTTTAACGTCAAGGATTTATGTACTCTTAAATAATGTTATGGTTTTATTTTCTCGCGTCTTCCGCTACAATGGAACGAAAAGCAGTCAGTGAATCATTGAGAAGAATGTTATAGTTTTCTTAGTAGAGCGATTCTTTTCTGCTAAGGTAAGGTTATAGACCAATTATCTAATGGTTTTAAAATTGCTTTAATAATTATCTTTTAAGGTATTACTTGATAAATAAACTTATAAATATTTTAGGATTACTTTTTTTTGTATTCAATAACATTCAAAATATGCGAAAATAAAAAGTTTTTTTCTAATAAATTAATATTTAAAAAAATACTTACATTTTTCTATCTCCGTCGACATGTGACTGAACGGTAAATCCAAACATAGATTGATAATTTCCTGTATAAACTACCCTCGAAGGGATGTCCACATTGAACCCTAGGGCGCCCGCCCAAGCGCATAGAAAAACGCACAAAAATAAAGCCATTTTTAAAAAATATAAAAAAAAACACGTGAGTCACAGCACTACACAAGAAAAATATATAGCACACTATACTTAATTATTTAAATAAATTATATAATTCGTCCTCATGATTCGTTTCGACTACGAGTTCGTGATCGTAAATATATTGTGACCGACGACGCGTGCACCACATACGGCAGTCGGCACAAAACTGACGCAAGGCCGCGCGAGCAAGACTCGCGAGTGAGGTAATCCCGTAGAAAATAAGTTCGGAAAATGTTTCACGTACGATGGCCGACGTTTCGCGCGTTTTTTCTTAGAAGATGAGTGTATGTTTTGATACGTGATTATTTTCGGTGACGACTATTTGACGCAGTTCTCAATGTGTCCGACCTTGCATTGTCACGTTCACTTAATTACAATGAATTTGTTATTATTTATTATACTTAGAAAATAAAACGATTAATAAAGGACAAAACCTTGGATATATTTATGAATTTATGAGGTCATTTGTTAAAACTATTTAGTGTCTTATGTATCGGTAATTGCAAAAGCTTTAGATAAGAAAAAAGAAGTTCATTCAATATACACTGATTTCAGAAAAGCGTTTGATGTTGTCAACCACAGGATATTATTCCTGTTCCTTATTGAGATGGGTTGAGTCTTATCTACAAAAACGGTCACAATTAGTTAATATTTGTGGTTTTAAGTCCGCCGAAATTGAGGTAGCTTCGGGAGTCCCTCAAGGATCACATTTAGGCCCTTTACTTTTTTTAATCTTCGTAAATGATTTATGTGTTAATATAAAATCGAATTTCAAATTTTATGCTGATGACTTGAAAATTTATCGCGTAATAAATAATGACTTAGATAAACTAATATTGCAAACGGATATAAACTATATTTGTGATTGGTGCCACTTAAATCAAATGTACCTTAACCCCACAAAATGTTTTTACATAAAATTTTCTCGCAAGATTATTTCTGATACGGTGACATATTATATCAATAATAATTCAACTATCCAAGAAGTAACGAGCATACGTGATCTTGGCGTTATACTTGATAGTTCACTAAGCTTTAGGCTACATCTAGATAATATAATAAAAAAAGCGTCAAAACTATCTGGATTTATTAACAGACAGTTAAAAATATTTAAGCAACCGAGTGTTTCTATACTTTTATTTAATACCTTTGTTCGAAATATCCTGGAGTATTGCAGTGTAGTGTGGAGCCTTTGCTATCAGGTTCACATAAATAGACTTGAATGTGTTCAAAAGAGGTTTTTATATCACCTTTCTTACACAGATAATAAATGTCTCGAACTTAAATCGTATACACAGAGACTGAATTTTTACAGAGCAAGCTCACTTTACAATCGGAGAAAAATAAAAGATATCATATTTCTATACAAGATAATTCATGGGCTTATTGACTCGTCCGATGTCCTGCAATGCATACAGTTTTCCATTCCTCGTCCAAATAGTCGCATGCGATATTGTACGACCTTTTGTCTTCTTACTTCTAGAACAAATTTACTTAGCCACTCGCCTTTATACCGCATGTGTTCCTCTTATAATAGTATTCGTTTTAATTATGATATTTTTACCGACAGTTCTATAGCCTCATTGAAAAAAAGTTTAAAAAAACTGTTTCGATAGTTTAAATTGTTTTGCAATTAAAAAAATTATAAGTTTAGATATTTGTTGCTGTCACAGACTAGACTTTTTTGTTTGCACTTAATCAAAAGCGCATGTCGTGTCTACATCAAGAGAAATGTAATCAATTCAATTTTTTGATTGTCATTTTGTTTTGTAGACCTATGAACATAAAATAAAAAAATAAAATAAAAAACTAATGTAATTTATACACTGAGATGGAAATTAGAATGTTCGAATTATTTGTAAACTACACGTAATTTAGCTACACTTTTCGATATACCTTCACCTTGATAATACATAAAATATTTTGATAGAATATGTATATCCTCTATACTCGTTCTCGACTGATAACAACGTATGAACTTTATCAAAATATATTACTGTAACAAATACATTATTAAAATACTGTAATGTAATAATTGTTGTATTTTATCATAATCTTATACCCACTCTACTTAGTTCTATCAAATGGGAACGCAAATCCAGTTTTAGCTGACTAGATCAAATACGCACAATTTAACTTTTATTTTTATTAAACACTGGTTTTAAAATTGCCTCTCAGTTAGATATTAATAACTTTGCAAGAAGAACTGCCACTGCACTCTTTATAGCATCTGAAGTTGTGTCTGATATCTTCCTAACCGATTTCGGCCACGGCGGCCAATCTCAAGAGAGATTAGCCAACTGCGCAGGACATATTATAGTGCACAAGTGTCTGCGAAAACACAGAGGCACTTTTTATTCCATCACTCTCATAATCCTATGTGACGGCAATCCGACACGACCGACGGAAAGAGTTCAGGCGAAAGACCAACAGCTTACGTGTTTTTCGAGGCACGGGTACACACTTCCATCTTCCAGACTACGGCCAATAACTTTTTATTGGCCCACCTTGTGGTTTGAACCGAGATGATGAGATGGTTGTGCCTGACATCATGGTCGAAAGATTCAATATTCAAAATAGAACAAATATATAAATATGAATAATTATTAAAATAAACGGTTTGTTAATTAGTAACTCGAAATTGTGCGAAGTTACGCAAAATGGTCATGTTCAATAGGCATGTCGCGCCGGGACCGATATACGTCGAAGGGAAACCTCTCGAAGTTGTTAATGAATATACCTACCTAGGACAGGTCATACAAGTCGGTAGGAACAACTTCGAGAAGGAAGCCGATCGAAGATTTCCATTGGCAACCTTCGCCAAGTCCTCATGTCGTCGAATCATGAAGACGAAAGTATTCAAACATTGCGTCTTACCTGCCATGCCATACATGACATACTTAAGAAGGTGGAGGGTACCGACTGGATGCGGAAGGCGGAGGACCGGAATCTTTGGCGCACCTTGGGAAAGGCCTATGTTCAGAAGTGGATTGGCTGTTGATGCCACAATAAAATACTTTTGAAAAAATTTGAGTTTTACTACAATGTATCAAAAATACCGTAATTTATTTGAAAATATATACCTAGCAGGTTGGATATAAATATAATTTATGAAAATAACTAATAAATATGTTTTTGTAGACTGGAACAATTTTTCATAACCCATGTAATAAATAAAAACAACAATAAACATTTAGTACAAATAATATTTATTGGTACAATAATAACATACCGCGTATAAAATTTATCATATAAATAAATACTATACGAATACTGCATTCTTAACAAAACAACAATTGTATGTATTTAAAAAAAAATGAAATTTTCAAAACGGTATTTCTATGCAGGTTGTATATATGATTCTTTTAATAGAAGTATACAGGTTTTCTCATGTCCTTTACAATTTAGCCTTACAAGTACGTTAGCACTTACAAAAATAATCGGTACGTAAATTTTGCTTCAAAATTTCATTAAAATTTATTTATTTCATATTATAAAACTATTAATAAATAAACAATTTATATAGAGATTACTTTTCATTTGATCATAACTATTAAGAAATATTATAATAATATCAACTAATTTTTTGTTTGGAAATTGATCATCAAAATTCACTCTTAACGTTCAACCTTGTAATGAAAGCTATATAGTTAGAGGGTAACTATAACTCCAATATTAGTGCTATTTTTTGTGTAGACAAAGAATATCGCTATCTCTTTTCGATGTATGAATTTAAGCAGGATAGCAAATATTTTCTTTGACAAATTAGCTTGGTTTATTTACAAGATAATAAGTGCTATTGTTTAACATTTCAACAGTTTTACCCTAGATAACAATCAACTTCTTCGATAAAAAAAAATATATCTATGTTCATTTGACAGAACATTAATTTAAATAAAAACTCTTTACAGCCTCTATTTATTTCAACCTTATTACATATATTTTGGAATGATGTCTTTTTTTTTTAATTTTCATTCAATTTACCGTTTATCATCCCATTAAATAATTTTATTAACTTATTTTAATAATCAATTATACTTTTTTTCTTTATTGTTGCTACATTTTCAGATCAAAATTGTTGTCAACAAAAACATTTCAAATTTAGGAAAAAAAATGTCTTTTTACTTTAAAATATTTTAAAAAATCTAATTAAAAAAAACTTATGTCAAATAAATGTTCGTTGATTCTATTAGATTATATCAAAATGTTTCATTGTATACATAAACAATTTACAAAACTGCATTCGAAAATATATTCTATTACGTTTCATTATGGTTCAGTTTCGTTTGATCAGTGCATTTTTTAACCTTACGCTACGATTTCGAAAACTTGAATACGCTCGGAGTGCTTTTCTTCTGCGGTTTATTTTCAGCCACCTACAACATAAAAAAAATATTAGAATGTGTATATTATAACTATCTACTGGTATTATAAATATCTACTGGTAGAGCTTTGTGCAAGCTCGTCTGGGTAGGTACCACCCACTTATCAGATATTCTACCGCAAAACAGCAGTACTTGGTATTGCTGTGTTCCGGTTTGAAGGGTGAGTGAGCCAGTGCAATTACAGGCACAAGGGACATAAAATCTTAGTTGCCAGGTTGGTGGCGCATTGGCGATGTAAGCGATGGTTAACATTTCTTACAGTGCCAATGTCTAAGGGTGTCCGCCTTTCTGTTCTATAAATAAATAAAAACTGTGCCTCTCCGTAATTAATTATTTTGAACAACGACATATAAGCAAGTACATGGGGATGGGTATTTTATATTTAAGATAGTATTGTAATATAACCTTTTAAAAGTAACTGTAAGAGTCGACTTGAATAAATTGAGTTACGACGGACTTATTATTAACACAAGGAATAAAAATATAAAGAACATACTACAAATTTTGTGAATACTGTAAGAAAATAAATATTTTAAAATTGTGCAATTGTGAAAATTTAAAGAAAATGTGTGCATGTGGTGTACTCGTTACACATTCGTGGGTGTTACTCTCGCACGTTTGCGTGTGTGTTTTCATGTGTATATGATTAATGATGTATGTATGTGAGAGTATGGATGAAGAGTGATGACCCAACGGATAGAATACGTTAATCTCTTAAGCAAGCAACCGATCAAGGTTGCCGTGTTGCGTGTTTATCTGGCGAGTATATAGTAGCAAGGTGTCGCACGGTGCGGTCGCCGAGCAGCAGGCGCGCCTTGTCGTCCTCGTGCGGCTCGGGCGCGGCGGCGGCGCGGCGGTGCAGCTGCAGCTTCTGGCGGATGGCCTGCGACACGATCACCCTGCGGACACCGGCTTCATACTCAAAACCGCTTCTATTCATTCTTATTTTAGTCAAAAAACTTTATTCTTGTATCGTTTTCCTCGTAGCTTTTCTCGGCTATTAACTTTAATTATTAGTTATTTAATTGAACGTTTGTTATTAAATTTTTAATTATTTGATGTTATGTATTATATTATGCAACAGCTCAAAAAAAATGTTGTTTAAAGCTAAATGGGGACGCACGATACAGATAAAAATGTTCAATTCATTCATTGTTAAATTAAAAATATAAAATTTCAATATTGTAAACACTGTTTTGCCATCGGTACTTCGAAAGGCCGAAATACCAAAATCTCCGGATATTTTTGTATGAATATATGAATGTTCTGATGAACTTCAATCTCTACATAATCTTCCTTTTGATTAATAATGTAATAAAAATTAATACTTATTTTTTATTAAGTTAAAGCATTACAATAATAAAGCTTTCGAAGCCATAAATGGTACTTCAATTTAAAAGTCATGCAGTAATACCTTCTGGTGTCACTCTTGGTAGCTAGGAGCAGATCGAGCCAAGTCCAGGTGACGTTGTGGTACTCCAGCGTGGGCAGCACCAGAGGCAGGTCTCGAACGTCTTCCAGATTCTTCTCCTTGCTGCCTTTGTACGAGACACGCACCGGCACCTCCGGGATCTTGATATATATGAACAGCTTATTCTTCTCAGCTCGCTCCTGTATATGATGGACGCAAGAATTAAAATGTGCTAATAACTTATTTATTTTTTAAATTAGATGGCAAAAAGCTGCCTTATGGTGTTCGCCGCCGCTCATATAATTTCCCTTGCCACCTGCGTGGGCGCAGCTATAAGCTACATATACCGCAATAAATCAAATAATGACAATGAAATTGCAATTCAGCAATTCCAAATCACAATCTAATTTTCACCTTCATCTTTTCCACGTCATCCTTATCTTTCTTATCTCTCTTCACGTAGAAGTTAGAGTTTGAATCCTTGCCCTTCTTTTTAACTTTCTTAGAAGAACTGGAACCAGCTCGAAGGGTACCCTCGCCCTCCTCTTCGCCTTCCTCTATAGCGTCCGGATCTCGTTCCGGGAAGCAGAATTTGAGCATCGTGTTGAAGAATTTCTTAGTCAAACCTGGTATTAAAAGATACTAAATTTGCTTAATTATGCTTTAAGAATATAAGAATGATATATAGCAATACACAGTTGATGTGTTTAAGTGAATCTCTTAAAAAGCCGGTATATATATTGATAAATAACATCTATTTCTGGAACTTGGGAGCAACATCGTATATTTTCCAAGTGGTTATAAATAAACAGTTAATATGAATTTATATGTTCTGAGTACCTAGTGCAAGTTTTTAATTCCAATTACATATCGCAGTTAACGTCACAGTTATCGAATAAGTAACTAGCTAGGTGGACAGGGTGTTCACGTTCGGAGGTAGATAGAGTATAGAGAGCAGCGCGTGTGGCAGCACAGACCGATGCGGATGGGCACGATGTTGACCTCGAAGTGCTCCTTGACGGAGATGCCGCCCACGGGCGGCCGGTCGCGGCAGAACACGCGCAGCGCCGCGCGACGCGCCACCGGAGCGCGCCCGCACGCCGCCTGCGGCGCCAGCACCTGCGCGCGCAGCATATTCATCAGCATGCACAACTATACCAATCTCTCTAATTTCAATTCTCCTTGACTTATTGCAATTACACCCCCCCCCCCCAGCGACTGAGCTATTATTGGTTTATGTAGTTGGTGTATTTTACCCGTAAGTCTAGAGTGTCGATTTTAATAATTTCATTGTCATTATCTTTTTAATTTTTCTACTCTTTGTAGTATAGATTTCTCATTAATCACAAAACCATATTTTATTATTAGTAAATAATCAATAGTCTCGTTACTCTCGGATTTAGTTTATAAGAAGACAGTCAAAAGTTCTAGAACTGAATCCTGGGTCGGTCCGAAATCGATCAGATGAGTTAAATTATTCAACCACTCACTTCGGGGAAGGGTTCGTTGGGCAACAAGTTGGTGACTCTCACGTAGCCCACCTCGAGTTGATGCTCCACCGAGTCGTCCGATCGTGACGTCTTTGTGTATCTGTCATTAATATAAAGATTATGATATCTGGGGAAGTATTTATGTTTTTTCTTGTTAACTTGAAAGTTACGTCATTCAATATTTAATTCCCATAAAGAATCTACTTCACTACACTGCATGTCGACTACCCAAAGAGAATAGAAACAGATACACGGGTATCTCAACTGCGCAGACGCGAGGGGACGGCGCGGTGGGCACGTACAGGAAGTTGGTGAGCAGCAGGTCGGCGATGCCGAGCTGTCCGTCGGCGTCGGTGAGGCGCCAGCGCGCCGACTTGAAGCAGATCTCGTTGTAGCGGTGCGGGCGCGCGTGTGGCGCGCGCGGCGCGGGCGTGGCGGCCGAGCGGCGCGCCTCGCGCCACGCCAGCACCATGGCGTCCAGCTCCGAGCCCAGCGACCACGCCGACTCCTTGCACTCGTTCACCTGCGAGGTTCGTCACTAGTTCAACGTGGAAGGCGTTTTATTTTATTACTACTGCATCGATCGAATAAGATATATCAATCAGTTAAAAAACTTCCCAGAATGTATCCAAAAAATATTTCACTCATTTTTTCGAAACCGTTTCATTTTAACAAATGTCTATACTGACCCTGGAAAGATGGGAAGACGAACTTATAGAATTCGCAAACGACTGGATGACAATAGCCCAAGACAGGAAAAAGTGGAGTGAAATGGAGTAGGCCTATACTCGTCGAGAAGCCCTTAGTTAAAATTATATTAAAAAAAACACTGTTTTATTTATACTAAGGAATAAAGGTAGGCTTAAATAAATAAAAAAATAACCCTCTATGCAAATCATCCTAAATATTACTCGATGTAAATTCAGTCATTTCCTTATATACATAAATAATAACAATTTTAGCTATCTATCGCATTACCATAACCATAGCGTACCTGATCGTCTAGAGCTTTGAGTTCAGCGAGGGCGACCGGGTCGTTCCCGTTGATGGACCGATTCTTCAGATAGTACTCTTTCTCCAACCGCCTCAGCCTCGCCAGCGACTCCCGCACCTACAATTATTTAAAAACAATAATCACTTTAACTTATTTTATTCTTATATTTTAAACACCATATTTTATTCTAAATACGGTGTTCTACTTTATTCTACTACATAAACACCTATAAAGTATAAGTAAATAATAAATGTATTCGATTCCATTGACATCTTAATGATAATTCCATTGATATCGCTATAATGACGAAAGTAATATTGTGTCGAGTGTTATTGTAGGTAGAGAGATATGTAGCAATTCCAATCTAACGGACTATTTCGTCAAGTGTGTCATATCCTCGGTAGTATAGTGGTAAGTATCCCCGCCTGTCACGCGGGAGACCGGGGTTCGATTCCCCGCCGTGGAGATTTTTTTTTCATTTTTATTATTTCTAATAAAAACAAATTATAATTTAAGCGTATATTTTTAATTATTAAGGAAAATTTGTGCCTTTTTGGCTAACATAAAAAAATAATTATTAATGATATATGACCTCATAAAGGAAGCAGTAGTAAGGCGAGTTGCGTACCTGTGTCTGCAGTTTGTGTATGAGGTGGCGCGGGTCGGTGTCGCGGTGCAGCTGCAGCTGGAAGCGCATGCGCGCGCGCCGCTCCAGCGTGCGGCGCCGCTCGGGCTCCACGTGCAGCACCACGTTGTTCACCACGTCCAGCAGCATCGCGTACTGCGGACCCACGATTAAACCTCTACATCTTTTAACCAATTTCACTCGTTACCCTAAATTATGTACTGGTAAAATATCGGGTTAAATTAGAGTTTTAGATTTTTTGTGGAGATCGCTTATTTTTTACAATACCTTATACCTAAATTATTAAAAGATGTAATGTTATAAATGTGATGTGCGGATGTATTTCTTTGGTATGTAATCGTTTATTAAATAAAGTTAACTCCTGCCACTTGTATTCAACAGAAAACTAAGGTCCGCTGTGGGTAGACTGGCGCGCGACGCCCACCTGCATGGAGTTGGTGCAGACGTCGAGGTCGTGGTGCATGAGGGTGAAGGAGTCGTAGGGCTCGGGCGCGCCGTAGCCCGCCGCGCCGCCGCCGCCCTCCTCGCTCTCCTCGTGCGACACGTAGTGGAACTCGCACGCGCAGCGGGACACGATGCGTTGGAGCTTAAATTAGTAGAACATAAATAAAAGCCGAGGTCAGTGGGATCAGTTCCTAATTTATTAAGATTTTTTTCAGCAACAAATCTCGAAATCGATATAATATCGTGCGTGCAATGTACGTGCAAACCAGGCACTCTCCATTCCTTCATACTGTAACAATAATATTCACTTGAGCGAGTCCCGCATCCGCCGACGGCCCGACGGTCCGGCCGATGACTCCGCCCGCGGAGTGTCCGCTGCCCACCAGGCGGGGCACATCCGGTAACGTGCTGATCTCGGTGCCCTGCCAGCGCTCCTCGATCTCCTCGACTGATACCCATTGAATATTCTCTAAAAAAAATATATTAAATATGTTTTTTTAACAGGAATAATTAATTATCTTAAAAAAGTAGAAGAACTTTAAATGTGTAGGGATCCGCCGCACCGTCGAGCTGGTCGCGGTCGGCGGCGCACACGGTGGCGTAGTACTGCATGGCGGAGAGCGCGCCGCTCCAGGCGCAGTACTCACCGTCGAGCTGGTCGCGGTCGGCGGCGCACACGGTGGCGTAGTACTGCATGGCGGAGAGCGCGCCGCTCCAGGCGCAGTACTCACCGTCGAGCTGGTCGCGGTCGGCGGCGCACACGGTGGCGTAGTACTGCATGGCGGAGAGCGCGCCGCTCCAGGCGCAGTACTCACCGTCGAGCTGGTCGCGGTCGGCGGCGCACACGGTGGCGTAGTACTGCATGGCGGAGAGCGCGCCGCTCCAGGCGCAGTACTCACCGTCGAGCTGGTCGCGGTCGGCGGCGCACACGGTGGCGTAGTACTGCATGGCGGAGAGCGCGCCGCTCCAGGCGCAGTACTCACCGTCTAGCTGGTCGCGGTCGGCGGCGCACACGGTGGCGTAGTACTGCATGGCGGAGAGCGCGCCGCTCCAGGCGCAGTACGCACCGTCGAGCTGGTCGCGGTCGGCGGCGCACACGGTGGCGTAGTACTGCATGGCGGAGAGCGCGCCGCTCCAGGCGCAGTACTCACCGTCTAGCTGGTCGCGGTCGGCGGCGCACACGGTGGCGTAGTACTGCATGGCGGAGAGCGCGCCGCTCCAGGCGGTGGCGGCGGGCGCGCGGCGCACCCGCTGGCGCACCTCGGCGCGCGCCGCGCACAGGATCACGTACCCGCGCGTCTCGCAGCCCTTCAGCACCACTTGCGAGTTCACCAGCTCGACTGCGCCCAGCATACACCGACAGAAAGTTAGGTCATCGTCATGGTAACGCTCAATGCGACCTCGCTACACTCCCTTCAAGAAAACGAAGCACTAAATAATTCAGGAAATTATATTAGATGTTGGTATACTTTCAAAATTCAAAATCGACTAGTTTATTGTGTATCTTCTGAATCGTGTACAGAACCGAGGATACAATGTACGAATTCATATATACATTATGTTGTAGTTAAACGCTTAGCGGTCGCTGAGGTACCAGGGCAACATACTGAGGCAGGCGGTGTGCGAGTTGTCGTCGTCGAGCACGTGCTTGAGGTGCAGGTGCGAGGGGTGCGCGGGCGGCGCGTCGGCCTCCGCGCCCGCGAGCTCGTCGCTGAACACGACGGGCGCTTCGCCGCCGGCCTCGCCCGCCTCCGCCACCAGCGCCGCCAGCATGTTGGCGCCGCCGCCGCCGCCCTGCGGACAGCCAATATAACTATTAACCTAATTATTTAAATATTGTAGTTTCGACTTCTTTTGGCCCCTTATAACTTTTTTTAAATAGGTAGGCGAACGAGCACTTGGGCCAAGCGATGGTAAATGGTTACCATCACCCAAAAACATTGGCACTATAAGAAATATTAACCGTTCCTTGCACTAACAATACGCCACTAACTTGTCGGGGAACTAAGACGTCCATTAATATATATATAAAAACCCAAGATACACACTCAGCGTCTAAAAACAACCGCATAAAATTAGCGCACAATTCTCATTTTATGTGCTAAAGTGGAAAATAATGAATTAAAGGCTATTGTGGAAGCGGATCCATCACAAAACACTTCAGCGATAGCTGCAGGCTTCGGGGTAAGAGGTAAAACTGTATTAATCCACTTGAAGCAAATCGGGAAAGTAAAAAAACTTAAATGATGGGTACCTCATGAATTGAGTGAATCGAACTTGCAAACACGCGTCGACTGCTGTGTTACTTTGCTCAACCGACACAATAATGAAGGGATTTTAAATCGAATTACTTGTGATGAATAGTCGCTCGTCTCAATGGCTAAACCCTGGAGATCCAGCCAAATCCTGCCCCAAACGAAAATTGACTCAGAAAAAGTTACTTGTGAGTGTTTGGTGGACTAGCGACGGTGTCGTTGGCCGCAGCAACTGCAAACCATGAAGGAAGAACTAGCTGCTAAACAACCGAGATTGGTCAATCGCTCTAGGCCACTGCTGCTTCACGATAACGCAAAACCACATACTGCACAATAAACTTAGGAAAGGAAAGGACGCCTTAGCCCAGCAGTGGGACATTCACAGGCTGTTACTGACTGACTACTGACTTAAAAACAAACTCAATGTCGTATAAAAATAAACAGTAAGTATAAATAATATTCGTCTCCACTCCATGCCTTGTCCTACCGGCAAATTTCGGTTGTAAAATTTTATTGCTTTTTGTACACTGCTTTGTGAAAACAATTTTAAGCAATCCGGGTAAGGTTGAATTTGCAAAAAAAAATATAGAATAACTATACTACTTATATAGAATTGCCGAGTGTTTGGTGACAGTTTCGAGTGTTACTTTTGTTCGTGACTGTGTATCTAGGGGTTTTTTTAAATATATCAATGGTTATGTCCCTTGTGTTTGTAATTATACTGGCTCACTTACCCTTCAAACTGAAACACAACAATACTAAGTATTGCTGTTTGGCAGTAGAATATCTGATGAGTGAGTGGTACTTACCCAGATGAGCTTGCACAAAACCTTACCACCAAGTAAAAACCTATGTTAAGAGTAAACATGCTTGTTACTATTTGTCAAAAGATGGCAATAATTCATTTTTTGAAATTCCTGAATCACGCTATCTAAGTTTTTTGTACCTATACAAAATTCGAAATTGAAATACAGAATCAAATTTAGACTTAAAATTAATTTTAAAAAAAGTGCAAAGGAAAGACTTACTAAACAGTTTATAGAGTCAAGATTACAAGCGTTAAAAAATAAATGGTGTGAATTTGCCAAGAATCATTATGAATTAATTAACAAAAAGAGTACTTTAAATACAGATTATTTTAGTAAAGATACTTTTGGATCACTTGAAGAATTTTATTTGGAATTTAAAACTAATTTAAACGAATTATTGGACAAGATTGCAGCAAATACTCAAATAAATAAATCTTTACATATAAATGGAAATAGTAAAACTTCAGTTAAATTACCAAAAATAACTATTCCTATGTTTTCTGGATTATATACAGAATGGATAAGTTTTCGAGATATGTTTATATCGCTCATTCATAGCAACAGTATTCTAGACAATGTTCAAAAGCTTCATTACCTGAAAGGACATCTCACCGGTGAGACGGAGCAGCTCGTTCGCTATATACCCATTACAAATGGTACTTATGAACAGTGTTGGATTTTGTTAGATAGTTGATATAATAATAAGCAATACTTAACTAATTGTATTTTGAAACGTTTCTTTTCTCAACGCAATGTATTAGTAGTCAGCTAGTTTTATTAAACAACTATTAGATAATATAAATGATTTGTTAAATGGATTGTCAAATTTAAACGTAGATACACAGTCATGGGATTTAATAGTTATATACATAGTTTGCCAAAAATTAGATCCAGAGAGTAGAAAACAATGGGAGGCTAAAATTACTAATTCCCAGAACAATTTGCCTTCACTAGATAGTTTTAAAGAATTTTTAGAAAACCGTTTTAGGTCACTCGAATTTTTAGATTCAAAGGAATTTAAAAAACAAAATTACATTCGTAGTACTAATCAAAAAATGTTGCATGTTGCTACATTTTCGTGTAATTATTGCTCGGATATATATCAGCTTACCGCCGTCCACTGCTGGACGAAAGCCTCCCTCATAGAACGCCAACCATCCCGATTTTGGGCAGCCCGCATCCATCCCGTACCTGCCACCTTTTTCAAATCGTCGGTCCATCTTGCCGCAGGGCGTCCTACACTACGTTTGCCTAAGCGTGGTCTCCACTCCAACATGTGTCGGCTCCATCGGCCATCGATGCGTCCTGAGACATGACCAGCCCACTTCCACTTCAGCGTGCTAATTCTACGCGCGATGTCGGTGACTTTAGTTCTCTGGCGAATGTCCTCATTTCGGATTCTATCTGCCAGAGAAACCCCAAGCATCGCACGTTCCATAGCTCGCTGAGCGACCTTGAACTTGTGGACCAGTCCTACAGTGAGTGTCCACGTTTCGGCGCCGTAAGTCATAACAGGCAGGACGCACTGATTATATACCCTGGTCTTAAGTGACTGTGGGATCGACGATTCAAAAATATGACGCAACCTCCCGAATGCTGCCCAGCCCAAACGTATTCTTCTTTTGACCTCCTTCTCAAAATTGTGCCGGCCAAGTTGTATAGTTTGGCCCAGGTAGATGTATTCCTGCACAACCTCGAGTGGAGAGCCATTTACGACAACCGGTCTCGGGGATATATGTTGGTTGATCATAATTTTGGTTTTTTCTAAGTTCATCCGCAGACCCACCTGTCTTGAAGAATCGCTTAGGCTGTTTAGCATCTCTTCCAAATCTTGCAGAGTTTCCGCCATGATAACAATGTCGTCAGCAAATCGCAGATGTGTAATGTGTAGGCCATTTATATTAATGCCGCGTCCGTTCCAATCGAGCGTCTTGAAGACGTCCTCCAATGCATTGGTAAAAAGTTTCGGGGAGATTACATCCCCCTGTTTTACCCCGCGATGCAATTGGATTGGTCTTGTGCTCTGATCTTGTACTTGGACGGTCATGGTTGCGGCTTCGTAAAAACACTTTAACACCTGGACATACCGAAAGTCTATTAGGCATCTCTGCATCGATTCCAGAACAGCCCAGGTCTCGATGGTATCGAAGGCTTTTTCGTAGTCCACAAACGCTAGGCATAGAGGCTGATTATATTCCTCGGTCTTCTGTATCATTTGCCTAAGTGTGAGTATGTGGTCTACGGTACTGAAGCCTTTTCGAAACCCAGCCTGTTCAACGGGTTGGAAGTCATCGAATTTTTGGGCGAGACGATTCGTGATTACCCTCGAGAACAACTTATATACGTGACTTAAAAGTGAAATGGGGCGGTAGTTTTTCAGAAGAGCTTTATCACCCTTCTTAAAAAACAGCACCACCACACCTCTGCTCCATGCCTTTGGTGTAATACCATTTTGGAGGACGGAATTAAAGATCTTTACCAGCTCTCTCAGAACTGGTGTTCCTCCCGCTTTAAGTAATTCTGAGGTAATTCCGTCCTCCCCTGGAGCCTTGTTGTTTCCAAGTTGTTCGAGAGCAATCCTAATCTCGCCCAAGTCGATGTCGGGAAGCTCGTCAGATAGATGGCGTGTCAGTCTGGCTCTTGGGTCATCCGCGCTATGGGACTCAGGTGGAGGTACTCGTGATGAGTACAGATTGCTATAGAACTTTTCGACTTCAGCTAGAATCTCTGGTTTTGAGGTGACGGTTGTGCCTTGTGTTGTTCTGAGTTTTGTCAGGTGACAACAGGAGGTATGCGACTTTGCAAGAACCTTTGAGCCCCTATTGAGTGCTATAGCATCTTCAATATGTCGGGTATGCGCTCGTCTTGTGTCACGCCTTATTAGTTTTTTTACCTTCCTGTTAAGTGCCTGACACTCAGATGGCGTCATATTCTGTTGTTCACGTCTTCTCGTCATCTCGTCCAGAGTCTCGCCTGAGAGCTTCGACTTACGTCCATTGCTCCTTTGTCGAAAGTGATTTTGACCCACCTCGCGAATGACACGTACCAGACTGTTGGTGGCGTCGTCAATGTCCTGCTCGGTTTCCAACATGGCGAATCGGTTCTGTAGTTCCAGCTGGAAGCTTTCGCAACCAGCTTCGACCTGGGGCAAGGTTGGTCTAAGAGTCGACTTCATTAGCCGCGATCGTTCGATTTTAGTGTTAATATTCAGGGTGCCTCTTACCAGGCGGTGATCACTTCCAGTGTTGACCCTGTTGATCACGGAGACATCCCTGAATATTTGGCGCTTATTGGATAGAATGAAGTCGATCTCATTCATTGTTACGCTATCGGGGCTTCGCCAGGTCCACTTCCTTTGGGGCTTTTTCTGGAAAAATGAGTTCATCAGAAATAATCCCTGAGCCTCTAGGAAGTTTACCAGCATTTGTCCCCGATGGTTTCTGTTCCCATAGCCGAATTTTCCTACCCTCGATTCACCATCTTCTTGTACTCCCACTTTGGCATTGAAGTCACCCATAACAACTGTGTAGAAGGTACTGGTACGAGACATAGCTTTTACTATGTCTTCGTATATGGCTTCGACTTCTTCGTCAGTGTATGTGGACGTTGGGGCATACACTTGTATAACCTTCAAGGCATACCTCTCGGTTATCTTTAAGACAAGGTATGCCACCCTCGCTGACACACTGCCAACCTCCATAACATTGCTTCTGAGTGACTTGTGGATCAAAAAGCCGACGCCACCTTGGGATGGTTGGTGTCCCTCTCGGAAGTAGAGTAAGTGACCAGCATCCAGTGTTATCGTGTCCTCGCCCTGTCTTCGGATTTCCGATAGACCCACTATATGCCAGTTAATACGCCTTATTTCTACTTCCAATTCTGTGAGATGTTCGTCCAGCCGCAGAGAGCGTCCATTATACGTGGCCAGAAACAATCGCCGTTTATGGTACCCTGCCGTAGCCCGGGGATTCTTAGCACCCCCCGTCACACCGTTACCATGACCGGTACCGTGGCCAGGGATAGTGTGACTACCGGGAATTGGGGGCCGTGCATTTCTGTTGTCGCTCATTTGGGGGGTTTGTTGCCTTAGTCACCACGCTTGGCAGGCGGGTTGGTGACCGCAGTAGCTGGAAATCTTTCGCTGATAGCGCTGCTGCCCGCTATCAGGATTTACATTTTCGGATTCCAGCATTTGTGTGGTTATACCGCCACGATATCGGTCGCCAGAGCCTCGTTCGTTGATCAGCAGGATGCACCACGGGCAGGTGAGGTTGACGGTAGGGAGCCTAAGGTCGTTGTCGACTCCCCTTACATCCCTCGGACATCATCTCCTTACATTGCTCGGATAGTCACAAATTATATAATTGTAAGAAATTCGCAAATTTAGATAACGATGTGCGACGTGATTTTGTTCGGTCCAATGCGCTATGCTTCAATTGTTTAGGTGGAAACCATTCTGCTTTTTCATGTCGTCAGACAACCAGATGCCGTATTTGTAAAAAAAGGCATCATTCATTACTTCATCCTAATAAGGTGCCTAAATCAGAAGAAGATAATGATCATGGTTCGTCTGATGATAAGGATGCGATCATTGCATCCATGTCTGAACAAAATGAATCGAATAATGTAGGGTCATGTTTTTCTGATCTGAAAAGCCAGGTTTTACTAGCCACAGCTTTGGTGAAGGTTGAAACTAAAACAGGAACTACAATTATTTTGAGAGCGTTGTTGGATCAAGGCTCACAAGCTTCATTTATTACGGAGTCAGTGGTTCAGTTATTAGGTCTAAGAAAAATGCCAACTACAGCAAATATATTAAGGTTAGATGATGTGGGTTACAATTTACCTTCTAAAGCTGTAGTTTCACTTAAAATTAAATCACGCTTTGATTCTGCTTTTGTCTTAAATGTCAACGCGTACATTTTAAAGAAGCTTACATCTTTTCTTCCTGAGAAAAAGATAGTTCAAATGCTATCAACAATATCTGTAGTTGACTTAGCAGATCCATCATTTGGCAAGCCAAATAAAATAGATTTGGTTTTGAGTGCAGGAGTATATGCACAGATTCTGTTAGAAGGCTTAGTTAATGGTCCTCCTGGTTTGCCCATTGCTCAAAATACCAAGTTCGGTTGGATTTTATCTGGAGATGTTCATGATTCAAGCTCAAAACATCGTTCAGAAATAAGTAATAATGTTGTTGTTAGTATGCATGTACAATTGAATAAAAATGAAATATTGAAAAAGTTCTGGGAATTAAAAGAGACTGTGTCAGTAAATAAAAAAAATCCTTACTGAAGAAGAACAACTTTGTGAACAGCTATTTTCTCAAACAACCAGGAGAGACAAATCAGGGCGCTATATAGTTAGATTACCCTTTAGACGAGATGACCCACTCAGTAGATATGGTGATTCTAGACATATAGCACAAAAGAGGTTTTATATGTTAGAACATAAGCTGAATAAGAATTCAGAATTGAAAACTCAGTACAGTGCAGTGATAAAAGAATATTTAGATTCGAATCACATGGAGGTGGTTCCGATATCACAAAGAAACAAGAGTGATGCTGTATATTTGCCTCATTACGCAGTGGTACGTAACGACAAGAGCACAACAAAAGTGCGAACAGTTTTCGATGCATCTTGTCAAGGAATTAATGGAGTTTCACTCAATGGTGATTTAATGGTGGGACCCAAATTGTAACCTGAGCTGCGTCAAATTATTATGCGATGGCGCTGTCATATTATATGTTTAGTTGCCGATATAGTAAAGATGTACCGGCAAATAAAGGTGTCTGATGAGGATACTGACTATGACCGTCTATTATGGCGTGATAATCCAAATTTAGAATTACAACATTTAAGATTATTGCGTGTAAACTTTGGTACATCTGCAGCTCCATACTTAGCAGTAAAGTGCTTGCAGCAGTTGTCCTATGATGAAGGAAATGAATTTCCATTAGTGTCAAATCGAATTAAATGACTTTTATGTTGATGATCTTATCACAGGTTGTCAAACAGTTACTGAAGGTAAAGCAATATACAAAGACATAAACGAGTTATTAAATCGCGGAGGTTTTCAACTTCAGAAATGGTGTACCGATAGTAGTGAATTAATGGAGTAAATAAGTAATGATATCGATAGCAAAAAAAAATAGATTTGAAAATAGATTCAGTTATAAAAATAGTTAGAATAACTTGGGACCATAAAAACGATGAATTTTAGTATACTTGTCAAGTTCCTCCTCTGTCAACACCAGTGACGAAGCGGAAGGTTGTATCTGATATTTCGCGTCTTTATGGGCCTCTTGGTTGGATCGCACCTGTGATAATAACGGCGAAAATATTAATTCAAAAACTTTGGTTCTCAGGAATAGATTGGGACGATGAGTTACCAAGTTCTTTGTTGCAAGAATGGTTGTCATATTGTAATAACCATCAAAAGGTTACGTAATTTCGAATACCAAGATGGATAAAAACTGAATCAAACAACATTGTTGAGTTACATGGATTAAGCGACGCGTCAAATAATGCTTATGCTGCTGTCGTATATTCTCGAGTTATTTGTAGCAATGACACGATTAAAACACATCTCATTGCATCAAAAACTAAAGTTTCTCCAATAAAACAAGTTTCAATACCGCGTTTGGAATTATGTGGCACTGTATTGCTAGCCAAGTTGTTAAATGAAATTACCATAACTTTAGGGATAATGAAAACTAATGTCCACGCCTGGACAGATTCTTCTGTAGTATTAGCATGGTTGAAAAGTCATCTTAGTAAGTGGAAGACATTTGTAGGCAATAGAGTATCAGAAATACTTACCATAATGGATAATAGTCAATGGTCACATGTAATTTCAAAGGAAAATCCTGCTGATTGTGCATCGAAGTCCAAGTGAATGCAATACAAATGATTTATGGAAAAAAGGTCCTGAATGGTTAAATAATAAAATAATTATTTACAATCAAAATAAAATAGAGAATACTAATTTAGAAGAAAGAAAAGAAAAAAATGTATGTCATTTAACTAGTGAAAGGATTGAAGAATGTGTTTTGTCAAGATTTTCATCGCTTAGAAATCTGACAAGGGTTATAGCTTATTGTAAAAGATTTCTAATGTCATTAAAATACAAAAATAATGTGTCGTGGCTTACCTGTGAAGAATTAAATAAAGCATTACTTACTTGTATTAAAATATGTCAAAAACAATGTTTTAATGAAGATATAGAGAACCTAAAAAAGATGGTAGAGCAAATAAGAAGAGCAAACTTACCTTTCTGTATCCTTATATAGACTCAAATGATATTTTAAGAGTTGGTGGACGGCTTTAGAAAGCAGAAATACAGGAAGATATGAAACATCCTGTAATAATGCCTCACAAGTCACACTTTACAGACCTTTTAATTGCTGATGCCCATGAACGAACTTTACATGGAGGTCCACAATTGATGCTCAACTATTTGAGAACCAAATATTGGATAATTAATGCAAAAAGTCTAGTTCGTAACTTTTATCGTAAGTGTGTTACTTGTATCCGCTACTCTTCTCAGAGTAATCAACAGTTAATGGGTCAACTACCAACAGCTCGAGTTACAGCTAGGCGACCTTTTTTTCAAAACGGAGTTGACTATGCTGGGCCTATTAGTATCAGGTCTCACAAAGGTCGTGGTTATCACTCTTCAAAGGGTTATATTTGTTTATTTGTCTGCATGGCGACTCGGGCAATCCATTTGGAGGTAGTCAGCGATTTAACCACTCAAAGCTTCATAGCTGCATTCAAACGCTTTACAGCTCGGAGAGGTCACTGTGCTGACTTATGGAGTGACAATGGAACAACCTTTGTTAGAGCTAATAAATATTTACAAACACTGTTTTCACAACTTTGCACTTTATTCCAGCTCATTCTCCAAATTTTGGAAGATTCTTTCCCATTAACTCCAGCTCATTTTTTGATCGGAGAGCCTTTATTATTGATACCGGAACCTTGTGACAATACACAAATTTCAAATCTTCAACGATGGCACCTAACACAACTATTAGTACAAAATTTCTAGTAACGATAGTCTCAGGAATATTTGACTAAATTTCACAATAGGTAGAAACGGTCAAATCAGACACCGGAGCCACCAATAGGAGATGTTGTGTTAGTAAAAGAAGACAATTTGCCACCAGCATATTGGTTGTATGGTATTATTGTTCAAAAGCACATTGGTCCGGACTCTCACAAGAGTAGTTTCACTTAAATGTAAGGGCAACATAATAAAGAGGCCCACGTCCAAAATTATCATTTCACCTATTGCTAAAGATTGGACGTTAAATTTATATTTTTATTTGTGACAAGTCATTTGTTAAAAAAAACCGCATAAATTGTTAAAACAAACAAAACATCAAACTCACTTGTGTTGCTGCTGGAGGAGGAGAAACTACATCGGTTTCTCGTTGATTCTTTGGTGAAGTCGTAGGTTTCTCTTCCTCTTTTAAAGCTTTGGTTGAAAGATTCTTTTTAAGTTGCTAAAAAAAATTAAATAAATTGAGACATTACTATCTCTGATTAAAATTTGATTTCATATAACATTAAGATTATATTACCTGCGTTTTGATATAAGTATCGATGAGGGCAAAGGCGAGGTCGCGGTTGAGCTTAGTCCAAGCTCCGCGCAGGTCGTGCACGGCCAGCCGGTGCGTCGGCGCCGGCGTGGAGCCCGCCCCGCCGGCCTCGCGGCCGTACGACACTCGACGCACCGACAGACAGTAGCACTTCTCCATGGCCGGCGGGTTCAGCAACGACGAGTTCTGTGCCATACAACGCAATATGTAGGACGGTCAAAGTAAGCCCGAAGGTGGCGGGAGGGCAGGCGGACCTCGTCGTCGCGCTCGTCGGCGCCGTGCGCGTGCGCGGGCTGCGCCGGCGTCTTGAGCCAGATCTCGGCGTCGTTGAGGTCGCAGTTCATGTAGAGCGTGGCCCACACGGCGCGCGCGCGGCGCAGCAGCGCGTCCGAGCCCGCCACCAGCGCCAGGCGGTGCCGCGCGCCGCACGTCACGCGCGCGCCCACCACCTCGATGCCGCGCTGCATGGACGACGACGACCAGTAGAACACCTGCGCACCCCCGCCCGTTACTCTCTCTCTGTACGCGTGAAACTTACGTCCTCTACGTGCGAGAGAGACCCGGTCGATCCTCACCTGAAGGTTATGGAGTGTGAGTGAGACGCTGACGTTCCGGTAATGTCGCGACAGTTGCGGCTTGCGCGGGCGCAGGTTGTTGAACACGCGACCGCGTCGGGTGGGCCGCGTCGTGCCCGACAGGATCAGTTTGAGACTCTCAAACCATCTTCAATGTCAAATTATTCCACTAAAAAAATGTACCATCGTAGCTACAATTTATAACGCATTGCCACCGAACCTCATACCTCAGCGTGCTTCCATATAGCAGAAGAACGGGTCCGTCTCCCTCGATAGGTTTAGTGTCCATACTCAAATGCAAGTCGAGCCCTTGCGAGCGAAACGCCCGGTACGAGTCGTGCTCCTGCAACGATAAGCGGTCGTTAGCAATGGTGGCGGAGGGGCGGGCGGACTGGCGGGCGGGGTGTCGGGCGGAGCGGCGACCTGGTTGCTGGAGTACTCGGGCAGGCGCGTGGGCGCGCAGGGCGCCACGGCGTGGTGGTCGCGCGGCTCGCCCACGCACTGCCAGCCCAGCTTGACGGCCAGCCGCAGCGCCGGCACGCGCAGCACGCGGCAGTCGTCGTACTTGCTGGCCGTGCGCACGAACACCTTCAGCTCGCCGAGGAAGCCGAGCTTGCCTGGGCGACAATATCGATAAAACGAGCCGTGACCTCCCGTGCTCACATTGCAAAAGTAAAGCTCCTACCGTTCGTCCAGTCTAGCACCAAATCGCTCCAAGTCACTTCCATCTCCTCGGTCGTATTGTAAGGATCGAGAGAGACGTGCAGCAGACACGTGAACTTTGTGCAATTGACCGTTAATCGCCCGTGGAACAGCAGCCGTACCTTATCCCACCACGTCAAGGGGGCTGATGGGTCTAACGAGGGTCGGGATACTTGGTCAAATGCTGGAAAACACCATGATGTTACATAATTTTATTCGTTTAGAAAAAAAAAAAACTTTACGAAAGTATTTTTCGCTTCATTTACAGATCCCTTTCTTGATACATAACATAAGTTATTTTTATATCTATGTTAGTTTTTATTCGCCTTAAATTTTACTTACCAAGATTACAATGCGCTATTACAGGTTCCCAACACGGTCCAAAGGCGTAGCTGAACTCCGTCATCTCGCAACAAAGGTCGTAGTACCACTTCAGAGGCATCATGCTTCGCTCCAATTCGAACTTACCCCAAGGCTCGCCCTGGTCAATAACCACCGTCCTAACCGCTGTGAAAATTTTAATAATCATGACTTTAATAATCTTTTATCATGTCATAGTTTGAAAGTGTGTAAATGATTGTGTCTAAGTAGAAGTAAGGGATAAATAATAAGGGAGGGAGGGATTTATTTTTTTATTATAGAGATTACCGGAAATATATATTATATTTTATATAGGTTACTATATTTTACACTATCATCGATGAAACGCTTGGAGGGTGGTCGGAGGAGCTGCAATAAAAGATCGGAACTCATAATCACGATCACTTTGGCAAAAGTGAGCGACTTGGAAGAAGAAGAATCTATTTTATAATTCACTTAATTTTACTGAGCAGGTGGGTTTACGGTTGACTAAAGAAAATATACAAAATAGATAAATAAAACGTCACCCCGAGGAGGCGGCTGCTCCTCTGCGGCCATCAGCGTCCCCCAGAGACGCAGCTCGCTGAGGCTGAGCAGCGGCTGCGGGAAGTCGCGCAGGCGGAGCTGCCACAGCGCGCAGCTCACGCTCACGGCGCGGCACCACAGCGTCGTGAACTCGATGCCGTCCTCGGGCCACGGCCTGCAACGGGCGGCGGGTAGAGGCGGGCGGCGGCGCGGGGTGGGGGGGCGCGGGGGGCGCGGGGGCCGGGGCGGCGGTACTCACGAGTCGGCGTCGAGGTGGCGCAGGCGCGCGGTGGCGCGGCGCGCGCCGTGCACGCTGCGGTCGGCCAGCGCCAGCAGCGACAGCGCGCTGACGCAGCACGCCACGAGGCGCGTGCGCGGCGGCGGCGCGGCGCGCGTGCGCTGCACGTAGATCTGCGCGTCCTTGTGGCGCAGCGCCGCGTACAGCTCCTCCACCTTGCCGGCCGGCAGGAACAGGTGCGGCTTGCACAGCTCCTGCACCTGCGCGCCGCGGCCGGGTTACGACTGCACTGACCGACACTTTTAAAATATAAAGCAGACTACGGAGGTGTACCGTCCCCCCCGCTAGAAATATTAACGGTTTGTTGGGCCGTCGATGAGGCGTCAATCATAAACATTATGTATCTAATGTGCCTCCAACACTGTCAGTCGGAACCTAAAAAGAAAAAATAACACCACAACTGACACGTAGGTGATACCTAGTATTAAAACGCTTGATGTCGGAGACCTAATTGGCGTGGTCCTTCGGTCTCCCTCCCCTCTCCTCCACTTCCATACCTACCTTCGCGTCGAGCATCGTCCGTCGTTTCTGGCTCTCTTTGTATTCGTCCTCCAGTAGCTCGTAATTGTCTCTCAGCCTGACTTCGAAGGGATCGTCGCTCATTTCAATTATTATCTCGTCGATCTGAAAACGTTACATTAATAAAAATAGAAACGAGATAATATAAAATATTACAACGAAAATTCGCCGGCCAATCTCAAGAGATTAACTAACTGCGCAGGACATATTACAATAGTACACAAGTGTGTGCGCAAACGCAGATGCACTCTTTTCGCACTACAGCAGTTTACTGACCCGATCTGAGGTTTGAATCCAGGACGTCGGGATCTGCAGCCATATAGGCAGACGATAAAGTGATATTTTGAAACATTAAACAAAACTGCAGTATGGTTCATTAACAATAAATAACGAACAAGAGCACAATCCAAATTAAGAACGCGAATCACAGCATGAATTGGTTCATTGCAAATAAGCATAATTGGTTCATGATCAACATTATTTAGGATAACTGTGAATTTTGAAATATTATGAAAAACTATAATTTGATTATTTATTTATATAAATCTTACAACGATAATATGATGATATACCTTAATGTGTAAATCGCTGGGCAATGGGCTCTCCTCTGTGAACGGTTTTTTTTTAATTCCATGTATTATTTTGATCCATTTGAAAAGCGACACGAACTCCCCTTGCACGGCTTCCGCGAAGCGATGTTTATATGGAAATATTACTCGGACTAAGCCAACGTTTACAGCCCTAAAAATAGAAAAATGGAAAATTAATTTACAATTTTATGAAAATATGTTTACAAAAAAAAACCTTCATATATAATCCACACGTTTGAACCTTACCAAACCTTATTCCACATTAGAACAAAACCCTCATTCGCCTTCCTCTCGACCCTTATTTCGGGATCATCGGTGGCCCTCTCCATGGAGTACCCTTCGACCGAGATTATTTCATCACCATTCAACACCATCTTCAACTGGCTCCATAATATTGATAAACCTTTTTCGTGGTCGTAAGCAATTGTCATGTCGTCTATAATAAGAAACGTTTTAATAAATATTTATATTGTATTCCAATCTTAGTAAAGAAGATAAATAAACAACTTTTTTTATTTCAAACATGAATTGACATAACATAATTTAACTAGTGAGAATTTAACTAGTGAGGGTAAAAGTACTAAATGAGTAGCTTATTAAATCAGTATATTTAAAGCACAAAAGGCAAACAGACAAAATTATGTTGCTAACTTTGTATTCATCTCTAAAATATATTGAATAAAAATGGCATAAAAAATACACTGACCTGTTGCAAAAAGCATATTATTGTTCTGTGATAAAATAATGCCAAAATGTGTTTGACTCTTAAACGAAACTCTCCAATCTATCGCTCTACTGCTCGTCTGTTTTGATTCCGATATATCGCTGTCCCTTTCTCTCTTCAGTTTTAGCTCGTCCCTGAATTTTCTGACAGCTCTAACGAATGTAAGGATTTTAAGGTGCAAATTAGCGCTCCATTCGAAGTCAACATTTTCTATGAATTGAAAATCCAGCAATACAGAGTGTCGCTCTTTCGAAGGTACGTGCTCTATTCTGGCCAGCCGCACGTGGAAAAATGTCGTCGGTATTTCATCTGATCTCTGACACAGAACATTCCCTGCAAACATTTGAATCATATAAGCGTCTGCTTCATACTGTCGCGCTGGATATTTTTCAGTTCGGGTTTCTAACGGTTTTTAGTTTTCTTATTATTTTGCCCGACAGAATAAATTTAACTTTCAGAAAATATCTTCCTCACCTTGGTAGGGGACCATCTCGACCATCTTCAGCCCGGACACGAGCGCCCCCGCCTTTGCGGTGGTTTTCTCCAAGGTCACAGCGTCGATTCTCGTCATCAGACACATTTTTTCATCGATTATTAGGAACAAATTGATATGGGACAGGGCCACGTTGACTGCTATGCTACAAGAGGAATCGGAGACTACTTTTTGAGGTGATTTTGGCGTCGAGGTTGCTCGGTAGTCGTTTAGGCAATCTACGAACGATATCACCGAATCTGCAATTTCGGAACTCCATTCGAGCCGAAGACAGTCCATCATGGCTTCAATCTAAAAATATATAAAAAATATAATAAATTTAGGATACATTTAATTTGGAGCTATTACATAAGTAAACAGTAAGTCGCAATGCACAGACACCTTGGAGTCCCTCGGGCCGTGCGTGCCCCACTTGACGAGCGCCACGGCCAGCAGCGCCGAGCGCCACGCGTGCTGGCGGCGCGGCGGCGGCTCCCCGCCCGCGCCCGCCCAGCCGCCGTCCACCAGCAGCTCCGCGCTCCAGTGGCGCGACCCCACCACCAGCTGCGCTACCACCCACTTGTACGGCTCCTCTGTTACCGCACGTGCGACACAAATGTTTATTAACTATGCAGTCACTTCACACGAAATCATAGATAAATTAATTATATAAATTTATGTATATCATTATAATAATACCAATTGTTATAATATAATTTTAATAATAAATGTCAAATATAATTGTTGCGAAACGTATTATTACGTTTATACGTATTTAAATAAATATATCTTTATTTAGACTTACTAGTTACAGTATTCAATATTACGACAAAAGTAAAACAACATTACATAAGACGCAATTTTATTTTAGCACTCGAATAATAATGTATCGATTTAAATTCGCATCAGTTTTATTAGATAAAATATAAATTTAATAGAAAGTACCTCGAGTGTCCAATAGCTGGTCCAATTTGACCTTCAAGCCGCTGCAGCCGGCTGCCAGCGCGCTGCTGACGTGCGCGGGCGCGGAGGAGCGCAGCGCTCGCAGCGCCACACCGCGCAGCTCCGCACAGCCCTGCACGGCGCAGCTGCTGGCCACGCGCGCCCACCACGACTGTGTGTCCCACGCTGCCCGCGCCAAAAACCGAAACAAAATATTTTTCAAAATATTTTTTTAAAATTGAATCATTTTATTTACTTATTAATGATCAAAAAAAATCTACCACAGGTTAGCAAAGAAGCGCCTCAGAACTGAGAAGAACTGGCGAAAGGAACTCAGCGGGGTTTTTATTATCATTTAATATTTTAAATATAGAACATAATCAGGGAACCGATTCTGTTTTAAAAAGAGATCGACAATTGACACTAACGTTTTGATGGAGATTCGGCCATTTTTAACGGTTTCGATTTCTTAAGACGCTGCCACGCACTGTACCATTCGAACGCATTGCTGTGGTTGTAGGTGACGTTGAGGGTGCTGATAATGAGGTATAGGTTAAGAACTCCTTTCTCCAACTGCAAAGAAGAAAAATAAAAAAAGGAATTTATCACAAGGCGATCACGATACAGTTAACACGAAAAATTTCGTCAAATAAAGATATATGTACCTTGGCGTCTAGTTTGAGCTTGTTGATGAGCACTAGGGTGTCGGACCGCGCCTGCACCTTCAGCTGGTCCATCTGGACCGCCACGTACACCTGTGGCAGACCCACCACCTCTGCTACGGACGCACTCACTACCACAGAGGCAGCACTGAATCTAGAATTAACCTGATAAAATCAAATGAAAATATATTAGTGTAACGACTAAGTATTTGTATATACAAATTTATTTTCTAATATATAAAACAATCTTACTTGTAAGCTTTGCAATGTCGTTTCAAAATGTGTCTTCGTTATGTTGTCAATACAGCCTATTTTAGTCGCATCAATTTTGAGACTAAATATCTGTAATCCAAAAAAAATTTTTTATTTTTAGTAATGAATATAGGCAGTACAATTAACTATTATTTGGAAAATTACCTTTGGAATAGCGGGCGACAGTCTTGGTAAAAGTGTGTCATAATGATCTTCATTGAAATGTGGTAACCTTGAATGTTTCCTTTTTTTTTGATTTTGTAGAAAAACATACAATTCATCTTGGAGCATTATTGTTGTATTAGTAACAACTGTGTGAATTTTCTGCAATGAAAATTAAGCTTTATTTAGTATTATATAAGGTAAGATTTCCCTTAATTATTTAATAGTATGACTATTTAATATTCAACATAAGGTTGCGATAATATCTTACTTCTACATTTAATGGACCTTCCGCCTTCACTGTCCCTTCAATTAACACACTGCATGATGCCTCTGCTAAGCTTTTATTGCTTTTCAAAATCATCACTCGAGCATTTACAATGTTAGCCGAAAATACCAGCGCACGCGCAGGACCGCCGGCCGCGCCGTCGGCGTGTACTTCTGATACTGATGCATGCACACTCCATGCATTATCTACATTACTATTAATTGTTACTATAGCATTATAGATGTGGACTCCCATAAACTGAAATCATTTTTTTCATACACATTTTAAATTGTAAGTTTACATGTAACAAGGGATTTATAATTATTATTTTCATTGAGAAAAAAATTGGGATTACAAATTTCGTTGGATGATTTTCAAATGATGAAAGCAGTGTTGCCAGTAATTCATTAAAGGATCTAATATTCGCTTAAATATTATAAAATCATTGCAAAATTGTAGATTAACAAATAATAAGTTAGAAATAAAAAAATGAGGAAAAAAAATATTTAAATATTAAATTATATACCTGAGCAAACATAATAAGGCTAGGAGGCAGTTTTTTATTTCTAAAATCTAGTAACTTTTGTTGTCCAAGACCACTGAGGTCTCTTTCCAGGGTACTGTAACCACTTGCTTCATCGTCAAGTCCATCAGACCTAGAGTTTGAGTTCTGCTTAGATAGGAGGGGTTTTAAAATAGTCTCGACAACTGCACTTCTCTTTTCTTCTGCATAATTATTTACTTCTACAGACTTGATTATTACAGAAACTAATTTATTGATCTCTGAATTGAAGAAGCTACTTTTAAAAGATACTTCTTCAATGTGCTGGAAAAACAAAACCATATTAGAATAAGTTTATAAAAGAGCCTTTTGGACATAGTGTAGAAAGTGAACCAAATCCGCCTGGATTTGGTTCACCAGTGGGTTATAAATAACTTAATGTTTGTTTATAAATAACCTCATTCCACTTGGCCCTTAAGGAAAGCTGCCATGTGTCAGATGACATTCTGCCTAATATATTCAAAGGAGATCTTTACTCAACATTGTGACCTATATGGACTGTATTGTTAAATGAGTTTTTTAAATTGTATGAATTAATGAAACCATAGAAACAAGAACTTCATAAGTTGATTTGTTTCTTTTAATAAATTATAATACTAAATAGAAAAAGTATCATAGATATACTAGCATCTAGATTTTGTTTCTAATATAATTCTTTAGTATACTTTCCTATCCCAATACTTACAATAGAATACCCATCTTTTGATAAGCTAACATCTCGTAATATTAATTTGGGTACAGCTATCCTTCCAATTTTTAGTTTTATATGATATTTTCGTTTGAAAAGCCATGCTAATAAAGCTGGTAGTAACCTGAAATTATGTATGATTTCAGTATGATTATGTTGAACATCACGCTACGGTCAATGGACACTGAATAAATCTGCATACAGCAGATATCATTTCATAATATACATAATTCAAATAGTGATTACAACGGACATGCTAATATTTACAAATTAAAACGAATTGGTATAATTTGTCAATGTTAGTAATGTTTTGAAGCAGTTTTGTAGGAAATAAAAAGGACTGTTAAATCAACAGCCAAATACAAATTAGTAGTTCTTGCAAATATATATGTGCAATAATAATAGTGAGATATATCCTAAATTATTATAAATAATGTTGTATAAATTTGAATTAAGAAAAACCTATTAGGATAACTATAGTTTTTGTTCTAATTAAAATCCTATAAACGCTTTGAAGGTTGAGAATAGAGCAGATATTTACCGTCCGATGTTTAATAGTGCTAATTAGAGCGGTATAGTATTTTACACGAAAACAAACAGAAAGCTACTATCTACTTACCATGATACACAAGAATATATTAAGAAAAAAATTAGACATAGTATTAGTAATATATTCATTTTAAATGTTTAAACCATTCATTGATGTTTTGTAATGTTTATTTACTTAAAAACATTTATTTTCGAAGTAAATGATAACTAACATATCAAAATAGTTTAGCCTAGCATTTTACTCATTGTGACATTTGTTGTCAAAATATTTCGTGTAACTGTCAAATTATTGTCAAAATATTGAAGTTTTAACTTCCGTGTAGTATTTTTATAAGTTGTAACTTAACAGTTAAAAAAATTAACATAAAGCATCATAATTTTATTACGAAGCCTTAGCTAAATTGTAATAAATATAATATTTTATTTTAAATTCATCCATTGTAATGGATTCTTCACTCAGTTATATGAGCTCTATAATATAATAAGCACACCGTCGTTTGACGTACTACGTAAGATTTTGTATTATTATTAAGGATTTTTAATATTATCAAACAATGTTAATTATATTGATCTTACGTAATTATAATATTCATATCAAATTATTTTCTTACTCATAACAAAACACTCCTTTTTTTCTGTATGTTTTATCAAAAGGCCTAAATTAAGTAAACCATATATATATTTAGCTTTTTTTATCATTACTCATCATTACGATTAATCACTATTTTTAATTAAATTTAAACAACCAAACTATAATCTTATTTTTTATAAGTTATAAAACAGTACACTAAGGAATATTAGGATATATACAATAAAAAATTGAGTCATTTGTAATATATTTATTTATTTTTAATATAAACTACTATCTATAATCAATATATTATTTTTCTTCTTAAGGCCAGGATCTCTTAGCAGAGTAGCCTTCATACTTCTTTCTTGTTTTTAGGCCGGATACAATTGTAGAACTCTTTGGAAATACTGACTTTCCATTGAAGAGAGTATCATTATCTGTAATAAGAAGTTATTTATTAATAAAAGACTAACAAACTATCACAGAAATTCAATACACTTTTTTTCAATATTCTTTTTATTCAAAATAAATAACAAAATGAAACTTATGTTTATATTACTTTCATTAGTAATAACTAAAAAAAAATACATATATATTAGATTCTGGCACTATTAAAATAAAGAAATTGTAAATAACTAAATAGAACACAACATATGTATATATTTCAAATGTATTATTTCTGTAGATTTAGTTAATGTGTAGAATCTCAGAAACAAAAATAATATAGTTGTATAATTAAATTACCGGGATGGAATCTGACATAATTTTCTTGGACATGCATATTCTTTGGCAATTCCATCTTCTTCAAGCTATCAAACGGAGTAGATGTATCGACTGGTGTCTCATAAAACTCTCTTAAATCATCTGAAATAATACATATTGTTTAGAGTCATTAAATAAGCAAAACTGTGTCTCCTTTTTTCTATGACACATCAATAATGATAGAAAGAGAGAAATTGGTGTTTATTCAAATAGCTGCCCAGTAATGTTTATGAGTACGGCCAATGAGTGCTATTAAAAAAAGAAAATAATAGAATAATTATATTAATAAAAAGGATAAGATAAACTTAAAATACAAATTATTTTATATTATTTATAAAAACAATATAATTTACTCTGGTAGACTCTTATATGGTCATCTTTAGGAATCATTATTATATAAGAGTAATTAAAATTTAAAGGTTAAGAAAGTAGTTTCAATGAAGACGAACTCAGTAGTTATTATTTTACATTAATCACATACAATTAACATAACATAGCTTTGATGACTTTGCTTTCATTGTAGCGGGCCAAAAAATTGAGAGGGTGCGCAAGTACAAATATCCGAGGACATGGCTTAATGACACCTGGAGCTGTGAACAGGAGGTAAAGATTCGCATCGAAATAGCTCGAAGTGCCTTCTGCACGTTAAAAAATTACTTAGCAATCGCAAACTTAAGAACCCTGTGCGCATACAACTCCTATATTGTTACATCGGGCCTATACTTCTTTACGGATGCGAGGCGTAGACAATTAAAGAAGACCGGAAAAGTTGCCGGAAGGAGAGCTGTTGGGCGCAGAAAAAATTCTTGGCTGTGCAACATCTGAGAATGGATGGGAATTACGAGTGCTGCCGAACTCTTTCGCCTCGTGAAGAACAAGAAGGAGTATTCAAAGCTAACTGCCAACCTTCCCTAGTGAGAATGGCACTCGAAGAAGAAGACATACAATTGATTTTACAAACAATCACAAGCAATACTTAAAGAGTAAATTAATATTTTGTGTAATGTCTTAAATGTATCATTAATACATAGGAAACTAATTTAAAGTATAAAACAATTATTAAGTAAAAATAAGTAGTTTTTTTTATATGTTCTTAAGGCACCACTTACCGACTGTCTCAATAGTATGTAACAAGGAATTAGGAATGCCATGGCCTGTTTCGTCAAAACATGCCTTTAAGACAGTGTATTTAACATCAAGGGAATCAAACTCTGATTTAGTGTTCAACCCATTATCAGCACATATTTTAAGTATAGTTTTGTCTATATCTGCTGGTGGATCCCATGGTTTATTTGGACGAAGAAATCTGAAATAATTCTATTTATTTAAACATATTGAATAATGTCGAGAATTAATTTAAAAAAAGTAACGAGTTGCATATAACTAATATTAGAATAATTATTATTATATTACTTTAAACACTAATGAATTTGTTTATAAATAGCAAATTTTATATACCCTCTTGCTGCAAGAGATTCAGCGGCAGCTTGTAGTTTCTTGTCTATTTTTGGTAATTTTTTTTGTTTATGTCTGACAGCTACTATCTGAAATAAATGCAGTAGTGAGATAAACTCAAAAGACATTTAAAAAACCTTACAACGATGATAGTAAAATATAACCTGAAAATTTTTATAAGTCATAGACAACACATTTCTAAACATTATTTTATAATTTTAAGCAATTGCTCATACACAAACTATCAATAACTTATTTTAAAGTAATATTATGGGAGTATGTTTCTTAGACACTAAAAATTCCTATTTTATTACAATTCTTCAAATTTGACAACTTATCTACGTTTCAATTTAGGAATTTGTTTTATGTAGTAAATTAAATTAGAGATAATTTTTGTTCTTTTATTTATTTCTTAAAAAAACACAATTTATATAGTTAAATGTAAGTTGTATAATATACTGATATTTTTTTATTAATTTAAGTTTAAAGATGTTTGTTACGTTTTAAATTGCATCCGAATGGAACGTATTCATATTTCTGAACGAAAGTAGTTCCTATTTTTACCGCTATGTGCGCTACCGTCGGCTTGGGTTGTTGTTTCCTATCCGCCATTTTCCAGTCGCCATTGAAAGGTGAAAACTTCACTAAATGTCGGTGATGATTTTAAGATTTTGAGTGGTTTCTTTAAGATTGAATCAGTTTTTAGTGTTGTGAAATGAAAATGAAGTGTCCCGGACTACCATGACGCATCAAAATCACCAAACAAACGGTGCAAGTCTCGAGGATTGCCACACAAACTTCTTCGCCTTGGTAAGTCACTTTTACATTGATGAAAGAACTCGTAGGTACTTTTCTTTCGAAATCCTTGTGATTATAGTAACACTATTATTGTGTGCGTCTGTTTTACGACATTGTATTGAACGTTTCGCTGTAAGTCAACAATAAATTCATGATGATCAACGGTCCAATTATCGTTATTCGGTAGTGATATACAAAATTCACCTTAATTGTAATACGGTAATGGAATCGATCAATTGCGTTAAATATTATGTATGGAAGAATACATGCTTAGTCGGCTTATGACGCTCGACCGTTAGTCATCCTGGCATCATATCCCAACCAGTGGAGTCATGTCGTGTTGCTAACCCACAAAATGTCATCACATTCAGTGAGCGAGGCCACAAGAAGCCACAGGCCCATAGAGGTCATTTTGAATTCACCAGGCCGTAACGCGGACCGTAATGCGTTCGCGAGACTAGTTTCGCCAGGTCGAGGAAATAACTTTCTTATTACTTGCATTCTTACAGCTGCGTTCAGTTCAATACTGCGACATAATTTATGATAGTCGAAATGTTTATGTATAAAGAAACGGTCGGGTCATTCATTATCGTCGTGTTGTAGTGTGGAGTCGCTTTGCGTAACATTCGTAGCTGGCGCGAATTTTATCAGATTGTGTTCGGGTGAGGATTAGCGGCGGGTGTATGGCAAGGAGACAGGGGGGCACGGTGACGGGGTGGGGGCGGTCGGTCGTCCTCGGCGGAGAACAGCCCGGCGCCATTTCCACCTGACGCGTTGCCACATCTCCGCGCCGCGGCGCGCGCCTGCACCCGTCTCCCTCATCGCTCCGCCTATCTCGGCGCGATACAAATTACTGATTTCTTGCCCTGCCTGCTTATTGTCTAATTATTTATGCGACGTTTGCGGACACAGCTCCTTTTGTTGTATAGAATGCTTTCGTTTACATCGCCCGATCGTAGGACGGTGACGCATCGACCTACTAGGCTGACATTGCGCCGGGTTCAATACACTTTAGATCGAACATAACTTGATTTTAAATACTAACGCAAAACAATATTTTCGTAATTCTTTTATAAAAAAACAACAAACTTTGTGTTGTATCATAAAAGGTATTTTTCCTTGTGTTATTTATGAATAATAACATGACCTACAGACCTACATTTATTAAATACCAAACTTACAATTATTAGTTTTTTTTTTTTATTATGACCTTCATATAAAAAATTAGCAGCATTCCTTACTATATCGGAAATCAAAAATCGCAGTAAAGTTTCGTACAAAAAAGCTCCATTTAAAAATACCGATGCGGTACCATTATGGACCATAATGAGCGGGTCTGTCGTCTCTTTCACATGATGCAAATCGTGTGCGATAATGTTATATTATTGGAATGTTTCGCGCGTTTTTACATAGTAAAACGGAACGTGTAGTTACGGAAAAAGTTCTTATATAATAAATACATTAAGACGTACATTGTTATTTGCTAATAAAATTTTAATTTATTTTAAATAATTTGTATTCAAACTTTCATTTTTATTTTCGTCGGACGTAATTACATATTCGTACCAAATATTTCAAAAATAAAAAGACTAGTTTTAATTAATTTGAATTTAGGAAACAAGTATATGACGAGAATTGTGATAAATGCAGTCAACGGTGATTCTACTGAATCTGCGCAGACAGATGTCGCGGGGGTCGATTCTCGTGTTGCGCGGGCGTTTCGCTCATTCAAGCGTTATGAATGGTTATCGTAACTTTCCCATACAGAGGACCGGAGCGTGGCCTCCGCCTAGCTGTTACGTGCCATCTCATCCGTGCCAATATAACTCCATGATAATTAAAAAATATTTTTCGCTATATATAAAAAATCCACCACCCACATATGTACCTAAGAACGTTTTTAAAACGTCAACACGAAATAATAAAGCTTATTATGGATTTTATAATCTTATTGTTTTTTGTCTATTTTTAAAATATCACTTAATATGTTCTTTTAAATCGCAAATTCATTCATTCACACAACATTTCCAATAAAAAAAGAAATATTTCAATGAAATTGCTATAAAGATAATTCTACAGTTATAGCTCAATATTCAGACACACTATCAACATTTATTAACAAATTCATGAATATATATTTTCTATAAAGGAACGATCCAAGCAAACCCCTCCCACCTTCTCCCGAATATTACGATGTCTTAATATTTTAGCGTTCATTTCCGCTGGCGCCGTTGCGGCGTTATTGTCCATTGACCGTCCAAATTCACCGCTCAGTTATTCATGGTATCTGACGAACGCCAGCGGACCCATCCCTTATCTCCATGCAAACGAGCACATCTTCAATTACCCAATGAATGTAGCGAGCTTCTTCGCCAGGTACGCTATTAACTGTAAGGTTTCTAATTTTAAAAATATAGGTATATATATCACCCTATATCGTGTGGAATGAAATACACTCATATGTTGGTTATATGTTGTGACTATCTATATTTGAACACCTTTTTTGGATAACTAATATTGATGAAACATAAAAATGTGTATTAAATATATATATTTTTTCGTAAATAAAAAATATATGGTCGACGTTTAAAATTTAAATGCTTAGACCGGATAGATGTGTAAACAACTCCGTTCACTGTCACTGTTTATGACTTAGAGAATAGATAAAACGATAGCTTATCAGCGAACGCTTGTCGCTCATGCGATCATAGCTATATCTATACCGTGAGCAAAGTGTTCAGAATTACATCTCGGCCTTAATTTTTAAATTAATAAATATTTAAAAGTTATTCAATCTCAGCTTACAATATAATTATTTATATCGTTCTCACTATATTACAATGGTTTATTTGTTCACATGTACTATACTTTTTAAATTAGTAGTAGTAGTTTTTTTTTATATGAAGCATTGTAATCATAAAAATAAATATTATATATTTCGTGGTTTTGTTGTGTTGCGGTCGCGTCAGCCCACTGATAAACTATCGCATCACTCGGTATCAAGGCTCCAGTCGGGACGGTGGCGATCATTATCATCGAGAGCTCACACTACCGTTAAACATGTTGCCACTTAAATAACAAGTATATTTTATTCACATCGGAATATCTATGACGAGGTTAATTCGACTTCTGTTAATATTATGTATGTTATTATAATAGTTTTACATGCGAAAGTTTATATATATGTTACTCAAACACTAACGACTTGGATTTATGCTAATATTCGGCATAGATCAAATATTTTCGTGGAATATGACGTAGATAATTTTTTAAGTATATAAAATGTAAAAGCCATTTTATTCTTCGTCGCACGTCCAGCGTTTTCACTAGGTGGTAACTACCATTACGCGTTTCCCCCTCGGAAACAGTGTGGGCGCTGAGTGCGTCCAAAACATCGGAATACCTAATAAAAAACCAGCAGTACTCTTACCGTCTCAACGAGGAGCGCCACGGGATCGCTTGCGCATGCTACCGTGAGGTGGTAGCTACTAGCTATTTTTTCATATATTTAACATGTAGGATATTTTTTGCAACTCTGGTAAAAACCCAATTCATCAATTAACAGAAAACGACCACCACTGACTTCATCATCTTATGCTCGATGGTGGAGCACATGATGAATAAAATGATTACTTCCTTATATATGCCATGAAGCTGCAGTGGATTAACGTGGTCGAAAAAAGTTTTCCCTTAACAGGACAATAATAATAAAAAAAACAACTTTATTCACCAAAAAGAAACAAAAACAAAATTAAGGTACAAAGCCATATAAAAAGAGTTAAGTGTGATTTTTGGTAACCTCGTAGCCTCAGCTAGACTGCTTTTCAGTCTACGCCTTGTACATACGCTGCCAACACAAACGTTACATTCAATACAGTAAAAGGTAGAGGAAGATAAAGTTGCTTAAATAATATACTTATGTTAATACATATTTATAACAACATGCCTAATAGGCTAAAAATAAATAAAAAAGACATGCAAACATTACTATAACAGTAAGAAGTTTTTTTCGTTTAAATTCTAGGAAAAGGTAACTATTTCATTTTGAATCATAATCTTATTTAAAAAATGTATAAGTAAATAGGTATATATTTTTTAATAAATTAGAAGACCATTACCAGTACATTTATCTAGCAATAGAGGATCAAACCATGTTGCGGCTAGACAATCCGCTCCCTTTGCATTTACCACCAAACCTTCACCACCTAAATCCGTCGACACGAGCTTTAATTTAAAAAATCAGTAACAACAATATTGAATGTTGCTTTGCTTAAAAAACAAACAAATTTTACATTTCCAATATGAGTAACATCTTCTTAAGAGGTTTGTAAAGTAAAAAAGGTCTCACGTTGATTGATCTTTATATGTAATTATTTTCCCATAATTTGCGATAAATATAAAAACAACCGTTGACCTTGCGGTATGTTGATATCGCCGCAGTACCGCTACCCCGCGTCAAATTTTATCACACTGATAAGTTACGCGTCGTTATCGCAACGTCTTATAACGCCGGCAGCTTTTTAATGCCGACCCAACAACGGTTTTATGATATATAAATAATATATACATGTTATATTTAAATTAACTCGATTTCGATTCAAATATGTAAATATGAAAACTATTTTTTAACGTTCTTCGTGTTTATTGAACGTATCTAGTTTTTTTTTGTTTCGTGAATTTGATAAATTACGTAAACAAAAATGTTATCATATTTTTTATGATTAAATACTTAATTAGATGTATCAATGATATAATAAAATTCGCGATATTTTATAAATTTATTTATAGTTTTGATGTAAGAGATTAAAATTATTATTAGCTTCATTCACATAATATATCTCGTAAAATAATTAAAAAAAATATGTCTTATTTAAATACAAATTGACAATCGTACAAATGAGTAATTATATATATTTTTACAAATTAGCTTGACATTTATAGATCAGTTAAAAAAAGATTTTTATTTATGTAAACAAACATAAGATTAAATACATTTCTAATTATTAATACGCATACAATCATTGATGCTATGAATAAAAACAAAAATCATGAGGATATTATATGTGATAATTTATATGAAATCTGCTTTTACAAGCATTAATTAAATTGAATCCTACCGTCGGCTTGGTATTTAGATTCTACCTAAAATAACCGTCAAGAAACTGTAGTAACTATTTTTAATCAATCATATCACATGTAATCCGATTTTGTTAGATATACATCAACCAAAATAAATAAATTGTGACGCACCGTCTGGCTCCAGGATTGTAAATAGCGCGTTTTTGAAGAATAAATCATTGTTGTCTGAAGCGAATTTCCAAAATACGATAAGACAGGATACTATCAAAATAACTAAAGTATACTAACCAAGAAGTATCAACTTCTCAATACGCCCATACAGCTAATCTTAGTGTATCCGTAAGGTATATTAAACAGGAATTCAACTGGAGCTTGAAGTTGAAAGTAATCCCTAAAAATACTATGGTATCATTTACACTGAGATATCTACTGTATAATGGTAATTAGCTAAACATTTTGTCAAACATAAAATAATTAGTTTTATTGGACATTTAAAAATAAAATTATTAGTTGTAAATCGATTCAGTAACAGTAATAATGCATTGTTTATGTCGTCATTGTCTATTGGTTTTTCCTGTCAACTGTTAAAAGTTATGACGTGTTGTAAGCAAACATAACAATATGTCAAATACTATTACAACATAGAAGAAGAGTTCATCTATGTATACTAAAAATGAGATAGTACCTAAAATTGATCCCTGTGGAACACTCTTCTTTAACTCAGACCTAGAAGACTATAAAATATTTATAAAAACATTCAATGTGAAATAGAATAAATTTTAATTAGATACACATATCTACGTAATCAATACCTTATCGATTTATAGAATTCATTAATATTAATTAGATAGTATAGGTTATTTTATTTTGTAAACATTCTTTGTTTTTAATTATTTAAAATAGTAGTTCCTTGAAAATTTGTTCAGTAATACCATTCGTTTGTTTTTTTTTTTACACTTTAATTTAGTAAAATTACCGAAATAATAATTTATTGGTTTAAACATAGATACTCAAGATGAGGCTATACCAGTTTTTTTTTCGATTACGAACAAAATACTAATTCGGTCCGATTGAAACACAAATTTCTCGTCATTATAGATTTAAGTTTCAAGACAAGCTGCCTTATAGTATCTTTGTTTGTTTTATTGGTCCTGTTGCTCGACTGTATTGTTAGTAACTCTTTTGTGGGGCAATGCATACGATTCTACAACAGGATCCCAGAAAGCGTTCAAATGCCTCAATTGCTAAATATAAAAAAAAATGTAAAGAAACGTCTGTTTGCTAAAGGTATATTATACAATTAATGAATTTATGGATGATAGCACACCTTGGAAATGAAACGATCGCCTGCTGGCTATTTCTTTTTTTTTATACATTGTAAATGAAACATGAACATAAAAAAAAATAAAAAAAGCCCGCTGTTTTTCTTTCGCCGGTTCTTCTCAGGGCTGGGTGTTTCTTTTCCGAGCGTTAGCTATGGGTAGATATAGATATTATACATAGGTTCTTAGATTTCGCCCTGGAAATGTCGATGTAGATGTCGCTGCGATTTTTTAATCCTTTACATTTATTTTTTTATTAATTGCCCTAATTATAAGTATTTATATGATTTATAAATATTTTAATATAATTTCACTGGATATATTCATTCATTTATATTATAAAATTGAATTAAAAATACTAGCAACAAAAGGATTTGGTGGGACGCCTTGCAGGTTTTATTTGGTTGGTTCAGAGAAAGTAGAAATAGTGACGCTGTAAGCAACAGCGTTTACACAAATTAGATAATTTGGTTGAAAAGGTCCATTTATTCGTAGTATGACAATTTTAAGGATCAATTAATGAAAAGATTGACAAGATTCCTTGCAATTTATATATCTCAAGTGAAGTTATGATATCACCGTTTTTATAATAATCCCGTGACATATATAAGATTTTTGTAGCAAGGTCGTCCTTGATAAACAACAGTTTTGTAAAGTACGTCCTTCACCTAGATCGCATCCTGACTTACCTATTGAAACAATCCTTTCTCTCAGCTCTCGGAACTTTTCCTTGAGTTTTATAACAACTTGTACTTCGTTACTTTGTACGACATCATTTTGTTACTTTCGAATTTTGTTGTTTTGTATTCGAGATTATGTATTTTAAACTTTACAAATTGCATCATCGAATTGAAATGCTTTTTTTTAAATAAGATTAATAAGATCTTACTTTCATATGTTTTAAATAAAAAAAAATATTCATACTTTGAATTTTAAGGTGTATATTACAAGAAAATGTATATCAGTTTACTAGTAATTTATCGATGTAAAGATCAATAATTTTTTGTTTGGAAATATTGTTTCTATATATGTAACCGGTAGAAAAGATTTCATACCGTAAAATGGAATGACTTAATGGGGGGAGTCATTTATATCTTTATAATGTGTATGTGTCAATTTCAGAGCTGATAGCGCAGCCGATATTAATAAAAATAATTTGAAGTATTTAGCACGTATTATAATTCGCCTCCGAGTGACCGTCGTCCAGCGAGTGAGTCGGCGTAATGTGAGCGGTGCTAGCGGGCTACTCTCTTATCTTGACCTACATATCTCGCGCCACGACGAAGCAGCCCGCACCGTCGCACTCTAGCTAATCTACAAGCGTTAATTGTCACTTTACAACAATCATTAACATACATCTTATTACTCGTTCAGGGTTAACAATTACATCAATTATAAAACTACTTACAATAAATAACGCACTAGTCAAACAATGTTAACGCTACTATTTATGCAATACTACTTCCTATTGCGTTAAATTTTATAGGCAACGCACTTTCTCTTATGAAATAAAGATAAAAAAAAACGACTTCATATAGAAATGGTTTGTATGAAAATAATATATTGTAAACATAAGCTGAATCAGGATTTAACGGACATTATTTTTAAATTCGTACATGGTATTTGTACTCATATTTCAGTACAGTTACATACCGAACAGATTCAATCTTAAGTACTTTTTAATGAAACTGCATATTTGTCAAACTTATTAACTGCCTCTTATTAACTTACATTGTTGGGCAAAATCTCTTCTACTATTCGGCTCCACACTGCTTCACTTGATATATTTGTAACAGAAGATCTGAGACAAGGAACGTTTAATCGATCTTATCCCGAATTTAAACCTGCGCTCTTCGATTAATCTCCACGTAATCTATCTACTGGACAATCTTCGTTCGTCCATACAATGCTCCACGAAATTAAGTTTCTGTGCCATTGAGCGTTCGATTTCATTTCGCATTCTTTTGCAGTCGTAAAATAATAATGCCACTCAGAGTGAGATGAAGTAACGAGATGAAACGGAAAGCGCACCGTACATAAACACTGAATGTTTTCCTCGAGTCATCAGAGCCTTGACCCGGTATGTGATGTGTCATGATAATGTGAGGGAAGACGATATTGAGGTCAAGGACGATGGTGATGACTCTGTCGATGATCCTTAAACTCCTCGCGACGTTCATATGTTATGATAATAAATTTCATTCAATAAAGGCCAAGGAAAGATCAGATCTTCCCAAAGGATTGTTATTAGTTTGCATTGTTATAAGAAAAAAATGCTTTTTTTAGATATATTATAATGTATTCTTTTTTAAAACATCATTTCTAAAGAAATTTGTTTTCATGGTTTGTTTAAGCTTATATACAGCGTGTTTACAAAAAGAAAACAAGTGTTTATCCGCTCCTCGCTTTTGATCAATCAAATGTGAACTAAATACAGAACTATAATTACCAACTACCAAATATCTTGCATGCGCTTACGAATAAATCCATTTGCGCCATCTATTGGTACCGGATTGTAACATACGAACTTCAGAAACAACCTATTAATAGCCGTTACTGATATAACAATTTACTCATATAAGTATTTTGTTTCATCTTACGGCTAGTGTTATGAGTGGGTGGATAATAACTTATGAATAAGGATAGAATCAGAATTTCTTAAGTTACCAACTCTGTACCATTTTTATTCGGTAATTACGCTTATACTTTTACGCAAAAGTTTCTACATTATTTTTATGTTCGTATCGCCTTGGCCCTTCGTTTTGACCCTGTATTCACGGAAAACTGGTGTAACTTAAATATCTAGTTTTATCACTTACGTATTCTCCAAGAACGTGACATATTAACTGTAAAATTAAATCATGGATATAATTAGTAGAACGATTTAAGATATTATAATATGTTTTTTTTTCTATTAATTTTAAATACGTGATCGATGACCCCATTTCGTTAAAAGACAATGTACAAAGTATTGACACCGCAACACTAGGCTTATTAATAAAGAATATATCTGGGTTGAATCGTGTTGTAAATTAAGTGTAAAATCAGCGGTGTTGATGTTGCGCAATGAGATATTATGCGTTTGCTTGTAAACAAGGGTCTCTTGATATAGCATCGGAAACTCGGCCGAATGCAGCGTCAGAGGGCATACGATTAAATTTAAAACGCTTTCACTCAACGAGCAGCCCCTCCTCCCTGTCCCCCCCCCCCCTACCGGCTGCAGCCAGAGTCGCGAACTCGTTTCTGCGATCAGTGCCGAAGATTGCACTCGATGAATTCGACGACTCCGTTGTTTTATTTTTCACGTTACAATTGACTGCTCCTTTAGTCATAACTCTATTAAGATAAATGATATTGTAATCGTCGTGTTGAACGTGTAATTTAAAATTACTCTAATAGCGGGAAATTTTTATTAACAATAATATTATAAGTGAGGAAAAATTTTTATATTTAAGTATGGTGAATAACCAATGAGCGTACAGCTTCATCGCGTACCACTTACCAAATGGTGCGCGATACATTTTCGTGTCACCATACAAAGTAGAACAAGTGAACAAGAAAACACAAGCCATCGAGCGCTTTTTTTTTTTTATTCATGCTTTACTACACTGTGACATCTAAACATGTATATTAACATAAGTCGGGTTGTTCTTTAAGAACAGATTCGAAAATCGAACGTGATACAATATTTATTACTCATATATATTATATTATATAAAAATATATGACATACTTATTTTTCTAATTCGTCATCAATATTGCGACTCTGCGACTCTCTGGTTGCGAAATAAGTTATCAATTGAAATCTATTATTTATTGCAATTAATGATTGTTTATAATCTGTAATATGTTTTATTTAGTCAGCCTTACAAAAAAAACCACATCAATATTTATAGAACATGAATATTTTCTCGATTAATAGAAAAAAGAGTACTAAAATCAATTGGTCAATCAATCAATCGATGGTAGCGCTTGACGATTTATAAGTATATGTATGTATGTATATCCGAATAAAAAAAGTATTTTGATTTTGAATTGAAAACTATAAGTTCTTCATACATCCACAATTGAAACGTATCCGTTGTAACTTTAATCATAAGCCAAAATGAAACAAATTAAACTGTTTCTATAAAATGTGTTACGACTGACGATACTTATTTTTTTTTTTATAGAATAGGTAGGCGGACGAGCATATGGGCCACCTGATGGTAAGTGGTCACCAAACGCTCTTAGACATTGGCTCTGCAAGAAATGTTACCCATCGCTTACATCGCCAATGCGCCACCAACCTTGGGAACTAAGATGTTATGTCCCTTGTGCTTGTAATTACACTGGCTCACTCACCCTTCAAACCGGAACACAACAATATTAAGTACTGCTATTTTGCGGTAGAATATCTGATGAGTGGGTGGTACCTACCCAGACGAGCTTGCACAGAGCTCTACCACCAGTAATTCTATATTCTTACGGCCTTACTTAAGTTGTTTAATAGTTAGTATAAAGTAGCGGGTGATAAGTTTAACATGTTGTGTCTTCTTCTTTAGAATGTCAAGTCAATAATGAGAGAAAGAGCGAAATCTGTTTTTCAAACAATCGCTAACTCGCAAAAATCGCAATCGCTAAACAATGTTTATAATTAAGAGCGATATTTGTAAGTAATTGTTTTAATCAGTCTCAGAGTGACACGAATTGATGGATGCACACGACAACGATATATCGTAGCGGTCTATCTGTAGAGTCCGTCTGCGCAGTTTTATCGAACGTGTGTGTGATATATTTAATTGTAGACTATTTCGTTTGCACAGTTTTATCGTGGCTTGTGAATGGCGGCGTAAATCTTATCGCTCGCCTGATTAAGAGACTTGCTCTGTAATGTTTCGCAGTCGATATGGTGAACAAATGGAGGTACTCATCATCGTCCGTTAGTCCCGATGACGTGGAATATTATGTGTGAAATTTTGCGGAGAACTGATGATATTGAAGCAATTATCGATAGCATGTACAGTAGCAGGAGAGTATAGAGTCGTCTGATGTAACCATGAAAATTCGAATCGCTACGATATATCGTTGTCGTATATTGCCGGCATAAGCTGCGCTATATCTATCGATATTGATAATGTTCTGGTTAATTCATGTTATGTATGTAATATAATGTTAGGAGCATTATATAAACACGTCTCCCTTGCCCGACCGTAATGGTCATCGTACTAAAAGGTAAGGTGAAATTTCTACCTCGCTAATGATATGACCGTATGTAATATAAAACGTAGTAATTAAAAGTAATTGACATTGTATTATTAACTAGCTTTGTCCCGCGGTTATATGCCAACTCATAATGGATTTTATATTCCTATTTCATACAGATTTGTGGACTGCTAGAGAAAGCATTCTGCTAGTTCCTATTTACTTTTCGGTACCTGTCCCCTGATATGTAAAACTTTATTATGATTAGCGTAACAAGCAAACTCATTTTCGCATTTATAATATTGGTAGGATAGTCGAAATAAAAAAAAAAATTGAACGGCACAAGGCCCTCAATTTCGACTAGTAGTTTCTGAAATTAACCGTACAAATTACCCAGCTTTATAATGTCTATACAGTTGTAAAGATAAAAGGTTTTCGATCATCCTGTGTAGGTTTTAATATAACATCATCAATGTGATATGAATGTTGTATTACATAAAATTATTTTTAAATATATCTTTATATAAAAACGAAATACATTATTATAATTATTGTAAGTAGAAAATATTCAAGCTTGTTCTACGTAAAAACTGTCAAATATTGATGAGTACGGAGCTCTCGGCGTCCTCTTTTATTCCAGTATGCATGTGCGACAATCCCTCTCATAGTCCTTTGTATTCATAAAAGCTTTGCGGTATGCGAATCGGAATCTGCACTGTCACAGCAACTATATTATGAGCTTATATTTTTTTACAATGGACGTTGTTTTTTTTTTTTAGAATCGAATAGAGTTCACGAAAAGGCATGATACATTTTAAAACTTTTCAATTGACATAAAAGCTAGAATTTAATGACAGTTTAAGGAATAATTGTTGTACTATGCAACCATTAAAGCCTCTTATTAGGTATATTATTAAAATAAGTGCCGGCTACTACCAAGTACACATTGTTTTTCTTTAAATTCCATATAATACTGAGCTCACCGGCTGCCATTTGTTTTAATAACATTCTATGTTATAACCTAATGAGTTTTAACCGAGTAAGTCATTTAGTTTTTGCTATTATATTAAGGAGTAATCTCCGCCCGTGGCATCGCCTGCGTGCGGGAGGGTTAGGTACCCTATGTCCTGTTACCCCAGATAATGTGTATGCAAATTTCATGATGATTGGGTGAAGAGTTAAGACATGAAAGCGTATGAAACAAACCAATAAACAAACAAACTCATTCGCATTATATATTATAGCATGGACATGACATAAATGGTTTACATAGTCGCCTGGTATAAAACTTTATCCAATTTTTTTATATATTATATGGATTAAATAAAATTAACACGTTTTAATAATATATATACTATATCAGCAACGTTATTACTGAAAGTATATATATATTATATTTGCATTACGTAATACTTACGTAAAAAAAAACTAGGGCAAATCCTCAAATTTCTAGATGTACGCTGTCTTAAGGTTCGTTGACCGCGGACGCGCGCGCCTGTCTTTACCGTTAGCTGGATAGTATACTGTAGTGCAGCCTACCTGTATACCCTTCACCCTTGCTCAGGGTGTAATTTTCTCCGGTTCATCCTTACTTTTTCTCCATTTTTTATGTCGAGCTTGTCTCGTCTGAAATGCTTCAACGTTCTTTGAAAATACGACCATAAGTATACTTGAGTAGAACGAGAGATTTGTTTTTAAAGAATATTCCGTAAGGTAGTTTTTTTTTTTGTGATGTAAAGCGCCTGTGCTTTATGTTCACAATTGACACATTGATTTTAAATATAAAGATATAAACGTATGCTTAAGATGATGATTTTATTTAAAACTAGCAAAATTAAAATATGAGAAAAAAAATTGGTTCCGAGTTTCTTTCGCCGGTTCATCTCAGTTCGGGGCATTTTGATTTCGTTGGCTATTAATAATTAATGATAATGCCTTATTTTTTACATTGAATAAATGAGTTTATAGTATGTAACATGTACGAGTATATTTAGTTAAAGTTGAATTTTCGGTTGTCTGTTTTAATTAGTTTTAAAGCGTCGCAGTTCAATGGCCGATCGAGCGATTGTCAAGTTATTATTTCAACTCGATTACGGCATTGCAAAAGCGTGCGACCAATAGATACAATGAGAGAACTCGTAATCTAAATATTACATGTCGGCTGCTGTCACTGTCCGTGCTTGAGAGGCTTTATTACTTTAAGAAGCTTCGTTATATACTATTGATTTTGTTGTTCCGTAACAGCCTGTGAATGTCCCACTGCTGGGCTAAAGGCCTCCTCTCCCTTTTTGAGGAGAAGGTTTTGGAGCTAATTATTATTAAAGTATTTAATATTAAAATATTATTAAGGATTTTGTTATGGAATCAGTCAATCTATTGAATTTTGTTTATCCTTTGAATATATTTATTAAAATGTCACGTAATTCGTAACTGTTTCAATTATAATTGTTTGTCTTAAATATTATCTGACTTTAAATTATATTAGTTTTTTAGATTATAGAGAATTATTGTTATTGTTATATCTTTTTTTGTTTTTTTTTTAAATGAAACAGTCTTCTATTAAGTACTTAATTATTATTTTAAAACATTAATTCCAACTCGTAAGTTCTCTGATTTTTCTATAAATATCATATTATACAATTATTATTTCTTATTAACTTTATTTAATCTAGTAGCAGATACACAATGTTGTTTCAATAGCTATCAAAGCTCAGCGCATAATAGTATTATTGTATTCATCACAACTCGTTACCACCGTACCGGCTCCGCCTGAGCCCGCGCAGCCTGACCTCACCGACCGGCGCGTGCCTCTCGACGCGCTCGTCGCATAACAATTTCGTTCACACTTTGAGCTTCAATATCATGTAGCATGGATTGCCAGCGGATTTAATTGAGGCCTTCTATTTTAAACTCGTATTTGAATCCTTTGTTTGTTATAAGTATTGTTTTTAAGATTCAATCGAACAGTCCAATGTTCAAACGAGTTTGCGCATCGACTGTACCCAAATTAGGCCACGTTCATTTAAAATTTTTATATACATACTCGTAACTAAAATATTGAATAAAAATTAAATGAATCAATAAAAAAATGTCTTAGACGTTACAAATGCGGTCTATTATCTAAATCTCTCGGGTCAGAGGTAATTGTTTTATCATTTTAATATTGGCACAGATAACCATATACTTCGGTATTTGTAAACGCTCTGTTCCCGTCTCTTTCCCGTCCGTTCGTATTTGAATGACAAAGAGGGAGTGAGGTAGTTGTAAGTGGCGACTCGTTACCGCCTACACGCCCCCGGTAACATGGTTCTAGTTGTCGGAAGAATCTGTTTGACTCCTGTTTACAGTACGGCTACATTATATTCACTCCACGTGCAAAAACTTGACACTGTAAATTGAACTTTATAAATATGACGTAATGGTTCAGATTGAGAATATATCGTTTAATATAGGTGTGGGAAATGTTACGATTGTAGCTCCTTTATAAGTTTAACCGACTATTAGTTTTAAGGGTTGATCGAGGTCAGATAAATTAATAGGTGAACTTTTATCGTAATAAAGTATTAAACGAGCTCATTAAATTATTTACTTCTCCGTTTGACTGTTCATGTTTTGTTCGATACTCAATGAATTTACGGCATTTAATATTTATTTCGAAAATGTAATACTATTACAATATTTTTATTTCGAGTTTTTCAATTTTATAGTTCTTTTCAATGAAATTTTCATCAACACCAACCGATCATTACTCATTGCATTTTTTTTTTAAATAAGTCTTGGGTATACTTCTCCATTAGTAGATAATAGCGACTATTGTAAAAATAAAATTTCCTAAATTTTATATACGTTAAACATTCCATAACATAAAATTAATTGCCAAATGTCACGTCTTAGACTTCCTTATAACTATTATTTTTTATTACGTAATCTATTATATATATTATTATACATAATTATTAATTAAATTATCCAGTCAGTATGACTAAATTCAATAACGATTATATGTTTTATATTGTAAACAATTGTAATTGCAACATGTATACATGCCTTATCTTGATTATTGATTTACGGAATATGTACAGCGCTCCAAAGTCATCGCATGGTAACAGTAACTTGGCACTTACCTACGCCATTGGTGGACTAGATGTTTATAAATCGCGGACGATTATGACCGTTATCGCAAAGGAGCAGATGTTAGATTTGCTCGTTGCTCAGACTAGAGCCTTATAGTGAAATGACACGCGCAATCCATAGTAATGATGTTCGCGGAAGTAGCCGACATGAGGCGATCATGTCACGCACCGTGTCACCGAGCTCGGTCGGAAAAATGGAATGGTATCGATTTTGTAAAATCGCCGTTCTATTTAAGAATTTCATACGAATTGTACAAAATTAAAAACAAAAATAATGATGTATGTACATTGATTTATTTAAAGAAAGTATATTGCATTTATAGGTTTAAGCATGTTATATTTTTGTGCCACATATAAGCATTATGCGTCGCTATTTACACAAGCAATATTATATACAAAAGACATTTTCATCGTGTCGTGCAAAAAGGCGAGGTTGTTCTTACAAACATTTTCATTTCTGTGCTTCATAAAAGATCATTTAATAGATACTTGATTAATAAATAAAGTGACGTAAAAGACATGTTAAGTCTGACTATTTATGTAACAACTATATTATCTGATGTAAATTTCGTTAAATGTCACGTTTTTCTGTCATATATCTAAAATGTCTCAATTTTGGAAATGCATGCTATATAAATTTACTTAGAATGAATTACATTCATGTTCTAAACATACATACAAACTCATAATAAATTATTAGTGATTTAAAATTTAAAGTTAATATAACTTAAAAATATATATAATACAAAAAAATCAAAATCGACCCCCTAGAGTTATGACGTCACAGAACAAAAATGCAGTAGCGAAGTGCAGGGCCGGGGGCGAGCGCACGCGCATGTCTCTGTCGCCGTCACATCATCCTCGATTGTTTACCCCGCTAGTAACGTAACCGCGCTGTTGCCGCGCCGTGTTCGCCTCCTCTCACTTTCGCGACGCTCTGTCCCGCTCGTACGTAGTAAACCCTTCTCGCTCTCGGCTAGCGGTGTTCGACTTTTTTGGACATGCAGTTTTTTCCGTTCTCGGTTATGCTCGCTTTACGGACCTACATTGTTTACAGTCAACTGTTTATTTAATTGTACATATTTTATGGTTCCGGTTGTTTCTCGATTAGATAAAGCCAAGTTCTAGCTAAGGACAATTGTATTGACTGTTATTACTTGTTTCTAAAACAATGTCTCATACAAAACTAAATGTATCCATTATGCTCTAACCGACAAAGTAAAAGTAAATTGGAAACGAAATATTAACACTGTAACAAACCTAAAATGTAGGACACTACTGAAACGGGGTCAATTATAAGCCGAACATTGGATAACAACATGCCGAGAAAATATACCAAAGAGTATAAGCAATTTTTATTTATTTATGTAAAATTTTAATGTTTTATACTTAACGAACAATGATCCTACCGAACCACGACCTCCGTACCCTAATTTCTGTTTTAATTTCATAAAGTTGCATCAAGTTACTTAAGTTCACTTTAGATCCGGTCATGGTGGAAATTTCCCAGGAAACTCCCTGCCTTTCAACGGCTTCAACCGGGCGTTATCGCCCGGGTCGGTGAGTCCGTCAGACGACGTCGTTCGCCTCGCATTTTAAATTCAAATAACCGCAGATTTTCTGACGAAGTTTCGTTTTACGAGCTGAGAGCTTTGTCGACGAATAATTTAGCTTAATATCGGCCATGCCGCTACGTTCGCTTTGATGTAGCCTTTGAATTACCATTGTAATCTATTGACCCCTTTGTACAAGTATCGGAAAGACATTAGCGCCGACTGAAGACGTTTGTTGAAGATTTTGCGCTTTTACCATTTAGCATTCGTGTTCTGGATTGTACCTTTTAAAAATATTAACATATTTTAGTAAAAAAAATCATAGATCGATTATTAAACATCCCATGGCGTTGTTAATACTGATGCGTGGTCACGTCATACGATAGAAAGTGAGTTGGTCCCGCGCGAGCGCATCGGGCGTTAGAAAGCGGCCGGTCTCAGACGTCCACCGAAACGGCGATCGGCATGCGTCTGCGCATTCTTTCACATAACCGCCCGACATGATTATGCGCAATGTGGAACGGAGGCAACATTAAGATGAACTAATAAGTAGTCAATATAATTATTAATATAAACGAATTGATTACAGTTTCGTTTAAAACTAAATGTGCAGTCCAAATGAAACCAAGTCCCCTTATCGAAGTCGTACGATGCGACCCCACGCGCGTCTGCCAGGTGCGTGGACCCCTTCCGCTGCAGATGGCTACGTCGGGAAGAAGTCCGTTGACCCTCTTAGCTGCGGCTATTAATATTTAACACCTTCAGTATAGCAACTAAACGTTTTATTCGCCTTTTGACCTTCGTTCTTTTTTTATTACTTTTTAATGCACAGAACCCTAATGTCATCAACATTAAAATATCACTTAAAAATGATATAAGTATTACATTGTTTTAATGAATTTATTAATTAATTTTCTTTGATTTTTAATCATTATTTTTTGCATCATGATTTCGAATCTGAATCCTGACTTCGGACGTGAGGTATTGGCCTGTTACTAACATTAACGCACATGCGCATGCGCAAGGTCATATCAACATGATTATGTTGGTGATCACGAATCAACAAGACAATCTAAAATCTTTTAGCTTGAATACTTAACATTTTTATGAGCTTCTTTTAAACCTACTGCTTCGATTTAAGAAAAAAACATAATAGATTTAACAAACGCGAGTATGGAAGAGGTGTTATTCAATTTTAATATATTACTTATGTATATATAATTGTTTTACGTAAGTCGCAAGGTAATCAACACTAGTAGATAACGATATTAATGAGGAAGCAAACATTTTACACCTTATAAATAATTTGGTATAAGCTTATGTACTCTGCTATAAATATTGTGTACAGATTTAAGTAATTTTAATTTAATTCATACGAGTACCATCAATTATAGATTAGATAGTGTTACTATTTAATTATATGTATAAGCTACTGCTTTTATTATTGTTTGTTTTTTGAAAATAATTTTGTATTGAACGCTGCTATGTTATCAATAGATAATAATACATTATTATACAATGTTAATGTTTTAATGATTACTAGAATATCGCTGTTATAAATATTAAGATCAAGAATTGCCTTCAATTTAAAAGTACTCTAATATGAATTATTTCCAGCATAATTTATAAAGATTGTATTATATGTTGTGATCTTTTCGCTAATCGGGATCAATTTGTTCCAGACGGAGCTGTATGGCATAAAATGGCGTAAACTAGTGTGGGGGGAGTCGAGCGGCGGCGCCGAGGGCGAGGAGGGCGCCGCGCCGCTCGCCGACCCTGTCATCAGCAGCTACGCGCGCTGCCTCGCCGGCGACATCCTGTGCGTGTGGCGGCGCGTGCCGGCCCCGCAGCCTCTCGACATCGACATTGGCATGGCCGCGCCGCCACCGCTCTCCCTACGAGCTTCGAAGGAGCTTTGGATCTTCTGGTACGGCGAGGAGCCGGACCTCAACGGACTTGTCGCACCCGAACTTATCGCCAGCCGTGAGTATTTTATATGAGATTTTACTTATTTTAAAACGTTAATATAGGTACATTATTTTCTGCCAATCGTGACTCTCATTTTATATGTAACTGTTACACGCCCGTTTCGATCTTTATAAAATTTTAGTAATTATTTGTAACAAAGAAATAAAAAATTTACTTTACAATACGTAATCGACATCTACGTCAAATGTTATCAGAATTTGTCCAAAAAATATGTATAAGTAACCTCTCGCGTGTAAAGTTTTATAAAAATAAAATATATTTAGTGCTAAAACGATAGTACTTACAGCGAGTAATCATGTTTTGGCGCGCTAGCAGTTTAATGTCTGAACTTAACAGCTCGTTTAACAAGCCTCCGGGAGGTGTTGTATCATCGGTAACAATTACGCGAAACATTAAGATCGTGCGACGTCATTCCTTCTCGAGTCTCGAGTAACGGGGACCGGGAAAACTTAGCGACTAATTAATATAATAAATTGTATTTACCGTGCGCTTTTAAGTTAACGACAACTACTGCGAAATGTTAACATATTTCTTTACTACGTACACTTATAATATCGACAAATTTTGGTGTACTTATAAGAGTTATAAGGAATTATTGCTGAAAATGAATTCTTGAGCGTAAAAAATTGCATATTTTTATTGGCTAGTGTCGATTGAATGTCTAGTGTCGACTTTCACATTACACTACAGATCTTAAATCATCCTAAGGCAAAGTTGTTTAACAACATGAACCCCATAAAACTGTAGCCATTGAAACAAGTGTACAAGTAAAAGTGTTGGCTGGATGTCAAGAAAAGTTTGAGGCGGTGCCTGTCGAAGGCTAGTCGTGAACGACTTCGCTTCAAGTTCAACAGGTGGTCTTGATATAGTTAGCGGGGGATACTTTGTGTGATATGTTTCGAAAGTGAACGACAAATACATACATGAAACAAATCGATTTTATACAATTTAATGGCTTGTTGATGTTTCTGTTTATGTAATTGAATGCAAAAGAGATGTAGCGACTAAGTTCTCATGACCGGTGTTTTTTTTACGGTTTATGGAATAGGTAATATATTTAGACTGGAGCAAATGGTTCAACTGTTGGCAACTATACCATCAGGTGACCCATTGGCTCGCCTAAAGGACAATAGCAGAGTATATTATATTTAAAAAAAAACATACTTAATATAAATGTTATGATAAATTCATTAATTTTCACCCAAATCATTTTACTTTCATAATATCGAATCTCAGCCAATAAAAATGCTGTGCGATTGAAGTTCCGCAATACGTTCAAACAATTCGCCAACTCTTATAATAGTCAGTAGTTAAGAATTATACAGTTACCGTAATGACTAGAAACTTCAAATCGACAATGTGTTGAGCAATACTAAAGATTGTTAATTGCCCAAAGACACGATATGTCCACGGATGTACGGTCGTGCTCGTATATCCGTTGAACGTTCGAACTCCGAAGATGTATGTAACCGGACGGACAATTAAAACGTTTAATATATTTGCTAGCAGCGACTCGGGTTTGTTTTCTTTAATAATTTTAATCGTCTTCTAATTCGACAGAATCAGATGTAAAGTACCTATTGATATCCCTTCTGGTCTTTCTTAAAAAAAAAAACTTTCTGAATAGGGTGTGAAAATGCCTTATTTAACTAATTATAATATTCAAATATTGAATTCGAGGTTGTGTAAAATTAAAATTGTTTTTAAGAGATAAAAAGAAAAACGTTTAAAAAATCATTCTACTACATTTAACCCGTTCTAAATATACATCCTACATATTTTTATTATATATCATCATTTGAAGTAAATTATGCCTTTTGCTGAAAAAAATATTTTACAATTTCGCGGCGACAAATGATAAGTCATTGTTATCGTACGAAATTCTACACAGCACAGTTTTCATCGTCGTTTATTTATTTATTTAAACGGTGCTGTCCATACCGGCGCGGGCGCAGCACCGGCGAGCAAGTTCAAGCGACCGATTCTTAAAATAGAACGTGACATAAATCTACATAAACGGTCCTTATTTTGGTCGTCGCCCATTGTGACGGTGACGCCTCTCGAGCTTTTCTCTGAAATTCACAAGGATTTTCTTTGTTATTTATATTTGATAACGAACGTATTGTGTGCTGTAAATGAACTGAGGGTACTGGGATTGTTTTATAATCGACCTTCAAAAGTTGGATTTTGTTTAAAGTAACAGTCCGTAAATGTTTCAAATGTTCCCTCTTTTCATAAAGTTTTGGAATTCATTCCAAATTTCGCTCGGATTATCCTTAAATCTTTATCTGTCCACCCTGAATAACTAAGCCGACGGGTTATTTTCTAAACGATTATCATAATCATTTATATAATAAAGCAATTAAACTTTCCAATTGTTTTTTTTACATTCATATGATGTGGAATATCTCTCAAATATGTAAATATAAATACGACCGCTAATGTTTCTTAAAAACAGTATAATGTGTAATATTCCGTGTATTTATTTAACGTTAAGTTTTATTAATTGTATGTACTTAATTAAAATTTTCCTTGTGCAGAATTTACAATATATTAGTTAGGCGTTAGTGACCGTGATCGTCAATTATTTTAACCTTGCGTTCTTATTTAGCTCAGGAGCAGCATTCGGAAGCTGACCACCGTTTTGGTACATCTTAGATTAGAAAACTAGAACGTTATTTATGGTTATGTACTGTGTTAATGATAATTTTATCATTTAAATGCAATGAAAACAAATAGTATTAATCTAGCGAAAGTATATTTTAATGCGATTTCATTATAGATTTATTGTATATTCCTGTAGTTTCGAAATAATTTTATTTTTATTAGTATAAAAAGTTACACTCAAGGTAACTTTTGCAAAATATGCAATTTGTTTACAAATGTGATTTTTAGATCTAATGCGATTACTTGAAATTACTCATTGAGATATAAATCTCACATTATAATAAGTAATAACGTAATAAAATATGCATAAGGATTTTTGCCTTTTATACATGTAGTATGTTTTTATATAATGTAAATCATTTTTATTTGTAGATTGTTTATTTTAATAATATCCTATCTAATATTATAAACGCGAAAGTAGGTTAGTCGGTTTATTATGCTTTCACGTCTTAACTATTCCGATTATCATAATCTGGTGGTAGAGCTTTGTGCAAGCTCTACTCTGGGTAGGCACCACTCACTCATCAGATATTCTACCGCAAAACAACAGTACTTGGTTTGTGTTCCGGTTTGAAGGATGAGTGAGCCAGTGTAATTACAGGGCACAAGGGACATAAAATCTTAGGTCCCAAGGTTGGTGGCGATATAAGCGATGGTTAAAATTTCTTACACTGCCAATGTCTAAGGGCGTTTGGTGACCACTTACCATCAGGTGGCCTATATGCTCGTCCGCCTTCCTGTTCTATAAAAAAAAAAATTCTAAATAAACGTCAGGGCTACAGAAAATACATAAGGTACCTAACATTTGACGCCCCCCTCCTCGCTGGTTAAGTCGAATGCGGAAACTACTATATTATCTCTGTACTAATCTATTTTTTAACTCGACGAAAGTACCATTTCCATAATTAACTCATTGTAACGGTTTTAATCAATTCAATTAAGCACGATTAAATTAATTTGTTTACGCTGTTATTATCGTATTATAAGTTTATTGTACATAAGCATGTAAACCAGGAAGGCGTTATTCGAGCGGGTAGTTGCGTAATGTCACACCTAGGTGCCAACGAGGCTTAACAATATTACGTGAACATAAGCGCCACGCGGCTATGTCGGCGGAGGCCGAAACGTTAATCGGAAGTAGCGTTTATCATACTCGTATCTGTGTTAAAACTTTGTGTACAATAATTATAATCCTTGTATACATGTAAGGGTGAACCTCTAATTAACGATAATGTCCCGATACTTCACCAAAGGAAGTTCATAAAGATATATGTATATAAGCTTTAGAGGTTATATTTTCATCGCACTGCGGATTGGTGGATATAGATTAGATGCCATGTTTCCTCACGATATTCTCCTTCATTAACCACCAATAATGAAATGGTTTTAACATGAAAACGTAGCTTTTCTTATGCGCATTTGATACAAGTTTTTACCTCCTTGGATTCATCCCCGATCTTGTAGAATATTGTTTTACTCAATGCTCCCCGCGTTTACATTTTTTTTTAATTTTACTACACCCCCATGGATGATGGGAATAGCATGATCTTATGTAGCTTATAACCTTATATTGTATAGAAACTTATAAAGCATGTCCTCGCGTTTAAAATATATAACTAGAATGTATATACTACACATATATAAATATTCATTCAACTGCAACATAGAATCCTATTAGTTCTGCTCGCAGTCGTCTTATTTCTCCTATGAAATAGTTAATAGAAGATTAGATCCAGGTGCATGTATATACGACTGATTTGATGCAAACCATTTGTCAAATAAGATAATGACACTTGTTTGTAGCGTAAATGGAAGAGAGGATACGACTAGCCGACTACCGTCTTGAACCAAGTCTTGTATGATTGAGACGCCTTTCTTTATTTCTAAATTAGTAAGAGTCATAATAGTCAATTTGAATAATAATAATATCATTTGATATTAAAAAAATTATATTAAGAACTTTTTAACGACATATTTAAAAAGTATATTTAAATATAAAATATTCTAAACAAATAACATAAGTATATGTATTTATATATAATGTTATTATTTTTAAGGATAAAAATAAATATTTTTCGAATAAAATCAAACAAAGTAAAGTAGGTATTCGCTAACGATAAATATCTCGCTTCTCCGTTAACCCACTTCTCCGTATAAGGGGATGGATACAAGGGTGGGCAAGGACGCAGTATCGACTCGCGATGTTCTGTGACATTTTTACCCTCACCGCCCTAACATTCTCTTTTTTTATTTAATAATACTATGCTTTTAAGTCTTAATAGTTCTTGTATGAATGAAAATGAATAAAAGCCGATAACGGTAACGATAGAGTTGCATTTTGATAGGACTGGATTCGTATCAACTAGTTTAGGTCCACGGCTTTGCACGCGTCTTGGGAAGAAGGTCGTGTAGGTGTTAGGTGGGTATGTACCCCCTGACAACGTGTAATCTAAATTTCATGATGATCTGTTGACAAGTTAAGACGTGAATGTGTAACACAAATAAACAAACTCACACATTTCAAATGTTTATTATTAATTTATAAAAACCTTTTGTACGATGATACGGGCGTTAAGATTTTCGGGCGCCGTTGGTTGGTTTATTGATGGCGAAATTGTTCGTCAAGCACCTAAGATCACTAAGAATAGTTTCGTCAATCATTACTATTATCAATTTTCAAGATTTCATTGAGTGTGTTGTATTAAGAAGGCCATAAATATATAAAATATTAAGTGCAAGTATATAAGAGCGCCTAAAATCTAATCTGATAATCTATTTACAATCGTCACTTGTTTCTCTTATTAACTCTTATCGATATTCAGTGTACGTGTCAATAATTAATTACCGTATATATTGTAATAAAATTAATTCTGAATGCTATGTTAATGACACCTGTTTGCCTTATATTCGAACTGGTGTCCAGATCCTTGGTTTGTTTACTTGTTCTGTGCTAAACCGGTGTAATAGAAACGAGTAATGACATAAAATGTTCAAAATGTACACCATTAGAATCGTTATTATCTCTACGTAAGGACGAAAGTTGTACGCGCGAAGTATGACAAGATGAGAAGGTGGATGCTGCATTCGATCGAAGGTCGCCGCCGAGCGGAGACGGACGGAAATAACTGGACGTATGGCAATTTCCCGTTCGATCGAACCAATCGCCACTATAGTTTTATATAAAAAATACATATTAGTAATAAATTCAATAACAATAAATATATAAATGATAAAATTATCAAAATAAAATTACAAGTAAAAAATAAATAAATAAATTATTTGAATCAGGTTGAGGTACACTGTCCAGACGTCAAATTGCCACTAAAATAGATTTTAGAGTTATTAAACTCATTATTTTGAATTAAAATAATTAAATCATTATAACAGATGTTCGCAATTTAGGAGTTAATTATACAAAAAAAGTACTCTATCACGAACGTATTGTTAATATTGCAAAGAAAGCTTGTCAAAATATAGAAATCGTTTTACGAAGTATTTGTTTTAAGAGACCTAGTACTAAAATTATCTCACTATAGTATGCTCCTGTCTTGAATATTGCAATCCGTTTTAGTTTTAATTTTTATAAAGTACATATAAAAAGGCTGAGACGTATACAAAAAGATTTTATGGCACTTAAACTTCCAATGTAACGAGGCTAATCGACTTGCCTCCTACGAAGACGGGTCGTTTGCGGAACTCAAAGACAGTCGTCGACTCAAATGTTTTTATACAGATTAGTTAATGTTAACCTCGACTGTCACTTTTTGCTAAAATAACTACAACTAAATCATTCCTCGACAGTACATGAAGCATCGAAGTTTACTTCGTTTTCAATAAGTAAATTAACGTTACAAAGATTATAGAAATCAAATTACACGTGAACACGTGATATATATATATATATATATATATATATATAAATTTTTAGTCTTCTAGAATAGACTGAATATATTATGGTACTTGAATAGAAATGAAGGATTGTAGTCACAATCCTTTAACGCGGTCCTTAATAGTACTACGTTTATTTTGTTATTATTCATGCATTGAATATTGTAATGGTTAATAAATAATCAGTTTGCTAAACTGGTTAATACTTAAGCCACTGTTATTTATGTTAAAAATGTTGTTGGATCTCTTCAATAATAAATAAATATCCACTAATCGCCTTTAAAAACGTCGCAGTTACCAGAATTGCGTGTAAAAATTATATTATAATCCCCCATCAAACGTTTAACTCTGTGTACGCGTGTATTACGTCCCCTAATGCCGCCGCTGGCAACAATTTGCGAGGAATCCTTCCCAGTCTAACTGCGTACGTGAGCCTATTTGCGACGAGATTAACGGTTGACCCGGGCGGCAGGCGACAACGGATAATCTGTATAGCTTTCGCGGATGCGGCGAGGTATGGCGGAATGTAGCGCTAGAGATGAAACGATTTTTACCAGAATATATCGCAGCCATGAATGGTAATGCTATTAATACACGTAAAACGTCATTCAGGCGTAATTGTGTACTTAGATTGAAATTTTTATTTGACGATTGCCTCACTTGTGCAATTTCGCGTAGCGATTTCGATTTGTTCGATTAAATATTTTTGGTGTGTTCGCAAATGTTACCAACAAGTCACCATACATGGACTGAATGCGTAAATAACCCAAGTACATATGTCAAAATACTCGTATATTCTCAAAAAATAAACTTCAGAAAGAAGCAATGTTTCCTTACTAACCGAACCAAGAGTCGGCAATCAGCGATTATTGGGGTTATTACAGATTTGATGTGTGAATAATAACTTATAAGGTTTTGCCATAATGAAAAATCACGCGATACATTTGTTTTATATAACATCTGTATTGCTGTAGAATAGCATTTTTAATTATTTTTCACCATTTTAAGTAATTGTATGAATTCAATAATCGTGAAGATAAAACAGATACAAATTCTTAAAAAAGTAATTCAATCTAAAACAAAATATTCTTTATTTAATTTGGCTTATAAGCTCTTTTGAAAATGTCACAGTATTGAATTAAATATAAAGCTACTACCGCGATACAACTTATATGAATACAAAATTGTTTTCTCTGTAATGTAAATATAGTAAATGACCCATTTGAATCAGGTTCGATTGCAAATATGGTTTCACATCCTGTCCATTAAATTTTTAATGTTCCCATCGGTAGGCCTTTGTGTAGGCCAGTCTGGGTAGATACCGCTACCCTAAAAAAACGCAATACTTCGTATTGCCAGTTTGAATGGCATATTTATGCACTGGCTGTGTATACATATGGGGATATAGCGTATTTTACCCAAAATCTTAATCCAGTAGTTGGCTAAGCATTGACGGTATAATACGTGATTTATATTTTATACTATTCGTCTATCTTTAGTGAATAATTTACTGTTCGGTTTTTATAATCTAAAATTATTCCTTTATATTATATCCGATTAGAACCATCGTATACCAATCATCCGTAGCGTTATTTTTAATAACATTTATTACTAATAATCATCGTGTATTCAAAGTAATTGAACAGGCATCGCGCTCAGAGATCAGACGTCTCATTCATGAATATGTAATCCCGATCACGTGACTCATTTGTATAATTGACGTGAATTTTCCTCGGTTAGTGTGTCATCAACTAACTATTCGATTCAGCGTTGGTTCATCGTTATCGCCGTAATGACAACAATTACAAATGATTATGTGTGACGAGACACGTACTTCTGTTCTGTACGCAAAATGTGGATAGAAATACATACATAATATATAAAGCGGTGATCGTCTTTGTGTAGGTAAGAGGGAGAAGACAGTATAATATGGCGGTATTATTGATCTGTAGATGTATGGGTGTATAAAATTGCTTATAACAAAAAATAAATAAGAGTTTTGTCGCTTATGACTAAAATGAATTTGGAACAATTTGTACAATATAAAAGACCTTTCTCAATTTAAAACAGCAGACACCTTAAAAACTTCTTTAATTCTCATTGCTCCGCCAACCATATGATAAAAAATATGTGCCTGATTAATACACTCATGACCTTTCAAACCGGAACATCGCTAACAATATATCATCGTTACATAGAAAAAGTCTTTTCATTTTTTCAATATATAGCCTATGACACTCACGAATGATGTGACTTTCTATTGGTAAAAGAGTTTTCAAAATCGGTTTAGTAGATCCAAAGGTTACTCCCTACAACCTCACAAACTTTACCTCTTTATAATATTAGTATAGATAAGTTATTCTAAACTAACGCGTTAGTTAAAAATAACTTTGAACAAAATTAAAGTGAAATGCATTCGATCATAATAATATATAAGTCAATAAAACAGTTATTTAATTACCAGTGTTACGGTTTAACACCGAACACATACGCCGCCGGTAATAAATTAAATCCAATATTCTGCGTGATGGATTAAATCGAGTGCGATCATATTTTAAGGGAGCTAGCCATTTCGTTTGCTCTGTGCGGGGAGAGTAAAGAAGCCAGCGATTTTAATATTATAATAGTTTTGTGCGTCAGAAGTCGGAATATGATTTTGATTATTTCTTATGCTCTTGTTTTACGTGTGCTATTTTATATTATAATGTAAATGCTTAATTAGAGAATTCAATTCGCTATCTCTCTGTTACTTATGCGCTTTACAAATTTTACAGTTATGAAATATAATTTGCCAATTATATAACTAAAATGATCGAATTAAAAATGTTTCATTATCTATTCTTAATCAATCCAACCGTGACCGTGTTTAAGATAATATCATATTCAATGCAACTGTTTTTTTGCTTTTTTTTTGTGAAGTCGTTTTTACCATGATGCAAAATTAAGGCTATTCTCGTAGTAACGCGACGGCTGATCGAACTCGTCTGTGCGGTGGTGCGGTGAAGCGGTGGTACGTGGGCGGCCGGCAGCGCAAATGTCAGGACCACCCCGCGCCCACTCCGGCCCTCTGGAATAGCTAACGAAATTGATAAAGGTCGACTTCTAGGCGAGAAGTCTCTTGACAAGTATGCAATGTTATACTGAGACAATTACTTCTGTTGCATCAATTACAATAAATAACAGTTTATTTATCTATAGAAATTTAAAAGAGCTTCTAGTAAAAATTGCTTTTGCCTTATCGATGAAATATTAGGTTGCGCAGTATGACAATTGGTGTTGGGAAGTCTCCTCAAATGGACAAGGTCTTAAATATCTGTATTTATTTAAATATAAATCTTATATGTACCTCACATAATATAGCCCTCGTGTTTCTTAATGTATTTGTTTAAATAATTCCCCATATTTTTTTAAATGACTTCAATCTACGCTCTTTTTAACCCTCTGCAACTGTCTGACTGCACCCTTGTGTAATAAAATCAATAACTATCACCATTAATCTCAATGAAACTTAATGAAAATTATTAATTTTCATTTGCATTCGATGGAAAGTTCGATATAAAATTGAACGCTGAAAAGCATTCCTGAAACAGCGTGGGCTGTAACGTAGAATACAAGTGCAGCTTCACGCCCACTGCGCCATGTAGAGCTACGCGCATATTATCGATGTAAACACAAGCGCTACAGAGCAGTGTATGGGGTTATAGAAGTGCGATACGCTAGTCGACGGGATATATTGATCGCAAGACTATATATGCGAAGGTTTTGTAAAAAAGATCTTATATCATTTGGTTACAATGATTATCAATTCTTATTTTGAATTATCTTATTAATATGATTAAATGGATTTTTTTTTTTTTCTTAAGTCAAACGAAAACAACGTATCCAATTGTCATGAAACATTTACATAATGATAAATCGTGGCTTCAAGATGAACAAGGTTTTTTTCGTAATAAGAATATCTTCATTATAAATATCATTATAACATAAATATTATAAGTAGATATTAACAAAATTGTCCAACTTTGTTGTTTTGATTAATAGTTTTAAATATATTGAAATATGTTAGGAATCATTGCTTACAAGTGCTGATTGCTGATGCCCAACTGGGTAGATACGGGTACGGAGATTGGTAATTATAATATGATATATTTTGTAATAGCATACTAATAAAGTTAGACGTGCGAAGTTGCTGAAAATAGATTCTCATATGCTAAGGTATATAACACTATTATCGCTTAGGTATTACGTTCGTAGTTTATTATAGCATACAATGCGTTCACCCGGCGTTAATATAAACTTGGTCCTAGAGCACCCTTGCCCGCGGCCAGGCTCGATCCGCTTATGTTACGGTCTGGTGAGTGCTGTCATTAATCATTCACTTTCGTGTCCTGGAGCCGTACTTGTGTGTCGTGTCTACTCGCCGAAAACTATCGACTCGACCGGCTATTGTTGAACATATAGAAGTATATAACAGTTATTGTACAACATCGTAATACAACAGAATGCAAGGCAGGCGGCTTAGATATTATGGTCCTAAGCATTGAATGCTCGCGACGCGCAAGATTTTCTACCGCATAGCAACGGTATTTCGTTTTGAGTTTTGTACGTGTATAACTATTGTACGAATTAGGTTATTAACGCGATAACGTGCTACGTTTCTTTATAAGTTATCCTTTGTAAAGTACATTACTAGTTAATTCATCGTTATTTTTTTTAAATTACGATCAGGTATTATATTAGTAGGTTACAGAGTTTTAAAATACAGCAATGTACAATTACACTAAAGGCAGAATGGTATCGCTTGATATAAGCAATAAAACAGGCTTGCTCGGGCGGGGGCTAGGGCGGTGACTGAGAGGCGCGGACGCGGGCGCGAGTGTGTATGGCGTATCGATCCATATGCCCCTACCTATGAGCCGTTTCCCGCGGTGACCATGTGCCCCGTGACCTTCACGCTGATACGCTGATAAGATATTAAGAGATGACATCTTGAAAACGAGTAGTAGTATTTTTTTAATAAACAATTCAAGTCACTTTTGAATGAAACAAAATAAATAAAAACATAATTTAAAATGAATTTTAAGTAGCTTATCACAAAAACGTAAACGATCGTGAGAGTAAAAGTCTAAATGATAATGACGCTCTATAGATAAACGACGCCGCTTTACCACGATTTCTCGTAGATAAAAATCGTTGATGCGCCCGTACTAAATTTAGCGTCGTCATAAATGTATTGATGCGCGCCGCGGCATCATAACCGCGGCGTACAAACGATGGTGGCGCGCGATAAATTAGGTGCGAAGTGGCGCGAAGACGGCGATAAGTGGCACCTACCGGCGCGTCCCGCTCAACTCTCGCCGCCACCGCCGCACGCCACCGCACGCCGCACCATGATCGATACTCCCCGCCGGCCGTCACCGTCCGCATTCGTGAGCTACCTACTGCATCCACCCTGTAAAAAACTTAGCGTGTATGAAACTAACTTTACAACAGTAAGATGATGATTTTCGCGACTCGGGTAATTCTTTTCATTTCACAATGTTTGTCAAAAAATATATATATAAATATTTTCTTAAAATTAATAAATATATATATTTAATTGTGAAGTATATTCAGAAATTACGATCAAACAATTAGCAGAATTAAGCGGTATACTTTCGATCAACCACGTCTGCAATGATTGGTTCCTCGTAAAACAAATTAATTTCAAAAGATAACCTAATCACTTCGATTCACACGTACTGGATTACAAAAAAAATCTTCTCTATAAAACTTTCCACTTACAGACTCTTCTTATCTTGATTACTAAAAAAGATATAAATTATCAGTTTCAATTTCAACACTTTCAAAACCATCTAATGTAATTACATAAATAACAATTAGCTGAACCTCTATGAGTGTACGATCTCACTAATCCATGGTAATACCGGAATATGTCTAGACGGTGTAACTTTGCCACTTATTAGACGATTAATCTAGATCCAGCGTCGTATTGTGTATCATGTACTTCGCCGATACGACGAGGCATAGCCAGGCGAAGGCATTCCACCCTTTTAAGGATTGCATTGGAATTTGTTTCAATACGACGTTCTAATGCGGATTGGTGGATAGCCTCCGAGCACGAGTAGACCTGAACATAAATTAATTACATAAAAATAGCTTTTTCCGATTTGAATTTGCGATCTTTAGTTAAAATCTTTGTTTTGTAACCACTGGGTCATCTCCACTCTAACAATAACAATGGGATAAATATACAAAAAAAAATTAAGTTCTCAATTATCATTCCCATAAAAAACGACCTTATATAAACGAGTTATTGCCGTTATGATTAACTTCCGGATTATATAAATCCTATATACTGGTTGTCCGCGAACTGGTGTTTCATGTCACGGTCAATATTGCTACATATTTTAGGATGTTATAAAAACTATATATAACCTATATATATTAGTGATATTAAGATATTGCTTTTGTTATAATAACTGGATAATTAAGTAATAATAAACGTTTTAGTTTTATCATAATTCATCAATTTTGTAGACTAATTGTGTACGCAGTTAAACGTTTGCATTCGCCTTAAAGAGCTCTTACGTTTTGGTCGTGTAACATTTCACGCTCACTTTAATCCTGAATAGTCTTGTAGACGTTATCTTATTTCAATCCTCGCTGTAGTTATGCAAACTTATTTATAGTAATTAAGATCGGCTCACATCTATCGCAGCGTACCGAAATATTAGGTTTTACTTTCTTGAGTCGACGGCCTGGACCGACTGGTTTCATAACTTGTTCCACCGGGCTTGCCCGCGGTCAGTACGACACCTGATCCTCGCTGCACATGTCCCCATACTTGTAAACGTATTATGTAGACAGATGTTCGAGGACCGGAGCCGGGAAGCCGATTTTCCGACGAACAAATGCAGATGTAATACAGCGAAACTCTGTCATAATAAAATGAAATATTTATTTTGCGCGATTTTAAATCAACTCGGCAAATCAACCGTTTCGATTTCTTGTTCTCGAATTCCAAGACCAATTAAATTGCCGACGATAAAACGAATGGCGTGCGCGTGTGTCGACCGATCCGTTCGGGATGCCTTTCTAAGGGCTCTTTAATCGTGTGTTACACATCATGAAATGTAACTCACCGGATCCGTTAAATATTGTGTATAAATTATATTGCGTATAAATGTCATTTTCAACGCGTTAACTACTTGAAAGGTAATTACAATTAAAGGGTTAAACCAACTTTTATTCCCGTAAGACAATATTTTCCATTGTATGCTATTCATGTATGCTATGGTAGTTGAAATATTTGAGGCGGTCGCAGGCGGTCGGGGCGCAGTCGTTGACCCACGGCGTGCCCACTCCGCGTCTATGCACGCTACGCCCTCAGACACGCATCCGAACCAAACCGAGATACGTGCACTAATCTCGTATATATCCTTTTCAATTTTATCTCAGAATTATGACAGTGAGCAATCCTTTAATTTGGGCATCGAGAAGAAATTTATCAATACTTCAATAATCTTCCGCGTGTGTCGGCGTTTCACTCGTTATCTATCCAATGTTTCGCCCGAGTGAGGTAATGTTAGTGTTTTGAGTGCGTTATCTAATTCAAATATTATCTCATGCGATATATATCGTATAGATAATGCAGCATCCGCTGAGCGCTTCTCTCGTACACCATAAATTCTTTACAAATTGTATGCGAGATGTAAAGTATCGGTAATAAAATAAACGTCTAGGTTAAGCGACTACCAACAAACGATTAAATTTTATTATTAGCTCTTAACCAAACAATCTCGGTCGTACGCTTCTTGTTCAACTATTTATTTTAAGAAAATTAACTTGTACCTACGAGTTCGGATAAACTCACGTCTTTACGTTCGAACATTTGGAGTCAATTAATTTTACTTTACCATATATTGATACTCTTCGTTTCTATAATAACTTGCTTATATGACTGCAGATCCCGAAGGTCTGGTTCAAACCCTCGGTCGAGCTGCTAAAAAGTTATTTATTTTGGAAACACGCGGTATTATTTTTAATTAATAAAATAAGAAAGATTAATGAAACAACCAATACTAGTTACCAATTTTATATTATTAGTTATTAAGAAATGTTTAGTAACGGCATGAAGTTTGGAAATGTTTACAATCCCGTGCCTCGGTAAGCACGCCTGAACTCATGCTGGCGTCTTGTCGTATTTGCGGAGAGTTCATGTGTTTTAGCATGAGACGTATGTATCTAGTCCAAAATCGGTCACGAGGGCATCATCCTCATCCTCAATCGTGCAAACAGTTACAGCTATTAAATCATTTAGTATGTACAATTATTCATCACTTACGATGCCGACTATCAATTTAACATTATTCCGCTTGGCCAAACAAATCAAAAAGTATGGAAACGGTCCGTTAGCTTATTAATTAGTTGGGAGGGCCGCAGACAGCGTGGGCTGAATGCGCAAGCGCAATATAAACTATAATTGGGAGTATCAACTCTTTTTGTTCTACATTTAAATCTAGAAAGTATCTCAACGTAATGAATGACTACACGTTTCAAATATAGTATATATTATTGTATCACATCTTAAATGAAAAGACAATTAAATATGAGTAATCACATACAACGTCAATGACTTGCAATGCAATAGTCCGATGCGCCCACGGTATCTTGCAGATATATGTATTTATAGCTTAGCGCATTTCATTGTAGAAATACTCACAATCATATCATACCGGCTTCTCAAGTCGTCATCGGCGTTTGTAACTCTGAGAAATTCGGCGGAACGTCAGCGGGGCCGTGGGAAAGGCCCCTACGCAAACGTTTCTTTATATAACGGTGCTACTGTTACTTTGAACATTACATTTTTGTTCACTTACTTTCCGGCGCAGATTTACTACGAAAACAATTTTAAAGATCCAACGGCGCATGTGCATCGCGCTTACACATCAGGTAATATCGTGAATGCAAAATAAATTCGTGTTAGCTTTGTTCTAAGATTTTCCGCAAGGTTGATGAACGCCGCCCGCGTCCACCGCATTTGATGTTTTATTATTAAACCACCGCAGTGACGCGTATTGACGGCCGCGCTCCCGATCGAGCTATTTATTGATGCGCGCGCGCAACGCCCCGCGGCTATCGATCGGTTTCCGATTTTGTTACTCGTTTTAAGATTAGGTATCTTAATCTAATAATGCACTTATTGGAACGTACAGTACTGTTTTATTCCATTACAAATCTTATTAAAAACATGCATGTCTAATTTTTCTAATTCTGTTTTCAACATGTAATTTTAGACGGGTCTACATATATCTATATATTTAGCAAAAAAATCTACAATAACATAAAATAAAGCAAAAAAACCCTATATACGATATTTGAAACAAATATTCAAATTTGCACGTCGTTCGCGGTGTCTCGTTCTGTTCCGGTACACATGTTTTGTTCATAATGATTAGACGCGTCGAGTGCGGGTTGCGCTACCCTTAGCCCTTAGAGCCGTGAGCTGAGACAAAGTGAGAGGGTGGGCCGTGCCGCAGCAGCTGCGTGACTCGCGCAGATGGCGAGTACCGCCGCCCCGCCGATACTATCACCGCACTCGATCTATAAGCCTCACATAGCGAGACGTCTTGTGACGCGATTTGCGAAGTGTAAGACAGTAAACAATAATAATTTGTAGTTCTTGTAGAAATTATAATTTCTAATTATATTTTTTATATATATAAATTAATGGTTTGTGTTATTGATGCCGCAATGCACTATAATAAATACCTAATTAGGTTTTTAGTTTGCTTGATATAGATAATACAATAGTCAAATATTTATTAAAAACAAGCACGCATTTATTTTTAAAAAATTGTTCATTGAATTGAATAATGTATGCTACAATATAATTACAGAAGTCTGCAACCTAAAAACCAATTAACAAAAAAAGTTAGTAAAAAAACAGTCTCAACGGGGTAGACTCGATGCGCCCGCATCTTGCGGGCGGTCCGTGACGTCGGCGGGGCGACGCGCGTGTGACGTCACGCGCACGTGGGCGTGTGCGAGCGAGAGCACGACTGGCGACGGGAGGGACGAACCGGCTCGGCCTGCGGCAGAGGGCGCGCGCGAATTGACAGATTTCCACGCGCTCGATACAATCTTGAATCGCATTATCGGTGCCGATAGAATCAACCTACATTCTTGCAATCGGCGATGTAAAAATATTACAGAAAATACTCTCCATTAACACTTTATTTAACGATTTCACTATAGTTTTTAAATTTACTAGCTCTTATAAAAATGAAATAATAACATTTTACTTTTCAATTATTAAATTCAGCGAAAAAAAAAAGGTTAACTGCACTCTATCTATATTTATGATATACAATTAAAAATAACAATAACTAAAGCAAATGCTTAGCGCTAGCGGTAACAATCGAGTGTAAACAAAGCGCGCGCATATCGCCACACCGACGCGGACGCCCGCCGCCCCTCGCCACCCCCCCGAGCTGTCACTCCATGTTTACTACCTCTATCTTCCACCTTACCAAAATCTATTCTAATATGAAAAGATTCACTCAATCCAACGCTCTCCGTTTACGTGGAAATAGTTGCTGTTTAAGCTCCAAACATCCTCCTCAAAAAAGGAGAGGCCTTAGCCCAACAGTGGGACATTCACAGGTTGTTACTAAATATTAGTATTTTAGTATTTTATCGGATTAAAAATTTTATACATACAAGAGTTATATAAATGAATACCTCATATCAGGCCTACCTATACAATATCTTCATATTCAATAGTATTTTCCGTTTATTACGATCGAACCACAGTTAAAGTTTAAGAGAATATTGGAGGGTCAAGTTGAGTTTGAGTAACAATTAGTTAAACCCACGTAGGATTTATATTCGTGTACACACAGATCGTAAAAGTCGTTACCGTTACAGGGGATATGTCGAGAACATCGTATTTTTAATTGGATCATAAATTTTTAACATTTTGTGCCTGTTTGGTTTGGTATAATGTCTTCTTTTGTATAAAGTAGTTTTTTTTTTACTAATTTTAAAGTCTTTATTATAGATATGTTTTTCAATTATTTATTATATTTACCAAGAGTAGAAGTGATGTGATATGTATATTTTAATTTTCATCAGGCTGTGATTAACCCTTATATTGAAATTGTCCTGGTTTTACAAAAAAAAAACTCTTCATATTAAATCTTTCGTTTCGAGTTTAACATCGCAACGATAGCTAACATATAAAATATGACAAAAAGTAAACGTAACGTCACCTATGTATACAATTATCTGTTTATATATTAATGTATATAGTATACAGTATGAACTTATTTTTTATATAAAATATTTTCGGATTGAGACCGGAATTCGAAATATAAGTTTAAGGTTTAAGACGTTCGTTATCATAGGATAAGCTTGCCTTTAGAATGGAACTAAGAAATTTCGTTAAAGCATTGTAACAAGACCGCCTCAACAGGTCCCCACAGCCGTGGGGTGAGGACGGTGGCGAGAGAGGCGTAACGCGTACACCGATCTCTGCATTGCTTATATACATACATATATATCTGTCCTAGTCAACACACACAGCTCAATAATAGAGGTTTTAGACTATTTTATTTACTATCTATGCTCAAGTATTCCATTCATTCTTTATTCCATTTAAACCTTGGATTGTTTTTTTATTGTACACGTCACATTCGTAAATTTTTGAAAGCTCCAAATTCCATATAAATATCAGTTCTGTAATATTATCGGTTTTTCCGTCTTGTCACCGATGGACTTAATGCGGACTAGTTTGTGAATGGGTTTTCAATAATTCTACCATAACCATAAATCGATACTTTGCATTACTGTATTGCCGTTTGTGAATCGAGTGGTCGAGTGAACCGGTGTTATAACGAGAAATGAAATATAACACCTTAGATCCAATAGTTGGAGGCACTCTATGGTGACCGCGAGTGTCGTTGACTTTCTGGCATGGATTTACTAAACTTGTTTGAGTTTATTAATTATTTTAATTGTATCTGAACTTATTTAAAGTTGTATATATTCGAAAAATTGTTACATTTTAAAATATTCGAACAGTGTAAATTTGCTAATTTATAAACATTATATTACGATCGCTGTTATCATAATTTCGTACATATATAGTTACGCTGAAAATTATTATTAATATTTATATTATTATTATTTATATATTATAATTAATATTAATATTAATGCAACATTAATTTACAAACGGTAAGTTTTAAACTAAATATATAAATATTATTTTAAACAAATTATTTTAATGATTTAAAATTTAAAAAAGAATAACATTTTATTCACGTTAAAATGTATTTGTTTAAAAGATAGTAAAATAGTATCGAAGATCGCAAACAAGTACCGCGTCTCGTGACACGATAGTGTAAATCTGTCACTGACTTCGATAAATCCTGACGCTCCACCAAGTACGGAATCGTTAAACGCTATATTTATTGGCCACACGATTAGTCCAACACAGTCCAATATATTCGCGGTAACTTGTTGCCGCTACGTGGATAGTTATTTCGTAAGTAGGAATGTTTTAAAGCGGGAAACGCAAGGTGATTCACTTTAACCGGACCGTTTTATCAGATGTTTCTACGTAATCTCGTACTCTATGCATTTATTACAAAATATACCTTTCTAATTTTTTTATTAACTTTGATTAATATGTATATAAAATTTTACAATTTAATTTCCATCTGATAAATCATAATACCTAAATATTAATTGCCCACTGATTTTAATCCATAATTTCGATAAGTTGAGGGATTAATATTTAATCGTCTGCAATGCAATGACTCCTCGGTGCTTTCGGGTGTGATAATCGCATGGCAATTGTCGGTAGGAGTCGGTAAGCAGCGCGGCGGCGCGCGTCTGCTCCGCTATCGATCCCAACAAGGTGCCGTGTACCGTGCCACCCGCGCTGTTACACCGCAAACATGCGACCTTGAACCCTTCACCAGCCTAATAATTGCATACCGACCGCTGCAACTCTTTATCTAATTGCATCTACAGCGCCGACTTCGTTATGAATATTCAGTTCCTTCAAAATTGACTGTTATGTTTTCGGTGGTCCTTGTATTCGTAACGATTTAACTGTAAATTTTATTATTTACATGTATTAAAAAAAGAGAAACTTATTGAATTATTTTGACAAGAAGTGCAATTTTCTCATGGGAAAACTCTAGCAATTAGTTTTACCCATAACTAATGAACATTACAATGTGATGACGTGTATAAACTGATGTTGAGTTCCGTGGAGATGCTATCGAGATCGCCGGCGACCTGGTCGGTCGTGACTCGCTCCGGTATCGGTGTTGTACGGTAAGCGAACCGTTCGTCGGTTACGGCCTTGGAAGATACGATGGAGCCAAGAGCCGGCGCGATAATGATTGCACTGTATATGAAATAACTGCAACTCTCATACTAGCGGTATCCGCGTGAGGTATCACTTAAGGAGGTACCTTTATAACTGGATTCTCGTTTTGCACAATATCGCTACATTTTATTACACTCGAAAGAAACAACACGAAGATTTTATTGAGCGTTATCGTTTTTTTTTTTTTTTATCTCGGATGTATATATACAACCTTTATTTACGCTCTCGTATTATTAATAATATATGTATAGCCGTCTAAAATAGTCCGTTGAATCATCGAAACAGTTAAATTATTCTCATTTTAGTTGGCGTCATTGTTGATACATTTATAATCTGTTTGTTTTTGCGGTGTAATATATTCTTGTTAATTTGTATCACGTATAACGCTTTAGTCTAACAAAATAACAAAGTGTCGGGTAAATAAAATCAATGAGAACATCGACTGAGATACGTAATTAATTCATTTGTAATGCTTGTTCTGTGGAATACAGCTTTGTTACTTGACGCCCTTGAATGCCTCGTCGATGTGCTCTCACGACTTTGTTTGGAACGAGATCACAATATCGACTATTTATATACGTCATATGTCAAAATTCAAATTCCTGTGAAACTGTTTGTCTCAACGGTTAAAAAACAACGGATATATGTTCAAAACTAATACATAATTAAAGATTAAAACCGTCATCTATGTCAGCATGCGCTAGATACTGGAAAAACTAGTTCAGCCGCGGCGCGAGATGGCGCGCGCACCTGGAGCACGAATGTCAAGGCTGCACGCTTGGAACCGCTCCAGCACGACGCGTGCACGCGCAAAAACTTATATCCTAAACACATCTTTATACATACATATATAGAAATATGGCTTAACACATTCAAAGACATACTCCTGTTAATGGAATAGCCCTGCTTTTAAAAGATTTATCAATTTGAAATAGTACGAAATAGTATTTGTATCTATTTTATTACGAATAAATAAGGTGTAAAATTCAATGTCATTTATATTGTTGCCGGCCGCTATAGTAAGCATGTGTGTCGCGCGCGACAAACACAAGCACGTGCAGCGAATGCTCTAGTGACATCACAGGGGTCGCCCCCGCCCTGCCTCCCAGAGAGACAAGGACGGCGCGAGCCGGCGGGGCGGCAACAGCGCGCGGGCCGTTTTGTTTTCACATGGAACGCTAGTGATAGGCCGAGTTTATCTTCCGATTGCGAATGCAACAACAGCTATTTCAAGCGTACCTTACCGCTGCACAACAATAAACGTATCTTTATCGCTTCCCCGATGCTCTGCTATTGTGGTCGTTTCATTGTCATCTCGACCTTGTTCGTACGTAATTATTGAGAGATTGTATATGGCAATGTTTTCGATATCTGAATTCTAATTAGGACACTCCAACTAGATGTAGAGGCGTACACCTAAGATAGACTTATACTAATCACTTTGTTGCATGACAAAGGCGATATCGTTGCTATTGATAGCGGCAATGTCAAGGTGATATTAAATATGCGCAGGCGCATTCCATTATCTCGTTACGTCTAAACAACTTTTAAAAACAAATACGAATACATAAATAAGTTTATACTTTAAAATTCGTTAACATTATTTATTTCATTTACAGAAGGCGACCAAGGTTCCTGGGAGAGCGGACTTTCCTACGAGTGTCGCTCGCTGCTGTTCAAGGCATTACATAATTTAATCGAAAGGTACGCCAAATATTTTTGTTTCACACATACTTTAAACAAATTTAAAAAAAAAACATACGACACGAAATTCACATAATAAGTATAAGTGGATAAGCTGCGAAAGAAATATCCTTTTGTAATCATACATATATAAACAAGTTTGTGCATGTAGTGTAAAACATAGAAAAACTTAATTAATTTCACTTTCCCAGTTCGCTCTTGCGGTTTCTCTTCGAATATTCTAGTTATTGCCATCTACGTGACAGACGACAGAGTAGTCTCTCTTGTCTTACATTTGTGACGCGATCGCGCCTCGAACCTACACAATACCGGCGCAAGAGACACACCGGTTTATGAAGCGTTCTCTTTCCACTCGGTCTCACAACTTGTTAATGTCGTTTATTGTGTAATCACTCTTTTTGCTCTACAATATTACATAATACATTTTAAGTCAAATGTAAACATTTCGAATCAATTTCAATTTCGAAATAGTTTAACATTAGTTTTTTTTTTCATCAGACACAAATTGCTTTTGTTCTTGACAATCTGACATCAATTAATCTTTTAATTTTGTCACTATCTTGTAACAAATAGAATTACACACAAACACGTGTCCCTGTATATTATGCTATTTATCAAATATATAATTCCTATAATTGTATAATAATCAATCAATAATTAGTTAAGCCTCATATACTAATAAAAGCGTCGAATTTGCTTAGTCGTTCAAATAATCGTAAAAATAATTGCGTAATCGGTCAAATATGCGTATCGAATTAATTAAATTAATACGTATTTAAACCGATCATTCAATGGCACTTTTTTGAACCTATATTGACGCTAGATCAATCGTAATTCGTAATCGTGCATTGCGCACAATTATTATGTTTTGCACCTGGCGTACGAGCTGCGCGGGCGCATCGCCCGACGTCATCGTTGCGCGAAGGTCGTTGCATCGGCCATTGGGGTGTTCTGAAAAAGTTTGACCTTTCTACAGGTCTTTGCTATTCAACCCGGTTAAGGCTTAAAGTTAAAGATTTATACTTTTATTATTAATTGAATTACTATAATTAGGAAAGATCAATGTTATGTGTACACGTCTTTGACACATTTTTAAGTCTACATATCAATACAGTAGTATAAAGTTTAATAAAATTAAAATAGTAGAGCGAATTGTGTCTGAAAATAATCAGCGAACCCTCAATGTTTTGTTATTTATCGTCAAGGTCATTACACCTCTTAGTTAATTTTTCACACAACCGCTGCACTTTATTGCTACATCCTAGTCAATAACCCGAGTGCTTTGTGTAAACGATAAATAGAGTGAGTTCTTACAGCGGTATCGGCCAGGCCGGCTCGGATATGAACGAAATCCAGACGAGTCGTTGACCCCGACGGCGGCACGTCAAAGAAACAATGCGTGCGCCGACGATCGCGACAATTTTACGATACGTGTCGTAATGAAGGGACGAACGTTTCAACTTTTTTTTTTCACTTTAGTTTTTATTTTTATAGGCTATTAATGTCGCCGGATCCCTCATTGCGAGTTGCTGCGATGCGGTAGATAAAAGGTTAATTTTTTCAACGGCGGTGTTAGCAAATATTTATAAGCGGTGTTGCCGGTTAAAAGAGAGGTTAAAGAAAATTTATATGTATTATAATTACTTGTTAATGATGTTTTTATTATGGATATCTTTTTGATCGTCAGTTTGAGGGCGGGCCATATAAAAAATTAATCAGCATGTTTAGTGTTTTATAAACTCATCTGAATTCAGAATATTTTCCTTTATAAATAATATTTATACGATCGTTATGAACTTATTAATTTCACTTTATTCTTATTTGAATGTTTTTACACCGTTCTTCTTTTAAATTTTTTATAATATCTTTTATATTATAACATGTTCATTTTAATTCTGATTTCATTAAATAATAGTGTAGTATGATTGGTATTAATGTTTCATATAATTAATGTATAAGATTTATTTAGTTAATACCATGTCAAAAACAATACATTATCATTAGTATATAACGAAGCATTAAAGTTCACAGCAAACAATTACACGACCAGTCATACATAAACAAAGAAATTCGTAACGGCAATAAGTCGATAAGTGTGTAATATTCATTCTTGTAACACCCTCTCATAAATATACATGGCAACTACTGATTTTGTACTTCTTTTGTCTCCGGTGCTTTATATGAATTCGTTTAAAAATAATGTCAAATTATATTAATTAAATCTCATTTCACATACATAACACGTATATAGTTGGAATAGAATATTATAATTACAATGTTCCAGTCTCAACTTAAAAATATAAACAATACTATTTTATTTGTATATTCTGTCTCTTTAACTAAAATAAATAAATAATTATAATAAGATAAGTGACGTTGTAATTTCTACTACGAGTTACTGGCGTGTGTGGGCTCGTTCGTCTACTGTCAAAAGCTAAACTTTGTGCCAATCTCGTTGCTATTTGTCCTTACGTGAGCATTTCCTCTGTGCCAGGTGTTTAATTTAAATTGTGACTTTAAATGCCTGTGTCTACTACCACTAGTAGTCACTGATACATCTGTGTATTGTGAAACTGCATCTTTAGTTCTTTGCGTGACCGCTAGAGGCGCTTTAGTTGTTTTCATATAATTCGAAAAATAAAAATATACCCTATTCCAATTGGAGTAGGAATAAAGGTAAACAAACCGTAGATTTACAAATTGCATGCGATTTTTTTCTAATTGTTCTGCTGTATTACGATGAACACTATGAACAGTTCTTGATTAATTTACCTTTATTTATAATACTATTCCACTTACTACTTGTAACCACATTAATTTAACTTTCGAAGTTTCGATTACAACTTCGCGGACATTGAAAACGCCATTTTTCGCGAATCCATAGTGAATATAATAGATTATTCAAGATCTCGACCAATGACATCGCGTCAATTGATATCGGTGATCAATGGTATCGGTTTTAAAGTTGTTTATTTGTGTTTACTCCTCTTGTGGTTGGAATAGGCTATATGTACTTATTTTTTTTATTAAATAATAAGACCGCAGAAACATATGAACTTAATACAATATTATTATTTTTTGTTTAAAACAATGATAATTTAATAAATGTTAAATATATAATAATAAGTGGTTGGTTTTGACAAACATTGTTCTCACGTTTTTTTTTCTTCTCTTTACAGATGTCTGTTGTCGCGGGACTTTGTGAGGCTCGGCAAGTGGTTCGTTCAACCTTACGATGGCGACGAAGAGGATGTTGGCAAGAGGTACTTCAGTTTGTAATTAATACTTACAATTTAAACGGATATAAAACAAACCATTAAAGAAAAACCTTGATGTTAAATTTTAAACGCAACTGGTTTTTCTAGTTATCATATTATATAAATTCTTTAGTGTAAATGTTTAAAATTTTATTTAACTATATTTTCATTGAATTATTATTAATAACGGAAGTTACTATTTGAACCAGCTGCACTCACTAAGCTGTTTCAAATAAGCACTCGTGGTAACACGTGGGCTCACTTCCAATAGTAACTTGAAGATCTCTGTGTCGCACTCGTTAAGACGTTAGAGTGAAACTTCGTTCCCCTTCAAACAATTCTATTCATGTGATATTCTAAAGAACAATTTATTGGTCCTTCGAGCCCGATAAAATAACTAAATACTTGCAGTATGTAACTTTGTAATTTCGTTTTCCAGTCCGTGGCACCTGTCTTTCTCGTTCGCGTTCTTCCTTCACGGCGAGAGCACGGTGTGTGCGTCCGTGGACGTCCGCCAGCACCCGCCCGTGCGGACCCTCACCGCCAAGCGTCTCGCGCGACTGCACTCGCGCGGGGACAACAAGGGTGAGTTTGCAGTAACTGGTACTATGCGAATCGAGTTTCAACCGGTCCAAACATTCAGATCACGTGAGTCAAGCTTCTTGCAGCTCAATTGCAAAATATATAGTTGAAAGAGACAAGTACATCGAATAGGCAGTTGAATTGCATGTCGCTTGACGGTTTACGTTACTTTGTAATTATAGTAACTGTGAACTGTATTTATCATTGGCACATATAAAGCAAATAAACACTACATATCCTACATACTCTACCAACCAACCAACCAACCAACCAACCAACCAGGTTTATTAATTTCAATAATACAAATAACATTGTATGTATAAGTAAATAATTCATTATATGTTAGTGTGTATACGATTTATTACTTTTATATCGATAATAAACATATTTAAAATTAGTATAATGTTAATTTATAAATTATGTTTTAAGTTTCGATACAATCATTGATATAACATCGAAGTGACTTTAAATTCTCTCATGACAGTGATCCTGGCTCCGTTCGGTCTGGAGGGTCGCGTGACGGGTCGCGAGTGGGGGGACGGCGACGCTGCCACGGCGCGTCTGCTGGACGCCTGGCGACACCTCTACCCGCTCGAGCAGGGCTGCGGCGCCGTCGAGGTGACGACACTTACATTATGTGGAATTTTGTGTCCTTGGAACCAATTTAAAAAAATATTTAATAAGAAACAATTTATGATGTTTCGATTATAATGGGTTTCCGTAATTAATTCTTAGTGTCAGTTGGTTGTAAGTACTCACCATCAGGTGTTCTAACGACCGGTTTAGTTTCCTAATATTAAAGTATACGAAATATGTTGAGCTCATTAACAATCACGTTGTTTCTAAAATATTCCGTAACCTAGTGCTAGAAGGTCCGAAGTACATTTTTCATTAAAATGTAAACCAATTTGACCAAATCATTTAAAATATAATAAGCAACAATATTACCCAGAAATGCATATGTTTTATAAAACAACCAACATCTGATCATTGTTTCTATTCCGATTACCGAAAGTAATTGTTATTGATATTTTCAATACCCGTACAAGTGTTTAAAGGCAGTGGTGTCGTACACGCAGGTGGAGTGCGGCGGCGTGCGCATGCGCTACCCGGTGCCGTACGTGCTCGTGACGGAGATGGAGGCGCCGCGCGACGCGCCGCCGTCCGCCGCGCGCCTCGCCACGCGCGCGCTGGCCGCGCTCGCCGCGCCGCGCCCGCACCAGGTACGGCCTGACACGGACGCGGGCGCCGGGGGAAGTTGGAAACGGAACTGCTCTGTATACATGAACAATTCCGAGAAAACTTCCGATATTATTGAAAGAAAATTTTACTTCACGATAATGTTTGAGATAGCATACATATATTGGTCGAAGTTTTCATACAATTGATTTTTTTTCACTTATTTATAAATTTTTCATCTCATCATTCTTATTTGTATATTTCTCATTATAGTGAGAATAGCTGCGTTATATATTTCTGTTTTTTTTTTTTCAATTGATGTAATACTTGAACATATATTATTTTATCCTTAAATAATTTAAAACTTGACTCTTACAGACGGCGGAATTGTGTTACGCGGAGTTGTCAGGCGATGCGAATGACGATTTCGTGGATCCCACCAGGAAGACACCCTGTACCTGCGCCAAGTGAGTGCTAAACTATACGGGAACCGTGCTACCGCTGTAGATTATTATGATTCAAAGTAAATAGAGAAATATGCATTACTCGAAACTCTTTAACTTTGATCTGTTACTTTATGTTCTATTCGCATGTTCGTTTTTGTATATGACAATCTAATTAAATGTATCCAACTATATTACTAATACTAATTAATTTGTACAAATATTATCCAACATTGATTGAAATTAAAATATATATACAATTAGATTCTTGATGTTAATGACCTTGTTTAAAAATATATATATATATATATATATATATAATGCGTATTTCTCAATTTCATTACAATTATCATATTATGTATGCAGTAGTCAAGTGCAGTATATAAATATATACTTATATAGCAGTAGATGTTCGATTTATGTATGTTATGTATGAAGCAGTTAATCGTAACATATTTATCTATGAAATGCAAATTGTATGTATGACAGTAAAGTTCCGTCGATGACATTTTAAAGAAGGAAAGGAATGATGAAATTTTAGTGATTGTTTTTTTTTTAAGATAATTAATATAGATTGTTGTCGACGAAATTTTCTGTATCAAAGAGCGATTTACCAGACGGGTGTAGTTTTGTAGATAGATAGGTAGATGTTATGTATGTGAATGTTTTATACAGTATCAATAGTCACAAGTATTTTATTATAGATTTTAGTCTGTAGAGGGATATAAGCTTCACTAACGGACACCTCTCAGTGAGACGTGATCGTTGGACTACTTATATATTATATATATGCATGGCTGAGATGTTTATGTTTTAAATTATATTAACACTTAATGTTTTGTTTTCCTTTTTTTTTTGTTTTAACATCTCAGTCACTGTATCCGATGCGTACAAGCTTCTGTCACACTCGATACGAGCGTAACTAATTATTTTGAATACTCGCTTCAGTAGAGGTCGAAACGAAACGTAATTTATCAATTACGTAGCCATAATAAAAGTAGATAGCATAAATATTTAATTCTATCTATCCCTTTCGTAAAACGTAAATGCATGTTTTTATAAAACATTACGTCCTTCCATCTCGATGATGTGATATCGCTCGTCAGCGTAAAGAGCAATCGAGACTCGGACGGAGACCGAGCGTCGTCGGCGAGGCTCTCGAAACGACGGTCGGTCAAAGCATAGATAACGCTCGCGCGGTAGGAGCGGCCGGTAGAGTGTGACAGGGGCGGGTGTGCGGCGCGGGCGCACTAGCGTTGTGTTGTGCAGGTGGCGGCGCCGCCGCGCCGCGCGCCCGCGCCCGCCGCCCTTCCACCGCCGCGCGCCCGCGCCGCGCCGGCGCGCCGGCCCGGCGCCCGCCGCGCCCGCCGCGCCCGCCGCGCCGCCCGCCAGGTACGTACCTCTGTCGCCCGCCACCGCCCGCCGCCGCGCCGCCCGCCCGCGTCTCGTCTCAGTGAGCATCTCTATACTCTATAGCCGTCATATTTTGTATAAAGTTCGCGGACTCTAGCATTGACCATCTGGGATGGCGAGAGTGCAACGCCTCAAACTACAACAGCAAGGTAAGTCAACTTGTCTTATATCTTCTAGATTAAACGAAATGTCGTCTGGTGCGAACGTAAACGGGGTGTCCGTTCGATTCCAAGTAAGTGTTTGTCGAGTGACTGTTAGCGTTGCGTGTAGCTTCCATCGAGCATAGCTATCTGAAACATCTTAACATATCACAATTCACACAACTTATGCAATGCTCTTTTACCGCATGCCCTATTGCCTCGAAATCATATATTTTATATTGCCTCTGTAGAATAAAAAGCATGTATTCCTTATTTATGGTAAATTGCATGTTTGTGTAATCTGTTTGTATACATATATAACGAACAATGTCTAATATTTATAATGAGACCGAATATCAGTTGAGGGGCAACTTATTTCAATTATATTTTGAGTAATACTCCAACGTATTATTTGAACTATTGCCAAAAATATTCGATAATGAAATCAAACTAAAATTACACATTACTCACAAGAAGTTACATCAAATACCCTTTTCATACTTAATTTCAGAATACGTCACAGTAAATTTTTAAATAACATGAAATTTCAGAAAATATATAATAGTTAATTAATAAAAAGCACCGAATATAGTTTTTTTTATTATTTTTATGTTCGAAATTATGTTAGTCGTGTCACTGTTAGGTGATGTGTCCGTCCATTTCGTCATACACGCATAATAACATCTACCTCATCTCAATACTCTTAACTCGCTCGATTCATTTCATAATACCGAACAAAATGCTGATTTCATTCATCATGATGGGCCACTGTCAGTGATTGTGTGTGTGTTTTCTTTATAATATTTTCTTAAGGAAAATTCAATTATCATTTACGATAATTATAGAGTCGTGCACATGGCTGTTACTGCGTGTAGAGCACACGTGCCGTTGTATCATTAAAGTTATATAAAAAAAATTCTATGTAATAATAATCATAAATTTGATCTCGCCCTGTCAGCCCTTTGAATTCTTTAATGTCAACTGGCCCCAGCAGGTGACGTGGTGGTCTCTGATAGGTCATGTGCCGACTCGTGGTGTGGTGGCGAGGTCGTCCAGCGACACATGACAATATATTTGTGTGGTGTTGCCAGGGCGAGCGGCTGCGGGTCGGGCTGCACGGGCGGCGGCGGCGCGTGCTCGCCGGGCAGCTGCGGCGCCGCGTCGCCCGCCGGCGCGCCCTCGCCGCACCACGCGCACGCCGCGCTCTCCACGCTCACCACGATGGCCGCGCACCAGGTGCCCGACCACACAACGACGATACCTAAATTATATATTTTTACCTGTCGCTGAAATCTATAACACGATTATTATTTTGCTTTTAATTAGGCCAATGTGCCGACGACGCTGCACACGCCAGCGCCGACTCCCGACCCTTTGGCGCCGCCAACGCCTGCGCCACCATCTGCGCCGCCGCACAAGAACTATGCGCAGGTACAGCAGTCTATTCCCATATTTATTATATAGACATACTCTCATACAGAAGTTGATATAATGGACGTATTTAAAAAAAACAGCTTGAATAAATACAACCCTTATGTCAGGGTGAGTCCCCCGGCGGCGGCGGCGCTGCGAGTGCGGGGTCGCCGGGCGGGGCCAGCGCGCCGGCGGAGCTGCTGCGGCGGCCCGCGCTGCCGGCGCCCGAGAAGCGCCTCGACCCGCTGGAGGACGAGCACTCGCTGCACATGCTCTACGACTACACCACCGTACACGCATGGTGAGCTATACATATGGAACCAACATACAACAGCATGGACCTGTTTTATGTTCCCGTAACACCTATCCCTAACATCGCCTTGTAAACATAAACACGTAGGACAGTTTGACAGTGATGTTTATTAGGGAATAAGTGCAAACGTGAGAATAACGCTGCCGATTTAAAGCAAGCATTCTATGACAAGTTTTGCGTCACGACACACGGTATACAAAGCTTGTCATAGAATGCGGACAAAAACAGTTACGTCTGTGATACAAAATATTTATTATGATACATTAATGAAAGTATACAATTAGCAGTTTTGACTTTGCTTGCGGCTTACGGTTAATGCGAGCTTATAATGAATGCTAGTCTCATTTAAACCATATTAATTTACACTGCTAATATATATTTCTGTATGTATGTCTCCCTGTCAATACCCAAACATATTTTAAATAGTAACACCACAACGACGTTCTAGAATCTTGTCATTTCACTAAAAACTACATTTAAAAAATATATAATTCATGTGTCTGTAAATAATGTTAGTTATGTTTCAACGCTATCATATGGCTATCAGGTACTGTAGTTATATTATAGTATTATTTTAGGACACTACAATTATTTGTTTTATATATATTTTTCTTTGCACTTCTTACATACACATTATAATATTTATTTCTTTCTTGAGTTGAAATTATTATCATACTACGAGCGAGTCGATTACAAGGTGTATTGGAGTCATGTACATTTCAATGTGAATCGTCATCTCGCTAATATTATCTGTTGTCCAATAAGCGCGGCAACAACTTTTATGCTTGTAGTTGTTTGTGTTAAATGTTGGCTACATACTTTATAATAAACCCTGTAATTGTTTTTCATTTGAATTTAGTATTCACCCTTAACGTCATAGGCATAGCAGGACGGTCACACTAGGTCCTAGTAGAGCTAGGCGTGTCCTATAAAAACAAGGCCACTCCAAATCATCTTTAATAAATTTCTTTCTATAATCTGCTGTAACTGCTAAGCCTTTGATTGTACATACTGATTGTAGTAAATAATATTAAAATTCACTCTACACCCACCTTACGTTAATAATACATACTACAATTAGAATGGAAGTATAATATGTTTACATTACTGTAATAAATGTCTCGTTGGGCGAAGGCTGGAGCACCCCGTGAAGCGGTTCAAGAGCTCGGAGGGCACGTTCAGCGAGGAGCTGGCGCTGGGCGTGGCCGCCGGTGACCTGTACGCGGGGCACGACCACACGCGCCTGCCCGCCACGCCCCTCCGCGACTACGCACTGCACGCGCACATCAAGCACGAGAAACAGGACCACGTCAGTACTCCATAACGTATTACTTTGCATAAGCTCCTTCTTATTATAATTGCGAAAACTACATTTATATTTTAGAGCCTACTTACTACAATTTTTTTTTAATCCTTCTATAGATAGAAAGATAGAATGCTTCTCAGGTATTGCTTTTTAAATTTGTCATATAAGTCCACGCTAATAATATCGCAAGCCGAGTAAAGGAAAAAAGAATTCATAAATATTAAACTAATATATATTTATTTGTTATGTAATGTAACTGGAATTCGCCTTTGTTTCTAGGAAGATGTAAAAGAGTACAAGAATCTTTTTACGTCGGACGGCTTATGTCCGACGTTAAAAGACCTAGAGCAAATATTTGACAATTCGGACGATGCGGCCAGTGGTGATGAGACGGTAAGACTTGTGAGTGTACCCTTCTTATTATCTTCTCTTACGATAACTAGTACGCATGTTGTCTTTTGAAGTTTATTTTTTATAACCTTTTAGCCATTTAAACAACAAACGCATTTTAAAAATAATAGCAAATTGTATTGAAATAAAAATAAATATGTACCTTCAATAACATATTCAGTAGATAATAGTTTTATATGTGTTAAATTTTATGTCATCAAAAATAATGCATTATTTATCGTTTTAGCTACAAGTGCAAACGCCGCCCGATTCGAACAAGTCAATGGAGGAGACGCGGTGCCTCAGTGGTCGCTGCGTGCGCGCCGAGGAGCTTAGCAAGATGTTCCCGACTCCACCGAGTATGGAGGCGCACGCGCAACCCTCTCCCGGTTTCTCGCCACCCGACGACGCGCAGCAGACGCACGCGCATGCGCACTCACACGTGCACGGACACCGCGCGCATGGGTCACCGCCTCCCGACCCTATTGAGGTATATTTATTTTAGCTTTATATAAATTACCTTTTGTGTGGTTTCCTTATATACTTTAATTAGTTAAAATTAAGTATTGCCGAATAGGAGATATAGAATATAGCTCTACAGGAGAGTTATGGAAGTTGAGTATGAATGATGATGATGCTTGTATCGATACTGCAGGTTATTAATTAAAATTGACTTCATTTAAAAGAATATCAGGTTACAATAGATTTCACTCTAAATAAATCACTGTTCACAGGACTGGTCATATGTGTTCAAACCGCCTACGATGTGCAAGTACGTGGGTTCGTCCAAGTATGCGCCTCTGACTACTCTTCCGAGCCAGATGTTGCCTCCGGTGGCGCTACCACCGCACGCAGTGTACCGGCCGCGCTGGCAACGCGCCAAACAGGACTCCGAACGTGATGAGCACGCGCAACCGCATCGAACAGAATCATCCAATACTAATAGTATGATTGTTTTATTTCATTATTTTAAATGTATCCTTAAATATCGGAAATAAGATTCTTAAAATATATTGTATCGTTTCAGGTGGAAGCAATACAGCAAATAGCAATAACAGCACTACTGGTGTGAAGCGATCGTTATCGTCCACCAACGAACGCGTCAGTAGTGCCGTCAACAGTGTCGGCACCACCGGTACGGAGACACGCACATCGCCTCGGCGACCGGGTGCGCCTGCATCCGCAGCCCCTTGCGCGATTAGTGCGTCGCCCGCCTCGCCACGTGCAGCTGCTCCAGCATGTCCATTACTACTCAATGTACTACTGGCAGACACCGTGCTCAATGTTTTCCGAGACCATAACTTCGATAGTTGTACGCTCTGTGTGTGCAATGCCGGCGCGCGGGTAAGAAATACTACTATAATACTTAATATTTTAGTAAGTATTACATTATACAAAGGTTTCCTTCCATTCTGTATATTTAAGAAGAAAATTGCTGTCAAAACTTATGCTGATAAGATTTTTATCATTTAATATTATTAAAATAATGTATATATTTCTTTATTAACAGATGGTAGGTAATATTCGCGGTGCGGATGCAGGAACGTATCTTCCGGGAGGTGACTGGGGTGGCAGTGTCGACGATGAGCCTTCTCGATGTTCCTGTGGCTTCAGTGCCATTGTTAACCGTCGGCTGGCGCATCGAGCGGGGCTCTTTTACGAGGTAATTTAGACCAATATCAAGAACTATTAAAATTTCGGAAACCATTAATCATTTTATTAAGGATAATCATGTGTTATAATTAGTCATTTAAAGTCAACATAACCTTCCGTAGGATGAGATGGAGATCACGGGTATAGCGGAGGAACCGGGCGGGCGCAGTGGGCGCGGCACGCTGGGCGACGTGGCCGGCGTGGTGGTGGCGCAGTGCGCGGCGCCCGCGGGCGGCGCGGCCTCCGCCCTCGCCCGCGCCGCGCGCCGCGCGTCCGCTCACTCGCCCGACCACCTGCGCCTCAACCTGCTCGAGTTAGTCGTCTATACTATTCTCAGCGACGTGTACTAGTGGCCATTGCGTGCGAGGTAACTGATACTATAATGTGCCTTCCGTACTTATTAGGTACTCAGACGGTGGAGCGGCAGCGGCGCGAGCGTTACGCGCGGCGGCTGGAGGCGCCGCTACTTCGTTACCCGCACCCACCCCCACCACCGCCGCCACTGCCGGCACCGGCGCCGCCGTGCATCGCTGGCCGTTCATTGGTGCACGAGCGCCACGCTCCTCGAGAGATGTAGTCAGGTACTTGCTTTTACTCAAATAAGTTTTATTGTTGTAGTTGCATATAAACAGACGATACGAAAAATATAAATAAAAACGGAAAATATTAAAGTGTTTTGTCTATTGAGAATTTTTCCAGAATTGATACAAGAAAATACGAGATGGGAAGAATTACGCTTCTCTACCTCTACATTCAGTTTCACGCACGTCTATTTTTTATGTATTAGTAGATCAATTTAAATAGCAGATCTTTATCTAATGTAGATAAAATGTATACAGTATTTATTAAATTGTGACAGATTAATGCGTCGCCTTCGGCCGCTGCTCCAAGATGCGATACAAAAGCGTTGTTGTGGCGCTCGCATGTGGGACGGCGTGACGGGCCCGCTAACGTGGCGGCAGTTCCACCGCCTGGCCGGCCGCGGCAACGAGGACCTTTGCGAGCCGCAACCCGTCCCTCCTCTGTTGGTTGGGCACGACCGGGATTGGATCTCGCTGTCGCCGTATGCATTGCGACACTGGGAGCGACTTTCGCTCGAACCTTATTCGTACGCTCGAGACGTGGCCTACGTCGTATTGGCGGCGGACGGCGATTACCTGTCTGAACCAATCAAAACGTTCTTCCGGGAGTTATCGGCGGCTTACGAGTCTTGTCGACTGGGTAGACATCAACCTATTGCAAGGATAGCGCGGGACGGTATCGTGAGGACGGCGCCTAGCGACGGCGAACGGTAAGCCAGAATACAGTTTACTGAAAACTTTTTAATTATTTTTTTAATGCTTTCTCGTGTTTTTTTACTTTACTCTGTACGATATTTTTCATTTATATAAATGTATTTTTAGGGATTCAAATTACGAAGAATGGACGGGAGAGTTACCTCCTGGGAGATTAGGAGAATATATGAAAGCCTATGCGGAGACCCTGCGGTCGAACCTCGTACCGCAGCTGGCAGCGCTTAATGTTGACCGGACCTTATTCGAGAGTATGTTTTATATAATATGAATACTGCTGACTAATAAAATTATTATTTTTTTGACACAAAAATAATGGTGAAAAATTGTTTTTCAGCAAACAATACAGGCTCAATGCGACCCGCTACGGCGCCGGAGATGCCTGGTACTCCAGGCGGCTGCGGCGGCGCGGGCGCTACGGCGGGCGAGCACGAGCCGGAGAGCAGCGGCCTGCCCAGCAGCGCGGCTTGGGAGGAGGACGAGGCGGGCGCGCCGGCGCTCGTGCTGTACGTGGTGGAGCCGCCCGCCGCGCACGCGCACCGCCCGCGCGCACTCAACGCGCTGCTGCGGCTCGCCGCACAGGCGCACCACCACCTGCACCACCACAACCCGCTTATCAAGGTATTGTATAAGCATGCTGACTACAACTAAAAGGTGCCGTTTTATTGTCTATATAGGCAATATTATAGTATTAGTATAGGTAATTTAATAGAACATTTAAGATTTATGCATATATACATACATGTCGTATAAAAAAAAGCATATTATTTTAACATCCTATAAACTGTTATTATTTTATATCTTCATAATATGTCGATATTTATTACAATTACTAAATAAATTTACTTCTTTATCACACAGATAATATCATTAGAAGGTGTCTGTGAAACATGGGGTGCGCTAGGCAGCACCGACGTAGGCGGCATCAGTGGCGGTGCGGGCGGCGGCACGGAGGTGCGCGCGCTGGCCTTCAGCGTGTTCAGCAGCGCCCGCCGGCTACTCTCGCACTCGCCCGCCGGCAAGTCTCTGACGGGCTTCGGCACCGCCGCTAATGCCAATCTCTTCCTTAGCTCGAAAGATGTGAGTTATTTAATATTATTATTGACATCTTATATATCAGTGTCATGTGTGTGAGAAAGGAGAACATAGTTTAATTTTTAGCTGTATTCGACATTTGAACTTATAAACTTACAATAACTTTGGTAAAATATTACGCTCAACTAGCGTAGATAAACGTCAGAAAAAGAAAAAAAAACTATGTTTAAGATTTAGGATTAAAATAAAAAAAATCTGTATACAGGAGAAAAACCGTGCACCATACAAACTATTCTCTCCCGCGTGGGTGCTGGCACCTCCGCGTGCGCTCAAAGAGGTGGCGGAGACGTGGGGTACGACATGCGGCGACCAGAGTGCCGTGTTATTCCTGGCTTACTGTTTGTCACACGACCAGCGCTGGCTGCTGGCCGCCGCCACAGACGCCCGCGGCGAACTGCTCGATACTGCCGCTATCAACATACACGTGCCTGCCAGGTAAATAACCTTATCCTTAATGCCAATTATATAAAATTTAAATGAAACAAACTTTCAAAGAGAATAATAACAATATAAATCCAACAATTAGTCGGTATAGATAAAATAATCTAATTCATATTTCTCTTATTTTAGATCGAGACGGAAGAGAGGCGGTCCGGCACGGAGGCTAGGCTTAACAAAATTAATGGACTTTACTTTGGGTGTAATGTCGCAATCGGTTCAGCCCTGGCGACTTGTCGTTGGTCGTGTCGGAAGAATCGGCCACGGAGAACTTAAAGGTATACAATACAGCGATATATTTTAGAAAAAATTACTCAAGATGTTATATCTATATAATATTTAATAAGTATGGCGATTTAGATAATGATACTATAATGCATAAATTCACTTGAAATACAAAATTAGTTAAAAATCGATAAGAAATTTATTTCAGTTACCTATCAGCTCATGAAAGTAATTGCTTTTCAGGGTGGAGCTGGCTGCTATCTCGACCGAATTTGAATCGCGCCTCGAATATGCTCCGCGAAATGTGTGGTAGCTGTTCACTGCTGTATCCGACCGGCGCCCCCTGCATCTTGTCCGCCTGCCTTGTGTCAACGGAGCCCGATTCCTGCCTTCGCCTCATGGCCGACCGCTTCACACCAGATGAACGCTTTTCGCAGGCTTCAATCCAGTCGCATTTGCATACGCCTCGTGACGTCACAGCTACGCACATTCTCGTCTTTCCTACATCTGCTACTACGCAGGTATACCAACGATTCTTATTGTCATACCATGCCTCGAAATAAATTATTTAATTAAATAAAACTGCCTGACTTAAATGCGAAAATTGAATTTTCACTTATACTATCAAATGTCATTTAGTTAGGTTTATGAAAGAACTAAAAGACAAGTAATCGTTTAATCGTTAGTTTTCGAACATCACAAGTATTTTCATTTATATAAATTGTTAAATATGTTATAGTCAAATCAAATGCCATTCGAGCCGCCAAACGCCAACGGCGAGGAGAACGACATGCTGCTTGGTCTGGTGGACATGGTGGACGAAGATATGGGCGAAGAGAACATGACGGATCTGCTCATCAGCGACATGTTCATGTGGCCTGCCGGGAGTCCGCGCGCCTCTCCCAGAAGGCACGATGACGAGGCCAGCCGGGAGGGCAGTCCTGCGAGGCATGCACATCTTAATGCGACTGGGGCGTACCCTCGCGACGATGACCATCAGCCGGTCAGTAAATACCTGTGTCTAGTAGTTTAGTTGAAATACTTAAATACATAAAAAGCTTATTGAGTATAACAGTATTTTAATGAATCCTATTAATGGTGATCTACAGGAACAAGTGGGCACAGTCCTGCAGCAGCCGCTGGCGCTGGGGTACCTGGTGTCTACGGCGCCCCTGGGCGCGATGCCAGGCTGGTGGTGGGCGAGTTGCTGGCATCTACGTGACGCGTGCCCTGCCTTCCTCAAAAACGCCTTACACTTGCAGTGCGCCGTGGCGCCCCACGACGACTATACGTCGATTACTCAGCGCCGCGACCACAACACGCATCCGCTCGATTCTACCACCACCACTGACGTTTTACGGTAGTTACATTTATATAAGTTTTATTTATATAAATTTCGAAAGTATTAGTAGTCAATGGGATACATGCAGCACTATTATTTGTAAATAAGTCCAATCCAAAGTTACTTTACACAAGCAAGAACTATATTCAAATAATACAAAGTAACCTAACTAATACAATATACCTTAATATTTACAGATATGTTTTGGAAGGCTACAATGCGCTGTCGTGGTTAGCGCTTGACGGTACGACGCATGACCGACTGTCTTGCCTGCCGCTACACGTACAGGTGCTCATGCAGTTGTACCACACCGCCGCCGCCATCGGGTAGACCGGCCATCTGGAACGTTATGTTACAGATGTACTACATTAATGTGCTAGCAATTGTCGACAGTGTCCTGGAAGTTTTATATTCAGTGAAGTTTTTATGTGGTGAAGTGTTGAGAAATGGAGCACTGGATACTAGTTGAATGAATAGGTGCGCCATCTGAAGTGTTGGTTACCATTTATAGTAATAAAATTATTTATTGGAGTTGGTGTGAAGGATGTCGCAGGTCTGTATTCAAAATAATATTGACCTATTTTACATGTATTTAAAAATTCAGTCTATTATCTAGACAAGATTAATAATCGAAATATATAATATTTAATTTAAATTTATTTCTTATACGTTTTTTTACTATTTTATCTGTATCATTAATTTTATTTGATACTTTGGTATTATTATAATATAAAGAAATACAGTCTTGCGATAGACCTTACTGTTGTTAAAGATTAATGAAGTCCATTGAATGAATTAAAAAGTACAACATCTAAAACATGTATTCGACAGGGGTATGTCATTGAACAAGGTTACTTTTGTAGCCGTAATATAATATAGGTATCAAAATAATGTAATTTTTTTTTCTTAAAATCTCTTGAGATTATAATCTTTTAGGGAAAATTAATATGGAATGATTGATTACAATAAATTTGTGATGAATTTTACAGTAATTAGGAATGCATGGATTCTTTTCCAATAGAACTCATTCTTCAAAGCATATAGCATTCTTAGATGAAGCAGTACTTAGGTAAATTAATTATATGGTATGGCTCGTTTGTAGGATGGCCTGAGTAGGGACAAGTTATTGTTGTCAAGGTTTGATGTTTAGCCCTAGTAAGGGTAGTTGAGCTGGGTTATGAATAGTTGTTATTGCAAATCAATTGAAAGAGTGGTAACTTTATTGTTGCCCCTTATTACTATAAGCTGTTTTTAAGACAACAATTATAATATTAAAATTAAAAGTAGCCTGTTATATTTTTCAACATCAGGCATACATTTGTTGTTAAGAACATCTTATAGTAACAAGAGTACCATCTGGATGAGTAAGTTACCACGACTTTGTACGAATATCGAAATGTTACATTAAACAATAAGAAAATTTATATAAAAAAAAATATTAGATAAGCCGGGGAACTATTATGAATAAACAAATTCAATCTTACAAAGGTCCAATTCGGAATACAAAGATGGTTTTTACTGTAACCATAGTTTTTGAGATTTAGTCTCGTTAGGGCATTTCATTTTCATCTTTACTCATATGTATAAGATTTCTTCCATTGTAGTCTTTCGAAAAGAAATATCATTCTTCCGTGATCTCACACTCCACAATAAAAAACCTCATTTTCTATAGTGTAATCTCCCACTCTTATGCTGTCTTGTAGTAATTTGCTTTTAATGGTAATCCATTGCCAATTCTAATTCAATCAAATCAATTTATATTTTATCTACAATTTTATATGTTTTTCTAATTCTTTTTGTAACCGACATATATTTACAATTTCATTTGTATGAAAGATCTTAAATCTAACCTGTATTATATACCCGATTAAACATTAGTATTTTTTTAATAAAGCTATGTTTAAATGAAAACATCTATGAAAACTAACCTAGAGTCTATTGTACTTGATAGCTTAGTGCTAGTGTTTTGGAATGATTTTATATCTGTACCATGTTAGATGGACGGAGTCTGTGAATATCGTAGTTCATTTCTTCTAGCAGTCTGAGTCTTCTTTCTAATCATGGTTATCCGAAATATGTAGATTGTCACAAGTTAATTATTGCAGTTGTAATATTATTATAATGTTGTTGTGCTACGTATAATGTAATATATTATTTTTATTTTATGTTTCAAGCCGGTATGAATTACCAAAGGTGTTAGCTATTCGAATAGTGATTTAGATATTTTTACCGTTCACATATTTTCATAGTAATCTTGATTGACAGGGTTCCGTTTTCGTCTCTATTACATTTAATGAAATCGAAATTTTTTTTAATCAATTTTAAAATTATTTTTATACAGATTATTTTTTTTTTAATTTAAATAATTTTTCTATAATTTTATTATGTATGAATTAAAATCATGTAGCTGAAATTTTACATTATATCAATTAATTCTTAATTTAAAGCTCAGGTCTGTATTGACCGAGCTCAGTTTTATATCCAGGGATCAAAGGCTCAACGTCGGTTGACATAAATAAAACATTTCTTTGAAATAATGAATAACGTTAGTCGAAAATGTTTAAATATAATATTAAGTGAACTGCCAAGCGTCCGTGTCGAAAGCGCGATTGGGAAGGGTATAACATTCTAAAAACAGTGTGTCTAGTAATATCGTTTTCTTATGATAATGAACCTCCAATCGGAATATAATTAGTAACACCAATAGTTTACGGTTATGATTAGTAATAAAGAGAGCCCTCTAGATCATGTTCGGAACATTAGCATTTGTATAATTAGAGCTCGTTTTATATAACTATTAATGAGAAACCATTGTAAAGGCAGCATCGTTGATAGGTCGAATCTCTTACATTTTGTGTAGGTATATGAAATTTTCTATTTTAATAAAATTAAAGGTAAGTTATAGGCAGGCGTCATAAAGATATTGTAATATATACATAAGTAAGACACATTGGGATGATCTTTGTAATACCGTGGCACAGGTGAAGTGTCTCAAATAATATTGCAATTCCGTTGGGACTCTGGAAGTTATATGTTTATTTGTTGAACAAAATTAAAACATTAAACTGTAATAATTAAAGTTTCGTTGCTTATTACCTGATTAATTTTAGTTGCAAACATGTTCGATCGGTGACGAGCACTGATTGTAGGCAAATTGTACAGGCTCTGTATAGCGGCGTCGCGACTCGTGTCGTGCCGGTATACATAAATTATTTAATTGTAGCGACGCGACGGCTACATCGCGTATTAACTGAATTATGGCTAGTTGAATATAAAATGTTTTAAATGTGTTACAGCATTTGAGAATATTTAATGATGTTGTATATAGTTTATATTTTGTTTTGTAAAACGACAATTTGTAAATATAATTGAAGTAGTGATGTACCGTTAATTATTTGCCCACTTTGCCGATGTATAATGGAGCACGTTTTAAAGAAACCACTCGTAATATTTTGTACAGTTGTTAAGCGAGATTCGTAGTTGAATGAATTATTTTTAAGATTACGTTTTTGATCCTTTTTTTGTTATTGTGAATTTGTCAATTTTTTTAGGGAATTGGGATTGTACTGTATATAGACCACACCATTTTGTCATATATTAGTTTGTAAGCGGACAAATCTGATGATTGTAATGGAAATCAAATTTTCTCAATAGAGCAATCATTAGGTATTCGTAAACAAAAGTTAGTGTAATACTTGATATTAATATAACTTTATAAATAACTGTGAAAATAGGTAATAATAATTATGAATAAAATATTACATATTTATAATAACATTTTATTTTATACCCACAATTCATTACATTTCACACATGTAAAATTAATTTAAAGTAGCTTAAAAATGTATAACAATGAATGAATCGACGATTAACAGACATTATATCGAATATTAACTCGAAGGACACCTTAACAATTATTATACATAGACAAAGCCGCCTACGCCCGAAACAAGAGTAAAAAAACTTATGAGACTGCAATACCTATTTTTCTTTAAAATAATATAAGTATTCTAATATTAGAACTAGAAATAAAATACACGTTTGATATTTTAAAAAGTAATAATCAAATACATCACCTACTGTTTCCATAACGACATACGAGCAAGTAAGTACATACTCGTCAAAGTCCTAAAAGAATTTTGGTCACAAATTTTTAGGACTGGACTAAATAATTGGTTTGTTTATAATGCGCAACTGTGGGCGGAGTAGACTAGACTGCAAAAAATTGCTATTAGCGAGTCGCCGGTTAAGGTTCTGATATTGCAATTACTTTCACATTTGTATGTCTTACATAATTCTATTTTATGTTTTTGGATTTTAATGGTGCTATGTGCAAGCCCTGGGTAGGTACCACCCACTCTCAGATATTCTATAAAACAGCAGTACTTGGTATTGTTGTGTTCCGGTTTGAAGGGTAAGTGAGCCAGTGTGACAGGCACAAGAGACATAAAATCTTAGGTCCCGTGACATCTTAGTTCCCAAGGTTAGTGGCACATTGGCGATGTAAACAACGGTTAACATTTCTTTCAATGCCAATGTCTATGAGTGGTGATGACCACTTACCATCAGGTGGCCCATTCGCTCGTCAACCTACCTATTCTATACTATAACTCGCTTAGTAGAATTAAAAGTGTCATTTTGTTTACTATTATTTTCTTACTAATTAGTTCATAATAAAAATTTTTTGGGAAAGTGAACATCAATTGTATTCTAATTTTAATGATATAACGGTAGAGGAGTGGAGAAATGTTTGTAAGATATAAAAGGAAAAGTAATTTGAGGGTAGAAACGAGGCTTTGGATAAAATAAAGTGTTTATTGGATAAAAGCGAAGATGAGGATGACGAAATGTGTGGAGTTAAGTTGTGCACAAATACACATTGTTTAACATTCAATATAAATAATATTTCACTACATTGCCGTGTCGTGTGAGAGAGATACAGTTTTAATTGAACTAGTACGAGCACATGTTTCATGTTCAATCAGTGCACATTTGGCATATAATCTACAAGTATTTTAAGCAGTATATATGGTTACAATATGATTATGTATAAAAATAGCATACTACCTGTATGCTATTACTTTATTTACAAAGGAGAGGGTTATTTTATTATTGCATTGCTGCTGTTAATATAAACATATTTAGTTACGATATCTTGGTCTACACGGTACAGTGAGTTAAACATCTAGTCACGGTCTAGGACCCATTAGTTTAGTGTATCAAGAGATTAGCAAATTAATAGGTCTATAATTATTTCAGTTGTCATCATTTTTAATGGTTAAATTTGTCAAATCTAGAGAAATATTTCCAAGAACTTGTAATTTTCGTTTTGAGATTTTCCTTACGGTATTTTACATAGTAGGTGCTATGCACTTTTTATATACAAACATCTTATTTATAATATTAATAAACGATTATTGTGTATTACTCACCTTTAATTTTATTAAATTTTGTATTGAGATAATGTTTTGCTTTTCAATTTTATCTATATAAGAAAGACACCTATTATTACACCTAAAATTGAAAAAATTAAAATTTATTTATTACAGCGTTTATTTAATCATAACAAAAAGGGTAATTAGCGAATTTGAAGTAAATTATGTTTAAAAAATTTATTTATTTCCCAAAATTGAATTTAGATTGAAAACTCCGCTTTTTAACCTTGATATTACTTTTATGCATCCGGTATCTACGTGAGATAAATCACAATATTAAGTTGAAGACAGTTTAGACAAGCTAATTAAATATGATTACCTTGTCTAAATTTCGTAATATATACCTAATGTCCCACATAAATATTCTCAGCTAAAATAATTCAATTTTTTAATTTTTTTCAAGCTCTAAGTATTTAGATATTTTACTTAAATTGGGAATAAAAAACTTAGGCGGTATCGTTTTAAGTCGTTGCCTACTTTAACAAAAACAACAACTTAAATCGAGTTGACGTTTTGTAGACGTTGACGTTAATAGCATAAAAAAAATAAAAATAGAAAATATTAAAAGCCCAAGATCGCTATTTGCTAACATACTTCATTGTTTTCAGTGATTAAAACTAATTGAGTTAACATATATATATTCAGATAGATTTCGTTTATGTACCTTTAATGTTGACAGTTTTTGTGTTGGCCTTAACTAATAGTTATAAAGATCTTATTAAGATTATTAAGGCACAATGAAGATTAATGAGAAAAATTTGTGTGCGTTCGCTTCATCAGCAACACCAGTAGATCGTGAGGGATGGCTAGATATGAGAGGCGAAGTAGGAAAAAGCTACCAACGTAAATGGTTTACGTTAAAAGGAAATCTACTGTTTTATTTTGAGAAAAAAGGAGATAAGGATCCAATTGGTGTTGTTATACTTGAAGGATGCACAATTGGTAAATTATTTACTAAAATACATATTAATAAAGTGTTAGTGTTGCTTTTTTTAATTAAAAAGTATTTGCATTTAGATAGATTGCTTAGGTTTATATACTGTTTTACAGAATTGACTGAAGAAGAGTCATACAGTTTCAAGATAGTATTCCACTGTGAAAGTGGACGTACATTTTTCTTGTGTACAAACTCACAAGCCTCTATGGAGGCTTGGATGAAGGCTTTGGCTTGTGCAAGCTATGATTATATGAAGTTGATGGTAGCCGAGTTGCAGAGACAGCTGGATGAAGCTCAGGGTAATAAAAACAATCCGTGTTTATGTCTTTGTTGTTGTTTTTATAATTAACTATTGAAATAATTAAAATATGTTACAGCTGAAGAGGCTGCCGAGGCTGCTGCATTAGTTACAGTTACATCCCCTGAAGAAGAACCCAAGGTTCCTCCCCGGGGTCAACGCTACAATCCCTTCAACAAAGCACCTGAAGGAGAGACTAAAGCTGTGCCGGGGAGTAGACACCGTAAGTAAACTTGCACAGTTTTCAACTGTATGTCAAAATCTTAAGTAAGCTATTTCTAAAATTCTTAGTCATAACAGAAATATAGGTATAAATGTTAATAAGTGCAAAATAATTAAATATTATATTTATATCATTGAACATTGGATTATTCATCTGAATAAATAAAAGTCTTAAATATGGGTTTACTGATATTTGATCATTTTGGCATGTTTTGCTTATCATATGAACAACAAAACATAACGGTAGGAAGCATCAATAGAACTGAATATTCCAATGACTTATATAAGTTTTATTCTTTCAGACAAAGAGAGTGTGAAGTCGGAGCTTCCACGTAAAAAAATACCATTTCGAGATATCCACAAATCCTATGGTCGTAAGATTCTATCAGACCGCAGTGAGTGGCGCGCGCGATTGCGCATGCGCGATGAGGCTGTGGAGCGACCTCTCATACAGCTTTGAGGATAATTATATACATGTAAAAGCAATGCGGTATTGAAGATGATGCAATATCTCACTGCAATTTCAGTTTGACGGGATATGAACTTGGCTATGATTTGTTAATTTGGCAGTATTGGAGAACATACTGGCAAGATTTATATCAGATTTGAGAAACATCAGATTTTGAATGACATTGTCGTGATTATAACATATATTTTATTGCATATTATATAAAGTTCAATATGTTTATAAAATATAAACTTTGCCTACTTTTAAGAGTTTTTAAATCTTACAACTAGAAAAACTGGAGATTATGCTTCTCTTATTTCAATATTATATAAAGTACAGCAGTGCTATTCAACGAGAGCTCACTTCACTTGAGAAATATTGACAATCGACTTAAATTAATACACCTTGATACATGTATCCTCTAAATGTACTTATTGCTATTGAATGTAATTACTTACTTTTATAGTCAGTCGTATAACAAATTTCATGCTGATGATCTGTACTGATATTGCAATTCGTACAAGTACTTAATATGTATAGACATGTGTATTCATTACATAATCAATTAATACTAATAATACCTTATATATATTATACTTCAATATGATCTGATTCAAAAAAAGTTATAAATGAAATGTGTGTTATTGCGAAAGTGTAAACACAAAAATGGTTTTTGTTTTATTTTCAATTAAATCTTTAGGGAATGTTGATGTTTACTATAAATCATACCTAATTGTTTCGCTACCACTTAACGCTTGTTATCATTGTAGTAAGGTCATAGTGATTTGATCACAGATGGCATCGGCCACACCACAAATAACTGCCCACTGATCTAATTGTTGGACTTAAGAAAATGTTTATCCACATTTGGCCCTCATGGTATGTGCACTGCGAATTATTACTATTGTTTAATGAACTAGAACTAGTTTCTATGTTCATAGAAATGTTTTCATTATTTTCATAAACAGTATAAAAAAATCACAATTTAAATCGCAGTTAAGAATTGATCATGTTGGTTTAATGTAAACTGAAAATTTCTTACATTATAAAAAAAATCTCAGTATAAAAAATATTTGTATTTAATAGCGAATAAATGTTCAGAGCTAATCTATATTACCTCACTGCTTATCAAAACAATGATGAACATCAAATCTATCTTAGAATTTATATTTTATAATTAAGAAAAGCAGAGAAGCAAAAGTTTTAATTCGGATAGCCTGCCAACATGTTAATAACTCTAAACTTACCTATGAAACAAAACTCAACAATACAAAATATTGTTTGGTAGTAGAATAATTAATAGGATAGTACCTCACCAGATTGCCATGCAAATATTACTACCACCATTTTTAATTGCTTTATAATTTGTCATATCCAGGTTTTATGTTTTCCTTGACAAAGGATGATTTAGCAAACGAAAATTAAGTTATTTATAATTGAAAGGCAAACCTATCGATGTTAAATATTATAACGAAAACATTGATATGAATTGAAAATTTTTTACTCTAATTTTTTTAAGTACTGTGGTTAGTGTCTACTAATATACTACCACAAAAATAAAGAAAATTTTTCGTCAAAGGAAGGAGAAGAAGGTACTGAATTGTTATGTATGCCTATAAATTAAGGTCATCTTTGATTTTGTATTGTGCTTGAAGCTTTAAGCAATTGTTTTTATAAATTAGTTAGAAATTGTAGTTTGTATTGAATCCTTTAGAAAGAGAGATCTCAAATATATGATCGAAATTTATTGTTTAGCTTGCTTGCCTATATAATTTAAGGAAAAACGATATATTAATTTGCAATTTGGAAACTAAAGTTTATTACACATGTTTCAATAAAACTATAATAAAGATTTATTTACAAGCTTTTATTTTACCTGTTATTATCTGTGGGTCATATTTATGCAATGAATTAAAGCTAGTTCCAATTAACTCGACCCATTTTGCTGTACTTTTACAAACTTACTTTTACTTGATTTACTTTTACTTGATTGGTGTGTGAACGAATTAATTGTTGTATAATGTATGTGGTGTATACTGTATGTTTCCCAATTATAAAAAAAAATAAAAATAAATAAATCATTTTGGTGCTGGTCACGTTAGTATACTAAATTTCATTAGTTTTGAGACATGAACCAGATAAAAGCTTGTTGCTATTTTTGTCAAATTATATATTTTTGATTACTATTCTTCCTCTATAAAATATTATGTTATATTTAAGTTACTGAATTGTGAATTAAAATATTAGTAATGTTGTAATGTATTTTTATAAAAGGCCGAAATAAAACGATATCATATTGTATTAAGTAGTTTATTTTAAAAATCTTTGTTATATAAACCAACACTTTACAACGTCAACTAAGACAATAAAGGGAGATAATATAGATACTTAGTGGCTACTGGTGTAACAGCGGTTCGAGAACAATATAACTTTTTGTCAATAGATGGCGCTAGATGACATTTAATCTGTCGGCCATATCATATGGATGTTTTATAAAGGAATGCGCTATTACACCGATAGCCGCAGTCAGTCGCGTTAAGACCTGCCAGTACAAGCGCATATGCATCTAATTTTGGTATATCCCATAATACTAGACAATATTGAGCAAAATACACCGCAGCTATCATATGTCATCGTGATAAGGCATATTTTCGCTTGACGCTCCGACGCGGGGTGAACTATACATAACAAAGTGAAATCGATGAGTGGAAGACCGTTCGAATGCCCAGTTCGGAAAACATGGTAACAAACACACGCGGTGATATGTGATCTATCGCACGCGACGCAGCCGATACTAAATAGTAACGCCCGGTGATTTTTATAATCTATCGATATAAAATACCGATACGTTGTCGTGTGCGATACAACACTAAAACGAAACACAAGGTGACAATGTCAAACTTTAAACTTCTAAAATAAAGTGTTAATATTAAAAAAAAAAACAATATAATATGCCTAAAAATACACGTCCGTTACAGTATATTTTTAAAATCGTTTATTTTAAACATAGAAAAACTGATGTTTTTGTAACAGTTCATTGAAAACATGCCATTTAGAATTTTTCCAACTCGAATATATCTCCCATTTCCGAATACATATGTAAGTATAATAACTATTTATAAATCTACAAAAATCATAAACAAGGTTTTCTACACACTAATGAGACACAGCGATAAACTGTCCCCTTAATATAACAATACTCCTTCCCGTGACCAGAATTATAACTTTTTATATTTTAATACCCAAACAAAGTGTCTAAAAAAGTTTAACTGTCACATTACCACAATGGTAATTCAAAATCATTTTGGTTTTTTAATCTGTAATTTTGATTTAATTTTCATTTTTATGAAAATTTTATTACTTCTGTACTCATTTTGTACTTGGAAGTTGAGCATTTTAATATAGTATATTATAATTCTGGCGCGTTAATTTATCGAAAAACATAAAATCCCACCCCGAGAGTATACAGCTGTGTCTCCGAATATACCGCGAAACGCGTACGTCAAAAAAAAAAAAAAAACTCATAAATAAGAAATATTTGGTAACAAACTCCTTATAAGATAAATGGACAGCAAACTGTGCACGAAACGACTGGTTACAAAAGATGAGCGGACTTGAGTATTTACACATTGTTAGAATTTTACACAATCGATACATCACTAACCCGATCTACAGCTAAGAAGGAAAGTCCGTGGGATGAAATTAATTTTATAATTATGCTTTTATGAATACAACAATAGGCCAAAGTTAAACCTACGATATTCTTCAGATGTCAAGCAAATGAAAAAACTAATATATTACTATTCAAAATAGCATAATTCTAAAATAATAGTGAAGAATGAAAAATATTGAAAACAATATACACTATAGTTAATTAAAATTAAGTAAAAAAAAAACAAACAAAGTTATATACAAGTTTTGTGGTGGGTGGGAGTTAAAAGTTCTGGCCACTTCTCGTAGAGGGAGGACATTTTTGGTCTTATTAGTTAATAACCTAACTATAAATATTTAGAGAATACATTTTCAATATATTAATGTAACAGTACATTGTTAAATCAAATATGCTTAAAGCGGGCGTGAAATTATAGTTTTTTATCTCGTTTCTGTCAACAAGGAACTACAGTTTCACACCCCCGATATACACCTAAATCATTCAAATATAATCGTTATTACGTCGCCGTAAAGTTTAATTTCGATCAATAGATCGTATACAATCTACGTACAATTACATTTCTATAAGTACGTTCACATACAAGGTAAGGTTATCGTCAAGCTAAGTGGCCAGGTGCTAGCGTGGTGGGAGCGTCTTGTGACCGGGAGCCGAACCGACGGACGATCGCCCGTCGTACGCGCGTCGTCGAGGCGTCGTTAGGCTTCGAAGCGCTTCTTGCGCTCGGCGACGACGCCCGCCAGCGGCTTTAGTTCTGTGAACAACGCTGTTATTATAACAAACAATAGCTAATCATATCACAAAATGAAAGAACGAATGGTTTATTTTAAGCTAAATAATACTACAATCACTTTAGTGTCACAACTTTAGTTTTTATAACTTAGAACTAAAACACAAACGACACGAAGACGCGTCGTGGTTCGATGACATGCTTTACTTTTGTTTGTTACTCATATCGTTCTCGGTGGCGAAGGAAACTAAAATTCTGCCACTCGAATATCCACCAAGCCAACATTGAACATCATGGTGGAATAAGTGAGACTCTGGCCAAATTTTGTTATACCTTGTAGTTGATAAACTCAAACTATACTTTTAAAGATAACATACAATTTCTATTCCTAAGATATATAAAGTCATCGTAATGTACCTGAGTCTAAAATAGATTAAGCTTTGGTATCAATAATCTTTACCTGTACGGGGGGTAGCTGCAGGTTTCTCGACGAGTCTGTCTTGGAGTAGTTCAGACCGGACCCGCGGGCTCTCGTCTCCAGCGAGCTCGACCTTGACGACTTCCCCTATAATACCGTATGTCCATTTTACATAATGATTATGTTTACAACAAAATGAGATACAAGATAATTTATCATCTATATGCATTAAAATTTAAATAGTGGGAAGATTCAATAAGGAAAGACAATAATATGCTTATTATTATTATTTGAGTATAGTCTATCCTCAAGTTTATTTACAACAATATTGCAACTAATAAATCATCTGTGTTTAGTATATAATTAAAACACATATGGTATACATATACTAATTACATAATATGTATATAGTTTCTTGGCCTTGTGCTGAACCGTGTAAATCTTAATTAAAAAAAAATACATCACGGTTTTGAAAACAGATACTTTGTTACGAATTTAAAAACATCGTTAATTAAACCAACATGCAAGTGAATACTATGTACAACACACGCGAATACATTCTATGAATATTTATCAATAAACAAAAAATATAAATGCTTACAAATAACAAAACCAACTAAAAATCATGCAACAGGTGAATTAATGTTTATCAAAATGTAATAAAATATGACAATTCGAAATTAAAAAATCAGACTTATTGACATTAGATAAAGTATTGCGTTTCATTTTTTTGTTGTTGCAAATGACGATGTCAGATTATGCCTCCACCTACCCACACCTACTATATTATTATGGGTATATATATATTTTAATTTATACTATCAAATCGCCTTAGGCGTGTTGTCTGTGTTTTAATTAATTAATTAGGTAGATGTGCCTGTATGTTTTTATTTCTCGAAATTTTAGGATATTTATAATGTTAATTAGAATGGTTTTCTTTAAAGGCATTTTTAAAGTTATTTCCCAGTTGCATTCCTTTATTCCAAATTTTTCAAGACTGATCCATTCGGGTAAAAAACTGATGAAGATTGTTGCAACTAAAGTAATCTAAATGTTATTATAACATCACTTATATTGAAACAAAATCTAAGTTCTAAGGGCATTTCTAATTATTATTTTTATTAGTTATCTGTAATAAGGTTTTAATAAAATGCTGCATCTGGCATGCTTGTAAAACTCTTTTGGGTTTGGTTCTTCCATAGAGTTATTGGCATTGTTTTCGAATAATATTTGAGATCCAAGTTTATATTTTTTTTTATTCTCGTTTAAAATCGTCTGAAGCTTAAAAAAGGAAAGGAAATTAAGGACTTTCCTTATGAACTGCTTGCATAATTTTTCCCATATTACTCATGGTTTATTAGAAAAATTATATATAGTTACTGACTTTGAATAATAATAACGACTGAATATTGTTTGCTATTCACATAATACATTTTCCTTATAGGTATTGTTAATAAAATCTTTCGTGTGGTTTGAAGGATAACTTAAGATTCTATCGTACACATTATATGACTTTAAAATCATTTGCCTCGATTAAACTCAAAGATCGACATATTTTAAGTAATGTTTTAAACGATTCCATATAAGCAATCCAGAGTAAAGAATAAAAGTTGTTAAGTTGCTAATATGCTTCGGTGCGTGACCTCCAATGACCCGTACGCACTCAAAACAGCTGATGGTTGATACTAATATATTTTTTTATTTATCCTTCTTATAACTCTTAACCATTGTGTAAAAAACTATAAATTATAACTAATCATTTATTTAAAGCGAACCGAGGTTTTCATCGTGAGCAGTATAATGATTGAATGAATTATTTGGTTGTATAATAGTAATTTCTGATTAGCATTATATTTAGGATGTTATATAAAATCCGCCAATGTCCAAAATGTTAAATTTTTAAGCAATGGTAATTATATTATATATATAAAATTCTATATTTACACCGATTTTTTACATATATGTATAGGCTGTGACCTAAGCAGATTACACTTGACAGAAGCAATATAACAAGACAGTTAAATTTTTCTCACACACAACAATGATTGCGATATGTAATGACAATATTATTTACATGACAAAAAAATAATATTAAAACGTTTGCAGTTCTAATTGAACTATACTTTTTCAATCCTAATTTCATCTAATTTTTTAAATTTGAAATATGATAGTACAATTTTAAGGCCTTTGATTTTTTATCGTAATTTTTTTTATACAATATATGTTTATATAATAACAAATTAATTCCTAATATGTTATATTTTTAGAATAAATATATATTACTTCAAAATAAAAACATGGACATGGAAATTGTGCGTGTAAAGTGTAAACAAACATACAGTGTAGACTTGAGGCCTTGTGGTCATCTCTACATTTACTGTGTCTATATATTTACTAGCTAACCGACCCGGCCTCGCTTGGCTAGAATAAGATACATAAAATATTTATATCGTAATATCTCTAGTGGTTTACGCAGCGCATGTCAATAAAGCTTAAGTATCGTCATATTTCATCAGCCAATTTATACAATATTTTTTTTTTTTTTTTTTTTTTTTTTTATATTTGCCGGGAGGGCAAATGACTCTACTCCACCTGATGTTAAGTGGTAGTAGAGTCCAAACGCGAGGACGGCCAGTACAGTCGGGAAGAAGGTTCTGCACTAGCCGCCCTCGCCTTGCCGGCCCGCAAGATGCCTCTTCACGCCTCGTTTGAAGGAACTTTAATTATTAATACACAATATACAATACTTTAATTATTAATAATTATTAGTAATACCCACGGTTTAAGGTACCACCCACTCATCAGATATTCTACCGCAAAACAGCAGTACTTGGTATTGCTGTGTTCCGGCTTGAAGGGTGAGTGAGCCAGTGTAATTACAGACACAAGGGACATAAAATCTTAGGTTGGGACCTGGTTGGTGGCGCATTGGCGATGTAAGCGATGGCTAACATTTCTTACAGTGCCAATTTCTAAGGGCGTTTGGTGACCACTTACCATCAGGTGGCCCATATGCTCGTCCGCCTTCCTATTCTATAACAAAAAAAAATCACGAATCACTCCGTCCATTGGTGAAAATCGCATGAAATTCCGTTCGGCCATTTTTGAGTTTATTGCACAGACAGACGTGACAGAGGGACTTTCTTTTATAACATGTAGTTATTATTATAACACTATTGTTTTACCATTAAACAAATACAATAAATAGTTACAATACATCTGACTCAGGTTTGCAAGTCTTGATAATTATATTGAGTTCACAAGAATGGTTACTAATGAATCATTTTCTATTTGTGTCTCAATATGTCGTTTCATCACTGATATAACTAGAAAGACACTCGAATAAAGCAGACCAATTTCAAATGAGATTTCTTTAATATTATAAACACAAAAAATGAAGGTCATTTTATATTGGTTGTATGAATGCTTCTGTACTCATATGTATCAAGTGAAAATGCAAGTTGAGCTCTGTCAAGTTGTGTAGACGAAGTGTAGTAGTGTAGTCTAGGTGTTTTGGGTGACGTGGTGGAGTAGTGTGTGAGGAGTGCGGTGAGTTTACCTGCGGCGGAGTTGCCCTGCCAGGCGGCTGCCAGGCGGCGCAGATGTGCCCACAGCGGCGCCTCCGACCCATGCTGTTAGTGCCCGCCACGTGAACCACGCCAATGCAATACAGTGGACAGACTTACGGACTACTCGTATATGATCGCGCGAATTGATCGTCAAATTCGAATCATATTTAACTATGCGAATATCAATATATTTATTTTCAAATTTTAATTCTATTCAATCTATTTTCCAAGTAAAAAAATTTCAGCAATTGTTTACTATGACTTGTGTAACTATGAAAACAATTTTATTCTATTCCATAGATGTACTTATAAATTCACAACGAGATATATAAATAACTAAATAAAAAAATATATATAATCGCATATATAATTTATCAAATCAACAAAGCCAGTTTTACGCTCGGCACAGTTCAATTTGTGCGATCAAATCACTTCAAATCCTACGAAAGCGAAGATTTGTTTAAATTGTGCCCTCTATCTGTGTAAGTGCAAGAAATACTCGTTCCGCATTCACTCTGGATTTATTCATGAATGGTAATGGAAATGTTACGTGATGACGTCATGCAAGCGATCTACTTTGCTCAGTAGTATAAGCGGTATTTATAAAATAAGCCTATATAAGCGAGTCTTAGATCTGCGCTGGATAATGGAAAGCTTTATGTACCGGTGCAGTATCCTCGATGAGTTGCGCGAGTGTGGAAGCTTCCGCGTTCTTCATTTCATTGGCTTCAGACATTATATGCGCCCGGAGCTGTTTGTTTCTGTAATATAATGTAATATATTGGTATACTAAATAGAAGATCTCATGTATGAGCCTCTAATGTGGTATTTTCTACCATAACCTAACAAATAGGTAAGATTAAATCACGAATATTTAATTATTTATGCTTTTAGCACCCCTAATTAATAAGTATTTCATTTCAATAAATATAAGTAGTAAACATTTATTAGCGATATCTGTGTCTTCCTGTGGCAATAATATTATAATTATAGCTCAACAGACTAGTAGGTTACTCTGAAATATCCTAGCTTTGGTTCTTACGCGAGTGAGGCCCAATTTGCTGTTAGGATTTGCACAAAACAGGTAAAATATAAAGTGAAAAGGCAAGAGTCGAACCTGGCGTCCAGCTGCATGATGTGGTTGTGCGCGTGCGCGAGCTGGGCGCTGGCCGCCGACAGCCGCTCCTCTAGCGCGGCCGACTCCACGCACTTAATCGAGTACTTCTCCGACAACGACAGGATCTCTCGTCTGATCTCCTCCATTTCTTGTCTGTAATCATAAGACCTGTCATTTAAAAGGACTCGACGAATCATACTAAAGCGATAACAGTGGCCATTTGAAGATATCGCGTGCAGGGCGGGCACGTACTGGTGGCGGGAGCTGAGCTGGCCCAGGTCGGGCGCGCCGCGCGACAGGAACTCGGCCTTGAACTTGTCCACCTCGCGCCGCACCTCGCTCTCGTGCGCCTTGCGCATCGCGTCCAGCGCCGCCAGCGTCGCGCGCGTCTCCTCCGCCAGCGCCTGCTCCTTCTCGAGTCTGGAAGTGCATTTCCATTTTATATCATGGCTTCTCAAGTGTAGGAACGAAATAAAAAAAATTTAAAAAAAAGCCAACCTCAGCTGTTCTCTCTCGGCACGGTGCTTGTCCTCCATCTCACGCACGATCCGACGATGCGAGCTCTCCATGGCCAGCAGGCCCTTCTCGCATAGCGCACGAAGTTGCTCGATCTCCTGCTGGTACCGCGCGCGCAGACTGTCGCCGTGAGTGTCCGCCGCGACCGCACTCTGGAATGAAAACGTTCTTTAATACGAGTGACAAAGGAAAATAATACTAGCGTCCCTCGTCAGCGCCCACTACTACCTGGTAGGCGGCGCGCAGGCTGTCCAGCTGCACCGAGTACTCGGAGTCGAGCGCGGCGAGGCGGCGCTGCAGCGTGCGCGCGCGCTCCCGCAGCGCGGCGCGCTCGCGCTCGTGCTGCGCCTGCAGCTGCGAGCGCGCGCGCCGCGCCGCCGCCAGCGCCGCCGCCTGCTGCGCCAGCGCGCACTCGCCGCGCGCGCGCTCCGCCGTGAGGCGCTCCAGCGCGTCCTGCAGGCGCGCGCACTGCGGGCACTGCAGCGCCTCCACGCGCCGCCGGAGCGCCTCCATGCGGCGCCCCACGTCGGCGCCCTCCGCCCCGCCCGGCTCGTCGTCGTCCGCGGCCTCGTCGCCCGCGAGCCGCCTCTGCGCCGCGGCGACGGCCGCCTCCACCCGCTCGAGGCTCTCGCCGATCTTCATCGAGTCTTCACTGTTGCCCGAACAGTCACTGGAGAAGAGCGCTCGGCACTCGGTCGAGAAGTGCTGGAATAGGTAGACGAACTCCGCCTCGAGCGCGGGGTCCGTCTCCAGCGAGGAGATGGCGTCGTCGGCTCGACGGAGCGCGTCGCTCGGCTCCGAGGCGCGGTAGGTGCCCTCGACGACGGCGACGCGCGCGTCGACCAGCGCCTTCTGCGCGAGGACGTCGGCCAGCTGCTGCAGTAGCGCGCGGCTGTCGAGTCCCGGGGAGCCCTCTTTGCGGCGGTCGGCGGCGAGGCACTCGCGGTAGCGCGCGGCGATGTCCCGCACGGCGGCGTCCATCTCGCAGCGCAGGTGGTCGTGCGCGGCCTGCCACCACAGCTCCAGGTCGGCGCGCTGCTGCGCGGACAGCGTGAGGCGGGCGCGGCGCGCGGCGTCCAGGCGGCCCTCGCACAGCTGCGCGGCGCGGGCCAGCGCGCGCGCCACCTCGGCCTGCACCAGCTCGGCGCCCAGCGCGTCGCGCGCCGCCGCCCACGCCTCGCGCACGCGCGCCGCCTCCGCGTTGGAGCGCTGCTGGTCGAAGTCGGCGTCGGCGGGCGTGGCGTAGCTGAGCGTTTCGCTGGCGAGCGCGGAGCACAGCTCGGTCAGTTTCTCCGACTTGTATTTGTCGACGGCCTCGGCGACCTCCTTCTGCGAGGCCTTCAGCGCCTCGAGGTCCGCGCTTTCGATGATGACCTCCGATCTCCTTGACTCGGAATCGCGGCTGCTCGCCAGAACGTCGATCTTGCGGGAGAGTATCCTCGCGAGGTAGTCGAGGGAGCTCTTGGTGACGGACGAGACTCTTCCACCCTCGCCGTTTATCTTAGACTTAAGGTTATCGATTAATTGACTAGTTTCGTTTATTTCAGACTTTATTAATCTAGCGAAGAATCTACTTCCGTTTGATGATTCCAGAGCCTCTTGTATTCGGCCCACTAGGATCGCTTCGTAGGCTAGCTTCTCCGCTAGAATTTCTAAGCTCTTTCTCTGTGTCAGCTCTCCTGCCTCGTAGAGCGCCGCTTTCTTTTTAGATATCTCTAGTAGTTTCGTCCTCAGTTGCTCCTCGAGCTGAACGACTACCTGTGCGACGTTATCGTTGACTTCTTCCCCGGCCTGTTGGCGCTCAGAAGAGTCTATAATGCACTTGTCAAAACACTCCTGTAATCTTTTGCTGACGTCCATTAAGCATTTTTCCATTGATTTAATGCTATATTTTTTTTCAACGCTTGGAGAAGGTGATCGTCTCGATTTAGCTGCTCGCATCGCACTCATTTGGCACAAGCATTCATTAACTTTATTTCTCGAATGTATAACGACGTTTTCAAGGCTCTGCAGTCTGTCTAAAAGATGCCTCTGCGATTGTGTACCCACTGTTGAACTCTCCGGACTATCATTACTCAAGGGACTTTCGGTCGACCTCGTTATTGGACTTAACGATTGATTTATGGATTCGCATGAATTCGTTACATCACGGCGATGTTCTAAAGCAGAAGCAACTTTGGTTTCAAGCGAGCTTAGTCGGACTAGCATTTTCATGGGCTCTGAGCTGGTAGCACTGTCTAAAGACTTTCTTCTTAATCTTGCAGCTAATCTTTTCATTCTTTTTTCGTCCGTAACACTATCCGTTTTGGATACTTTTTCTTTGGCTGGCGACGCGCTTTTAGAAGGAGAGTTAATGATGGGTACAGGTTCTCCTGTTTCTAACATTGTGATTTTATTTTCTAATTCTGTTAATTTCTCTTCTACTTCTTTACCCAACGTAAACGATTCTCTACCTTTTAAAGATAAGCTACGTCGTTTTTCTCTGGACTCCGTTTTTTGTATTTTATGCTTTAAAGTTCGCACTTGCTTATCCGAAGCTGTAAGTTTTTGGGTTAAATCTAAAATACGAGCCGCCAATAAATCTATTTCGGACCTACTGCATTGCTCTCTTAACTTCATTTCATTCCTCAACTTCATATTTGTTACCTCCAGCTCATCATACATGTTATGGGATTCACGAAGTTCTCTTTTCATAGTTTTAATTTCTTGGATTGCCATCAAGAACCTGTTTCTTAATTCGGCATATTCTTCGATCAGTCTGTTTTTCTCTAAAGACTCGAGATTTAGGTTTTGATTAATGTTACTGAGATCGCCGAGCGATCCGATGCTTTTTCTTTTTTCTTTAGTCGGCGATTCCGCTATAATTTTACCCTCCAATTCTCTTATTCTTATATATAGATTATCATTTTCTTTAATATTCTTTAGAAGCCTCTCATTGAGTTCGTTCAACTCTTTTTGTAATTGTTTAATTGTCTCCTGTGCTGTCGTCAGTTGACTTGTTAATAGCTCACAATGCTCAGTTGATTCTTTTAAAAAGTTTTGTGTCTCCGTTAGCTTATTTTCCCACATTGTTTTATCTTGATTGTACATTTGTTTTATTGCATCCAAATTCTCGGCTTCCTTCGTCCTGACAGATAACTCATCTTCTTTTTTTTGCAATGTTATAACCAACTCTTCCATTTTCTTTTCTCTTAACGCGGCGTCTGCCTTTAGTTTACGTAGTCTCGCTAGTTCAGATTCTGCAGCGTTAACGTCATTCAATGCTAGTTTTAATTGCTTTCGCAAATCTTCGATTTCGATCGTTTGTTTGTCGATAGTTGAGATGTAGCTACGTTTTCTGGGTTCATTTGGTTTTTCGTTTTCATCAACTTCATCTATAGGGAGGTCTTTTTCTTTGGTGGCATCAATTTCGTCCTTATCTTTGTCAGTTTTAGGTTGTGTTTGTTGGCAACCTCTGGTACGTACCTTTTCTTTGACTTTGGATATTGGAGTACGATTGAGTATAGGCGATGGTGGAGGCTGAGAACCAACATCTCCCCAGTCTGCACTGTCTCTGCGTCCTCCTTCGGATGCTGTTCTATATTCTTCGTCTGAGGAAAATGGCCCTGACTTTGCTGTGTTTGGAGTTATGGGTGTAATCGGAGATGTTGATGATTCAGATGCCTGATCAACCGCATCCTCTCGCAATATCAGAGAAAGTGGCCCAGCATCTGGTAATCCAGCCGTCCTTCGCATGGCGGAGACCCAATTAGCTCTAATTCCTGCTGTAACTGCTGATAAAACGATGTGTTTTCCGTCCCAAGTCTATAAATACAATATATAATTTCATAAGTAAGTGTCAAATAAATTGATATAATATAATGATACTAATAACACTAAAATAACATAAATGTAGGTTGTTTTAAAATTACCTCAGTTTCGAAAGCGTAGCCGTTAGTGGAAGCAGACGATGGTAATTCCACGACCCTTGAAATACCGCTAAGATCTATAACCCCATCCATTAGGCCTCTATGTTCTGCGTGGGGATCTCGGAAGTATAATAAAGCAGCTCCTCGTAAGACGAACCAATGCCTAGACCAGCCACCAGCTCCTCTTCGTTGAAGCCATCCAGCCCTTGCGTGCAGTAGCCTTTCAGCTGGTAGTTCTACTCTGCCTCCTTCAGTTGTCTCTGTTGTCTCCACGGTATCCGTTGGCTCGCTACCTTCGCTTGCGGAACTAGTGATTCCTTCATCAGGAGGTGGACCGCCATCCGGTGAACCTCTTGCCTAAAATTGATAATAAAATTTAAAGTGACTATGACATATTTGTAAAAATATTAGAAATAACTAACTGCATTAGCTAATATTGTTTTTAAATAACTTGAAAATTAATAGAAACTTCAAAGAATTACCGGTAGTCTGTCTGGCGGAGGTAGTCTCGTAGGTCTTTCGAGTGTAGGTGGAAGCGCGCGACGGGAGCGCGGTCTAGTTAGTGATGCAGCAATATCGCGTAACTGTTCATCATATTGTTGATGCTGTTGTTGAAGTAACGGTGATCGTACTACATTGGCTGCAAGCACATATAGAAATATAATAACAACACGTTCTACCTTAATTTATTTAATCTGAAAAGCCTTCAACAATGGTTGTTAGATCGTTACACTCGACATACCTTCGTCAGTTGAGGGAGTTGTCGCCGGTTCAGGCCACGTATCCCTGCGGCGGGAGCGCGCCTTCTCCTCGCCATTGATCTTGTCTCGTGTCGGTGGTGACGCGGATGACACTGGTTGATCGTTGTACACTGAAACAAAACAAATAAATATCAATATTGTTTTAAGATAAATTGTACGATTATTTACAATTTATCTTAAAACAATATATTAAAGTTATTACTTCTACCAAACAGATTTCGTATTGTCACTTCCGGCTTTAATGGAGATTTAGGCAGGACATATAGAATGTTATAATTTCATTTATTTTTGCATTGTTCGTCGGGTAATAAGTTTATATAAGTAAATTATTGTCAGGACAAAATTAAGCGAAATATAGGTTCACATAAAATACTTCTTTGTTTTAAAATATAAAAAGGTGATAGATATCTAGGGTAAAGAAACTTTAAATTACCTAGTTCGACGCGAACAGGATATTTGACCTTAAGAATTTTCCAGCATACTTTTAATCATTAAAATTGACGTGTGCGTTTTATTATTTTATCGATACGGCCTTCATTCCAGGGGCTTAAAATAATAATCAATGTGTAATAAATCGCCTTGTCATTACATATAGCCTAAGGCTTATATCATTTTCGATGAGAGAGCAGATATACAATGTATTTTAACGCAGCCAGAGTTACCACTTGAGGGAAGGTTGACGCTGGGGCAACATCGGCTGGCAACGAATCGAGATAATTGATGGAATCCCGCAACGACCAGATCGCGTGCCAAGGTCGCAAACACGAGAAAAAAAATATGCGCCCTTTCAGACGATTATTTACGAGCAAAGGAACCATCACACAGACCGCATAATGTTGAAATTTTTTGAATGTATAAATATAATGATAATTTTATTATTTATACTTAAATTAACAAATATAATAATAATTCACGAAAAAAATTTTGCATGGAATTTTTTTTTGAAGAACAGAATCGACAGTACTGGAATAAAAAAAAATATTGTGTCTTTTTTAAGTGTAAGTTAGTATGTATTTGATATAATTATTATACTTTATGGTATTTATATTTACATTTACCGCAGATACCAAGATTTTCTCGACAATTGTATTGGGTCCCTTACGGTGCTATTGTAGCAGACCACGACTCTGGCGATCAAATAATATAAATGAACGTGTCATTATGCGAAATTGTGGAGCCGCTCCGTCGAAACATTTAACTTGATGCGCACGCGATTATTCTCGACAAAAAAAACAATTTATCCCTCAAAGAGCGTAAAATTATACAAAATAATATAGCAATTGTAGTTAATATATCTACTTAATTGATATAGTTGCGTGTGTTAACCATTAAATATGATTGAGGGAGAATGTCTCTCAAATGATTAAATTATTGATTACAGTGGATTTGCGCTTAAACCATAGTGACTATTTCGGCCAAAACTATTTCAGTTCGTAAATAATTTATAGGTACAGTTAGGCCCTACCTCCCCTTATACCAATTATTATTACTATAACATTCAGAGACTTGTTTCAAAGTCGTATTGATTTTTATCAAAGTAGGTTAATGTTAATTTCTAAAACCAGATAAAACATTTAACCCTTTTTAAGTCAGCAGTCAGATGATAACCAAATTGGCCCCATTTCCTATTTAAATGGACAACACTCCTTCTAGAGGCGATACTAATCGACAAAACAAACAAAATGGCGTCAACGAGTTCGCGCGCTTTGTCGGCGCTCGCACAGATATGTTCCCATTTATCCCCCTTTATAGAGATATATTATTATCTGTGGTACTTGTAAATCATCATTAAGAGTGGAGCTCTAAATGGTTGTGTTTATAGTTCTAAACGCGACGAGTTATTATTTTGCATATTAATTCTTTATTAGCAATTAAACTCGAGCGTTTATTGCTTTCTTGGAATCAACATCAAGGTCGATATTATTCAAATCAATAGAATGGTCGGTGAAAGTGCGAGAACTTTTTGGATTTAATAGATCAGTTTGCATGTTTCAATTATTCAATGGCGTACTTAACAATCATAATATTGAATATCTCTTTAATTTAAGATATAACCATGGTATCGTTTTATTTAATTTCGTAATTAACTTTAATGAATTCAAATATTTCGTTAAAGGGTTGAATAAGAGCTTCAACTGTCAGAATGACGGCATTGTTTTCGTCAACAAGTCAGTTGTTTTTACAAGCTTTTATTTATTTAACAGTTAGTTTGTGTGGATCAACTACTGGACATTACTGCAGTAAATAATTTATTATCATTAATTAAACAAAGTTAAGTTTTCAAAAATATTATTTTTATAATACTTTAAATGGTAAACCAATTAAAATAATGAATTAAGCAAAACTCTTTAGATGAAATAAGCATTTAAAAAAAAAAACGTAGAGTCCTCAACAAATCCACGATACGAGTTCTACATAAAAATGTTTTATTATTTTCATATTTTTTTTTCAATGCAAGCGAAATTACTATTCTCGATTAACATGGAACAGCTATTGAAATTATTTTCTGATGTTAGGTATTATTATTTATGCGCAAAAATAAACAAAACGCCTTGGTTTATACGTCAATAAATTACAGAAACTACCATGAGAAGTATTTCATATCATACAACAGATACGAGACCGTTGGGCCCTTGATGTTTATGGTTAAAAATAAAAGTGCCTTCATGCGAGTTCTAGTAACAAATAAGATAACTATGTCGAGGCGTCGTTCAGTGGAGATTTACAGCTGAAAAAATGATTATACATGTAAATGAGAACGAGGTAGGAATATTTCATTTACCCACAGGCTATAGTTGCTCCTCGGAAGCCTTCTGATTGATGTTTTTACATATTTTCCCATCTTTGGTTATGATTTATGTGCAATTGGATGGACGGCTATATCTTATGTACTTTAACGTTATGTATGCATTTGTAAACAGCCTGTCTCTAAAATTCTAATTAGATTAGGGAAGAAGAATAAGTGTTATTTGATTTAATTTAAATAATTATATTTTTTTTCTTAGAATAATGTTTAGAAACTTGAAAATGATTATTATTATGGTGTCCTCATTTCGACTCGAGCTTACTTATGGGATTATTTTTCATAGAACTCAATAAATTTTTATCGGCCCAGGGTTTGAACCCAGTACTGATCTGCGCCATTATAAGCTAGCTATTAGACCACGAGACGGATCAAAATAAACAACATTTCATTAGGAACAGTATAATTGAAATCGAAGATAAATAGATTGATAACAACACAATAAATACAAATGCGGACACAAAGGATTTCATGATATATAACAATTAATTTGTTTTTTCTTACACAAAAAATAATAGCATCGGTATTACTAATACTCATATGATTTGTTTTATTTCAACAAAAGCCTTTTTTGCTCCATTAACGAACGTAGTTGGGAGCTAATATGTTTTTTTAGGTGTCATCGACCCCAGGTCATTACTCATGCCGTATGAATTATGAAGCTGAGCTGGTGCTTTCGCTACAGGTACCGTCGCCGTGGGTTTCAATGAATCGTTGGTTTTTTCGCAACGTACGTGTCACGTTCTGAGAAGCAATTAACTATGGCAAATTATATAATGGCTTCGACTTGGATTTTGTATAAAAACTTGTATGTAATTACCTATTTAGGGTGCTGCCTAATGGAAACGAGTGGTTTTTGTTGGACAATACTTGTGTTGGTTGTGCGTGTTGCTATCGAAGGTTCTTTTGATTTTGAAGTATTGGCGGTGAATTAAAAGCAATCATTGTTACAAATCTCAGTTAGAATGTGAAGCAGGCAATGTATGAGTGTTCTTTAAAAAACAATCCTGTTTATATTTAGTCTGTATAATATATATACTAACAAGTAGTATAAGTAACATTTAGTATATTTTTTGTATTGTCACAAACACAATTTAAGCGTCTGGTGTAATTTAAAATATGAAAACTTTGAAATTATTTCAGAAAATTGTAAAATACGCTTTAAAAGCCGCACTATTAACAAAAATATAATTGTTTCACACGAAGTAAGTTAAAAAAAATATCTACTTTCATCTACAGAATTTGATAAGTAGTATTTATCGAATATTACATTATTTCAAGTATATAGTCAATATTTTACTCAGAAAGCCTCAGTTTTAATATATTCACATTCGTTTTATTTAACAGAACGTTTAACTTAAAAGCAAACATTATAGTACATAAAACTTTACGATTTTCCAAACGGTCGTGTGAAACTTGTTTATGAAGATTTCAAGCCAGCTCGTGTTTATTTAGGTAGCCCACTTTGTGGCTTTAACAGCTTCATAGATCGAGAACAGAGAACGTTAGAAATGGCATTAAGCTACGAGAAAATTAAATTTATTACCAAATAAGACAGAGAAGGTTTAATCTGAGCGGTGATTGGTCGATTCAGCCGATGACGCAATGACGATGAATGTGTTCAGTGTTTTGATAGATAAGCGCTTAAAGTGCTGTTTAGCATTTTGTGTTATAAAATAATTAATTTAATTCATTCATTGCAATTGCCCGCGGCTTCGGTCATGTGTATAAGAGAGGGACAGGTATACCTCATGTCCTTTTCCAACGTGTATGTAATTTTTCATGTAGATCGGTTTAAGTAATTAAGACTAGAAAGCCTAAAAACACACTTTTGTTTTCATAATATTAGTCAGAATAAAGTATCTTGTGGTTTAAAATTTGACTATAGGTTGTATCATACAGTTGGGCATAAAACTGGTTGAGTTTAATAATAATAATGTCCTCCAGACCGATTTCGGCCACGGCGGCCAATCTCAAGAGAGATTAGCCAACTACGCAGGAGATATTATAGTGCACAAGTGGGTGCGCAAACACAGGTGCGCTCTTAATCAACACGACCGGAAAGAGTTCAGGCGTAAGACCAACGGCTTTACGTGCTTTCCGAGGCACGGGAGTGTGCACACTTCCAACTTTCAGACTCCGGGCTGTTACTGAGAATTTTCTGACCGAAAAACCCAATTATTTTTCGATCGACTTGAGAATTGAACCCAGGATCTCCGGGCCTGCGGCCTTACATCCAGCCACTAGACCAACGATTACCTTAAAATGCTCGTATCATGAAGTAGTCCGTAATCTTCTTAATCAACTGACAATTTAACTCAATTCAAATCGGATATGTAATTTTTGAGATTAGAACGTTTAATACACAAAACTCTTCATAATGTCTTTTATGTGTTTCAGAAGCACCAGTTAAATAGCTTTATTCACATCGAATTCTGGCATAAATACCAACTACATGTTTATTCCTATTCTAGAATTGTAACTTAATTATAAATATATTTAATAAAAATAACAGAAGTAAAATAATACAGTTTTGAATGTAACCAAAACATACATACATATTATGTATCACATTGTAACTATATAATATATGCATATATTTTTCTAGAACAGAACCATGTACGTGTTGACATTTCAATTGTATTCTCAACTCTGAGTTCGTAACTATAGGCTAAAGAGCAAACACACACTTTCTTCTCCAATTAGAATGTTGATTAAGACATCGGTTACATTGTACCATATTTCGCAATAACAGTTCGTATAGTTTAAGATATAAGGTCTAAAATAGTTAACTTTTATTGTTTATATAAAATTTTATTAGTTTAAAACAGAGAGATTAAATACAAAGAAATTGCGGCGAAATGGATAGAACAAATACACAAATAGATCACGGCTTCTTATCCTGGGACCAATAAGTTTTCATGTGTTTTGTCATTTCGTGCTCGACAGCGAAGAAAAACATCGTGTTTAACCTTGCATATGTCTGATTAAATTATGAAACATATTATCCCCTGGCCCTTTACTTAGTGACAGGGAAGACGGGCTTGCATCTAAGTTGGTACCGCTCACATATCAAATGTTCTACCAAGCAGAAATACTTAGGATTTTCGTGTTCCGGTTGGAAAAGTAAGTAAGCCAGTTTAACTACAAGCACAAGGGCCTAGCATCTTAGTTCCCAAGGTTGGTAGCGCATTGGTGACGTTGGTTGACTAATATTTCTTAGAGCGCCAATGCTTATGGGCGTAGGTAACCACTTACCATCAGGTGGCCCCTCTAACAGTCTACTTACCTATATTATAATACACAACATTGGATTGGAGCGACGTGTTGAAATAAATTCCATACTTTCTTCTTCAAAGAACAGAAAGCTTCTGTTTGTGGGCTCATTTAATTAACTTTACATTTGAATTTGTTATAAAATATTTAACATGTGCGGTGTGATGAGTCATAAGATTAAGATGAAGTAAATTGTAGAAATTTCAGATATTTTTGTTAGTGCAGTGAAATCTAGCTAACAAAACGGAGAAAGATCTGTCTGTGTTACGTCCCGGTGTCACGCACCGGCGACGCGCACCCAAAACGTCGAAAGTGAAACGTAACCGCACTATTCCTTATCTCATCATTCTCGATTGAAGTTTTCAACGACTTTTACGAGAAATTTATTTAAAATAATTTTTTTGAAGTGAATATTCGGGAAAAGATAAAATGTGATCAAACAAAAGGAAAATCGTTTATTTTTATTTTTAAATAAAGTTATTTTTTTAGAACTGGCAACTCATGTATTTCTTATCAAATTTATAAATTGTTTAATAAAGATGTAAACACTATTCAAATTGAATTCGAATTTTAAAATACCAACGTCCGGAAATAGCACGATATATTGTATTATAAAGTCGATTACATAAATCGATTGTAAACGAATAAATAATCGTTAAACATTGTATCGGAATTCGATCACCGACCATCACTCACGAGATTTATCTCAATATTGTTATGAGGCTTAAATCGAAGCGATCAACAACGGTTACTATTAGACGAAGGTCGCCATAATTCATAATATGATAATTCAGATAAATTTAATGTTAATATCGTGAACTATTGTTATACAGGATGATTATTTGTGACAATATTGAATATTATTATAAAAATATATTACGAAATTAGAGTTTGATAAATTACGTAAACAGAATTTAGTTTGTCATTGAAATGATTTAAATTAATTTGTTTTTGAGATAAACATTTTATGACCTTTCTTTCCATACGAAGACGAGACAACAGCTATAAATAAAAAAATGTCTGTTTGTCCTCAATGCGTATCTAAATTACTCATCCAATTTTGATGAAACTTTGGCAATTTGTTCTGCGTACGTCCTTGAAGGTTTCTGGCCTAAATATATCACCTATCGATAATCACCGACAATGAAGTTTAAATATTAATAAAAATCCTATAAACGTCAATCTAAAGTCTGTTGGCATTATTTAATTGTTATTATAGATAACAGTTATTGATAAGGGTCATTGTTATCGTTATCTATAAAGTTGTCGTTTAACTACATTATGAAACTTGTAACTGTATTAACGGTTCGAAATTTTGCAACATTTTACTTAAGGGTTAGGGTTTAGTTCACGAGATTTTGGCTGAAATGAATTTATGATATTAATTTAATTACAGCTATATTTTTTTATTTAAAAGGCCACCTTTTAACTTAACTTTGTTCAAAAAGTTATCCAAAAAGTTACATTCGATTTCGTTCAAAAACGTTAGTTGAAAAACGTTGCTTAGCTTTTATATATGTAATGTTTTTGTATATATTTCTATATACGATGAGTGACCCGTTATCAGCTTCCAGTGTTTCAGTATTTGAGCTTATATATTATTAATAATTTGGGTTTTAATTCAATACATTTATTCAAATGTGTTGTTTAACTGTACAAAACATACCCGCGGTAGGGTTTTGCACAGGCGTCTGGGTAGATACCGCCAAATTCCAGTGTATTCTATATATACTAGATTGGTTCGTGGTGCTTTGACGGTGTAACACTTCACATTTTTAAAAGACAACTTACCTTCAGGTAGGCATTTACTACCCGATTAGAATAAATTAATAAATAAAACACACTAACTATAAGAGGCAAGTACGTCAACAGTCAAATCTACTTATGCCAAATAACTCATGGTAGTGACTGTTAATCTGTAATTAAAGGTTACCTATAGCGCGTTAGATTTGTAATTAAGATCAGCCCAGGTGCGCACGCGCATGCAGGTATTCAAGTGCCTGGTATAATGTTCTGTGCTATTAAACAAAGATGCTAACACCCTTCTTATACGATTTGACTTGTAATTTATTTGGAGAGAAACTTGTACAATGTAAATATGTTAGTACTTGATTTGCAATTTAAAAAAAATGCATTAAAGGCCCCAGAAACTGATTTATTTATTATATATTATTTGGTAAATAGTAGATTTGTTTTGATCTCAAAGCTGCTTTGGAACTAGGTATCTGACCATAAAGCCGAGTCGTTTGTGTTAAGATTATTTAACTCAGTAAAAGGTAAAGTAAAACACTTCCCTTGGTAATAAATACTTATGATTAAAATTTTATTATATATATTAACTTTTTTAATATTGAATTATTTTACAATCAAACTAACCAACACCACGAATGTGTATCAATACATAAATAGGTCAAATTACCTTTCACAGATACTAAAATAATTTATAATCTGTTGCACCATAAACAAAACATCGCGAAACGGCAGAAGGCAGCATAAATTGTGATCAAGGGCGAGCTATCAATTAGCGTTGGAAGTGTTTCTAACGGCGCAGATTATAAAGTGGACTCCAGATACACTGAGACCACACGACTAAAAACTTGCATCGATTTCGCTTGAATTCGTTTTATCGATTTGTATTATTTACACATTTCTATATTTAAATAAATTCAAAATTCTAAGCTAAACAATAGATATATTTTTATAACAATTTAAAAATGTCAATTTTTGATGACGTCACATTAAATTGTTTCCGTGATTGCGTATCAAAAGCTCCTCATATCGTCTGTCGAGTGGTTGTTTGGTGGTTCGTGTTGATCCTTAACACCATAGAGTTAATGTTCAGTCTGTTTAATTATCACTATTATCTATTTCTCGTTTGTTAAATGTGCGCAAGTTTTTATCTATCTCCGTTTGAAATGGTTTGCATGGGCTGTCAGTAACTTTGTATCGGACCGTTCCTCACGCTGTCCCATACAAGTAACAGGTAACGGCACATAATTAGAACTCGTTGTCACCGAACGCGATTTATAGACTGGCTGAGTCCCACGATGGAAAAGTGAGAGGTTATATATGTGTATACGTAAGAACGGGATAGACAATGTTTCGAATACAACTACCTATAACATATTACGCTCGGCGTTAAATTAAATTATGTTCTGTCCAATTACAAATAATCTGTTTCCTATTCCAAATATTAGATTTCGTCTAGACATTCGCGCGTGATTGAGTAAATACAAGCAACTGTTTCATTCATAGTGAGGTTTCGAAAAAAAAAATTCAATGGCAAATTCGAATAAAAACTTAAAATAATTCAATTGCATTCTTTTTTCAAACTTTTTTTTTAATACAGATTTAATAATTAAAGCAAATTTCAAGGATCAATCTAGCAATACAATGGATAATACCAAGAACTAGATGTACATAACTCAAAAGTACGTCTTTCGAGTAGTACTTACAAACTAGTTATTTTTTTATTTTTTTCCCTGGACATAAATTACTTTAAAGAGATTTTAAACATTGGAATTGTCTTGACTGTGTGTGTTGATGACGTCATACATATGGATGTCTAATAAACAACACATCGATAAATATTTTGATTCTAAGATAGTTTTAATAGTGTGAATGTGAAATAAAATTTAATGCAACTATTTCTAACCTCGCAATCGATAAACGAATAATTACGTGAAGATTGCGTCTCAAATACAGTTATCACAAGCATATCGTAACATAAAACTCGCAATGTACATCGTATTAGGAACGGTATCGCAATTTTTACCGATTCGATTGCTCGTTGCAATTACGTAATAGTCCTGTCCGCGTAAATTGGATTCAGAGTTGTAATGTTATAACGAGTGTGTAACGGTATAGCGATGTACGTTACGTGACATATATCTATGTCAATATTTGATTACTTATGAGAGAAAGAGACGTAATTATTTTAATCTGTTTTTTTTTTTAATATTGATAAATATTATTTATTATGAGTGAAATATGTCTTCTATTGTACGTCACCAGAATCTGTTGATAAATTTTTGAAATTTCTAAATCGCACTCTCTGTCTTTTGTAAATAGTACTTTTGTAAGCATATTGTCAATGAAAAATAAATCTAATCATGTAAATGATTAGATCAAATTTATTAAAGTTTCGTGAACAGTAAAATAAAGTTCTTATTTCGTTCAATATATGGTAACCCCGATTACTTCGGACGTTAATACTGACGTTTCAACGTTTGATTTATTTTCAGATATATTTTTTCAATTTTTTTTAAAACATAATATTTTTAAGATTATATTAGTATACTTATTTGAAAATAAAGTTTAATTTCAAATAAAAACACAACAAAATAATGAATGTCTTATCACAGTTCTTATAAAAGTCAGTTTAATAGTTATTTATAAGAAAAAACTGCATAACAGTTTAACACTCCAGCTCTAGTTACTAAGAAACACCTAATATGATTGAGATAATGTGTTTGTTGTTCCCATCTGTCACCCAGCAATAAAAAAAAAAAAAAAAAAAAAAAAAAAAAAATAAAAATTGTTTATTTCTGTAACTTATACCTAGATACAACAGATACAGCTAGGGAGCTCCTTTTAAGTAATGGAATTAACTTGTGTTAGGAGTCCCCGCTCTTCCACAAACGGAAACAAGTACATTAAGGTAAAAACAATGAAAAAGTAACATTATTACAAATTAAGAATCGTTTAAAAAGGTAACATATAACTTCAACGTAGTTTTATTCATATAACGCGCGTGTATGTTTGCGAGTGTGTGTGTGTGTGTGTGTGTGTGTGTGTGTGTGTGTGTGTGTGTGTGTGTGACTGATAGTCAGTTGTACTGTTAGTTTTTAAATAATTATGTAATTATTTCCATTAATTTTTCAGTTTCATAGTAATCCAATTTTTTTAACCAGTCTTTTAACGTTTTTTTGCAATTATATGTGTTCATACCATAAATGTTCACTTTACGGTTTATTTTAGTGTATAGATAAGTAGCTTGTCTTCTATATTGTTTTCTAGTAAAACTACTTTTTGCAGGGGGAAATGTGCATAGTAATTTAATATCCTTACGTCTTTTAGTTAATACTTTAGGGTCAAATTTAATGGACTTGTGTAATTTTACGATGGAGAGTAAGATATATAGTTTTCTCACTGACAGAAGGTTTCCATATTCGTAAAGTTCGGTAGTTGGGAATCTGTAGGACTTAAAGTACATCACCTTTAAAAGAGATCTTTGCACTCTTTCCAGTTCCAAAAATTTTGTTTTTGAAGTCCCACCCCAAATCGGAATACAATAGGATAAGACTGATTGTGCCAAGGCCATATATACTTTATTTAACAAGTCCTTATTAGCAACGTGTCGCAAGTTCTTAAAAACCCAGGTAAGTTTTCGCATTCTGTTAGACACTAAATTAAGTTGAGCATACCAGTTTAAATTTTGATCGACCATAATACCAAGATACTTTGTTTTATCTACCTTAGATATAAGCTGACATTTACAAGGTAGAGAAAGTTTATCATCACATTTATGTATCCTGATACTGTAGTCATCATTTGGCTGCGTCGAATTGCGTATAGAAAAACATATATAGTTTGTTTTTGTTGTGTTTAGCGTAAGAAGATTATCATTTAGCCATTCCGAAACTTGAATTAGCCCTAAGTTTGCGTGTTTGTAAACATCGTCCCAAGTATTGCCCCAGAAAACTATTGCAGTGTCATCGGCGTAAGAGAAGACCTGACCTGAATCAATTTCTAATTTACAGAGGTCATTTAGATATATAAGAAAGAGGGTTGGACCCAAAACACTCCCCTGCGGGACGCCATAGGTGACATTTGCATCCTCACTAATATGTTGCCCAATTTTTACGCACTGTACGCGATCATTTAAGTAAGATCTTAAAAGATTAAGTGGAGTACCACGAATTCCAATTTGTTCTAACTTGTGTACAAGTATAGGAATAGAGACTGTGTCGAATGCTTTTTTTAAGTCAAGAAATACTGTTAAACACTTTTTACCTTGGTCAAGTTTATTAACAATTAGATCAGTAAGATCTGTAACTGCATCTTCTGTAGATAAATGTTTTCTGAATCCAAATTGTGTCTTAGCCAATATGTTAAACTTGTTTAGGTAATTTACAATACGTTTGTTTATAAGTTTTTCAAGAATCTTAGCAATAGATGGTAGGACAGAAATTGGTCTGTAGTTACTAACTTCATCTCTATTTCCACTCTTGTACACAGGTGTAATAATTGATTTCTTCAGTGCTATTGGGAAAACTCCAGTCTTAAAACACAGATTTGCTAATTGAGTGAGAAAGGGTAGCAGAAAACTCCTGCATAATTTTATAAAGCTTGTAGGGATCCCATCCCAGCCATTTGCACTTGTAGAATTTGATTGCATCAGAATGTGCTCTACTTCAAAAGGATCTGAATCAAGTAAGACAAAAGAAGACACATAAGTTGTCACTGGTGAAAGTTTGTAGCGTGAAACTTTATCGGTCGAAATGATTTTTTCTGCCAAATCTTTACCAATATTAGCAAAAAAATTGTTTACAAAATTTACAGAAAGTGTTGACGATGGTAGAATATCAAGTAAGTTAGTATTAGTAGTTTTACATTCTTTGAATTGTGTTATTTCATTGATTATAGGCCATAAAATTTTATTATTTTTACAAGATTTAGCTAATTTTTCTTTGTTATATTTACGTTTAACTTTTTTAATAAGAGAATTACAGAAATTTCTATATCTTCGATAAGTAATTTTTAATATTTCATTATTGGGATCTAATTTAAGTTTTCTTTGCATGTCATTTCTATTTTTAATACAGCGTAGTATGCCCTGTGTTATATAAGGTTTAATAGTTTGTTTGCTTCTAGAAATAGTAATAGTTTTAGTGTGCTCTGTAAGGGAGAAATAAATTTTTTTTATCAAGAGATCTGTATAAACATTTGGATCAGTGTGGAGAAAAAGTTCTGCCAGATTCTGTTCTTGTAGTAATTTACAAGCGTTTTCGTAATCGACTATTGTTTTAGTTGCTTGATTTTTGTTTGATTGGGTTACACTATCAGATAAATTAAGTAAAATCATAAGATGATCCGTTATAGATGTGTTTAGAATAGCAACAGTTGCTATGGTTAACTTTTTGTTTATTTTTAACATAAAATGATCTAGACATGATTGATCCCTTGTAGGAAACATGTGCCCGGGCAGGATACCATGCATTATTAATGACGTAAGATATTTTTGTCGATTATTTCTCTCATAGGTTTGTGCAGTTTCTTTAGCGATTATATTTATATTAATGTCGCCCGTGATTATAATATTATGTCGTGATTTGATCGAATTCAAATGTGCTAGTAGCGAATTAATGAAGTCTTCTGCGTTTGTATTAGAGGGTGATCTATAGATGGCCAAAATTATGCTATTGTGTATCATTATTTCCAATCCAGACGCATGTATTAAGTTCATTTCCTTTACTTTCACTTTATGTTCATTTTTAATGTAAACCACGACACCATCATTTTGATTAAATAATTTATTAGTGAAATAGACAGTGTAATTAGATAATAATGGAATATTTTTATTTGAATTTAAACGGCATTCTGTGAATATGATAACGTCAATATTAATTTTAAATTGTGAAAAAGTTATTTCAAAATCACTAAAATTGTTATATATGCTTCTTATATTCTGATGAATTATATTTAAACTCGATTTCTTAAAAATATTATTTTGTAAGTCTTCAATGGAACATTCAATGGACTTAGCGATTTCTGTATTATCTATGTCTTGTATAATTTGCAGAGACTTATCCATAATCATAGGTTAACTCAATATTACGTTGTAAATATATAAGGGATGCGTATTTACATTGGTACAACATTGCTTTATGAATTATTAAGTAATAAAGAAATAAAGGAACGTGGGTGTGTGTGCGTGGCAAGTGATTTGCATGAGAGTTTTGTGTGAACGTTATATGATACAAGAAAAATATTTTATACTTAAATCTAATTTTACAAACAAAAAACAACAAAAACAAAATAACAAAAGTGACTAAATTAAAAGAGTAAAAACTATAGTTAGCAAAACAAGAAATGAGAAAATATAGTCAAGTTTTTTGCATCAACTGATTGATCTGTGATTCGTTATTAATACGAATAACAGGTGATGTCTCGTCCTTGCGCACATAAATTTTACCGAACGAAGTCCAACAGAACCTGTACTGTTTGGACGAGGAGAGATCTCTTGCCAAGAAGAACAGTCGAGCCGCTCTAGCCGTTAATTGTTCCGAAACGTAAATCGGGGTATTTTCTTCTGTCTTAAAGCCAAGATCTTTGGCCCGCAGTTTTTCTTTATTTTTAATATTAAAGTTTTTACAAGCTTTTAGAATATCCGTTTTAATAATTGTTGAGCTTGTTTCAATGATTATTGGTGTATTTTTATTTTTATCCTTTTTCCCCTGAACCCGATAAATGTCTTTAATATCAGAGTTTTCAATTTTGCATTTGATGCTTTCTGTTAGGTTTATTACCATATCCATTAAGTCCTGCCTAGTCTCATTATTAATTTTCGGAACATTTTTTATTTCGAGGCAAGTTTTCCTATTATTTCGCTGCATATCCTCGATCTTGTCCTCTAGTAAAGTAATACATTCCCGATCCTTTTTTGATTGTATCTCCAACAGATTTATTTTGTTCTGTAGTTCCTCATTTTTTTGGGTTAAGAATTCCATGGTTTTTTCAATGTTAGTATTTGTCTGTTTAATGTCTTTTAGAGTAGATTTTATAGCTTGCAGTTCAGTATTTTGTGCAAATAAAAGAGACGATAATTCTTTTATATCATTTTTAAGTGAATCAAAAATACAATCCTCCTCTCTACGCCGCTTAACTCTCTGGCTTACGAAAGTAGGGGGTGTTTTATCTTCATAAGTTTTGGAGTCATTTAAGTTTGATTCAGAGAATGATTTATCCATTGCGATTACAAGTACTAGGAGACTATACGATATGAAGAGAATCTTATTCAAAATGTCACAGCACGATATTCTACGTATACTATACAAATAATACCAAGTTTGTAGCAGTATTAATAATGTGACGTCAAAGCAAAAGCAAAGAATGCATAGGGTAAAACCGGAAGCAGTACTTGTACTTTTATCTCCTTAGGTACCAGGGTCATATATAAGCGTAGAGGTAAGCAGAGTATCTTGTGAAGCAAAAACGCACAGAGATGGAATGTTGCGTTTATAATTTTGTAGGCGCTGTAAGCCGGGTTAAAGTACCAGGGTATAATGAATCAGAGGTACTCACACAGTTTTTGCAGCTATGTTGTGTTTGGTTCCAATGCACTTCTGCGCTCCTAATTTTTAAACTTGATTTATTTTTGAGTTTTTAAATTAAATTTTTAGAAAAAAGATTCGTAAAGGTTCTTGTCCACGTCTACTCTAGTCAGAGGTCCGGGGGGAAGGATGAATGAAAACCTACATGATTTCTTGCATAAAGATTAATGAGTCGAAAAGTGAAAAGTATACTAGGATTTTTTAACGTGTGACCTTATGCGTATAGATTGTTTCTTTTAAAAAATATATACGTTATTTCGAGTTTCACATAAGTATTTTTTATAGTACATTTTGGACTACATTATATACAAAGCATTTTCAACAGTCATTTATAAGGCGATTTAAACAAGAATTACCACGTAAGTGATTCCACAGTTAGTCACGCCACCAGAAAAGCTTGTATAGTTGGATTTCAAAATCTCCGTTTCAAAATTATTTCGAGCTCACTAATAAGACCCACAGTTATAAAGTTATGGGACAAAATTTGAAATGCAAATTTGCGTGAGCGCCATCTAAAGTGGGAAGGTATGTTTGCATAAAGCTATACACACATATCCGCTATTAATCGTTTTTTATTATATATCTTGACAAAATTTTGTCTATTTAACAAAATTTTTGTATATAAGAAAGATATTGTGTATAAATGTATTGTAGTGTAAAGAAATAACCATTTTAAGTAAATATTATATATTTCGTATATTTGTGATATCTATTGTCGATTTTAAAGTGGTTTGAAATTTACTCGCATGATTTTCCTGCACATACACGTGAAATATAAATAAAAGATTATATTTTCTTTATTAATTAATATTATAATTATCTTTTTTTTCTTTCTTTTGCCGCAATACGGACCGAATAACATTTATTCGCATTCAAATTAAGCGAGTATGTGTATTTTTTATTAAACATCATCTTACATTGTTTCTGATGTAAATATAATTATACTATAAGTACAATTACAGATTTATTTTCTTAATCACATATATATAAACAACTTCACCGTATCATTGCGGATACGTGTGTGTTCTCTCTAACTGTATTGCTAAAGCCTGTATATCAGATGCATGTTCATTTGAAATACGGGCCGATGTCACGAGTGGGAGTGTCTTGAATAGAGTCAATGAAAGCTACTGAAGGTTGTATTCCCAGGGTTATCAAGGACACGCGTCCTTAGACGGGAATCGTAAAATAGTATATAGAAACACACTTTCGTCTGGGGAGGTAACACGCCAATCAGTCAATACTTAATATTGTTACAGTCCAGCTACTTGCACGAGGGACATAACATTTCAGTTCCCAAGGTTGGTGGCGCATTTGCGATGTAAGGAACAGTTATTTCTTACAGCTCCAATGTCAGTGGGCGATGGTGGCCCATAAAAAAGAGGCAATGATATTTTTATTGCTAACGGTATATTTGTTTAAAAAAAGTTTAGCTAATTTTGTCTGGGTATCTATTAGTGAATAGTGAAGTTGGAAATCTCCGGGTGATTTGAAGTACATCCTTCAATATCAGATTTGGCAGCGTATTTTGTAATCTTACCTTTGGTGTCAATGTTGGTGGGCGTGGCGAGGCTGGGTATCTCCGCCTGCGGTGGCTGCACTCTCGGCCCGGGCCACGTGGTGGTACCACCGCAGAACCTCGGCCTCGCGCTGCAGTCCGCAGCGTCCCGGAGCGTCGACGCGTCTGCGGAGTATTCTGAAATCAGATCACTCCGGCTCAGATTTAAATAGTTTTGATGCGAGTGGTATTTTACGAGGTGGTAAAGTTTAAAAGCAATTTTGTACTGCTTTTTTACGGTAATGCTACGTACTTCTCGTTGTTGATGACTGCAGGAGGCTGGCTGTTTGACCTCCGGGAAACGTCGCGTTACGTTTATGTCGACCCTGGAGCAAATAATACATATTATAATATAATATATATCAATAAATCAAAATTGAATATACACAATACATATAAAACAGACTTTTATGTGTATGTACATATAAAATTGGCCATTAAATATCATATCACTAATATGACTAACTGATGGCTGAACTTAGGTCAAATGTTTAATGACAATTCAGATTGATCGTTGTGTTTTACTATCCAGCGAAGTAAATTGCATTCACGGCAGTATTTGTAAAAAAAAAAACTAGTTTTCAAGACTTTCGGTAAATTTCAATTTATTTTTAATAGCAAATTAACCCGTCGATTAATGCCCTATCGGGAAGTGAAGCCGATCGTACGATGTGATATGTTGAAACCTTTAAACCAGTAATTACAATGGCACATTAACCTTAAATTGGAATATAAAAGATACAGAGAGCAATAAAATATTCCTGTTTAGCGCTAACGTAACTAAATTGCGATAATAAATGAGATAAAACGGAACAAAATCAAGCCTTAGCACCAGTAGTTACTAGTGATGGGGCTTCATCAGCGCTTAGCTAAGACATTTATGTATTATAGTGATAAAGTAAAAAGTACAGTAATCGACTATCATCTAAAGATCTAAACATTCTAAACATTTGTAATTAGTTTCCAATACATCCGAATTTGGTTTAACAGGACTAGACGAGAAAACGTATCTACGAATAGAAACCAACGATAATTGTTCGAAAGCGCATAACTGCGAATAGCGTCGAAGAATATTTGTTGATAGACGCAAACCAATACGAACCAGACCGCTGCGTCACCGTAACACGCACACCACAATAACTAGTATTAACGATATAACACATCGAAAATATTACTTACGTATTTGTATATTGATTGGTTCCACACAAGTAAAAAAAGATAATATGAAAAGTTAAATTTATTTGTATATGAACAGTTCACATCGCCAGATTGCATTATAACGAAGTGGTCACGAATTAGTCTATTTCATTTTAGAACTTCATAACAGTAAAAATCACAAAGATTATTTCTTCAATCTGTTTCACCATGCTCGGTCAATCAAATGTTGGTTCATTAGCATATGTTAACCACAATCAGATAAAAATCTATACTAGACACATCTCAGACGTACACTTTGACATGTGAACACAAAAAATAAAAAAAAATATTTAAAATTACAAATTATCTATTAGTGTAGACTAACTGGGTGGTATTTACCAAACTGACATAGTCCTACAACCACTAGACATGTACCAACCCAAAAAAAAACAACTTAAATGAAGAAATAGGTTATGTCAAACCAATATACATTCATTATTATTATACGCAGAAAATAATTACTATTTCACGACGTGAAATAGTAACGGATATTGCAGCTTTGGACTGGACTCATTTTGCAAAGTAAGGAATTTACATCAACTACCAGTTTTGGACTGACTTAACTAGAATTATATCAGACATGGGATTAGCACATACTTGCGTCGATTCTGTTGTACACAGTCTCTCAATTCATTTGACCAATTAATTTGACAGGAGTAAAAGTTAGAAAAGGAAAATTTTAGCCCGCAAATAGTTTAGGGATTGTGAGAAACAGAAGTAACTTCTTGCCAGAAATGAAAAGTTTAATAGGAATTGTAATATGAGCTAATTTTTTATTTAAAAGAAATAATATTTTAACTACTTTAAGATGTGAAATTGTTATTTCAATACTTGTTATATCGGGTCGATTGTTAATAGTAAAGTGATTTGTCATTGATTCTAATATGCTAAGTCAGGATGCGAAGTCAATCCCAATCTCTACTGCCTCACTCGCATAATGTAATAAGACGGCCACTCGTTCGTTGATAGACCCGTGGCAGGGCCAACGGTTTTACGTGATTTCCTGGGAACGAGGGTGTTATACGACCAAGTTTTTAACACCAGCCTAATAATAACTTTTTTGGGTTGTAACGAAATAGAAATCCCGAACGTCGGGACCGTCAGATTTAAATATTTTGCGAGATATTTTGCTCTTAATTAATATTTATTTATGATTAATTTATTTTTGTAACAGGAAAATAATTCTGAGTTGTGTTTGAGTAAAATTACCGATACATCTCATATCGCTCATGATCTCACATGATCAGGTTGAGTATAGAATTAATTGGCGAAAACATAAAACAATTTGATCGGTGCGCCTGCGCCGGCGCCGTCCCGTTAGCGGATAGGCGATCTACCCGGTCGTTGAACTGATATAATTTTGATGACTGATACCTGTTTTTATTAGTTCTAAGTATATGACAAATCGTACAAAATAAGCTACTTATTAAATATCAATTACAGTATATTACTTGTTTATTCTCACGATTATATCTTATGTATTTCTATCTAATATAATGTTATGACATAACAGCCTAATTACTAAAATATAATATATATGTTTAATTAAAATGTATTGTTGTATTAACCGAATTAAAAGAAATATACGAAAACAAATTAAGAAACGATTTTATTTAATAAACAACAAGAGGAACATGTTTTACGTAAAAACCTACTGGCATAGTTTTTGAATTGAACTATAATTTAGGATATGCAAATCAGATTATTTTAGATAGTAATTTTCCACGCCGCCTGTGTATTCTAGCGAACAATATCGGATAATCCGTCTGCTATAATTTCGGCATTTTATTTAAACAGTCTATTTATGTGCAAGCTCGTCTGGGTCCGACGACCACATACTCATCCGATATTTTACCGCAAAACAGCAGTACTTGGTATTGTTGTGTTCCGGTTTGAAGGGTGAGTGAGTCAGTGTCATTACAGACACAACGGACATAACATCTTAGTTCCCAAGGTTGGTGGCGCATTGGCGATATAGGCGATGGATAATATTTCTTACAATGCCAATGTCTAAGGGCGTTGGTGACCACTTACCATCAGGTGGCCCATATGCTCGTCCGCCTTCCTATACTATAAAAAAAACATTGAATTCATAAAACTCTACGTAGAAATAGTTACGAGCTCTTTCTCATCATCACAACATATCTGTTTGTCAATTTTACGTGAGGCATCTTTCTTAGTGAAACTCGTGCCGAATTTTAATCCGTTGACTTTATATAGAGATTTCGTGATTAGTTCTGATAGACGCTTTAATATATACAGAAACTGGTACATATAATTTATGAGTTATATAAAGTTGACTACGTCTAAAATAGTAACTATCGAGTACAGTAACAGCCTATTAATTTCCCACTGCTGGGCTAAGGCCTCCTCTCCCTTTTGAGAAAAAAGGTTTTTTTTTTATTTAGCTTATTCTACCACGCTGCTCCATTGCGGGTTGGTAGAATACACTTGTGGCATAATTTAAATGAAATTGGACACATGCATGTTTCCTCACGATGTTTTCCTTCACCGTCAAACACGAGATCTATTATAAACACAAATTAAGCACATGAAAATTCAGCGGTACTTGTCCGGATTCGAACCCACGATCATCGGTTAAGATCCACGCGTTCTAACCGCTAAGCCATCTCGGCTATATAACTATCGAGTAAACATTGACAATTAATTGGTAACAAATACTGAAATTAGTTATGGTGTCCGTATCACGACGACTAATTGATACCGTTCCCGCGGTGGTGAGATTAATTCTAACAATTTTCACCACACTTCCTCGACGTTTATGGTCACCATTCATCGGTATGTCCGCTGACTGGTGCTGGCAAAAAAATCTTCCACTAATTAATGACTTGATGATGCTGGCGATACTTTGTTTGCAAATCCGAGATGTTTTTCCTATTCTGTTACTAGTAACGTTCGTTACACAGATGGATATTGAAAATACAACGTCAAGTATGTCAATTCATTTGTATCAAGTTTTTATGAATTAATTAATTCTCATCTCTTCATTGTTTGACTTTTATTGTATTCGGTTAGATTTGTGAAAGTCTAAATTTTACCAACACGCTCTTGGTCGGTTTTTAATTTATACTATGTGTAGTGTATAATTGTTGGTGAACATTGTGAAGGCGTTAGATGGTAGGTTTTTAGAAACCTATTTCAATGTATATGCAAATAAATTTTCTAGGTCAAAAAGACATTATGAAATTACAAATATTTTTTTAACGTAATTAAAATAAACTATGGATGGGCCGGGCCATGTAGGCAAGTAAACAATAGCTATCAAATTTTATCTAGTATAATATAGTAGTATATATATATGTATATACATAAAGATTCTTCCAAGAATACAATTAAAAAAATCTTTCATCTTACAAAACTCATAAAATTAAACATTATCAAATCAAAGCGAGTTAACTGTGGTCTCAATATGCGAAGCGCTTTAATTAGTCCGGAAATAAGAGAATATTATTACGACATTAATTAATGAAGACTACATTTAAATTTAGTGTAACTTTCGGAGGTGATAAGTTTTGTATTGACAACAGAATCAAAATATATTGTACTTGTTGAAGATTATAAATAGTACATACCAAGAAATCTATTTTAATATTTAGACTAATTAATTAGTTCAAAGGATAATATATATATATATATATATATATGACGTATCAACGCAAAGCCCAGATTAATGGGGCTAGCACCATTAAAATTTGTTTTCACACAATAGATTAGCATAAAGAAGAATTTTGGAATATTGATCTTCTAAGGTTGTAGGTATAGTATGTATGAAAATTATTTATTTTTGAAGAAGAGCTATGGAAATTGATATTTATCAATTCTGAATTATGACGCAAGTGAAGTCGCAGGATTGAATATATATTTAAAGTAATTTAAGAAAACAATCATGCGTGAAGTAGAATTTGCAACTAAAGCGGGTGTATGTTACCTAAAGCAGATACAAGTAGAGGAATTCTTACACGAGAATATTCGACATTCAACGAACTTACGAAACGACATCTCTGGACGGACTAGATCAGAAACGTGACCGCGGCAAGTGTAGCTATAAAGTGTTAGATGCCATAAAACGGAGATGATTTTGATAAGCTCTAGTTTTGAAGGTTTTTAATATTATACATTTTATATTTTTTTGTATATCCATTGCATATTTATGGATATTTAAGTTTTTATGACGATAAGGTAAAATAGATACAATTTCTTCTGTATTTATATAACGGAAAAATATTCCTACAGTTTAACATAAAATTACCAATACCATATCTTAGAGATGAGGTGACCCCGTGGCTAGAACTCAGGTTCGCACTCAAACAAGCACCGATGAATTTTCATATGCTTGATTTGTGTTTACTATTCATTTCTTCCTCGGTGGTGTAGGGAAATATACCTTTGTCGGGTGAAACTCAGCCACATGTGTATACTATCAATCTGCAGAGCAGCGTTGCGGAATATGCTCTTAACCGTCTCTTCAGGAGGGCCTTAGCCCAGCAATGGGCTGTATTTTATCTTTTTTTTTACTTTTTACATATTAGTTTTGACCCAAAAGTAAAGCGTAAAACTGTTTTCTATACAAATATACCGAAACGATTTTAATTACACAAAGTACACAAACGATCGACTTCAATATAAAATGCTGATGAGTTGCCGAATATAATTGGATACATTTGAAATAGTTTGTGAATTCAACGGCTCTCGTCAGTGAGTCAGACCGAGAAATTCCATCCAGCTCTAATTATGGTGTATTTGCGGCAACTGGGTCGCAGACAAAATTCACTGGAACCGATCGACTATTGACCCAATTGAAAAATTGCTTTCAGTTCAAATCGAGTCCTGTTACAATAATTTGTTTTATTTAGGACGCAATGTTTTTAAACAAGAATTCATATTTCGAACATTGATTTCACTTTTACTCGTTAAGGTTTTTTAAAAAGGTCTTATATTCATGGATTTTTAAAAAAATGTAAATTTTAAAATGTTGTCTTAGAATTTATTTGGTTAATACAAAAATTAAAAGAAAATGTCCTCTGATACTATTACAATACATATTACAACAGATTTAAGAAAACTAAAAAAAATGCATTGTAGATAGAGCTAATATAAAAGTAATGATATATTTGCTTCTTAATTTAAATGCTATATATATATATCTAATAACAGACGGCCTGACTTATAAACGTTGCTTAGTGATTGTTTAGTTAAACACTGATTGCTCTCTTTCTCTCTCATTATTGATTTGACATTCGAAAGAAGACGATAGAGCATTCTTTAAATAATCACTCGTTAAAAAATGCAATTATAATGCAATAAAAAGGTGGATGATGAAATATTATATTTTATATAAACATTCGTTTAGAAATTTAAAAAAAAAGGTTGCATGAAATCGAAACAAAACTCGGATCGCTTGCTCTAATCATCCGTTAGATATAGAGGCCATGAGCGACCGTGATGATTGTGTGATTGATTACATTCCCTAGTCGATTTGACGAGACGTAATTTAAAAAAGTAATTACATCATTCAATACGTAACTACTTCATATTGAATTGAAAATGAATGAAGATTAAAATGAATGAATTGAACTCGCTCAAATAGCTAGTTTGGTTCTCATAATATAAATACTTATATGATGAAATTTTGATATAAAAATAACTTTTTCGCAATAACAATATCAATGTATGCTCTGAATCTAAAGTGAATCTTTCGAATACCTTAATGCGATATGGTTATAAATATAAACACTGACGACTTTATATACAGGTCGACAATGCATTTGTCCTTTGAGTGCTAGTCCAGTTATCAGGTTACATGCCAATTGAAAGCCAAGGACACGAGCCGGTTCCAGCGCATGCAAATCGTCACGCTCCTGACCGCTTTGTTCAGGATTGTATTTAGTTTCAACTATCGTATTTAGTTTGCCTTTGATAAATTGTATTCTATTATCAACTACATTGATACCTGTTTATATATACATATGTATATAGTTAATTCATATCAATAACAAATATGATTTTTACTATCAGCAGTGCTTCTTCTGTCTCCAGAGATCTTCATCGTCGGAGGACGTGATCCGTACTGACTTTGTTAGTATAATGATATATATTTTATTTTTCTTCTTTTGTTTTTAAATTTTAATGATTGTTATTAGTTCTTGTTATATGTTTCCCACTTTTTACATTTACTCTATCTACTATTTTTAAACACTTAACATATTTTCTTATCTGACATTTTATAGGTTTTAATTACATATACATTAGCGTCTAAAATTGTGAACAAAATTTCTTTAGCATTTCAAACTACAAAATTTACTGAAAATTCTTAACCTATTATAGGTTGAAAATAAATTATTTAGACACAGGCCTCCTGTCCCCATAAACAGATGTTTAAGTAATGTTGTAAGTGTATAATTGTTGAACGATCCAAGATAATACGACTCCGAGAAAACGTTTCCAATTATGAATATATCTGTCAATATCGTGAATCATTTTATGCTTGTACCAGATTTCCCTTCGAGAATTTCCTGTTGAATCCCATCTCGTACTGAATTAATGGGAAATAGTGACGTCACAATTCGTCATTGCCATCTTGATATTTTGCTAGTAACGAGGTAAATAAACGATATTTATTTACTTAGTTCTTAAATTATTTATTTGAAATGAATCGGAAATCATTAGATCTATCGGACAAGATAAAAGAATTGTAGTCTTTCCTTACTAAAATTGTTATTGCCAATAAATAAATTAAAAAAAATACGCAATATACATTTACGGCAATAATTGAAAATGTCTCTTAGCACTTGATTTATGCTAAGCATTTACTATTCTATAACGATACGAGGGCCTATTAAGTCGCCTATATATTTCTCCCGCACAGGTGTACAATAAACAACGCAGGCTCTCGAAGAATCCTCATTCCAAACGCTTATCAATCATTCAACGCTTCCATTACCAATGGCCGGAAATGAAACATTATCAGGACAGTTGTTACCATTCCTCACGAAAGTAACATTCAATCTGTTTCCATTACGTTTCATAATTAGAGCCGTTTTAAGGTAATTCAGAGGTGCGTAATAAGCTGGCATCCGCCTGTCCTCATTGCAGATCGAAATATAGTGAAACGGATACAAACGCAGGAGATATGACACTTAATGGCTTCCAGCAACTTCCTGAAGATGGCGTGAGCGTAATTTACAACTTTACAAACGAATTATGGAAGTAATGCGTTTCAAACTAATTGGTGTTTAGTTTAAATTTATTATTCGTTGGAAGATATCTTAAAAAACTTAAATTTAATTGTTGGATACTTAAATTTTTTTAAAATGGCAGGCAGGCAGCTTTAAAATGGGATAGTTCAATGGTTTTTAAATAACTAATCATACAGTGATTAGCTTTAAATATAATAAAATATTTGAGTTTTCAAAAATTGATAGGACGCTAAAAATAAAAACGTCGTCTACTGTATATAACACATTATAAAAAGGTTTTAAAAAAATCTATGCTTAGTGTAAGTAACATACCTTGCTTCTCGGGTATACGCTCAGCACGTCAGACCACCACCGCGCCTCCTCTCTACAAGTTCCTTTGACGAACGTGACACGTTCCGGTGCCGTGATGGCCAAGCTGTGGGCATGACCCGTCACGCTGTCTGCCTCGCTCACCTCCAGCACTGTCGTCATATCCACGCTGGCTTGCGGGACTGTGTCTGGCTGTAAGAGAAAAGAACTGTTGAAAAATATGCCTCGGAAGAATTCTTACTAAATAATATTAATAGAAATCGGGAATATTCCTCCTTTTGAAGATTCTGAGGATGAAAAAAAACTATACTAATATTTTAAATGGAAAAGTGTATTTGTCTGTAAGTTATGTAACGTTTTCTCGGCTAAATCAATGAACCGATTTTGATGAAATTCGGTATAATGTACATAGACAACTTTTTATACCTAATACACCGGTATTCTCCCCCTAACAGGCAGGAGAACCCGCGGGCTAACACTACTACATAATAAATCATAATATTTCCTAATTCCACACTTTAAATAGCCCAGGAAATGTACTTATCGCGCGGGCAACGTTGTAATCAAGTTTTCTTCATGGAAATTGTTAGTTAACGGCATTCTGACGCTCGCAAGTATCAGGTACACGGTCGGTCTCCGCGGGGGGTGAGACTAGACGCGTTTATTTAGACCAACATCTTAAGCTACGGAGAGGCGTCACCTATCCATTATTTAGTTAACTAACCGAGTAAATTGTGTGAAGCTTACGTGTCTCGAATAAAAGGTGTTGATACTCGCGATAGTGTTTTATAATAAATGTTCTCTTAAAGAGATTTTGTTTTATATATGAATATGTACATATACAAGTTATAATTGTTATAAAATATAACTAAAATGGAAACAAAAAGACTACGATAAAATCGCTGAGAAACACTTGTAGGTGTACAATACACCACTAAATACAATTAAACCCTTTTATTTTTTTTATTTTTTTCATTTTTTATATTTAAACCACAAGAACTAAATTAAACTTTTACTTGTGACTAATAGACTACCCTAAAATAATTCTTCTTGAAAAGAACATAACTTAAATGATTGATGAATTAAGCTATCATTGATGATATTATAAATGTGAAATAAATTGAAATTGAAGACTGTCTATCTGTTACATAACGGCTAAGCCACTGAACCGACTTTGACGAAATTTGGTATGAACCTTGAGCCCCGAGGATGATAGCAAGCGGGTTGAGCCTTGGGCAAAATATAGTTCAGTTACATGTAAACGCAGCTTTAGTTCCATTCCAGTGACAAACTGTCTCAACCTCCTACCTAGTAGCTCAACGTCAAACTTTGAAGGCAAATATACTACATCACATCTACTTAGCCTAGCCCTAATAGACCATCCAACGCACGTAATTAGTCTCAGGCCCATTAAGGATATTCGATCCGTTTATCTAGATATTTATATGACTCTAGACTCTATTTCCTCACCGATGGTGAGAAGTAAATTAAACGTTTAAAATATTATCCCTGGTATTCGTAATTGCGGTATTTAAAAGCTTAATTTATCAGCGCCAATTTCCGAGCTATTCGAAGGTCGCAAATTATTCCTCGGTGAGCATTGCTAGGGATATTACTTTGTAGCACTTTAGCTTGTCACCTCCATCTAAAAATAGGATTTGTAATTTTACTTGCGAGTATTCTTTTCTCTTATATACAGTATTGTGATAAAAGCAAACATGTTTAATACTAAGCTATTAGTTATGTTGTATTTTACAGTCAATTTGTTTGAAAACTATCGGCCGCCCGCGTTGGATTGTGGTATTAATCTAAAGCGACCCTGGTCTGGTGAACTTGACCTCCGCTCGAGTCGAGGTTAATCGTTTCAGTGCATAACAAAACGATCGTATGACGCGTGTAAATATGACATTGTAATATAAATAAATAATGAAACTGTAAATAAGGAAACTTTGTTCTAATACCGAGATATATTTCCGAAGAATCAAATGGTATTAACTGGTTTTCTGATAACTTAAAATTGCTGAGATGTCATAAAGATAATGAACAATAATATTGTATTATGTATATATGTGTAAAAAGAAATATACATAAAACGATATTAATCGTGAGAAAAATATAGTTATACAGGATAAGTCATCTTATACAAGACTAGCGTTTTATTCGTGGCGTTGCTCTCGTCATCATTCTGAATTGCTAAATAACAATTTCCATAGCTCTTTCTTTAATAATTAAGGCTTTCCATACATCATTTCATCCCCTTTGTCACTTAGGGTAGGAAAGTTGTATGAAAAAATAAATATTTAAAAATTCTTCCTTAGTGCTAATCTTCTGTGTAAAAGGAACTCGTATGCAATTATTATATATATCTACTAACTATCTAACTATATATCTTTCCAAGAAACCCCAGCTAGTGATAACTTTGATATTTATACGCAGAGTTTATCATAATACTAATCGTTACATTAATTAAGTTTATTTACCGAAGCCAGGAGGTCAAGTCATAATATAATGGACACTTTAGCTCGTCACCTCATCCATCATAAGAGATAAGCATAGTATTGAAACGTCAAAATAACATTTAATATATCCAGTGATCTGAAATAAATCTCGCAAAAAGCAAAACATCGGTGAAAGCACTAACGAAAACAGATAACGAACCGAAAAAGTGAAATTAAATTTCGCGTAAAACACGTTAACGATATGACCAATTAAAATCCTCGGTTGAAGCATGGAAGCGGTCGAGCCTCAATAAGCGTATATCAAAGTTTATTAATCACGCCCGATGAGACGTAAAGACAACGTGATTTATTATACTACTTTCCCTGTGTCCCGAAATGGTCTGATTTGACATCGGATCGCGAGCAGCGCCAACGGTTTTACGCACATTATGTCTAAGGATGTACGTCTGAAACGGCTCAACGGTCTTCCATTGCGTAGAGTTTTATCCACTCGCGAAAATCGTCAATATAAAGTCGGAAATGAATTTCCTGCTGACAGAAGTTTACGTGATTTTATCGCCTGCAATCCTACGGTTGTGACGGCAGCGATTAACGATTACGCAATTGTTCCCATGCGACGGTCCAGCGACCATAATTTCCGTTGTAGCGGGACAGAGCCATTCAAACGGACCATGAATGGGCGGAACTCCCATATGTATTGCTTTTGAGGGCTAAAACACGATGTTGTATATACCTTTAACAAAGACTATTTCAAATCAAAGTTTCTTAAAGAGCTGTTATTTAATTCAGTGATATCTCAGTACTTGCTTTTGTTGCGAATTTATATTTGTATACTCTCAACCTTGAAGTAGGTTTATGTTCAATTTAAACGTTTTATGATTCAATAGCTTATGTTTCAGAACCCACGCATAAACACCGTGTATTATTATTGCAAGCTAACAATATTTGGATAATTAAAAATATTAAAAAGTTCGATGAGGCGAAATTGGATACTTTTTAAAACCAATTAACGAGTGCCGTGACAAATAAATAAATTCGTTTAACACCCCAGTGTTTCAACTAATCACATTATATTGAGGGCTCGAATTCTGTCAGATGTTAAATTAATGTCATTGCTATAACACGATTTAACTGTTTGGTTTATTTAACCATTATTGTGTGCGTCAAATTTAGTAAATTTTAAATTTAATGTTTTTAGTTGGGCAGTTTCACTGTGAATTTATGTTGAATTACTATGACAATGAAGAGCCGAGATGGCCCAGTGGTAAGAACGTGTGAATCTTAACCGATGATCGTGGGTTCAAACCCGGGCAAGCACCACTGAATTTTCATGTGCTTAATTTGTGATTATAATTCACCTCGTTCTTTACGGTAAAGGACAACATCGTGAGGTAACCTGCATGTGTCTAGTTTCACTGAAATTGTACCACATGTGTATTCCACCTACCCACATTGGAACAGCGTGGTGGAATAAGCTCCAAACCTTCTTCTCACAAAGAGAGAATGGGCTAAAGGCCAGCAGTGGAACATTCACAGGCTGTTACGGTTACTACGACAATGGTACTTACAATTGATCAGAGTTAATAAAGATTTAGTCATAAAATTTCTTGGAGATATTTTACAAATTACTTTTAATTGATCGACAGCTTGAACGACAAAATATGTTAATTAAAAAAACAACTGGCATTTACCACGAGAATCTTACGAGCCGTTGGTAAGGAATTCTCATTAATTAAGATTGTCATTAAATTAAACCTTAAAGTCAAACTTAGTTTGCTCACTGCGTGACGTTATAAATCTTAAGTCCGTGTACAAAACAATTAGCCTTACACCTCTTACGAATCCTGACCAGTTTAACTAGCACCATAGACCTCTCAGTCATCCTCCTCTACAAGACATCCGAAACATCGATGTTGGAAATAAGGTTCAAATATATTGGTGGTCATCAAGAACATTACAGATTAGCTATGGGATAGCTAACAGTTTCTTACCGCGTTCATGGTTTATTTATGTACGTAAAGTTATCGAATGTTAAGAACGGAATCCAGTTATAACGGTGCTGTAAATAAAATTTATCTATTTGGTGAAGAAAAAAAAGTTTAAAATCCTTCCAGCGATAATTGAACTAAAAATCAAATTGCTTCAATAAACTGTTTCTGGAATGTATTTATTTTAAGACGCCAAACTTTTTTTTGATCTGAACATTAATTCCAACGTGAAAGTAACGAATCAAGTGTATTTAAATATAGAGGGTTTCTTTAGACCAGTTACAACTTTTACGGTCGAAGATACATATGGTATATGGTATGGTAATAAATAAATAAATATCCTGGGACATTATTCACACACGGCCATCCGATCCCAAACTAAGCAGAGCTTGTACTATGGGAACTAGACAACTGATATACTATATGTACTATTTTTCTTTTGTAAATACATACTTATATAAATAGTTACACCCCAGACTCAGGTCAAACAGACATGTTCATGCACACAAATGTCTGTCCTGGATGGGAATCGAACCCACAACCATCGGCGTGAAAGGCAAGTATCTACCAACTATGCCAACCGGCTCGTCAAATATGCTATATGTGTAATGCTGATATAGGTGTAATATTGTATTGCATGTTTCGATTGGTACAGTCAGTCAGCTAAAACCGTTAAATATAAGTGCTGAACAGTTATAGGGTCGCCCACGCAGTGTCACCGATTATCCCTAGAGTTATGGACCTCACGCACGCAGCCTCTGATAGATAAAGGTCAATGAGATAGCTGTTAGCTGTTATGGAATTCAAGCAGTCGAATAGTGAATTATGATATGAATGACAATTAAAGGAATTAAGAAGTGAAGTGAGCACACATGCTCTCTCCAGTAATATAAGGCCAAGTATTTCAATATACTTAACAATATTAGCAAAAATAATGAAAACTGCGGACAAATGTTCTATTCTAAAATCAATATATACTTAATAAGAGAATAATAAGGGATAGTCTGGAAACTGCTTGGGTATAAGCCTTATTTGGCCTAGCCCATTGCATTGTACTCTTAGGGTACTTTCTTTTCTGAACTGGTGTTAGTTTTGACTATAAGTAAGTGTAACGCTTCTATACTAAATCAAAGGTCAGATGTTCAGTTAGTGTCACTTTCCCATTTAAAGTTGAAACTTCCAAAAATCCTTTCGTAGAATGCTGATGATATAAAAATGTACTATTGTTCCAATTTTCAGCTTCCCAGAGTTTTAGCTGTGCGTTGATAATATGTTAGTTACAAATTATCAAAATTATTGAATGTGACTACGAGAATAAATATAACAATTCCTAAATACAGAAAAAATGTTTCGATTTATCGCGTTATGAGAGATATCGCAAGTGCATGCGTTGGCAATAACATACTATGTTATGATTTCTGAAATCTTTAACTACATAAATAATCAAGTTAATGAGCTCGTAAATAATCTAAGCGTGTCGCATCTAGCGCCATATATTTTATTGGTGTCGTATGAACTCGACCCTGTTTTGATTATAGAAACATATTCCATTCATAAGCTAATAACAAGACAGTGATTAGTGTCTATACCGTATCTATAATGAGCGTCATGACGTATTTTAGTAGTATCAGATTATGTTTAACTAATTTCTATCTCGTCTCTGTGCGTTACTAACACACACTGAAACCTCTAATAGCTAATTCAACGACTCGTGTTTTGAAAACAATAACTGGAGACAATTTCTGCGTCTTTAATTAAGGTGTGATATACTGTTATATTATATTATTATTGTATATTTTGGTGAATGTTATCAAAATTATAATCTATTCACTTCATGTTTGTTTGAAATGATATGAATGAAAACATGAAAAACTATTTCGGACGCTCCAATCGATCCTAACGATGGCACAGGAAAATTCATGTAGATCACATATAGGTTACCAAACTTTAATTTTAATACATGGTTAGTTTACGAGTCAATTTTTTTTTTAATCACGGCCATCTGATCTCAAATCAAGCAGAGCCTTGTATTGTACTCTATGGAAACCAGACAACTGATATAGTACATATACTACTAATTTTTTTTTGTAAATACAAAATACTTATATAAATAATTACACCCAGAATCAGGACAAAAAATATCATGCACACAAATGTCTGTCCAAGGTGGGAATCGCACCCACGATCTATAATTTATTAAGCCCAAGAGTGTTCTATTCGTAAAATAGATGTCTTCAATTAACTTCGTATTCACCGAAGTAGTGATTGAATTTGTTTCCAATTTACGATGGTGATCAATTAGAGCGCAACACCGTGTCCAAGTTGTCGAGATCGACTGCTCAGTGATAATGAGAACTGATCTCACTCACTATTACATATAGTACATTTCAATAGATTTTAATCACATCATTAGTAAAGAAACATTTTCACATTTTCATATTAATTTTATCTAAGAAACAAATTAAAGATTACGAATATATATTAATAAAATATTTAAGCGATTAATTATTTTTATAATTGAATTTTATTTGTATCATAAATATAGATATTTGAAAAGAGCGAAATCCCAGCCTCTTAACTATTATTTTTGTTGATTAAAGAGAATATATCAAAGAAAATATCGCAATAGAATCGAATCGAAATCGTTTATAATGTACAAATTAAACTGAAGTACACATTGAAAAAATAAAATAATTTTATGATAGATACGATTTAAAATTGATCGCTACACATGTCTCAGGTTGAATAACAGACCAGTTTTAATTATTAAAAAAAATATATATATAAAAAAAACAAACCAAATTGTAATTTTTTTTACATTATATTATTTGTGAATATGTTTGTATTACGTTTATACACTTTAAAGTAAACGTTCCTAATTGCTGATTAAATTATTCTCCGCCTATCCATTGTGCGATCTGTAACTCCAATTGCTACCCATTAGCGAGGTGATCCATTAAAGCAAGTGTCCGAGATCAGCGGTTCCGTGCTAATAAGATGTCGTTAGCGATTTGCATCCAGGTGCAGGGTTGCCAGGAGAAAAAAGTAATCTATTGTTATTTTAAATAAATAAATAAAAGTATGATATTTTTATTAGCTTAGAATATTGAAATAAGTGTCGTTGCTTCTTCAACCTAAAAATCTACCTTTTAACATTGTCTAACTTTGTATTCAGTTTTATGGGTAGTGTTTTTTTAATAATTGGCATAGACAAAAATCAAAAATTTTAACCATTTAATTGTATTCTATAATTTCAGATTTATATTATATCTGATTTTTTTAAGAGTTTTCTCTTGTTTTATGTAATAGCCGATCTCGTTCTGGGTGTTATTTTACTTTAACATAAGTTATCATTATAAACTATATATATCAGTAAATTTTTCGGTGAATGCATGTTCAAAAAAATTACCAAACAATAGTTTTATATAAACGCACTGTAACATTAGCATGGCCAAGATTTTTTTTTCTAAAAACAACCAAGAAAACTAATATTTGTTACCTATTTAACAATCTTTATTTAAATAAGTTTCTTTGTAACCAGATAGTGTTCAAACCTAGTACTTGAATATTACCATTAGAATAAAATAGACATGAACCTAAGAAAACGTATACAATTATACGCGTTCATAAATTATTATTATTTATTCTAAATTTAGTTGAAAGTGACAGCCCTATAATACCTGCCAGCTGTATTTTCTATTGTATGTGGGACACGTTACACGCTACCACTCACCGTCGACCATTTAGAATGCAATTCGTCTGAATTTTATACATAATTGTTTGCAATAATTAAATATTTTAACATCATAAAATAACTGTATGTTTATGATAACAACTCATAAACAAAATAACTTCACCCAGGCACTTTTTAATTTATATTTTTAATAAATAAACAATATATAAATCTACAATTATATATTCAGTAATATGAAGTTTTTTTTTAATTTATGACATCATCGAAAATCAAAAGTCAAAGCGGCGCAAGTCAACCGCTATATGAAATAAAACATGATACTAGATTATTGATGATAGGAATTGATGTTTACTAATGAACACTTCGGGTTAATTAATCAATATATGTTTTTAAAATCATTAACGAGTGAGTGTTTGACAACATTTATTTTCATATGCTATTTGAAACACATGTTAAAGTACTTAAATTTATATATTAACTTAACCCAGTCAAGCAGCTGTTTAGCTGTATATACTTTGTAGCCCTACCCATGCGCAAGCTCGTCTGGGTACCACTCACTCATCAGATGTTCTTCCGCAAAACAGCAGTATTGATATTGATGTGTTCCGGTTTGAAGGATAAGTGCGCCATTGTAATTACAGGCACAAGGGACATAACATCTTAGTTCCAAGGTGGCGCATTGGCGATGTAAGCGATGGTTAACATTTCTAAAAAAAAATTAATTGTAAACAAATTGTTAGAATTTGAAGTGAATTGTGACTTTAAAGTGCAGCAGCGGAATCCGGAGACGGGTAACAACAAATTGGATAGTATAAAAACCTATTCCATAAAAGAAACATTCAAACCGTGTTAAACTTTAATTATGTCTCTTTCTATACATCTATATATAAAAATAAAAACATATAATAATCGCATACGAATTCGAAATTTGCCCACGTTCAAATATATGTATGTGACCTCTTGGATCTCCTCCGATCAACATAACAAAGTTTGACAATTGCCAACCGTAAGTATTCTAATAACACAAGACAAGACTACACAAACATCAAACGCCGTCAAACGTTATTAACGTTGCCTACTTGAAATGGCAGTGATTAGAAACAGTAGGAAGCAATGCAGCCACGAACGAATGACAAGCGATCGGGACAGAGCCGACCGCAGGCCAGTTTGTAGCCGAAAGCCCAGGGCACCGCTATTCGACTCAAGAAGCATTGATATCACCGCAGTAATGGTAATACAAACAAAGCCGCAGGTAGGAAGTGAACGATGAACGAATGATCGGAGTGACGAGCTGTGGCGGCTGACGATATGAGATAATCTTACTTAGATTTTTGTAACCAATAGAGCTTCTAATTCTTCATATTCAATCTTTAACATAAAAAAAATTAATAATAAGTCCCCTAATATATAATATCTCAATTAAAATGTCCGATAATATCTCAATTAAATTTGCTGAGTATGTTTAAGAATTAAAAGTCATAATCATTATTTATTAAGATTGCTATTCGCGTGCAGTCAAAAATTTATGGTCTTTTTATCGGGGGTGGAATCAATGCAGGCCCACTAGCGAGGATTTTACCCATTAGCCATCAGTTATAAAATTGTCAAACAGCAATACTCCAGAGATTTTATTGCTGACTTATCGTTAGTTAACAAAATCGAAATATTGTCCACCTGAATAAGCAATTTTAAATCGTCATGTAACATTATTTAATTAAATGTAAAGCTACCGCGGTAAGCTACAACGCATGGCGGCACATTGACGGCGTAAGAAATGGATTATATTTCTTATAATGAATTATATAAATCCCAAAAATAAAATATAAAAAAGCTTATTATAGAAAATACGGAGCAAACCAAAACACACACACACACACGTTTATATATAAAATCAGTTTGAATGGAATGTCTTTAATTTGATTATCAAATCTAGAGTAAAATCTCTCAACTTAACCCGAGATGTACAATCATTTCGTCACGGATGCTGATTCCGTAGCTGCGGATAATTTCGCTTATCGTACTACGCTTCCCGTAAATGTCAGGTCGCCTCTCGCAGCCACTTATTCTTGCTAACCGCATATTTTCAGACCTTATCAGCATGTCAGTCAAATTGATGCAACATGCGACTTATTAAGTGAAAATAATTTTATAATATATCTTAAACTAGTGAATATGTTATATGCAATTTGATTGTTCTTCATATCGGTTGTGACGTTTAGAATTATTTAATATCATATGAGTTCTCATGGGGAATTCTCATGGAGGAACGAGCCCAGCTGTGAGACATCTAATTTATTAATTTTAAAATTATTATGATGTATTTTTATTTATATATGCTTTAAGTAACCGTGTAGCAAAGGAGCAACCGTTATTGTATAGCGTTTACAGACCGAAAACTCCTATTATATATATATATATATATATATATATATATATAATAGGAAGTCTGATTAGTTTTTTTTTAAATCCAAAATTAAAATATACGATAATTTTTATCCCGTGAAAGTATCTTAAGAATAACACATTCGCGGATCAAATTCATTACTCAATAAATACCGACAACGAATATATAGATTTTAATATTCTTCTAATTAACACGTACTAAGACCGGTCGAGCCTGTTCGTATGTCATTATATATAATAAATAAATGTTAATAATTAATTGATTACAACAATTTCTCTTAATAAAGGAATGTCTCGTTTCTTATACAATCACTTTCACTTATAAACTGTATCGTGTCACGAACGTACAGCCGTATTTAATTTTTTATATATAATTTATGCGAGAGATATATTTATAACTCTAAGAATCGGGAGTTTATTTTTAAATTTTGTATTTATTTAACTTGGCTCTTTTACCTTATATCGAAAATGAAATTGGTTTATGTCATCGACTACTTTGGTTATATAAATTAATCCTTTTGAGTCTTCGATTATTTTTTATTTTCAACTCGACGCTCTCTATCTTTAGGTTTTTATTGTATAAAAATAATTATTTTTTATAATTTTCTTTTTCTTTTTAATAAATAAACTTTTTCATAAATAAATTACAGCATCGTAATGAGGTCACGTGAGGGTCATTTTATTTCAAATATTGGAATGTGATATGTTTATATATTTGTTATAGAAATAATCGAATTAAATCGTAAAGTTGGATAGATTTCGTGCTTTTGTAATTATATAAAAAGCATTAAATATTATTAGAAGCCTCTCTATTTCTAAAATATATAGCCTTCAAGTGGCTTGAATCCACGATCTTCGGTTCAGATTCACGCGTTCTAACCACTAGGCCACCTTGCCATCTCAAATTTATATATTATATATATCGAGAAGATCGTGGGTTCAAGCAACTTGAAGGTTATAATTCATCTCGTGTTTGACAGTGAAGGAAAACATCGTGAGGAAATGCATGTGTCTAATTTCATTAAAATTTTGCCACACGTGTATTCTACCAATCCCCATTGGAGCAGCGTGGTGGAATAAGCTCGAAACCTTCTTCTCAAAAAGGGAGAAGAGGCCTTAGCCCAGAAGTGGGACATAGGTAGGCTGTTACTGTTATTTTACTGAGAAAATTTCAGAGCTTTTATTTAACTCCATACTCCATGGGCTGTATAACCAATGTGTATTGGTGTATCGAATGGTTTTAAAAAAGAAAAAAAAATGATTTGCGACACGGGAACTGCATCATTAGCCACTGAACCAACGAAGCAATTAAGATGGTGAAGTGTAGTATTAATAATGCGTGTATAAAAATCGTGCGGTCGGTCACTCAAACACGAAGCCCCGAAGTTTAGTTCACGATCCATTCACCAGGGCCATATACAGGTGATATAAAAAAAAAACCAATAGAAACACATTATCCGTATAGAGGTTAGCTTCTAAGTATTTTCATCAGTTCTTTTCAGTGATATATTAATTATGCTATAACCTACAATTCATTTAAGTAAAATAATAAATCGTTTTAAAGGCTCTTGTCTGAACCTACTAGAACCTTCTAACATTATAAATGGGACGATGGATGAATCTTTGATATTCTTACAAGCAAAAACTACACAACGGGTTTGAATGAAATTTTGAACAGGGATAGCTTATACCCTGACTTAATTCATTAACATGACTATCTTGCACCTGCCCCCTTGACCTGAAGAAAGAAGCAAGTGTAGCCACGGGCGGAAGCTAGTGATTACTATATACATATATATTATATATGTATATATAGCTTTACTTATAGATTTACTTTGAGTAACAGTGAGTGTTATATCTATACATTAAATATATAAAACATTATAATTATTACATATATATACAGGGGCCATTATGCTATCTAACTTTTCATCATCTTGTTAGCATAATAAGCAGCTGTCACTTTCACTGCCACAAAAGACTATTAAATATAATTTATAAAGATGATAAAGATATGAATAAGTGATCTATTTCGATGTCAAGCGCTACAGCTAATTAATTGCGTAACAAGTATTATTAAATATTTTATCTTGTATACAAATCTTCAATATGAAGAACATCAAAGAATAGAAGCGAGTTATACGTCGATTATTTTCGTAGAATTACAAAATAATTTAAATGTTTTATAAATTTTACAAAGCAAAGATAAATAGAGTATTGTTGTATTTTAAGAAAACAATAATATATTCATATTTATATATACAAATATATAAGAGGTATTCTAGATCGTTTTTCATTCAGTTATCCTCTCGCTAGAGTGTAACAGTAAGTATTGCTCTGATGAAAAAATTCGACTCAGCGGTTGGCAACGCATTGCCGCCGTAAGTAATGGTTAATATTTCTTAGAATTATTTTGGATATGGCTAATTTAATCGACTGTGTTCCTAGAATAAATTAAAAAAAAAACATGTTGCTATACATTGATTACGAGAATTATCACACACTGTATAACACAAGCGATTAAGGAAAGGCGCGACAGAATATTTTAAGCCGATTAGTCGGATCAGCTGATTGCTAGACAAGCCCTTACCTACTTAATTTTGTGTTTGAATGTCACTTTGACTTAACTAGAGAGAAAGTGTCGGTTAATATATACAGTTATAAGTTTTATTGCTCATAAAAGTAACATAACTTAAATGAATATCGTTAAATTTATGTTTTCCCTTTAAATATATTCTAAGTAACAGTTTATTGTAATTTAAAATATCGTATCGCGTCAAAAGCTATTTAAATAGAAAAATTATGAAAATTTAACTTGGTTTTCTATATAATTGGAAAGTAATGGTAAATACCACAAGAATTTAAAAAAAAAAACAAGAATAAACGTTTTTGCATATTTTCCAGATGTTAAGCGAATCGAAGAAGATTATCAGTGTTTTGCTACTATTGCTTCATCTTAATTCGTTCTTCAGATTTTGTTATGAGTATAATATGCATCCGCGTGGCTCGCAGGATGCGCGCGCCGGCGGAAATGTCGCGGAGCGCAGACAATGCTCTATTGTGCCGGGTAATTACCGGGACAGCCTCATTGTCATGTGACCCACTTTCGATTCGCCCTGTAACTTGTCCTAACCATGCGCGATTTAAGATGTTGTCTTAGGGTATGGACATACTTTCGTTACATTGGAACGATCCCGTTGCGACCCGCGCCGATGGTGGCCATAGTTGCAATCCTTTATACTTGACGAAGAATACAGCCGTCACAAAAATAAATGGATATACTTGCGGAAGCGATTGTTAATTTCTAAGTGACACAAAATAAAAAATATATAATGTAGTCTTATTTTAAATAATGTAATGTATATGGTTTTATTATGTAAAATATATAGTTAAAACTTAACTATAATGTATAATAAGTTAAAGTTATTTCAGATAAAATACATGCTGTCAGTAATAATCGTGTTATAAATAAACTATTTCCTTAATATTTTAAAATAATTATATCAACGATTTTAATTGTTTCTTCAAGAGATTTCATTGATAGAAACCCTAAAAAAGTGTCTTTAATAATTTTCCATCTGATAACAATTTCTAGCCGATGTTATCTCGACATTCTTAATTATATATTGCGTATGTGAAGGCAGCTTTATGGACGCCACTTAATCATTGTGTCCCATTACAATACAATAAGCAATCAAGCCACGAATAAATAAATCGTTTTTGTTTCTGCCTCGTGAGGAAGATCGTTTTGACAATCGAGGTTTAACGAATAACTAACGACATCACTTTCCGAAATAAAATAAAATTTTTTGCAACAAATTCGCCGATTTCTAGCAAGTTTTGATATATCTGTCGCCTTGGTGTTAATGCTTTGTACGTACCAACTACTTCTTATATATTCTAACGCCAAACAACAGTTTTATCAAAATCATATTGATAGTACATTTAAGTAATTATTATAGAACCAAATAATAATATTATTTCCGAAATAGTAATGCTTTGTTCCAGTTTAAGTTGTGAGTGAGCCAGTGTAATAGCAAATAAAAAAAAAAAACATAATAGATCCCGTTTAACCAGTGTTATAACGGTGTGAGAAGTGGTCTATTCACAGTGGCAGTGTCAATGACGGTGACCACCATCAAAAAAATTAAAAAAAAACAAACAAAATAAATAAATGATGATTATTTACAAACAGAATCTTCATTACTTCAAGTTTTCTACGCTAACGACTTTGCCGAATAGTTATTGAATATTCAAACTGTTATTATAACTTGTTTAATGATTAAACAGAGGGACGAAATGAAATAAAATGTGGAGCATCAAAGACACCGTCTAAACAGCTACAGGATCCCGTTATTCGACTGTAATAAAAACTCAGCCAGTTCGCTGATCTCTTAGACTTGTAAAAGCTCATTGTCGTAGATAACTCTTATCATCGCACGTGTGGTCTTAAAAGCATGTTTGTTTAAATTCTTATCGTTTATAAGGTTAAGAGTTTCTTTTGCATTTAAATTTCTGTCACTTATTTGAAAGGTTACTCTAAATTCCTAAAGTTCGAGAACATTCCTTCAAAATGCCTTTTTTTTATAGAATAGGAAGGCGGACGAGCATATGGGCCACCTGATAGTATGTGGTCACCAAACGCCCTTAGACATTGGCACTGTAAGAAATGTTAACCATCGCTTACATCGCCAATGCGCCAACAACCTTGGGACCTAAGATTTTATGTCCCTTGTGCCTGTAATTAACTGGCTCACTCACCCTTCAAACCAGAACACAACAATACCAAGTACTGCTGTTTTGCGGTAGAATATCTGATGAGTGGGTGGTACCTACCCAGACGAGCTTGCACAAAGCCCTACCACCAGTAAATGTTTATTCTAAGCAAAATGACATTCCATGATTCTTAAAATCACAACTTCCAAAAATGTTTGAATGTATGTTATATGTATATATATGCTCTTCTTGAATTGAATTGGTTTGGAGTTAAATTTAGTATACTGTAAGTAGGTAGATAATAATTGAATACACATGTGGTAGAATTCACCCGACAAATGTAGGTTTCCTCACGATGTTTTCCTTCACCGCCGAGAGCGATAATGAGGCTCATTTGAATAGAACCTAAATACACTACCCATAAATTTGCTTATAGTAAAATTATGGAATTATTCAGGTGTTAGTTATGTGAAATACATTAATATGTCTTGCAATGAATATTTTTCAGAGGGCGAGTTATACTTCTTTCTTTGCTAATGTTATGCAGATTAACCTGAAAACGTTTACACGGCACTGACTCTATAGAAAATAGATGTTGCGAACCGCTGCGAGCATTAATGATTGATCGCGCGAGGTGCAAGTTACGAGATAAATGATTATACGATATTTAAATAAAAATGAAAAACAATACTAAGGAGCTATTATGTATGGCAATTTGTTAACTAATGAGTATCATATTTCACGAACCAGTAATATGTATCCAGCAACCGTATAAACATCTTCAAATATAAGGTAAATAAAATAAAAGGCATGTAAGTTTTTTTTTACGATATTCATTAACTGCCATAACAAATAATTACTTTGGGAATAATGATGTATGCTGACTAAGAATTTTTTTATCGTTAACATCTTGGGCCAGAGCTCAAGGGACTCCATCACAGCCAGCGAGCCCGCCTCTGCCGTTTCCGTGATGACGTTTTCGAGCAAATGCCGACGCAAATCACTATTTATTGCTCACTGCATTATTTCGCAGCTATGCGCTCAACGAAGATTTAAATGGGACCGCACGAACCGTCAATTCACCTGCCCGTCAGTTGCAAGTGATCATTGACGGACCTAAGTAGGCGGTTGTTGGTTATTGTCCCGATTTCTATACAGTTATGACAATGTAAGGGTATGATAACTGCCACTTCAGATTCCAGAAGTCGGGTAAAAGTTGATAGCTGTGTACATTAGAAAATAAAATTGTGATAAATCACGAAAGTATTCAAATCTCAGAATAGTGGCTGGATATGGAGAAGAGAATAGCAGCTAATTTGTTAAAGTGTCGCCGTGTCGAGTGCGACGTCGGAGGTGTAGACAGGTTGTCTTATAAATATTACAAGTTGAAGATTAAAATCTTCAGGTGGGCACATAGACGACTTGAAACATTTAACTTAACTGTCTTCCAGATATAATCTTAGGAACTTATGGTCCGTCGTAAAAGGTCTGTTAGTTTGAGTGAGATGTTTTTTTTTACGCTTTTTAAAAGAGCGATTAACACTAATGGTTAAAAGCTCAAGGTTCTTTTTTATTTGTTTTTTGTTTTCAGTATGCTCTGTTAAATTTTACGAGATTGAGCAGAGAGACGAAATTAATGATGACGGTAATTTTAATTGCCTTTTTTAAGCTGTCATAATGTTACGTCCCTTGTCAAGGATCAAATTTTATGGCATTTCAGATAGCAGAAGCCTTTTAATTTTTATGAAGGATTGTGGTTTTTAATGTTTAAAATAAATTGATAATCTTGATAAAAACTAAATCTTTTTTCGTTTTTTATATAGTGTGTCGTGCGAGTCAATTTTGCGTAATTATAAAAATCACATTTATTATTTATATACAAGTAATTAAATTTTAATTATTTTGGAGGTAGGTAAATAAAAATATATTTATTTATGAGTCATATTAAACAAAATTTCAGGTGGGCGAATCAGTAAGAAATGTGACGAATATTAAGCGGCAGAGCGGAGGCGAGTGGATAGCAACGCTTCTAGATACGTAACGCAAGGTCAGTATAACGCGCGTTTAGAGCGTGTACGAAGCGAGGGGCGCGGCGTTGAGTTGTCAACGCGGGGAGCGGCGAGCGGGCAGTAAGCGTTGGACGCGCGTTCGTTGTGGTTGCGTCACTATGTCTTTCGAGGACATTATCCTAAAAGTTAAGGCGCATCCCGAGTTATGGTTGTGCACACATCAGTATTACCGAAATAGAGCAGTTTGCTCAAACACTTGGAAACAAATTACTAAAGAACTCGACGCTGATGGTACGTTGATAACATCATTGAACCGATATCATTATTCAAATCAATTCTTAGCTTAATGGCTATTAGTTGTGCGAGTATATTATATTGCCAATGTCACTTGGAATCCAATATTATAGCGCTGGCATCAAAACCTGCACATTTATTTTATGTTTATCCGATGGCTTTGACGAATTTATTAGCGCAAAGCGTTGTAGCCATAATGTAGGTAATAAACAAATAGAGTTATTATAATAAATGAGGTGTCATATATGTTTTAATGGTGAATCTGGTATACTAATCGAGTCAGTCATCAGCTTACTTTTTAAAATAATTTTCTTAATGTTTATCACTGACATTTTTTTCTTTGTCATCTAGAATGGACAGTTAAGAAACGTTGGAAGCATTTAAAGGATCAATACAGAAAGGAACTAAAGAAAATATTATCAAAACGTTTGGCGATGTCAAACTGGCATTATTACAATGACCTGAGCTTCATCACCGATGAGGTGTTAACCGGAAGACATGGAGTCAATAAAAATGCTAACACTAATAATGTTGCATCAGAAAACGAATCAGATAGCGATGAACAGCCACTTTTACGAAAGAAAAATCCACAACAAGAACCTATTAATAGGCAACCTCGCTCATCGGCTCTTGTAAAGCGAGGATTATACGCAAAGAAACAGCCTTTGATAATGAAACAGTTAAAAGAATTAAAAGATTTGATTCAAAGCAAAAATAAAACAATGGATGATGAATTGAGGAATGATGCTGATTATCTATTTTTAATAAGCCTATTGCCGACTATTAGGAAGTTATCGGATCTACAAAAATTACACTTTAGAGGTAAAGTTAACGAATGGCTACTAGAAACTCTATCGCAATACCAGTTCACGAATGTTTGTGATAATAAAATATACGTCCAAGATCAATTAAATGAAAGCCAACCTTGACGTTGATTTATATGCAAAAACAAAATTCTTGACAAATATTTGAAGCTTATACTAGCACTTAGTCTAGATTTTTCTATATTGTATATAATCTATTTAAATAAATATTTTGGCTTAAATTATCTTTTAATTAATTTATTTTTATTTAAATGCTATAATGAAAGAGTACGAACAAAATGAAGATGTACAAAAAACCGATAAATAATATAATATATAAGAAATATTATAGTCAATGATATAACTTTATTAAATATCGTGAATATATTTATATAGTATTTGTAAAATATTTTAACTATTAAATACTTATCATTTACACTAATTATCCGCCTTATTTGTTATTTCGTTAATAGTAATTCGAATTGTTGTACGTGAAATGTTATTGAAAAGATCAATAGCAATTTACCTATAAGAGACAGGAAATACCAAGTTCAAATAAATGCCTGACCAGACAGTCGCTTTTATTGGCAGAAAATCTTCTATATTGTATCATGTATTTACATAACCAATGTTTTGATTTGTATATAACTGGGTCAAGTTGTAGGTAACTTATGTACTTACATAAGTTCACTATCACTTGAACTAATGCAATTCACAGAGGATTGACAATAGTATGTCTCTCTTACCTAAGTTCGTTGACCGACGACAGCTTGTGGGTCATCACTATTTTAATAGTCGACTTCGAAACATGAAAAGTTATTTTTTCTCCTTATATTTGTATGTATACAATTTTGTTCCCTAGAAGATCGAATTTATAGTTTAACTGACGTATACATAGAAATAGGACTCTAACAAATACATAAAATTTTAAAGTACTATTTTTATGGATACCATTTAATTGTAAATCGTTACCTTTAAAAAACTTAATAACTATGATTTTTTTTTTCAGATTTATCAAAAACTAAATACCGTTTGCTTTTCTACGACTTCATAATTGATTATGTCATAACTAATCTCCATCTAGCCGTTTTAAGTGTGATTGAATCAAGAATATAAAACAAACAGGCAAAAACATTTAATATTGATAGGATTAACTTTAAAATTATACATCTTTAAAATCAATGTAGTAACCTAACATTGCATCAACATTTGAACACTTTTTAATTAATCAACACGCAATATATTCATTGAGCAAATCGTGTAAACGCCACGTGTGGGGTAAGATATAAGCATCACAATGGTCTGTTGTAACTTTTCTCCACAATTTTCTATTGCGCGGGAAATGCCTGTGTTGTTGCACTCGTGTGCAACTTTATCTTGCATCATTCAGAACACAATTCATGAGATATTTGTTTAACTATTGTTTAGATTGGCTTTGTTATTCTAAAGACTAAAAAATATATTTGTTAAAAGTGATCAAAGTTTACTATCAATATTTTTCGTTTACATGTAATTTTTTTGGAGCAAAAATTTTGGGTCTAATGCCCAAATTATAGATTTACATTTAAATTTAGTATAATAAAATGTCAATGAGCAAATCATTTCCAAAATTGGCATATCATACATTACGGAAGCATGCGCGCAGGTGAATCGTAGTGGGTGCGCCCGCGCCGGCGTAGAGGATCGCTTGCTCAAATTGCTCAATGCGGCCGCATTCCACCATTGAATGCGGGTGCGGACGCACGTGTACAATGTGGTCTCATTTGGATAAAATCAGATATTTTAACTTGAATAATTAATACGTTTCATTTCATAAACGGAGTTAACGAAATGCAGAATTTATTCTAATATCAAACACAAATACTGTTACATTCATAGCGAATAGTGAATTAGTACTATGTACGTATAACGCGAAAAAAAGTTTTTTTTTAAATAGAATAAAATAAATGAATATCGATTTGTTTTTAATTTACATTATAGGACCAAGAACTGTAAATACTAGTTAAGTTATTACGATAGTTTGCTGCTAGCTAATTGCAGATATAATTAATAATGCGATATAATCAAAATTTATGGCTGCCCACACAGATAGTCGTTTCAAACTCAATTGATAACTACCAATGAATTGCTTTCGACATTGCTTAATTACCTCCCTCGAGCTGTACGAGGGTAAAGCACAAAATTATTAAATAACATTATATTTTGATTGAAATTCGAAACCTCAGGCGATAATTTGTTAAAAATGCGACACGAATATTAATTGTTCGACCAGTGCTAAATTGAATGGAGAGCTCCACAATTGTGCAACGTTCATCACGGCTCAATGTTACTAAGATACAATTACAAGATGACTCATATCATAAGTGACATGACGGTGGATTTATGTGCAAACGATTTGAAAAATTACAGCCAAATTGGCGAAACAATTACTTTTGTTCGACGCTCCAAGCTATCATCTAAATAAGCTGTTGGCACCGAATGATGGGTCCATGGCATTTTGGTTACGAAATTGAATACACTAATTATTAGATCACGACGTTATGAAGTACCTAATTGCATACGATAGTATATTGCAAATACGTATAGAAGCGGGTCACCCGCAATGGTATGGACTTGTAAGGTATCCTTCGCATATAATCCAATATAACGTATGGCTTCGTCTTGACGCAAACAATACAATTATTGGCGAGAACTGTATTTTCTTCTGTGAATTCTGATTATTATACAATATTGTTTTCATTAGTTGTTGGAAATGATTAATAAAAAATCGACGTCGAGATTAATTTTTCACTAATAACAATTTCATATTCCAGTAGAAACTGGTCATCCCACCATATTATATCATTGATGTTTTATAATAATTTTAATAAGATAATATTGATGTTGGGGGTCGGATGCCCTTGCTTAGAGAGAGGGGATTTGACAGTCGCTCCGGGTCCTACTTGGCGCAGATGTTGTCCATTGCCGTACAGCTTGGAAATACGGCCTGCATTATGGGCAGCTTTGCGTCGAGTGGGAACCGGGAGAGACTACTTTAAACGTGACTTTATAAAAAAAAATGACATTGACATTGAGTTATATCTTTTTTGTACCACAAAAATGTTTTAACTATTTGTTTCTTTTTTATATATTTTTTTTACCGTCACTTAAATATATTGAAATACTATTTTTCTAACATTATTTTATAAATATAATATATATCTCGAATCGTCAAGGCTTGGTAGCACCAAACGACAGGACACATACTATAAAAGACACAGTTACTTTCAATTGTTCTTGTTAAAAATAAGATGATAGTATCACCTCAAAAAAGCCTTAAAATCAATCTTTAATTTAATATCTTTAAAATACAAATAACAATTCAGTACTGATGAGAGGAACTGATACAAAATTCAGTTTCAAGATTTGATCCAAATAAGTGAAGTTAAATAAGTACTCGTAATAAATAATAAGAGACGTTATACATCAAAATTTATCATAAGCATTAATGTTAAGACGTGATCAAGCAATCGCTATATTAATGGACTTAAGGTTGCAATATACAATTTTGATATTTGCAAAAGTTGCGTGTAAAACGTTAAATAATATTCACGAAATGGAAATAAAAGAACCTATAATAATTTATATGGTAGGCACTGTATATTTCTTGTAGATGTCTCGAAGGTTTATTGTCTAACATATACAGTGTGAGTACATTATCAACACGAACATGGAGCAGCTCAATAAAAATATTCTATTTTTCCATTCAGAATATGTTGAATAAACAAACGCTCGGAATTATGATGTTGCCGCCGTCGCAAACCATTCGTCTTACGTCTGTGCTCATAGGGATTGCCGTCCTATTGGACTAGAGAGTAACGGAATAGTGAGTGCGCCTGTCTTTGTGCGTACTCCGTATCACTATACATCATAGCTCTGCACTTGACTAGTCTCCGTTGAGAATCGAAATCATCGTCATCATATTTTAATATTCAATGTTATCGATATATATAATGTGCGAAATCGTATCAGAAATGATGAAACCCGAAGGCGCACCAAAGCAACCGACATAGCCCGGAGAATTGCTGCATTAAAGTGGCAGTGGGCGCGGCACATCGCTTGCAGAACTGATGATTGCTGGGGCAAAATGGACGTTGGACCTGAAGACGCAGTGTGGGTAGGCCCATCAACAAGGTGGACCGACGATATTGCAAGTGTCGCGGGTGGATGATCGGCCATCCAGAAATCCTTGTTAATCTCGGCTGACGATGATGATGATTATGATATATATAAGTTGATATTGGTATATCTGTTTTAGGATAATAGATTTATATGCAGTTCAACCGATCGCCATGACAATTGTAATATATTTACAGACAGGACAACATGTACCGGGTTTTATTAGTGTTTTATAAAACGTATCCTGTTTATTGATGTTAAGATGATTCATATGAGACTTGTTTGCGTTAATAAATATAGATTTACACTTAATCTCCATTTCCGCAGTGCAACTAAAGGGATTAGTTTCAAACTTGGCAACCGATTTCTCGTGCTAATATCTGTTTATTCGAATTGCTTGCTTATATTCAATTGAGTAGTAAGATTAACGCGACTTTAAAATAAAAAGTAGATAAAAATGATCAGGACTTGATGGTTAAAAAATTCAATCTTGGTTAGCGCATCCACACAATTTTGAGAATTTATCAACTTCTAAAATGTTTTGTTTGTAAATCTCAAAATTGCTGATGTATATATAGCTATAACAAATGTGTGTTTTCGTGTACCTACACATTATATTATTGAAGGCTAAAGTTGCACCTACACGGTGTGCTTTAGCGTCCGGTTCCGCATATTAATATAACATGCAAATATGCATTAATTTATGTGCCAAGCTCTCATACATATAAACATTGACTTTTCATCTGCCTAATTTGTATTTATAATTCATCTCGTGCTCAGAGGTGAAAAAAACATAACGATGAAACCAACATGAGTCGGATTACATTATATTCTGCCGCATATGTACCAAGAATGGGAACTATGTAACTGGTTCGGTACACTGGTTCACTCACTTTTCATTAGATAGTGGTATAAATAATGACAGTGTAAATATAATCTAAGAGTCGAAGCCAACATACATATATATTATTATCCTTCCTAAACTGAAGTAAAGGTACGAAATGGTTACAAAAATAAATGCGACAACCGTGAGTCATATTTACTTGCAATAAAAGAGGTGGATGCATTTTCTCAAAAAATATTTTCTCAATGAATATGTGATATAAGTAAAACAAAAACAAAAACGTACACAAGATTACTTAAACTGATGTTTATGTACGTAATGGGTACCAACATAAATGTGACGATTATATTAGTATTAAATATGTCATATTATCATATTTTACTATAAATAAGATTTCTCATAGTATATCGGTCTCATGCCTACCTTTCTCTATTTCAGTGATGCAAATATCCCGTATTTACACGTTAAGTAGCACGGAATGAATTACTCGGCGTCGCCTCTGATGAGGCCCTTCTTGTTCGTCAACGCCGCCGTACATGGCCGGCTGCGTTAGATCGATAAAATTATTATATACCCACATTGTAACTAAGTTCTCTTTGATTTATATGCAGTGTACTATATAATGAGGCGCGTTTACGATCGTTTCGAACGAATTGCAAAAGTTACTTTTGAATTTTATTACGACCTGTTCGTATTTGTGTTGATATTTTAGTTTAGTAACATTTAGAAATATATCATCGCGACCCGAACCATCTTTTACTTGGTGATATGACCGACCTAGATTATAAAATTTGTTTTTCTTTTAGACTATGTTATTTTTTTTATAAAAACCTGGAAAGCACAGTTAAAATCACCTCACCATATATGTTTAAATTATGTTCCATTTTTTATATTAAGAGTACATATTATGTTAGGCGGTTAATCCACGCTACAGTAATGCGAATTGAAGACAATGTGTGACGTAATTTTGCTGGACACATGCGGATTTCCACATAAGTTTTCCTTCACCATCGAGCGCATGATGTACGAAATACATATACATACGTATAAACACAAAATAAGCACGTGAACAACTGTTGTGCCTGCTCCGATTTGAATCCATGGTAGGTTAAGAGAAGCGTGTCCAATCACATCACAACTACTAGAACATTCTCGATTTAATATTATCGTAGACATTTTACAATTTCCCAAAAATACACTCGCAAACCAAGTGTTTTATTATATTTATAAATTAAACGTACAAAAAACAGTGTTTCGTTAAATAAGGACTAGCCGACATACTTTTAATTATTCATGCCAAGTAAAAGTAGCATTTTAATTGTTTAATAAGGTTTGTGACAAAACTGTTTTTATGCGATCCGATCGAGGTTGTTTAAGTTTCCATTGCAGGGATTCCCGTTTATCCTAATTTAATACAATATTTTTTAAAGAGATCTACTGTATAATAATTCGATAATATGAAGAATTGATATGGTAGTATCGAGTTTTACTTTTTTATATATAAACATGAATGCTTGTTTTTGTTCGTATTCTAAGCTTGTTGTGTTGTTTTTGCGCGTGCGAGAACGAATATTTTTTCACAATAACAAACAAAATTAAAGAATCATATAATGAAATCTATTAATACCGTATTAACTTAAAAATGTATACATTTTTTAACCGAATAATATGAATCTGTTAAAAAAATCTCAAATGTAATAAATACCAAATTCATTATAACGGCTGAGATGGCCTAGTTATTGGAACGTGTATGTGTACGAAGGTTGCGAGTTCAAATCAGGGAAAGCCCCGCTGAATTTTCATAGGATATTTTTTTTATAAATCTTCTTGTGCTTGACGGTGAAATCATCTAGATAAGGCCTGTATTAAAATTCATGTGTGCTAAGTTGAAATGAATATTAATGTGCAAAGAAATGTGGTAAGGATTTGATTTTAATACGTAATGGTCTGCTTACTTGCCCTGTGTGAGACGGGTTACATGTTTGGTAATGCATGTTTTTACTTATATATTACGAACACAATAAGTGCGTGTAAACATGATCACTGCAATGGATTGTGACTACCAACTGCGGGGGTGCTTGGTAGCGGTTTTCTAATTTTTTAATCGTCAGCTATCGATACGGATAAGGTCATGAAAATGTAAATAGAGCGAATCTCACGTTTTATTTACGGTAGTGGACTTTTTATTTAAAGTACATTTTTTTTTAATTACCTAATGTTTGCAAAAGTAGACGATATTAGCATGATTTTCGAAAGAAGTGGATTTGTAGGATTTTATTACATTGATATATAATCTGTATTTAAAACCTTAACCTTAAATACTTTACATAAAAAACACACCTTATGCCTACAGACTTTAATACCAAAAATATTATAATTTAATCAATAACTTAATAAGCATATTTATTATATTTTAATTATAATTAAGTGATAAATACTCGTGTTGTTTTCATAACATATTAATTTTACGACATTTATACCGTCTAAGGTTGGGTTCAATCAATTCAGTATTAACCGGTTAAGTAAAGAAGTCAGTTGAACTTGTATGTATGTATTTTTTCCTGATCTAAAGGGGTGAACGTCTGTATACGGTAGCGTTTGATCTAACAAGTCAATTACAAGCCTACGGTCTACGGGTATAACCTGGGACTGGATTGAATCTATTATATAGTCAGGGCTGCCAACATTTATTTAATGCAAAAAAAAGTTTTTTATCTGTACTTAAACAATTTATTATTAACAAAATATAACTATATTTTTGAGGAAATATTTCACGGATGAATATTAGGTACGAAAATTATTTATAATAAAAAAATTCTGAAGCAGACGTTTTGATCGATAGTAATTGATCAAGACGGTAATTTCCTGAGGGCGTTGATTCCCTAATAGGTGAATAACCAATATTAATTGAAAGTCTATTTTTTTAATTAATAGAATTATTTTTTTATAATTTATTTGTAATCAATAGCTCTGTATAAGATAGTTGTACAGCAATAACTTAATATAAAAAAAAGGCCGTACAGTATAAAAATAACAATCAGCTTGAAATAATATATAAATAATTTTGTATAACAGAATATGAGGAAAAATGAAAAGATGTAACATTTACAGAGAACAATTATATTAAACATCTGTATGTCCTTGAGAGGTGCGTAAATGTGTGCGAGTGAGATGAGTTTTTGTGAAATCATTCATTTTAATTGCGATGCAGTTTATTACTTTTTTAAATTATATTATAAAATGGAATAAATCGTAGACAAACCGGTTAGCGTGGTTAGTAGATACCTGCCTTTCACGCCGAAGATGGTGGGTTCGATTCCCACCCAGGATAAACATTTGTATGCAAGATCATGTCTGTTTGTCCTGAGTCTGGGTGTAATTATCTATATAAGTATGTATTTACAAAAGAAAATTAGTATATGTAGTATATCAGTTGTCTGGTTTCCATAGCACAAGCTCTGCTTAATTTGGGACCAGATGGCCGTGTGTGCAACATGTCCCAGGATATAAATCGAGGTGTTGAAGTAAATAAGTTTAAGTTAGACACAACTCACAGCCCTGTTAATAGAAATATGAGAGCCGATGTTAATACAACTTGCAGGAACTTTACAAGGATATGGAATATGTTTTTAGTCTTTTAGAGACGTTCATCCTAATTGAGAGTGATCACTAATATTACTATCATATGTTGTTATAAATCTCAAAAAGGTGTTGTATTTTATTCGAATTGCTTCACGATAACACTAAGTCTGAATAATATATTATACATTAAATATGAGTATAGGCAATATAGTAGGTTTATATGCTGTTTTAATAAATAGCACATAAATGAAATGAAGTGTCAACTTGATGAGTTCGGATTTCGTTTAGTATATTTTTGAATTTAAAATACAAAGGAAACAAAATAACTGTTAATGAGTCATTGCACAAGAAATTCCTCTCATAGTTCTAATTTTCATCTCAAAATTCATCTTCATTTTTGGGCTTTTTTATATTACAAAAATTATAAGAAAATGAAATACTTTATTATATTATTGATCAGTGGGACATTCACAGGCTGTTACTGTGCTATTCTGTAAGAACTCACTTCATTACTCACCCGTGAAATGTTGACAACTGACAGGTGTTAAGCTATTTTGATGCGTGTATTCTTGAATTATTATAGTCAATATCGCATATTTGACATTTCACGACCGTTTTCTGCTTTGAGTTTACAAGAATTTCAATGTTCGGTTCTACGTCTATAATTCAATATTTTCATAACGAAATATTTAATGAAATGCCTTCTCTTCTACGAATCTATCGAAATTATTTATCAAAAACTCCCTAAGCAATACATAAAAACAAAAGAGTCGTGGAAATCGTTACTACATATATTTATATCTTAAACCGTTTCTCGAAAATTATATTTAGTAATATTGATTGATTATTCATAGAAATATTAAGTAATGCGGTACTCACGTGTTCGTCTAGAGAGTAGGTTAATTCGCCGTCATCATATAAAACAAACCACCTCCTCTGCCATCTCTGAAACAAAGAAATTTTAAATTTAGAACCTCATATAAAACATACATAGTATTGTCTGCCCGATCACCGGCCCAGATTAAAAAAAAACGTGTTCTGTTTCTAGGGATACAAGCTTCGTGCTAAACTTCATCAATATCGGTTTAGTCGTTTAGTCGTGCATATCAGACAGTTACTATTACATTTGTAATATATTGGATAGTTAAACACATGAAAATTTTTTAGGTATCCTCTACAAATCTTTATATATTTGAGATATAAGGTAATATTAGCGCGAATATATCGCGGTATTAAGTTGGTACCACTGGCTTCTGGTATGGATGAGACAGTACTTATGATGAACATGTTGTTTATCTAAAGTGAGAAAAAACATATTTTTTAAATATTGATTTAAGAATGCATTCGAAAACTGATTTACGTTTACCAATGCATTTACTTAAATACGTTTTCTTTTACGATTTGCGTTTTTAATTTGCAAGTTAAAAACGACAAGACTATCAAACATCGCTGGTTATCCTTGCCTCGGTCCATTCGTGGGAACAACAAACAGTTTAAAATGTTGAATCGATTAGCAAATATCCGCCGGGTTTGGAATTCTTTATTTCGAAATATTATAATATAGTGTGAAAAAATCGCAAACTAATCAAATACATTACAACGACATATAACCTTGAAACACAGAATTCAACTATTTCAAATCGATATTATTTACATTAAAGTACTTCCCGTTGTGGGTACAAATGTTATTTATGTGAAAATAGCCTATTCTATTATATGAAGTTGTTAGCAGGTATGGCTTTAACATTATAGAAGACCTATTTAGGAGGAGTTTAACCAAATCTAGAAAGCGATTTGAGTGAGAAGTCACTGATCATGACCTCGTTGACCTTTTGAATCCGTTATGCTAATACAAGCGAACAGGTATTAATCTTTAAAACTAACTATTACTAAAACTTTATGGTCGTAGGAGTTCTATCATCGACCACCGACTTTTAAATGTCTACCGCTAAATATTAATACTTTGATTTGCTGTTCCTATTATCTATCTATCTATCTGTATACTTACACTGGCTTACGCTGAGTGATCAGGGTGAGCCAGTGTAAGTACAGGCACAAGCGATATAACATCTTAGATGCATTGACAGTTAAACGAATGGTTTCATTGTATATAATAGTAATGTGAATTGATAATCATGATTATGGAGACCCATTTTCCTATTGGTGATAAAAAAAAATACTTCTAACAATGTGAAAAATTTTGAAAATAGAAGTTCGTTATGCTCACGTGGCATTTAAACCCGACAAATATTTGAATCATCGCAGACAATAATAAAATAAAAAAATGAATCGATTTTGATGTCACTTTTTTCTTTAACAAACAGCGCAGACCAACTACGAACAAAGCTACAGTTAATATACAATTAAAATAACATTGTGACTGCGAAATAGAATAAACACTACAACAGTATCAAATAACTATCTATTACGAAACATAAATAACAAGTACCCTATAATAGTATTAAAATCAATCGTCGAATGATATTTATAATTTAGACGGGTAATAGTTATATCACGATTACGAAAGAACGCACGTGTTTCATTGTTTTAAGTTACTGTTGCGTATAAAACAATTGTTTAGATTAACCCTGTGTATAACGATTGAAAAAAAAACACACTGTATAATTTTAAACGTGGTTTTATTACGAAACGAAAAGGATTTAAGAGATTAACTAGTAACAGTTTTAATATAGTTTGTTTCATTATTTGTTATATTAAACATTATTATGTTTTCTATTTAGTTTATATGTAATAGTCCTGATTAAATGCACGACGATGAGATGGGCCGCAATTCGACTTTACGTGCTTTTCGAGGAACAGGATTATGATTTTTTTATTTTTTATTTTTATCGAACAGGAAGGCGGACGAGCATATTGGCCACCTGATGGTAAGTGGTAACCAAACGCCCTTTGACATTGGTACTGTAAAAAATGTTAACATTCTTACATCGCTTACATAGCCAATGCGCCACCAACCTTGGGACCTAAGATTTTATGTCCCTTGTGCCTGTAATTACACTGGCTCACTCACCCTTCAAACCGGAACACAACAATACCAAGTACTGCTGTTTTGCGGTAGAATATCTGATGAGTGGGTGGTACCTACCCAGACGAGCTTGCACAAAGCTCTACCACCAGTAAAAACTACCAACTGCCAAACTTAAGGCTATTCATGATTTTACTAACAAAAAAAAACCGCGATCTTAGTTTCGAATGAACCCAAGACTTCACGATCTGCATTATAAGGTACTAGAACAATGAGACAGTTTATTGTTTTCATCAAATCAAAAAACCAACATCTAATAAATAAAATAATTGTTTAAGCTGTATATCCAAATACTCTTGCGTATTTTAAGTGAAATTAATGAAATAATTTTTTTTTAACCAGTTTCCGAGTTAACGACCTCTTTGTAAAACAGTAAGATAATTACTTTAATGCGTTCAAGAACACGGCACTTTCACTGATATTTGCATATCGCTCTTAGTTTAACGTATTCATAGTTTTTGCGCCGAACAATGAGGCGCGAGACAATAGTGTTGCCATATTAATGAGCGTTAATAAATTCCACAGGATTTTTCCTATACTTATGTAATAATGACATGTTACAGATGATGTTAGGTTATTTTGTAAGTACATTGACCTTTATTTAAGTAATACGCACAGACAAATATAAATACATACATCATAGGATCGGATTGTTGAGACGAACCGTCAACAAACTCACCCGTGACATTACATATAAACATGTACCTCTAATTACACTGGACAAAATGTAAAAAGCAATTTTAATGTTGTTTTAAATAGAAACGAATATTTTATTTTTTTCTAATAGCAACACCAATATTTTTTTCAAACCAACTACCGCTTTAAGCCATCCTTTCGTAACGAAGCGAACTTACTAATTTGTAATCTCAAGAATTGAAACCCTAATGATTCCGAATAAAGGCTCTCGTTAAAGTAACAAGGCTCCAAATAACAAAATATCATCGTCAATAATTGACAATACTTATATGAAAGGAAACCGGCGGATGCGTCTAAGCATCTAACAAGATGACGCCATGTTGGAATTCGACTGCCTAATCACAAGTTAATATCGTCAGTAATGTAGGCAATACCACGTGGTATAACGATTCTCCAGAATATTCCACGACTCATGATTTTGGAGGATTGAGAAATGACGTAATAAAATGAATTACTTCGAAATTACTTAAATTAGAAAATTTATGTTTTAAGTAAGTTCTGGCGAGCAATCAGTATAGATAAAATCTGGTATCTTAAGAAAAGGATTTATACAGATCAGAAATGTTGCGTTTTTATTATTAAACGATACGTATTAAAAACGTCCCACAGCTGGGCTGAGGCATCCTCTAAGTTTCAGGAGAAGGTTACGAGCTGACTCCACTACGCTGCTCTAATGCGGATTGATAAACGTGTCACAGTTTTCATCCAACATATGATGGTTTCCTCACGATTTTCGTCTTTAACGTCGATTTGGACACCCAACCGTTCACCAGACCTTTCATTAAGGTTCATCTCGTAACTCGGCGATTCTGACTGATACCTATCCGTCGTATCAGATTACCTAATCTGATTATTAAATAATCGTAAATTAATATTATAAAAAAATATTATACCGGATTGTTTTGATCTTTTATTTTTTAAATTAATATTGATTCTATTTATAATTTGCATTCCAGCAGCGAAGCGGGAGTGGAGGTAATCTTAGAGGGCGTATCGGCTTGCCTCCTATTATAGCGACCGACTTTCCCCGCGGGCGACGATTGTTGATGATTGTCACTCGCGCGTGCCGCCATAGACAGGAACGGAGTCGCGAAAATAAATTTTTATTTTTATTTATTCGCATCATTAAATAAAATACATTTAGATATCAGAAAAAGAAATGTCTTGATAACATTGTGAACGAAACTTTGGCGATTAATATTGAAAATACATCATAACTTTGAAACGCAATTTTATAAAACTATTTGATGTTCGAGATTATTGGTAATTTAAGTTATATTATTCAATAAAATATTTAAATAAAGTTACCCAATTCCCACTGTATAATTTATTCATAATATTACAAGATCCATTACAATTGTCAATATTATAATTATAATTCAAACACATTAATTCAAACATCGAGGCTCGGTTGTAAATCGCGTTTATTTATGTGTCAGCATTCGCGACACGCTTTCCAATCACACTTGAGCTCCCGCACACCTGTGCCACAGATAACGGGACACGAGGAAGGAACAGATAACACAATGGAAATTATTACACAGATAAAATATTTATACTCATTCCACTATTTAATAGACGATAAATGATTGCGAAATAGAAAAACAGAATTCAGTTGAATTATAAATCTTAGAATCTCATAAAACGTTGTTAATGTTTTCATAATCAACAATTACGATATCGTTATTATAATAGATCTACAATTTAAATAAACTTTGCGCATTAATATTTTCCGCTTTGTTTTTTATGAACGTATAATATTTTTTAGACTTTTTCTGTCGAACTGTAATTCCTTTATATTTAGCTTTATATTAATATTTCTTTGTCTATAGCAATTTATTCATTCTTATTACATTTAACTGTTATACAAAACTATTTAATTTATATTTTTTTCGATTAAATGTATCTTTGAATATTTAATTTTAAATAAATACTTCTAAGATCTATTAGGTTTAGCCCAAAGGAAAAAAAAATTAAAATAAATAAAAACCGTAATACGTATGTTGTTTGATACATACGTATTATATATTTCCTATAAAGAGTACAATGTGATAATTTCAAAATACATTAAGATAATCGTTTAAATACATACCATCAAATAATACAAACAATTTGCTAATTGCCACCTAGAAACGAAGCAGCGAACTATCGAAATAGCTTAAACCTTAAACAATGCACTGCGAGCGCCCGTCTCAACAATTTCAATCACCAGTTAAGCTGATAAAGACAAGTCGACATTGGCGACGATGGCAATCAGCTGACACCTCGTGAACACTAATGTCACAGCAATTAACCTATCAAAACGTTAGAGATCTTTTAAACATACAGTATAAAGTTACTTAGAAATAGCTTGAGTTTAAAATTTTTTCTTGGAACAATTATCATACAAGTATTTTTTCGGTTCATGTAAAAAATACTTCAAAGTGTAAACAAAGTTCAAAGTGTGATTATTCATAATGATCTGTGTGTAATAAAGGTTTTCTGGTTTAGCGGCTAGAGACAAGACTAAGACTAGGTAGATAGTGAGGCCCAGAATAATTTTACCAAGAAAATGTAACAATAGGCCATATCTTATCTATCGGTTCAAAGTGTCAATATTATTATAGAAACATCAATACATGTCTTATTGACGAAAAAAGGGGCCACTTGATGGTAAGTGGTCACTACCGCCCATAGACATTGGCATTATAAGAAATATTAATCATTTCTTACATCGCCAATGCACCACCAACCTTGGGAACTAAGATGTTATGTTTTGCCTGTAGTTACACTGGCTCACTTAATCTTCCAACCTTCCACTACAGTAAGTTTTGCTGTTTGGCAGATTATGTGATGAGTGGGTTAACCGACGGGTTAAATATATGTTTTAAGGTAGATAAGTTAAGCGCGCTGAGAACGCACTATTATTTATTATAGCTTTCATATGGCGAATCACGACAGTTGTGCTGATTTATAAAGAACAGGACTTGAGAAGCACATACGAGCAATTCAGCACTTTACGTATTTACAACAATCGGTTTAAATAACTCAACTAAAAGTGAAATTCTTTATAAAAAACTTTTATTGTAATCACTTAATTGGACGCGTGCTATTTTTAGATGGCATCCTTTATATTATTTTAACGAGTCTTCCCCGCTTACATTGTTGCAAATGTAACGTCATAGAATGTGTAAATGAAGTGGCGTAATGAGACTGTTTCTTTTTATATATAAAAATTATATGTATTTATTTAAATGCGAAGTGATTGAAATTTCTTGAAGAGTTATTATGAACACGTAAAATAATTCAAGGTATTTATTTACATGTTGGGATAAAAGGGAAAAGGTAGTGTTTACTACCTACCTTTGACAAATTAGGGTTTACTGATGATAGTATTGGGTAATTACGGATTCATTTTGGTTCATCTCATCCCTCCCACAATGTTTTTATAATCAATGATAAGGTTAAGATGAAAACTAGTAATCCTGTTATTATTAACAAATGTTGCTTAATAAGATAGTTACAATTGTTTTTGTTATGTTTATAACATTGTGAGTGTGAAATACTTGCGTAACGTCCTGGGGTCGTGTCTCATCCGCTCGCTAACTAGCAACTACCTGTCGTGAATCAGTTAATTATAGCTTAGCCTAGCCCAGCCTAGCCTCTAGCGTGTTACACGCTGCAGCGAATATTAGTAATTTGCTTAGTAATAGTTTAAAGTTTGACATCCGACAAAACAATATTATACATGTGTGGTAAAATTAAAACACTTGAGAACAACCGTGTTAATTCAAGTGGAGAGAAGCAAACGAGTTTTCTTACTCGATGAGTATATATTTATTCGATGAAAACAAGATGCACAAAACATTTTACTTGATAGGGCTTTGTGCAAGCCCGTCTGGGTGGGTACCACCCACTCATCGAAATTCTACCGACAAATAGCAATTTAGTAGTAGCAGTTTAGTATTGTTGTGTTCCGGTTTGAAGGGTCAGTGAGCCAGTGTAACTACAGGCATTAAGTACATAACATCTTAGTTGCCAAGTTTGGCATTGAAGATGTACGGAATGGATAATATTTCTAAAATCGCCAATGTCTACGGGCGTTGGTGACCACTTACCATCAAGTGGCCCATTTGCCCATCTGCCTATTTCATAAAAAATATTTTATAAACGTACGATACGAATATTTTAAGTGACTTCTTAACTTAATAGTTTAAGTGACTTCGACGCATCCACCTAGTGGTAATGGGAATTGCAATTTTTCCGAGAAATGTCGAACACTTCTCGACGAATAACTGACACCGACCAAAAAAGTTCGATTCGAAATTTCATTCAACTGTTTTGATAGTGTGAAGTATTCTTGCGTCTCGTGAACCAGATCTGTCACAAATGATCCAGTGAGCTTACACGACTGTGTTCTGTTGAGCGCTAAGTTATTTCACGCCTGTTTTGCTAAGCGACACGTATTAGCTACATAGAAACATTTATGTATCGTTGGGTTTCCTTGATGAAATCCTTAAATGTCAAATCGAATGTGAAGAATTTAATCAGCGTAGTCCACCGTGCGTTTGTGGTTGGTTGACAGCGGGGGGTACCGACCTCGCAGACGTAATTGATTTCTATTGTAACTATGTTATCACTAATGATTGTTATGTCATCTATATGTGTTGCGGTAATTCGATTTCGAGTGGATCGATTGTTCTCGGTTTGAACCTGAACAAATAATAATCGATCACCTTCGAATTAGGCTTCCAAAAGGATTACGATAAGATAAATTTTCTATTCCTGATCTAGTTAATTTTTTTTACGTTCTCTAAACATTATATCAAGATCATAAAATATATTTTTTAAATTAGTCTGTGAATGGTCTACCTGACCATGAAGGATTGATATATTTACATTTATTTTGATTAAAAATACAAAACTTGTTACGACCGAAATAATTAAATGATAAAAAAATATCTCTCCTTATTTGGTATATCAATAAAATCTATTTTGGCTTGATAGAAGGGAGAAAGTTGACTGAGAAGTCACTTACGCTGTTATACAACTTAAAAGAGAAGAACTTTATAGAAATAATTTCAATATACGAGCAGCCTTAATGTATTTAACTGAACATAAATCTGATTTACTTCGAAAAAGGATATTGAAATAAGTAGTTCTTGAATATTAAGAAACAAATTAGAAAATCTATCAAAATAAATTAAACGTTATTAGAAATTAGCAGTACAAGCTTTGCTTTATACTTAAATGTAGATAATCATTTTTAATTAATATTTTATTTTGTTTCCGCACCAGTTCCAAAGCTTATTCATCATTCGAATTGTTTGTTGTACAATACAACAAGAATTTACATAAATCAACTCTTCGAGCTTGTTTTGTTTGATTATAAAGTTATAATTAGAATAAGGTTAATATTTTAATTCATAGATGGCCTTGTAACGTATGGTGACCAGTCCCAAAACTAATTGGTTGTTTATTGTTTCATTTATATCATGATATGACAAGTAGAATAAAACATAAACATAACGGTGACGGTGTATAAATATATCAATTCAAAACAACTTCCTCGTTTCATTTTAATATTCTCCGTAAATGATTAACTTTCAAGTACAGCTATTCTGTCAAGACAAATTCGAATCTTGCCGCCGAAAACGATCGTGATATATCTGAAAGTGATATGCGATATTGATTACAATATAATAAATTTAAAGACGGTAAGCCGTAACAGCCTGTGAATGTCCCACTGCTGGGCTAAAGGCCTCCTCTCCTCTTTTTGAGGAGAAGGCTTTGGAGGTTATTCCACCACGCTGCTCCAATGCGGGTTGGTGGAATACACATGTGGCAGAATTTCAGTGAAATTAGACACATGCAGGTTTCCTCACGATGTTTTCCTTCACCGTAAAGCACGAGATGAATTATAATCACAAACGGATCACGGATAAATCACAAGACGGTAAGCAAAATAGCGTAACTCTGTGAGTCGGTTTTTCAATGAGTGAAAAAGTGAATTCTTTATGTTTATGAAATTTTCAACACAGCTTTGCGGAAATATTGGTTATTGTATATTTTTCCACAACACGTACGTCAGGCGCGTGCTTTTTGAGGTAAATTTCTTCTATAGAACGACATTCACTTTTTATGACCAGACATGACCATAGTGAAACAACAACAAACAAAAAGTTATAAATATTTTAGGGTTTCTGAACTTTGTGAATGTCCCACTGCTGGGCTAAGGCCTCTCCTCTCTTTTTGAGGAGAAGGTATTTAAGGTCCACCGCGCTACTCCAATTCGGGTTGGTGGAATATACATGTGGGAGAATCTCAGTGAAATGAGACACATGCATGGTTTTCTCGCGACGTTTTCCTTCACCGTATAGCACGAGATGAATTATAATCACAAATTAAGCACATGAAAAAGCTGTGGTCCAACCCGGGCAAGCGTTTGAACCCCCGATCATCAGCTAAGATTCACGCGTTCTTACCACTGGACCATCTCGGCTATATTAATGATTGAAACGTTTCAAATCACAATCCCCATATTAGTCATGCGAATTTATTATAAGAAAGCACCATTCACCATTATTCCGAAATACCTTTAAAAATACCGCTATCATAATGCAGATATTGTCTTTTATTCGTCTTTCGAAAGTATTTAACGTGTTATTTCATTAAAATGTCATTAACTGTATTTTTATTAAGGCTTTAGTTAATGAGCGTTCGCTGCGAATCGTGGAACGTAATAATAAAAACATCGTAGCAAAGTTTTTATTGCAATTCTTTAAATCACCAAGAAACTGTGAAACTTTCAAAAACAAGTATTCAATTAAACATTTTGAACGAATAACAATATTTAGTATACCATATATTGTCACTACTTGGCATGGAACTTGTTTTCAAATTTGATCCACAAATATCAAAAGATTTGAAAAATAGTGACACGATAACATCTCTCTCTCTCTCTTATTTTTGTTTGCTAACGTTTATATCAGCCACGAGCCTCTTTTCTCCGTTAGTCTATGGGAACACCACATACCATCAGGTAATCTACACGTCCGCCTGCTTACTAAAAAAAGACAATGCTCGAGTATAATCAAAGGCTCAGACGTAACTCACGCAACCAAAGTGTTTGCCAAAGAACAGACATCTTAGTCTAATTAATCAAGTCACGAATCTCTGTGCCGTTGACCTCTATTATACGCATGTCACATTAACTGGAGTTTCGTCAATAGCAAGTATTTTGTAAAGAATTATTTTATTTATGTATATTCAAGAGCCGAGATGGCCTAGTGGTAACAACGCGTGAACCTGCATGTGTCTAATTTCACTGAAATTCTGCCACATGTGTATTCCACCAACCCGCATTGGAGCAGCGTGGTTGAATAAGCTCCAAATCTTCTCATCAAAAAGGGAGAGGAGGCCTTTAGCTCAGCAGTGGGACATTCACAGGCTGTTACGGTACAGTAAGGTGTTTCAAAATAGCACGTTACAGGTGGCAAAATGCCACGGATCTAGAAGAAAGAAAAGATACTTCGAAAAACCAGCTCATATAATATTTTACTCGCACATTCATGCATTATGAAATGAAATATACGCACGCACTACACACCATAAAAGATACGCAAGTTACAATAGCCCGGTTTGTAGTATGTTTATTGTTTTTAGGGACATTTCATACTACATGAAAAGTCATATATTATGACCCTACTATGTTAACATCATATGAAGCCGACTTTCAAACAGTTTTTTTTTGTCTGTGTCATCCAGTATGAAATGTCCCTCGTCCGTACGCACCGTAGAACGTACATACGCTTTCATCAGCGCTGTTGTAATACCATGCAGTTTTCATTACGACATTTCCCCGACATACATATTCATTCATACAAGTTCATCTTAGTATACACATCGCATACTATATTATTCTTTTAATTTAGAATAATCAATCAACGCTAAAATTAATTTGCCGTGTGTAACATCCATATTTTTCAGTACATATAATAATGGACTGTCTATGAATATAATAAAACTTTAAACCAAAAAAACATTCCAATGTCAAAAATATAATAAACCTAAGAACAATCGTTGCTAAAAATCTCGCAATTCATGATATCAATTACAAGTTAATGAAATACGCAAGCCGAATCAACCTTTGATTTAACTAAAAGGCGTTATATTATTCGGCGTTGTTCAATATATAATTGGTCGTTTCAAAAATTGGACAATTTGCTAAATTACCCGCAAGTAACTAGTTTCTCAACAGCGCCGACGTTATTATCCGTCTAACACGAATACAAACACGGCCTGGAGTGGAGAAAACTAAATTGTTTTAGTCATACTCATAACATAATCCCATCCCATAATGAATAAATACACACACACATATATATATTGTTGGTAGGGCTATGTGTAAGCCCTTCTGGGTAGGTACCACCCATTCATCAGATATTCTACCGCAAAACAGCAGCAGCAGGTGGGCCCATATGTTCATTAGCCAACACATTTTTATTTTCATAAAAAAAAAACATTTGAAATTAACAATGGAATACACTAATGAAATATATATATATTGGTGTGATTGAATATAAGAAACCATTTATTTGATTTTTCGTTATAAATTAATTACCGAGTGTTAATACCTTCTAAGTACATACAAAGGTTACGAAAGGACGGGTTTTTATATTTAAACAATACAAAATGTTAAAGTTTTTTTGACCCCTTGAGTTATTTTAGAACCCACTGTGAATTCAAGCTCATTAATCAGTTGAAGGATTCGTTATTTTTTTTATAGAAAAGGAAGGCGGACGAGCATACGGGCCACCTGATGGTAAGTGGTCACCAAACGCCCTTAGACATTGGCACTGTAAGAAATGTTAACCATCGCTTAAATCGCCAATGCGCCACCAACCTTGGGACCTAAGATTTTATGTCCCCTGTGCCTGTAATTACACTGGCTCACTCACCCTTCAAACCGGAACATAATAATACAAAGTACTGCTGTTTTGCGGTAGATTAGTTATACATTAGAATGTTTAGTTAAAAACATAAAGCTAGAATTTCGAAATAATATGTCAACTTCGTAATAAATAAGAGATATATTACGTAATACTATCATCAACATTAAATGTACAAATATTTACTTACTATACATAGATACAGGTGCAGAATATATAGGAAGGATAAATCTAGGCTAAATCGTTTTGTAGGCCGTTCACCAGGGAACATAGTACGCGGTTACGAGTTTTCGTCATTTCGCTCCGAGAGAAATGACGCAACACAAATGTCAAATCTGAAGTTCAGAGCACGTGTTCGCGGTGATTGATGAATGCTTGTTTTTTTTTTTTATTTCAACAAGATATTTATGTGCAAACGGTTTTTAATTACACGTCTATCAAATGTTATATCGCTTGACGAGAATAATTGTTTAAGAAAAATATTATTTATTGTTTTTAAATATTTTTTTAAAGAACTTTATTGTAATTAGCAAAGAAGGATTTAAATGGATTAGATACTTTTTAATAGGTTTAAAATAAAATAGGTTCTCGAGTCGACTTTACGGCCTTTGAATTAAAATAACAAGCATAACAAAGAAAAAATATTTAATAGAATAAAAAATCTAATACTAAATAAAGGTATGTTCATTCAAAACAACTGTTCGTGATTGAATTTAAGTAGGTACATGTTTCCGTTTCGACAAACAAATCTCTTTGTCTCTTTGACAATAAGTTAGAATGAACGAGAACAATCTTTATTAATTTATAGAAGGACGAAATTATTTATTATCTATTCATAAATAGGTCAAGGAAGAGAAACTTTTTTTTTTGTTTGGTAGCTATAGATGAGCTTTATGGCTATTAATAAAATAGCTGATTTATATATTCATATATGTTCTCCTCAATTTTTCAATAATGATTATTAAATAACACTGGGCGAATATTCGCGATTTAGCGAAGTTACGTTACATATTCTAAACCAATTTGTCGTTTTTTAGGTTCGAAACTTTAGTTTCTTTACTAAGTTTTACACTTAAAAGAACATACAAGGATGTTGGCTCTCATAACAAACTCATTACCAAATAATGGCTTGGGCTAAAAATACTCACGTATCCAGCAACATGCAAAGCCGTTCGGATATACAAATATTTTTCGGGAAAAAAATAACAGTTTAAACACAACACCTCCAATTAAGCTTTAGATTTCTCAGAATAATTTCAGCGTTAACAACCGCGTGTCATGCGCAAAAGAAACAAAAACCGTATTCAAATTGCCTCCGATGATTGTACCAAGTGCAAGGAAGCCCATCATTTCAGTAGCCGAAAAAAAGAAAAAACATGCAAGTTTATTAGGGGCCAAGTGAATTTTTATCCATCGAATAAGGAATTCGATTATGGAGATGCCGTAACGAAATGCGAAGACTCCCCATTTGTGCGGTAATACTTTCAAAATGGCGGCCAGTGTCCCGTTCCCGCCGTGCCCGTGACTGATCGATACTAACTTTACATTTTCTAATTGCGATGTCCATTGACCTTTGGTTGGTACTTTTTGCACGGCACACAGTGGCGAGGTGGTCCTGATAAATGACTGGAATTACTTGTAGAATTTCATTGAAATTCGCCGCAGCCTTTGATCATTCATTCGTTTAAATTTATACCACATAACAATGAACTTTCTTTTCGATTAAATAATTTTTGGCGTATCGTCTTCCGAGCTAGCGTCGTATAATTACGTATCACATATCTTCGAGATCGTGCTCTCGACCCTGAGATCTTTTGATGGCGTAATGAAGGGTTTTATTAAATCAACGTCAGAAGTCCATTAAAAATGGACCCTTACAAAGCAAAGTCCATCAATCAAGCAGACGATACGGATATAAACGAGACATTACAAAAGGGTTGACTGACTACATTTCGAGTTTATTTTTTTGGTAAACATTTGTATGATTGTATAGACAAAGTAGTATTTGCCGCTTGATAAAGTATTCGAGACGGATCATCGGCTAGTGACGGGAAAGAAGGATCCTCATTAGTGAGGCGATGTAAATGTTATAATTAATAGTCCGTGTTGTAAAATTATATGATGAAAAATAATGGTACCTCAAGGTAAGATATTTATCCGTCAGAACAAAATAAAATTAGAACTCGAATGTTTGAATATATGATTTAATTTATTCGTTTTAAAACAATAAATATGACACTAAAAATATTAACAAAGCGATGCGTACAATTTTTTTGTTCCAGTACAGTATGTTACAAAATATCTTAAAAATGCATTTTTTTCTTTAGATAAAAACATGTTTAAATAATGCAGTATCAGTGAATAACGTTTATTTAAAAAAATGACCCCTGTCCTTCAGGAATGCTATGAGATAACATCGGAGTCGGTCTTGAGTGATGTACTACACTAATGGGCAACATAGGCTAAGAAAAAATTGAGATAACGCAATAACTTGACGTCACTTTAGGGTAAAGGGCATTAAGAAAACTGTTTGGCGAACGAACTTGAATGTTTTTGGAATTAAAAAAAAAACGAAAATACTTTTTCAACTTTATTTCTCGTTAGTTCGAATGAGTTAATTTCATTTTAAGCTGAGAATGCAGCAGTTCAACTCATGACATTCCATGTAACATTATTTAGGCGTAAGCGGACATTTAAATGATTGATTTTAACGCATGTGTGATAATTATCTCCAGGTTCATAGTGCAAGGATTATTCGTGCGTACGGCGCGTGCGCACGCGTCACGCATAGCTCCCGATCTTGATCGTGAACCAGATTGCGATTGTTTTGATACCGTGGTCCTGCTACACAACTGACAAATTGCCTTTCAATGCACTCGAACAATCATTCAAAATTATGTACTTAAATCAATCCATACAGCACACGATTTCGAACACTAATTACGAAAGAGGTTTTTTGTCGAACATTTCTGAGAAGGCTTACGGTGTGATTAGGGTAAAAAAGTTAGTGGCATTGTACGATATACAAAGGAAAAAAAACAACGGATCCTCGAGACATGGGAACAGCAATCCACGTTAAAACCACAGGACCAATACGAGTGCACGATAAACAGCCACGCGTACATGGAACTTCCTTCGCCGACCGCAAGGGCTTAAAAAAAACTTTGAACAATAGCAGGTCTTATATAATTTACGCCACAATAAGCAATGCGGAAAATACTCTAAGATAGGAACCGTTCAATGAAGAATATATTATATAAAATGATTTCTAGAAGATAACAAGTAGAAAACAAATAGAATCGTATTTACAGTTACCAAATTTAGAATTTCGTTTCAAGATAGAAGTATGAAGTGTAACAATATGTGGTTCTCATGGTAATCTTTTCTCAATCCACTAGACACTCCTAAAAATAAGAAACGACGTATAAGGAACATGATCCTGGCTAGTAGATCTGACCGCACCATACGATGTGGTCGCGGAAAAAATATAAAGATTAGTAACCACACCGTGACGCATACAGCCACCTTGAAAAAGCAGTCTTTATTTAGTTTGCAGATATACTTTGAGATACGTCTCTACCTATCTTCCAAATCTTCTATAAATATCTGAACAATGTAAGTTGACATAATTTTTGCACATATCGAAATACCACTCGAGTGACATAAGTTTCATATACAACTCTTCTTTTTTTTTTATAGAAAGCTGTAAGAAATATTAGCCATCGCTTACATCGCCAATGCGCCACCAACCTTGGGACCTAAGATTTCCCTTGTGCCTGTAATTACGATACCAAGTACTGCTGTTTTGCGGTAGAATATCTGATGGTACCTGTACCTGTACCCAGACGAGCTTTGCACAAGGCCCTCCCACTGGTATATATAAACAGTAGTTATACACACTAATAATAATTTCCGATGTTTACATACATATGTAAACGTCTATACATTTTTTTTAGACTATGGGACAAGCTTCTTAAGAAATTAACAAAATAATTATGTGAATAAAACGATGACACTTATTAATTTAATTCACCATACAGATTCACCAGGTATTCCGATATTTTATACATAGTGCAGCATTTGCTGAAAAAATGTGTCAGATATTCTTGCGAAAAATCCACAATTAAGGTCTAATTATCTATATAGCAATATAAAATATTTATGATGGAACCGTGAATAGATATGGCTTCCGTCCGGATTTTTCTTCAACCTGAGACGTTATGCTAATTTTATAATGGACATTGTTAGGGCGGTCCCCATCTCGCAGTCGCAGTCCTTTTTTAATATTATTAATTTATTACCCTATCTGAAGCTACCATTGTAATTAAGCGGCTACACGGGTAATGATAAGATTGTTTTAGTTGTTTTTTGTGCATACATTTACAGTATATTTATTTCATACATAATATTATGTTTGAATACAATAAGTTATATTTCATTTGGCCGGCTGTTGTATTTAGGTTTGGGTTATTTTAGTTGTTATGCTCTTTGGGCTGTTTCCGACACTTCAAATTCGCTATTTAAAAATATTTTGTGTCAAATTAATGTAAAAGTACCAGCGGTTATAATTTAATTCATATCTTAAAGCATCTATAGGAATAAGGAAGCCGACATACACACGGGAAGATGAATAAACAAAAAAACGACATTACGAATATATATATATATAATTAGGTTAAGCAAATTTAGTGTAACTCCTCGCAAGAAAAAATTGTTGGCGCTAAAGGTTTGACTACCCAAGGGAGACGCCACGAGCGACAACTAGTGCTTTAAAAAGGAAAATTCTAACATTTTGTTCTTGTTGCTCTATAATTCATATCGGGTCGATTACCACGCGGAAGGCTCACTAATAACTAGTGGGTCCGTGTCGAATCCACCCCGATTTTATGTACCATTAGTTAGACAGGATTAGAGTGCCCCACACTCGGGCTCCAGTCGCTACCACCGCGCCGTGGAGACAATTAACTTTGGAATGCTGTAGGCATTAAGTTTGATTGGTTATACGACTGCCGCATCTGTAATTACGCGCTCTTTGATTGAAATTTATCTCGTCCCTTGTGAGAATATAGATGACTTTTTTCTCATGTATGGTCATCTGATACGTCAATTATCATACAGTTACAGTGTTTCTGATCGAGTGGTACTCGTACAATGTTAGATAGATGTGAAAGTGTATTACTATGTGAAAATGTGAAAGTGACTTTTAGTAAGTACTTCAATTTATTTTTATATTAGTGTTTTATTATTTATAACAAAACATAACCCGGATACATGATTACAGTAAGGTGAAAAAGGAGCTAAAAATAAATAAATAAAGGACAGCACGAAAGGCAGTTTTATAAAATATTTATTTTACTCAAACTGGAAATTTTAAAGTTGAGTTCAGGGTGGGTTGTGCATTCGTTTATACATAAATATTTACCAAACATAAATATTATAGTATTATAGGACTTGAAAATTCAATTTCGTTGTTAGTAAGATACAATTCAAACAATTGTGACGCTATGTGGAAACAGAGGAATGAAACTATTTATAAAACGTTAAAGAAAGCGTAACGACAAGCAAATTTTGTCGTTTGGCTCACGCTAACCGACCAGAAATTAATTTTCACCGATAAAAGTTATCTACATGTGGCATAACAATCATTTTTTGCGCAATTATGATCGGAATATAATGATAACACACGGAACTCGTTCGCAGGATTGCATTTACTATACAAACTTACAATTAATAATAGATCCTATTGCTTTGTCATACAGATCAATTTATACAAACACTATTAGTTCATAACGAGTGGACTTTATTACATTGTAATAGAAGTTACTTTCAATCGTATCATCGGTAAGTGTTAGGGGCGTTCACCCCGCTCGCAAATAGCTCAGAATCTAACTCACGCAGTGATTGCAGACTTCATCGCTTGTGGTAGCTAACTACCGCATGCAATATAGATGGCGCTGATAAACGCCTCAACTACCCTCACACGCATAACATCGGCGCGGGCGCAGGATCCGCGGAGATTGCGTTCTCCTCTCGTTACTGAAGATTATGTGTTGACAAAGACTGTTGTATGACTTGTAGTTATTGATATTACGATAACAAATCGAATATCATGCAATGCATACAAAAGTACCGATAATGTTTATTTGTTTTAAGGGTATTCCAATTTAAATAATATTAACATTTTTAAATTGCCTTTGTTATACATTCATGACATCTCAAGGCTTTGAAAATAATTCAATTGTTGTTTTCACCACTTCATTAAATTTTATGACAAAAAAAAAATTCATACTTGACGAAATGGTACTAGCATTTAAGATACAACAGTTCTTTACATAAGTTACAGCTGCTCAAATACTTAGTATAAGACTTGAAATTAATAATTGTTTATGGTTCCAACTTCTACATTCATATAATTGAAAACCATTTTTATATTAAGTAAATAATTGATATTGATAAGTTATCGCAAAATCTATGTAGCAACAGCATGACCTTTGGTCCGTACGTCAACATATATTTACCACCTCGCGTTTTATCAGAACCCGTCTAAAGAGTTGTAACATTCAGCTGGACCGTGAACCCTGAACACTTGTTCTGAACACAGATGTTTCACAATCATTCGTGAGCGACCTTCGCTCGTTACCATCATACTATCGTATCGGCGCAGGCGCAGCCGCGTGGGAATGTACGGAAATTATCTCATCTTCGCCTGTACTGTGTTTATCTGCAATACACTATGGAAGACGTTTGGTTTCTTTTGTGAGTTAGTGTTTGATATTAAATTTAATTATTTTATTCATCAATGATAGTAATAACCTCGTTACTTATTTTTGACCAGGAACGCAGTCGGCTATTGGCTATATCGTATATTATTATAGCGCAAAACGCGCACTCTCTTTATCAAAATTCAGAGACTTTAGGAGCAGGACCAACATGTCTACGTTCTTTTCTGAGACACAGGAGTGTTAAGCATTGCCTTTATATTGTCAGCCTACACACTGCAATTTTCTTAATCGAAAGTCTCAAACCCAGGAACTTAAAATGTCCAGCTTATATAAGCTAGTCACCATGCCAACGGGACAGTCCGTAATTATTTATTGTTAAATAAGACTATTAATTTTACGGAATTTTCGTATACATTTATTAGGCAAATTAAAATGTACGTATTTATCGAATAATGTCGAATAAAGGGAAAAAGAAACATGGAATACAAATAGTTCGTATTAATTATGGTTATTTAAGTATGGGTATGGAATTAAAAACAACAATAGCAGGCGCACGCGCAGCCATCTGACATTTGGCGCTCACCTGCGCTTGCGCAATACGGCGTGCATCCCAAACTCCCGCGCATTGCTCACATATAATTAAATTTAATAGTCTGTATCACAAGCATTGTGTACATGCGTAATTTTTATAACCTATCAATAAGTTATTTCGCAAAATAATTTCATACTAACGTCTTTGATTGACGTCAACACGACTTTATATTTTTGACAAGCAAAATTTAATTTAATTTACATACAGAATAAGTTTAAAGTCCTTTTTTATAGTGATTACATATAATATATAAACAATTATTATTGACTAATTTGATCATTAAATATATATAGTTATTTTTAATAGTATTCAAAATTTATTAGGTATTCTTAAAGTGACGTGACTTTATCTATATAAGATCGTCGAATGAGATATGAATAATAGTCACGAGACTGAATAAGCTATACAATTTCAATGTAAATAAATATTATGATCAAGACTAATCAATCAAAGTCTACTATCCCACGTTAATCCCATAGTATTGTGACAAATATATACTTCATTTTAAAAAGAAAGTTGTCGCCGTGTCAAGAATACTTTATTTTACGGTATTTATCGCCTTGGCTTTAAGGAGTCAGAAAACCCATTAGATATCAAATAGACTTCCACAGTTCCGTGTGGTAAATTACGCTGGAATCATGGGCCGCCGTGGGAGTGTCCCGGGAAAATGATCAGTAGTAGGTTGTACATTATTTGAACTTTTATAGGAAGTAATATAAATTCTAAATGGGAAAGATTTAAAGAGGGAAATTATTTATTTTGTAGGATAGATGTTCTAAACAGGTTGTAATCAACTTAATACCTGTAATCATTGCTTAATTTATGATTGATTTGATTAAAAAATAACTTTTAATTTATTTTTTGCATTAATATTAGGTTGATTAAATGATACAGTAACAGATAAACAGTAATCATTAATATTACCGTAACAGCCTGTGAATGTCCCACTGCTGGGCTAAAGGCTCCTCTCCCTTTTTGAGGAGAAGGTTTGGAGCTTATTCCACCACGCTGCTCCAATACGGGTTGGTGGAATACACATGTGGCAGAATTTCAGTGAAATTAGATACATGCAGGTTTCCTCACGATGTTTTCCTTAACCGTAAAGCACGAGATGAAATAAAAAATATTATCCCAAATTAAGCACATGAAAATTCAGTGGTGCTTGCCCGGGTTTGAACCAACGATCATCGGTTAAGATTCACGCGTTCTTACCACTGGGCCCTCTAGGCGTCATTAATATTAACGAACAATTTATTCTTCTTCTTATTCACTGAAAATAAATTATCCTAATAACCCGGAAATAATGGTCACCCTAGTCTAATCCTGCATTAGACGAGTCGGCATCTTTGTGCCTTGCTCACGCGCATCCTAATCGTCAAGCGATACGCAATCATACCGTAATGGATCCAAGGGATCGAACGCTCATCTCCGATGTAAACTGAGCAACTATCTAAACACATTTTTTTTAAGATTGGAAAACAAGTCCATACTACGTTTAAGAAATTGTTTTTTTTTTAATAACTGTATTTTAATTCATAAGCCACATTATATTAATTAAAAACATTTGTCAAGTAATGGCCTTACTTATAAATTTAAGTCGTCGTTTAGTTAAACAGTGATTTCTCTCTTTCTGTCATCATTGATTTGACATTCGAAAGAAGAAGACGCAACATTGTTTAACAAATAACATCCGAAGCTTGATATATGTACGACGAACTTTAATATTTATCCTAAAAAAGGCATCACGTGATCAGAGCTATATCACCACTATGTTACTTGTATAAATTTTTTATAGAACAGAGAGCCAATTCTACTAACAAATTGTCACTTTATCGCAATTGAAACGAAACGTAATATTCACGTTTAACCGTTTCATATTCTACTAACACAGAGGTCCAGTCGATTGAAATTGGATCGGAATAGAATCGGAAACGTATCGTAACCGTTATAAATTAGTAGTATTGACGTCCAGTTTATTAAAAACATTGCAAGATACCCGTTATCTTATACATCTAATTATTTTAATATCATGTTATTTAATTATATAAAAACATAACAACCATTTCGAATAAATGCAGAGCTAACAATGCGATAATCATAGCTAGTGATGTATGTGGCTAGAGCGGAGCGGTGTTGAACTGTGAACGCCGGCATACCATCGTGCGAGCTCGCCTAGTAATCACGGTGTCCGGTCCGATCTACGCAAGGTTTATGATAGCCTGAAGTACAAAACGGCTGTCGATAAGGATAAACACTTAGCACTTCTGTTGTTTATGCTGCGTTGTAAATTATAAGGAAATTATAATGAGTGGAAAATGAAAAGTTGTAATCAGAGGTGATTTAGTTTGAAAACTGGTTTATTTTGAACTTATAGTGTTGATTTGTGGTCACTTACGCCACTTACTAACTAAGACGTTATGTCCCTTGTGCCTGTACACTGGCTCATTTACCCTTCAAACCACCATTACAATACTAAGTATTGCTGTTCGGCGGTAGAATATCTGATGAGTGGGTTGTATTTACCACAAAATTCAACTGTTTAGTCGTGATTAGGTAACAGACAAACGGACTAATCTTAAGACATACCTAGAAACATTTTTTATACTTAAAGCGAAGGTGTCATTAAATCACTTTGAAGAATTATTGGTATACGTAATGCACCTTGACCTCTATAGCGGGTTGAGCGCGTGATCGATGGTGTTCGGCGTGAAATATCTCAATTCATTAGTCAGCCATGGTGCCACGGTGCGACGGTGTCGTGCGGATTGTGCAAATTACTGCTATTGTTTGTAAATGATTCGCTGATTTCGTTATGTTCGGAAATCGAAAATCGGTTGAGATTCCGTTTTTATTATATGAGGCATTCAATACGTACAATGTATGTGTTAAAATAAAATGTCTATTTCATAAATTATATATTTAATTTTTCTTCATTTACTTTGAATTGTAATACGGCTTTACTTATAAGCCTTGCTTAACGACTGTTTAGGTAAACACATATTTATCTCTTCCTGTCATATTTGATTTGATATTCGAAAGAAGAAGACAGCACTATTTATCTAATAAGCCGCTAAACAACGTTTAAAAATAAGCGTGATATTCACAGAGGTAGATTATATTTTATTTACTAAGTATTGAACTAATAAATCTTCGAATCGTAGGTACCTACTCTTGTGATAAAATAAATACTCCATTTTCTATTTAATAAAGTTAATATATAATAGTGGTTCCAATATAACCCAGGTAGAATCCCGTCGGTGAATTTCCGCTTGGGGTTGCCACATACTCATCAGAGTTTCCACAACCAAATAGCAATAATACTCTGTACTGCTGGGTTACGGTTTGAATGGGTTTACAAGCGATATTCTTATTAACGAGGTACCTTATTTATTATCTTATTTGATCATATAAATTTATATATATAGACATGAGAAATAAATCCATGGTAAGCGATGTACGAAATTTTTATAATTAGTATTTAATTATAGTATGTAGTGTTTTAGCGAAATAAATTTCGTAATTATCATTCTCGATGCTTATTTAAATAGCTTTACTTAAAAATGTAATCGTAAGAAATATTTCAACGACGTACTAATTGCCCGAATAACTTAACTCGTGCTTGTATTTACATACGAGTAACTTTTACTTTTGAAATCAATTTAATAAAAGTTAGCACTTAAGTTTCAACAAGCAGGTTTGAACAGGTGTATCGGATTAAAAACAAGATGAAAATAAACATACTTAGAAGACCTGTTGGATGTATTATTTCAACAATCGATAAAACTCAATAAGGTTTTACTTATGATTAAACTTCATTTCGTTTAGATTACGGGGGCAGATCGTGAAGTAACAGGTTCCAAAAACAATTTTTTTTGGATTTATTACATGCGGAATTCTCAGTAGCAACCCGTTATATATATAATATAGTTATATATAAGTTAGCAGTAATACACTGTCATGTCTCGAAAAGTGTTTTCGATAGGTAGTGTTGCATTATAATGACATCGGACTACTCGAAATCTTTATTGCAAATACACCTGTAATAATATTGTCTGCGCAGATAGATTTTGAAATTCTTTATTAAATATAAATTTAAATATTAAACAAAATAAACATATTTTAAGTGAAACTTCACACGCGATAACAATAGGTAAGGTAAACGACCTCAAAACCTAAATAAAACAAGCAATAAAAATTCAATGAGATCACAAATGATCTAAATTTTAGCCTCAAAACAGGCCCTGTTTTAATTATTGATGTCATAAAAAAAAACCATTTATTATTTGTTGGAACTATTTTGCGTCATATTTAACCGCGTTACTCTTTTCTTAAACTTTCTAATACGATCATTAAAATAATTTTAAACGTTAAAACGATTAATAAGAAAATGTTTTACATTCCATAATAACATGTTTCATTTATTTCATTAATAAATAAAATACCGAGATATTTTTTTGAAGATAAAATAGCTTTGTTTTTGACGAGCAAATGAGCAAATCAACGCCCATAAACATGAATGGTAATGTAAGAAATGTTAACCATCGCTTACATCGCCAATGCGCCACCAACCTTGGAAACAAAAATGTTATGTCCCTTGTGCCTTTAATTACACTGGCTCACTCTGGGTGAGTAATTATAAAAAAAATTTTTTTTTCAGAAAATGTGTAAATATAGTTTTACTATTACTGAATATTCATTGATGTTTCATGATTTCATTTTCATTGTACTTTCTAAGTCCTATTCCTTATCCATTGTAAGTCCTATGTGACGATGAATTTTGGAAAAATTATAATAAACAATGATTACTAATAGTATCTCTAGCTGGAATAAATCTATGTTTTATTTCTATTCATTCAAAACTAATAAATCAATTCTATTAATTATAATCTAACATATAAATATTGAAAGTTTGTATATGACCGTTACCATTAAAATGTTCGTCTTTCACATAAATTTTTAACAATAATTTCCATTTTCAATCGCATCATTTTGCTTATATTACATAATGACTCAACTATTTCATCGGCTCGACAGAAAACATAAAAAAAAATCGAAAATCTTCTCGCGTGTATTATTCATGAAAAACACAGGGCCGGAGGGTTTTCGCAAATTGCCCATACACGCCATATTCGGTCGCCGTAAAATTCGATCTGATAAAGAATCGAATACGTTTTCGGACCTTCCACGTTTACCATACGACTATATAAAACATTGATTATTTCTTGTTGATTTATTGCGTATAAAAATCGCGTGCGTTCTCGTACTTTCGGTTTCAAATATAATTTTAAAGATACGAGTAAGTATGTTTCGAAATTGATTTTAACATGTAATCAAGTTGTATCCGAATATTTCGTTTTTAGCTTCATAATATGATGTAAAATTTTACGAGTTATGATTGGAGTGAATCTTGTTTCTGGTCGATCAGGTCAGAGGAGTATTATATGCTTTAAATTCGTGATAGTTTTTGTCGACAGAAATTTACATGTAAATAATTCTTATTTCTCACGTGGATTCTTATTTCTCACGAAGACAGATGAAGAGGCAGTATATTTGAAAGTAAAAGTAGCGACACATTGATATGTGCCAAAGAAGCGACGAAGTCCGAATTCCTAATCAGTCTCTGCCCACGCGGCGCCACTTGTTCATGTAACTTTCTATTGACCGTCGGCACTTTAAAACAAACGAACAAACATCATTGACTTTCGATATGCACAGGAACTTTTAATGCTGTTATATTCTTATATTGAATACTTATCGACATATATATCCGTGATACTTTACCATTAAGAATACAGCTGAATAGGAAAGCGTTCAAGGCCTATGATTCAAATTGCATACCTGAAACAAAAAATATATTTGTCATAAAAACATCCACAGATATATAAATAATTAAAATAAACAAGTAGATATATATAACATGTAGATAATATTATTATAATTAAAATAAACAAGTAGATATCTGAGAGTGGCCATATAGCTTATGCATGTATTTTTTCGTCAATTGTTTTTTTATAAGTAACTGTTCATTGTGAATGTTTGATTTGTCTTAACTTTTAAACCAAATAGTTTTCTAGAAATCTTACGTCAGATCCGAGTAGAACGTAACTCGGCGGCATTTCGTTTGGTGGGTATTATCTAGTCAGGATTATTGGGGAGCAATAAATAATAATAAAGTGGACAAGCGCGCATTGCGTGACGCACGCCACCGTGCGCCCGCGTTGCTCCGCGTGTACATCTCGCTACCACGATGGCACCGACAAACAGAAACCATAGTCGTGTAATGACACTTAAGAAAAGGGGAAGCCAGCGTTAAGAGCATTTTAAAGTAGCATTAAATTATTTTCACTCCGTTTGACTTCTGGGTTGGATTGAATAAGAAATTGTATAATAAAAATATTGTAAACAATTTCGTTGAATACCGACAGCTGCAAAGTAACTTCAATTTATTAGCTCATTTTGTTGAAGGTGTCATTACGATTAGCATGATGAAGTGATTCAAATATTCATTAGGATCTTAATTTGCATGTTAATTGTAATTATAAATAGCTATTAGTGCGGTAAAACACGAACACTCTTAATATTTGTATGCGCTAGACATTGTGCGGGCCGTGACGTGACACAACGCTGGACATCACGAGCCCAGCTTTGTCTTAAATATATGAATCATTCCCTGGTGTTTAAAATAGATCACGACACGATACACTAAAAAAGGATATATTCATAATCATAATTAATACAAAATAAAATCAAATTAACAAATAAAGTAATCTTAAATTTTAAGTATATACAAAATACTTAAAAATGTAAAATATTATTTTTTCTTTTTAGTTTTATTTTCTGTCTCCATTGGTAGCAATTGTCTATCTGGCCACAAGCGTTTTATGTAATCGACTAAACTGACTAAGTTAATCGTTTTTCCTGTTTCAGAAGGTCCAATAAAAGCATTTGATAATTCTTCAAACAAACCTTCGTCTAAATATATGCCATTGGTCCTTAATATTCTTGAAAATTGTTTCGTATCTATTGGTTGTTTATCAACTTTAAACATTTCTAAAATAACAAGAGCTATATCAACACCTTTTTTTTTGGATTTTTTGCATATTGCATCAGCTCTCTTTAGTACAATTTCACGCATATCACCAACAGTAGGAACAAACTTCGGTATTAAACCTCCCCATGTAATTATTGCATTTTTTCTGTACTTTAAGGATAATATTTCTTGTCTAAGCGAAAGAAAATCAGCTGTTACGAAAACATTATCTAGTAATAGCTTTTGAACCTTAACTTTTCGGTCTTTTAGACATAATAATAAAGCTAATGCATCTTTGGGAGTTAAAGGATTATAAGAGATATCCAAAATACTTAAACTCTTATTACTTTCCAAACCATTTGCTATTTGTTTAATTTCTACGGTTGATAATTTATTATTGCTTAAATAAAGAAATTTAATACTTGAATTTGTTAGGAGAAGTTTTATCGCCTTACCAACACGAACACCACTTATGGCAGTCCAAGACAAATTTAGTTCTTGCAATACATTATTTTGTGATAGCTTCGTACATATACTAAAAATGGCATTCGGTGAAAGAAAGGTATTCCAAGATAAATCAAGACGCGTTAATTTATTATGGGTTTCAAAGGCTGCTGCCAAAGTAACTAGAGATTGAGCTGAAAGCTCATTATAGCAAAGATTTATATCTGCTATATCTGAGCCTTTAGCAATTACTTTGGCTAAGATAGTTACGCCACCATCTCCAAGATAATTTTTGGTTAGATCAATTTTCCGGACAGAACAATTAATTTGTAAACCAGCAAATAATTGTCTTGCACCCTCTGGACCTATGCGACAGCCATATAAATTCAACTCTTGTAAAGTTATATTTTCTGTTAACATATCACCTAAATGATAACATCCATCTTTACTTATCCAATTATCGGTCAAATCCAAGGTTTTAACGTATTTATTACTTTTAAGAGATATTGCTATAGGTTGAAAACCTATTGGACTGACTCCATAGTATCTTAACTTTACATGTTCCTCTAGCAGCTCTTTGTAAAAAGTACGAATTGGACTGAGGCCCATCTTTTTACATAATGCTAAATAGAGCTCTTGGCCGTCATCTGGGTAAATTAATTTTGGTTCTGGATAAAGCAATGCTTCTACGACACCAGGATCTACAACACCTGGATAACTGAAATAGGGATGTTTAAACACAGAGCTAGCGGACAATGCTAGATATTTGGAACATATATCGCCATTATTAATTTGATAAAAAATTCTTGATCATGGTGGTGCCCAACATTTTTAGGAGATTCACAATAGTTGTACTCTTCGAAAGATGACTCTGTAGACGATTTCGGATCCTTAATAATAGTTTGAAATGTCGTAGTAATTTCTTCATGTTGTGATAGCTTCATGGAAGACATTATAGTTATATATTATCATTAGAAACTAAATCAATTCAAAAACAAATTTCTTAAACGATGTAAGATATTATAAAACTTCCACATTAGTGTTTATTAATGACATAAGTCAATGTATTTTCGTCATGACAAAAGCATAGGGATACTTCAAAATCTAAATTCAAAGTAAAAGAATTTAATAAATATACTTTTAATCAATCAAAACTATTTTTAACAAAAATTAAACACAATATTATTTAAAAGCATACAAATACAAATATTTACCAAAAAAATAATCAAAAATTAATAAACTATAAAGTTATTAAAATATCAATTCAGAAGATTTTATTTTTTTCTTTTTCCCTTTTCTTTTTTTGTAGTTATTTCGGGAATTACTTCAAGAATAGGTTCTGGCTCTGGTTCTGGAGGTGGTGTCGGAGGAAGTTTGCGATCTGGCCATTTTCGTTGGATGTAATCTACTAGTAAACTTATACTAATGGTCTTAGTTTTAGCACTTTTTGGCCCCGGAAATGCATTTACAATTTCATCTATTAGACTGTCGTCAAGCGAAGCTCCTGTTTCAGCTATGGCATCTGCGAAATTTTTCGCAGACATAACTTCTATTTTGTCCTTTAACATTTGCATCGCCACTAATGCTATATCAAAATTTCTCTTTTTACCTTTCTTTGTTAAAAACTCAACTCTATTCAACACTAAATCTCTCATATCGGGTCCTGTAGGGCGGAATCCACCAATAACGCCTCCATATGTGATATTAACATTTTTTTTGGTTTTCATTCCCTGAATTACTTTCAATAACATGAGAAAATGACCATCGACAAAAACATTGTCCATTAAAAGATTTTGGATTTTAACACTATTCAATTTCATTTTATGAAGCATCCTTATAGCGTCCTCTGGAGTTAGAGGATTGTATGATAGATTTAACGTTACTAATTTTTTTGCTCTCCCTATATTTGCTATGGCATTCTGTATACCTTCTCCTGTAAGTCTATTATTACTAAGATTGAAGACACGAAGGTTTGAAGCTTTTGAAATCAAATTTAAAGCAGTTCCAATGCGCCCACCTGATAGGGAATTCCATGATAAATTTAATTCCTGTAAAAGTTTGTTTTCAGATAGTCGAGTAAGCAAATTAATTGTCCCAACAACAGGCGCATAAAGATTGTTCCAAGAGAGATCTAGATGTGTTAACTTATTATGTGTTTCTAATGCTTCCGCTAAAACATTAGCAGATTTTCCGCTAATTTTGTTGTAATTTACGGATATTTCTTTTACGTTAATTCCACGAATAATTGAAGCTGCTAGATATTCTAAGCCCATGTCTCCTATATTATTTTTATTGATATTCAAAATTTCAAGACCTCTGTTAAGATGTAATCCTGCAAATAATTGCTTAGCGCCTGTCTCACCAATTCTACAACCAGTGAGGTTTAATTCTTTCAAAATTGAATTACTTATAAGCATTTCACCCAAATGAAAGCACGCATCATCATTTAAGAAATTATCAGTTAAGTCAAAACTTGTCACATTCTTATTATACTGCAGAGCTATGGACATTGGTCGTACTCCGAAAGGATTCACGCAATAATATTTTAAATCTATAGATTCTTTGAGTAAACCTTTATGAAACGTCATAACAGGACATAGATTCATTTCATTACAGAGTTTCATATATAAATCTTGACCATCATCGGCATATATAACTTTTTCTTCTGGATCAAGTAAAGCTTTCTTGATACCAGGATCTAGAACTGCTGGATAATTGAAGTAAGGATGAATAAGAATTGAACTTCTGGACATTGATACATATTTATTACATACTTCTCCACTGCCAGGGCTGTATTGCCCTTGCTCGTATAAAACCCGTTTACGATTCTCTTCTGGTACTTCTATGATTAGTGATGACCATTCTGCCATAGGCGGTTCCTCCGAACTCTCTTCGAAAGACGATTCATATATAACTTCAGTTTTCAATTCCTCTTCTGATACTTCTGAAGACATTTTTAGTATTAAAATATAATTATAAAAAATAAACAATATTTACGAATAAAAGGCGTCAAAATGTAGCATAGCTCAATTTTTATAGAAAATTGTCAAAAATGACGCTTTAAAACTCGAATACTTTTGTAAAATTTAAATTAATTCGACAAAAAGTCTCCAAAATAATTTATTGAAAAAAATATTGATATAGTGCTGTTTGTAAAAATTAATGTAAAACTATTGGATTTGTCTTAATTTTGCTTGCTATATCAAATTGCTTCATTTCTTACATGTGTACTCTCTAATCCCTTACTTATATAATTGGAGTTATGACAATTCATCACGCCGAGCGAGTTCAGGTGTCGGATAAACGCCTTTATATTTATCGATTTGTCTTTGACAAAACGAATTTTCTATATTTTATTTTTAAATATTATATATATTAGTATATTGCCCAACTTTGATACCAGAAACATATAAACTGCAACTATTATCATACATAATATAATATGAAAAGACATAGCTCCGTTACAGATTTTACAAATACAATACTTCGTCAAAATAAATAAAATATGACTACCGTCTGCCACACGACAAACAAGTATATGTAAATTAACATCCGTAAATGTTTAACTGTTGGACCAGGTCTTTCTTATTGAATTCTTCCTTCTTCGGCCGTCAGAGCGTCACGGTAGCGTGCGAAAGCGATCCCGTGGCGCTCCTCGCTAAGACGGAAAGGGTATCGCTGGTTTTTTAGTGGGTATTCCGATGTTCGGGGTGCACTCGGCGCCTTGGACACCGGCGAGCCCCACATACTCCCCTCCCACTGTTCCCGTGGGGGAAACGTGTAATGCGTTTTTCCAGCGTTTAAAAAAATGAAGGCCTTCTTTCTTGAGCAGAACGCTCGAATGTACTATAAAGTTAGAATAGACTAAGAGTTGTCACCAAACAATTTACGAGTGTAAAACATACCTGAGAAAAATAAACAACGAAAATACTAGCCAAAATTGAATATAATAATAGTAATAAAGCGGTGAGGAAATGAGTTGTTTTTACTAGAAAATTACAAAGAGGCTGGTCATAATAAAATTTCAATAGACCTCTGAACATAAAGTATGAGGTAAGAAGGGTCCTGCATGATTTATCTATGGGCACTTAAAAAGCTTTGCAAGTATTTAACAGAGGTTTAATTACAACTGTCGATTGTAAGCCGTGCACGCAATGGTAAGAAATGAATCTTCAGAGATAATTGCCCATGTGGTTACAATCTTGGTACTCAGCGAACAAGTAAAGTTTAAAATAATTTCATCCGGTAGAGTATTGGTTATCGAGTGAATAATGTTTACTGTTTAAATGCATCTATCACAAGATTTCTTAAGAATTAATTCGAGAGAAGAAATAATTTTAATATTTCACCATCGCGTCTTAACTGTTATCATCGGTTTTCCGATTAAAGACGCTCAAGATTATTGGTATAAATATATTTGTAATATAAGATACATAATATAAGAAAGATCATAAAATATAATAAATTGTAACAATTATAAGCAACTAGTATATATTTAATTGATGACGTCAATATAAGAATAAATTAAAAAGGTTTCATATTAATAATATAAAAAAATAGCAATGATCATATCTTATTCGAAAATCAAAATAAATTTATGGCGGTGTTCCAGTCATTTCTTAATTCATTGGGTTTGTCTAGAAATTCTTCGATCTTAAGCGAAACTACAGTGAAAGTTCCGCCCGAGGGCACGGAAATGAGCCAAGCAGTAGAGGCGTTGTTAGTATATGACGTTGAAGACATCATCAGAGATAAAATACGCCAGCCATCCATCAAAATGTCTACAACCTGGGCAGTATCGTGTTCACTGTTTAGGCTTGCGACGCACAACTGCAAAATATATGACAAATTCAAATGTTTCAAAACTTGTTTGGATTTACTCTCAATTTCAACAATCTTAAATTGTTTAACATTTAAAAAAAATGTATTAAATTTTTAGTCATCGTGTCCATTATTTTCTTGTGTTACAGTTGCTTTTGTTTAGTCTAAGCGGAATGTCGCGATAAGATTTATGTGGTTTAGTGAAACTAATCGAATTAGGGCGCGGTTGCACGCTAAATCGTCTAATTAATAGAATTTGTCTGTTTGTACATTGTTAACCTCGCTATTATCTTTATCAACACTATGTTCTAGGCCACGAATTGAGCTTTCGTTCGTTAACCGACTGCGACATTCAGCCATTTAATATTAAATCACTTTCTCTTTTTTTCCTAATAAATTTATTGATTTTGATACGACACAGTTTAATAATTCCAGAATTTTATAAAATTTAAAAGACAACTTTGATTTATCGATTCCAAAAAAATATGCTTAATCTTACATGTAACGGAATGTAATTATAAGTCTCTAGATTTAAGCCATACAATATAATTTCATAAAGTTGATTAAACAAAATAAATCATCCACGCCTATAAGCTCATAACAGTCGCCAGAATCGAAATTATTTGATTTAGAGAAATGGAAAGGCGAGGCCATTGTTTTCTCTTTGAAAATAAACTCAGATAAACTGTATTTGGATTTGTAATGGGAGACCGGTGGAAAGTTGAGATGCCATCAACTAGTGCCAATTTTGCAGATTTACATAGCCCTCCGTCGACTGGGTCTTTCAATCGTGATATTTATGTATATTAAATATACAGTTTGCAGGGTTATCTATGTAGTGGATAATGATAAGCTTTCATGATTTGATATTAATCTAGGGACCTCAAAAATATGAAATAAATTACTATACTCAAATAACCCAACTCGACCCTGGTCTAAGTATCTAACTCGAATAAAAAAAGCATGCTTATTTGGTATCGACATATCAGGAGCCATAGGATTTGTTTTAGCAAAACAATAATGCTAATTGCTCACTTTGAACAGCAAGCGGCGCGTGCGTATGCGAACAAAAAACTATACCAACCTTAAATGGGGTATATGAGTCGACAAAGCGACTGGCGCTCATGAATAAAAATACCACACCAAAAACAATTTGCTAATAATTAAAGAGCTTTATCTAATATAATGCATATTAAAGGATTTTCTAAACATGTTGCGAACCTTTTTGTTAAATTTCATTCGCTTTTAAGGACATCTGATAAAAGGTTTTCAGTTAGTTTTATTATTCGGCTTGCAAGTCTACAACCATGATATAAGTAATACATTACATTACATGTACCTACATTTACTTGGTAGTAGGGCTTTGTGCAAGTCGGATAGACTCTACAGTCAAGTAGTTCACCATATACTCTACAGTCAAGTAGTTGTACTCAGTATTGTTGTGTTCCGGTTTGAATGATGAGTGAGCCAGAGTACCTACAGGTACAAGGGACATAACATCTTAGTTCCTAAGGCTGGTGGCGCATTGGTGACGTAGGAGAATATAGTTACAGTGCTAATTATTCTGGGCGGTAGTGACCATATACCATCAGATAACCAATCTACAAACCTATTTGGGATAATAAAAAAATAATTTAAAAGCGACTGATTTTTTCGGTATTTGGTAATTACGGTGACATTTTGCAATATTTTAAGTACATTATATACTAATCCATTAAAACTATGATTGTAATGCAACTCTCCAAATTAACAAGTTATATACGATGTGGGCTGTAACTCGGTTATATAATAAACTACATGTAGCAACTGAAAGACAAAAGACTGACCTCAGTTTATTAAAGTCAATTACGAGCTATTAATCTTTGTATCAACTTGTAATGTAATTATCTTTGAACAAGAATTTCATAATTAAACAATTTCAGGGTTATATATCAAGACTAATAAATCTAATATCCACTAAATCATTGCGAATTAATACTGTGATTTAGTGAACCACTCAATAATTTGCAAACTAGGAATATTACGAGGTAATTATAATACTTTTGAAAAAAAAATTTATTAAATAAGTATAAAACTTTCATAGTTTATCAAAAATATAATTTCAAAAGGAATATATGCAGTTCATTATTTACAATTTGCGGCTTTCTCATATTTATATACATATATTTAAATATAATGTGAATTACCAATTTGTCGTGTATTATATTGTCAGATATTCCTACTTCTTTCAAATTTTCCTCCTTCCTTCAAACCGGAACACAACAATACCAAATATTGCTGTTTTGCGGTTGAATATCTGATGAGTGGGTTGTATATACCCAGACGAGCTTGCACAAAGCCCAGCACCAGCAAAAAGCTTCTATAAGTCCAGCTTCATTAAATATTTTCAATTTAAATATTACAAACATTTATGTAGGGGTCGAATTTGTTCGTTATTATTAAATTACAGTGATTACGTTGCCTTGATTTTTTTTATTTGCCCACATTGATTTTGCTTTAGGTAGCTATATAACGAACCGTTAAAACGCCTCTGAGAGAGAACAGCCTGATATGGAAACGTCTTAGTCGACCTTATAAACACAGGTTACGATATGTCAAAATTATAATTTTGATTTCATAATTTTTAAATATGGAATACGATTATGCTTATGACTTATTAATTTTCATTCAAGGCTTTCGTGTAGTTAATTTGAAAAAGTCTTGTAATACAAGTTTATTACACGCCAATGATTTTTTTTTGTTTTAATTGGCTAAATGGCGGACTGGCTTGCATTTGGAAAGTTCCAGCAAAATCAATTTTAGTCAGTGTCATGCTTGGCTTGGAACAAATTTATTACGAATATAAGCTAAAAAATAACCACAACAATTTTTGGTCTTACATTTTATTGGTCTTATATTTTTTTCAACTGGAAAACGCTGCTATGATTTTTTTGACATTCGATCCAGTTATTATTGTTTCTATACTGATGCAATACAATATTAAGTCTTATTTTTATTAATTCTAATGACAAATAATTAAAGGTCATATTTATGATTAATTAATTATGTAAATGATTCGATCTCAAGTCAGATTCACTATACGGTAAAAAAACACGTTTATTTGGTTTATTTTGTGAGTACTGGTTAAGTACTAGAGTACTTGAGAGTAATAGAGTTTTACTTGAGTGTACGAGACAAAAAAAGAACCATAAAAAATTTGGTAAAAAAAAAATGCACACTTATTGTTAAAACAGCAAGCATTAGAAATATAACTTTTCATTAAAAAAATCGTCTAGTATAAAGATAAAAACAAATATAAATATAAAAACTAGTTGATGAAAAGAAAAACACTTAAATATATGGCAACGATGGACTGATATACTAATTAGAATGTTTTAATAATGATCATACCGCAAATCATTCACATGCGATAAGCATATTTTTATGAGTTACATAAATAATCTTTTAAAGTTGTTTAAACAAGACCTTTATAGTTACTTAACGTTTACAACATTTATAACTGTATAAAACGAACGTTTTTTTTTAAGATTTGCTATTTATAATCTGTACTTTATTTATGACAGTTAAAATATAATATATACAACCTACTTTTAAATCTTTATCGAGTTATTATTGATAGACGGACTTAGTACACATTGACTTAGGTCTTAGGTACACTGGATAAAGGAGTGAGAGTGGTCTTTTAAAGGAAGATTTGACGGAAAATGTTGCCTTATTTAAGTTGTTACTTGCATACAAAATGTTGTTGACATATTTGAAATATATTAAACGTGGTCTTATTGTTACAAAGCGCTCATACATTTTTTGTCAACGTTTATGGTAGTTCATTCAGCTCTAACTTAGAGTATCCAGATTTATTGACTATATATGCCGAAAATAATTATTCTATAGAACAGTTACGTCCTGAGATTAGAGCGTGCGTTCAAACATACAAAAAGCTTCAGCTTTATATATATAATATTAATTTTGATATAAATACATATAACTATTTATTTCAAGATTAATATCTGTTTTGCATATTTTTTTAATCTATCAAGAATATTATTGTTTTGAGTAACTTGCATTTTAATATAAAATGTTATTTATAATTTACTTTTAATCCATTTAAAAAAAACACGACAATACATCGCGTTGGTGGAAAACGATGTAATTAAAAAAAAAATAGAAGGCGCTCATTCACATTCGGCAATATTAGCCATAAAACACCCGCACTTGTTATCTAGAGCGAGGTGAAATCATTAATTACAGAGCCTTATTGATTTGTACAAAACAAATTATAATTTACGATCAAAGAAGTTCTTATTACAATGACATTAGGTTCAAAATAGAAATCTAATCTAAAGTAATACGCGATAAAGCGTGGGACATTATTTGAGGTTACAATCGATATCGCAATTCTCTATTGACATGTTCTAATACCTATGAAAGAATGCTTCGAGAAAAATGTATATAAACTGTATGCAGTTTAAAGTACATAGCTTTGTGCAATTATAATTATTATTAAGCGAGATTTTCATATAAGTTATAATTAAATAATTATATTTTAAAAGTGACATAAAGAATTTAAGACCGCGAGCCGTAATTATGATTAGCTTTATAGAATATAAGTTGGTCTTACTGATTTATATCTAACAAGTTCTCTGTTCAGACGGCATACAAAAGTAAATAATAATAAAAACAATACTTGGGAGTACAGTAACACTTTAGAGCATATTTTATGGGGAACGCGGTCGTCAATTCCAATGAAGAAACTTGTATAAGCATGTCCCAATTTAAAAAAAAAAAAACATTTTAATCGAATTACAATTATTTTAGATGAATTCGAAATATATACATGCGCATAACAGAATAGCCAAATTAAGAGAGATCCTCATCCTTTCTCTGAAGGTTTTTAATAACCTCTTTAAGTGATCACCTAATGTATGAAATATCTGTTATTTAAATAAAGAACAAAAGGAGACGTCGTAATACGCCTAAGACGGAATTTTTAATAGAAATTCCGGCAGTCCCTTTAAAAGAATTTATTTGTATGTCTACAACAGAACATTGCAAATAAACCACATACGATTGGTATTCAAGATATGAAGCTTACATAAAAGCAATCGACGTGTCCACATTCCATCTTCTATAGACATCGAAGGTCATTCAAAACAATAATAAAAAATATAATACAAATACTTAACCAATACAAACGCAAACCCTAAAATACCACACAAAAAACTTAAGTTGTTCGTATTCATTTCATTCGATCGCACTTTTTTATTCGAACTTATTATCATTCTTAATTCAAACATAAAATTCAAAATAAGAACGGTAATCGATAACCATCAAAGGAATCCGTTTTGTGTGTTCATCTCGTACAGAGGTTTTATCGAGCGGTCGATGAAAAGCGCGTAGCAATCTGATTACGACTGTCTTAATATAGTTAATAAGGAGCCTTATCAGGATCGCCGTCTGATATCGGCCTTCCCGACTTATTGATAGGAGCAGGCGTTACTAAATAGAAATTAATGACATAGAAGGAATAAAACGGTTCAATTGCATTTACATAATTATGTTATGAAGTCGTACAAGGAATATACGAAGACTTATACAGTTGAGGGGCGAACAAGCATCGTATGTGTAATCGATTTTCCACACTACAATAACGTCTTTGGAGGGAAAAGTATCTTTATTTGAGTATATAATAAACTTTACATATTTGTGATTTCTTTATTTTTATTAATAAGGCTATGAGCATTGACACAAAACAAATTATATATCAATCACTCCACACATCATAGCTGCTTTTCTTTCCTAATTAAAAATAGTTATTTTATTTTCATTTTGCATATATGGTGGGTAATAAAACGTGACGTAGCTGTTTATGTGTTACAGGCTGTGATTGGGATCTGATCGAGTACATCTGCAATCGAGATATCGAAGGAATCGTCGGTAATAACAACCCACGGTAATACCGCGACGAATGCGATTTATGAAACGAATTTTTCACTCGGATCGTTTATTGAAATCCTGTACCTCCCCAAATATCAGTCATAATTTCGATTTTCGAACGCCAGTTGTGTATTATTAGCGATCCGCTTCGAATATTTTTGGGTTTGTTTTCAATTATTATAATCTGTGGGTGCACAGGCTTGTAAACTTTTATACCTAACAGGAAAAAACGCTGATATTCTTTCGTTGTGTTCATAAGCAGCTCGATAAGATCCTTTAGGTTCTTTAACGTGGAAATGTCTACTTTACAAGTACACATAATATATATTATTTGAAGTCGATTTGTTATAATCATCATTTTAAATTAATGTTCTTATAAATTCTACAAAAAGTCTTAATTACTGTTATGAGAACAACGATATTACAGCTGCAAAAAGGTTTTTCTCTAGCGTTCTCTTCTAGTTGGAACAACAATTTAACGAGCCATAAAGAAGCGTACTTCATTAAAGTCGCACAGGAATAGTCCATAAAACCTGATCTAAGCCGTACTAAAATCGTTCAGTGCGCACGCGCAGCTCTGATAGCTACGAGTAGCCGGACTTGAAACGTAGTATATTTCTCATTTCAACCCATAAAGGTAAACAAAAAGAAAACTTACTTTGAATCTTTGTAAGTTACCGTTTCATATGAAAATTTTATTATTATATGCAAGAGTTAGGTTGAGTTTGGATCTTTGGCTACTGAAGAAACGAAGGTACGAATTGTAAAAATATATGATATGAATAAAAATTACAGTAGTTGCTTTTTTTTGGTATTACGTAAGCAGTAAACGTATCATCAATGGCATTGCAGTGGGTGGGCCTTACCCTGCTCCAACATATTTTACCAGCTGGATCTTCTTAAAATTATTTGAAAAACTCTATTGCTATTTTTCTCAAACAATATACTCATAGACAAATATATTAAAACGTTACGAAAAAGTTTGTTCTGTCCTATTTACTAGCAGACCTTGAAATTACGTGAAATTATCTTCGCCCACGAGATGCCCACCCGTTCGAATGAAATGGAACGATCCACATGATTGGATTATCGCAAATTGTGCGTATAATCGGGTATAATTGGTATAATTGACGCGTGTAATGCGAGCCCGAGCGAAACTTCTATTCTTGCTAATTTATTGTCACCATAAAATTGAAGAAAGTCGAAGACTGGAATTTAATATTTTTGTTTATGATTATATATCTTATGAAACATCATCGAGTTAATTATGAAGTTTTTTTTTGATAAAGGCAGGCGGACGAGCAAATCGGTGACCTGATGGTAAGTGGTCAACATTGTCCATAGACATTGGCGATGTAAGAAATAGTAACCATACCTTAAATTGTAAATGCACCACCAACCTTGGGAACTAAGATGTTATGTCCCTTGTGCCTCTAGGCACAGGCTCCCTCACCCTTCAAACCTGATCGCAACAATACTAATTAACTATAAAACCAGACAGTTTTGCACAAAGCCCTACCACCAGATAAAAAAGTTTATACAAATATTTTACAATTAATTTATCTTTTAGTTTTGTTATTAATAACGAATAATTAGATATTATAGTCATATTAAAGTGGCATTACTATGTTTTTGTTTCTGGCGAATTATATTTTCGTATTACAATTATGTACTGCAATTAATACCATCACATACTACATATATTATATTAATCGATATAGTATATCTTATATATGATATAAAGATAATATAAATATAATATTTTCATATTGTATATTCATATTATATATCAATAAGCTATAACTACATATTTTGTTAAAAATTACGAACATCATAAAGTTTTTACAAAATATATAAAATAAAGGCTTTTTTTGGCAAATATATTATATCCAGCTTAATGTTATGCCTAGTTTTATATGTAAGTATCTTACCCGAACAAACATTCAATCACTTATATATTTAAACGCTGATAATATTAACGATAAAATTTTTGATATATTTTGACCATAAATACATCTAATTTTATAAATTTTAGGTTCGTTATAAATTCCTCACATATACAAATTTCTTATTCACGACGCCGTAAGTAACGCCCACAAAACAGTTACGTGTTATTCTTTGTTTTTATAGTTTAATTTATGACCGTCGTAGAAATGTAAAGAATACCAACACTTTCACTCGCTAACATTATAAAACATCGGAGATAATATCTAATAGTAATTAAATTTCTAAGATATTAAAATCAATTTTATTACATTACCTATAGAACATTACCGAGGAGATAAATTGTGATGATTACCTGGATTATTAAAGATAATGTGTTAGAGAAAATTATAGATAAATAGTCGCTTTATATTATACGTTAAATAAATCGATTCGATTTTTATGTATTGTAATATACATGTCATGTTTATACCTTTTGACGGCATAAAATTACAATGACGGTTCGCAGAATAATGACGAGTTGAAATTGTAAAGTTTACAGAATAACTATATCGAAGTTTTTATATGAGTTTTGTTTCGCCCAAATTTAAAAAATAAAAATATAAATATTTTAAAGAAACGAAATAGTTGAAAGTAATTAAATATAATACAAATAATGAATAATTAGGATTTCTTTGAAACCGTAAAACGTCGTGAAAACCGTACTCTTGAGAGACGTTTATTATTGAAATATCTTATCAGCTATTTCCTTGTACCTAATTCTAATGGCTCACTCCCTTTCATAGCAAAATACAGTATTACAAAGCATCACTCGTTGCATTAATAAAAATGTATTGATTGCGAGATATTGTATATTTTACGAGAAATACTATAAATTTCTGTCACTAGATCAAAATTTTGTATGGTATGTAGTTACTGAAACCCAATGGGAATATTATAAAAACGTATAGAAACACAATAAAGTTATCGAACATGTAACAAATTATACGATTATGTTAACACATTCTCAGTTTTCTACATCATGTTCACAAGATTCATAGCTTAATGAAAGTTTGTATGCAATTTCTAAGACGATGAAGTAAAAGTACGGCCGTAATCACGCGAGAGACTCATTGCACTTACATGATAAAGGAACGCACACACCTGTGCAACTAAGCGAAGCGCAAGCGAACACGAAGTTAACTCATTTCTAAAACAACGGCTGTATTTGAGATCAAGTGACTGCGGAGTATGTTTATGTAGATATGTATGTATCTCGATTGGTGGCACAGGTGTGCCCGCTTCATATTCAAGTCGCTTCCGCTTAGCTTAGTCACGCTGATGTATGCCACCCTTAAAGAGTTTATCTAGCGGCGCGTGTTGCACACCCGTTGAATGCCGATCTTTGATAAATTGCACTGAACATAGGGTTGCCATTCTTTGCAAATATTTCAACCTCCAAACGTAATAAGAAAGGATGCTCCGAAAGATTTTAAAATAAATTGACGATTTAAACATATTGAATACGAAATGAATTTCTTTGAGATACTAGTTAATTGCCAGTGATTTTTTTTCTAAATAGTAATTAGGAGTGAGTTGATAACGATTCATGATACTACAATGATTAATAATTTAGAGTGCCAGCCCTGTAGCACCTGTCTATCCCTTTCCGGCACTAGGTGAAAGTATATATAGGAGTGAGACAGCTACGCTAGTTGAGTTGATAATGAGCGAGGGAAATGGTGGTGCATTCTTCAGTAGGGTCAGTGAAAAGTGAAAGTTCTTGAGGTCTGACACTTGACTCACGTTTTTACTAAATGATATTACGTAAATATTTCAAGATGGGCTTCAAACTTTATCGAAATCAAGATTTGATTAAAACAAAAAAAAAGTAGTTTATATACATATGTCTAATTTCACTGAAATTCTGCCACACGTGTATTCCACCAACCCGCATTGGAGCAGCGTGGTGGAATGAGCTCCAGATCTTCTTCTCAAAAAAAAAGCAAAGGCCTTAACCCAGCAGTGGGGCATTCATAGGCTGTTACTATATATATGACGAAGAATTCGCACTTTTCTATTATAACTAACTAATTAGTATTTACAAATCTGATCAGTCTTGTATCCCTCGTTAAGAATAAACTTAGTATATATGTATATAGTAAAAATTAAGCTTGCTGATATTTTCATATCTATCGCATCAAAATCCTTTTATAGAGCTCAACCTAATTCAATGCCAATTTAAATTTCCCATATCGAATATCGTTAGAAACCGCACCCACCATTGTGTGCCCATTGACTGATCGCTTGTCAGCGCTCGACAAATCAAGATCGATTCTGATACTATTCTTAATTCGATCTCTTCTATCTCCTTTACCCATATGTATATTATTATACATCTCTCTCATTTCATAGAGAAGCGTGAGCACGAACTTACTGATCTGTTTATATCATTTGTCATGGTGATTTTTTTTTTTGGAAAGTTGATATTGATGACGTTTTGAAATTAAACACAAACAAATTATTCTATCTTAAATGGTTATTTGAAGAAGTCGTTTCGTTAATAAATTAACGTCACAATGTAGTGTAGTAATAGAAAGACCACTTAAAAAACAATAAATAGATCCACTTTTAAACAAACTTCCTTAATAAACATTTTATTATGCGAATGAAATAGCTTTAGTCTGTCAGTTGATAAATTATTCCAAAGTCTTTATTAAATGTTATCGTAATGATGGCATCACATTTAGATTTAAAAATGAGTTAACAATATCACAAATTGACAATAGCTACTATGTAAGGTGAATTATTTTCACTATCCACAATATTCAAATCGAGATCTAGGCCTTTGCTTGCAAATTTATAAAAAAAATGCATATCTAACATGACACGGATTATAATATGTCCTCAGTTATATGTAATCAGTTCAGTGATGGGGTCACACATGTTAGTAATAACATTATTAGCACTCTAAATGTTACTACAAAGATAGCTAAAGTTGATATCACTGAAAAAAAGAAAATCCTTAAGACATGAGTATTAACTGAAGTTATTAAACGTATGAATAAATCAACTAATGAACATGATCATAATTTTAAAGAAGAAGGGGAATTATGTGCAAATGAGGAAGATTCTGATGCGACTAATGGGCTAGCTTAAAGTTTAATACCAGGTTCACACAGCCCAGCGTAGGGCGGAAGGCACGCGTGACCTGACATTTCGTTGGATGCGCTTTAACACTCAACTGACGCAAGACTTTCTTGTGGTGAAATTCTTTAATATTGCCTAAGTATCATAAAACTTTCAAACTCGACAAGTAAAATCATCTCGTTACTAAGTTTCCGGAATGATGAGGCAAGTCGGCTTTTTGGGTCGCAGTGTTGTAAGTGCATATAACAAATGTTTGTTTGAAATTGTGGTCTAATTTCGTTTCAGATCGGTTACAAATATAGACTCGATGAGATGAATACTGGCCCTTATAATATTTTCAAATTCTGTCATACAAGCAAAAATAAGAAACCAAAATATATTGTAGTAATGATAGGAAATAGTGAGTATTACGAAGTATAAATCTTCCAAGCGGATTTATCCAGCACATCGTTGCCTTTCAAATAAAAATATTTTACGCATCTGCGTTGACTTACACAAGAAGACAATGAGAGTTAAGAATTAACGCTGACGTTGTGTAATGGACATTTTGTTTTAAAATAGAAAGGCGATGCTTTATTGTGGGAAGTTAAAATTTATTGTGTGTTAACGGAATTCCGAAATTGAGGTTATCTTAACGTGTGACAGCCGGTTAAAGAAAATAGCGGTTAAGGCTAAGCCTAACAATTTCTAAGGCAAACGGTGCTAAATAATAGTAATATAAGTAAATAGAAAATTAAATTGGTAAGTCTTATCTACACTTTGTTAACTTATCCTTGACGCATTTGGTTATATATATACAAAATAAAATTACATTTTTAGTAGATACTCCAATTAATATTGGAGTAGATATTATTATCTACCTATTTAATAATGAAGAACAAACTACATGTAGCTAGTGATTTATATAGTATATTTGAGCTCGTGGCTTCTTAATGTTCTGATAAATTGATCGCAATTTACTGACAATGAGAAACAGTAGACAATGATCTAAGTTCGAAATGAGGACAATGCTATTTACATTTAATCTCTATAGCAGCTAGTATGTGCGAGTCCTTACGGTCGCGCCCTAATCTCGCTATCTCGTGAAAGACGTGTAATCTCTCCGATAAAAGCTTTAAGTATTAGTGCTTGTTTATAAGCTATAAATTTGCGAACACTCTCTAGATAAAAGCTACTGTATTAATTTTTTCAACATGTTTAGATAAGTGCTTACAATGTGTTCGAAGTCAATACAAATGACTCATTCTCAAATTTATTTTAGATTCAAGAATATCTATAGATTTACTTAATAAATTATTTTTAAATGTATATAATCATTACCGAGGAAACGCTACATTCGCTGAAGGTTTTTTGATATAATGTGGACTATGGGTTAGAAGATATTTGGCAGGATGTCTTCTGACACATCAACATTTTGTTCTTGATGATGAGCAGGAGATGGTACAAACTTAGTGGTTCTAGCACGCATCTAAACTCAATTTGAACAGTAATTATAAATATTAGTTATTTATTGATAAATGTAATGAAAAAACAGTGTTTAAATTTATTTGAATCCTAGGGCAGTGGGTCAGTCGGGGGCGAGGGTGCGCTCGCGCAGTCTGCTTGGCGCCGACTTTCACTGCGCGGGTCAACGACCGGTAGCCAAATATAATAATTGACGTCGTTTGTACTTACGTCACGATAGCAACGATCGCGATTTTATAATCAAGAAACTTGTATTCCCCTGTTCATAGCTCTCAGTAATAAACCCCTTGAAACTTTTATGTATATCACATAAGTGGTTATTAGCTAGGTGTTTCAAATAAAAACCATGCCTTATAACTTAATACAGTAACAGCCCAAAATTGTCCCATTACTGTACAAATCGCTCCTCTTCGATTACCAAGAAGATTTAGAGCTTAATCCATCACGCTACTTCAGAGCGTCATGGTAAGGTTGGGTATGGGTATATGTGATTTATAATTTGGACACGCGACCATCGGTTAAGAACTTTGTATTGTAGCTGTGTCATTTAGGATGAAACTTTACAATTTACCCTACATACGTGATTATATAACGTTGCCTCTAATTCTATGTTTAACAATAAGTATACGAACGTACGCTGGAATGATTAATACGTTTCGAAGTTAACAACCGAAGCCCGCAGCTAAATCGTTTCGTAGAACTTTCCAGATATGAGATTGCATGGAAAGCAAGCTCCGAATAAATAGAATAGTCTTAATATTAAAACGAGATAAAAAAACGACAATTGTAAGACTGTTTGATCCGGTCGGGTGCGCTAATCGACAATACATAATATATAAGATTGTCATCATGTCTGTATGTGAACAATTTATTTACAGAAGAATCTGGTCAATGGAAATGAACCTGATGACATCCTGATCAGATATTCTACCGCAAAACAGCAGTACTTGGTGTTGTTGTGTTCCGGTGTGAAGGATGGGTGAGCCAGTGTAATTACAGGCACATGGGACATAACATCTTAGTTCCCAAGGTTGGTGGCGCATTGGCGATGTAGGGTATAGTTAACATTTCTTACAACGCCAATGTCTATGGGCGTTGGTGACTTACCATCGGGTGGTACTTACTTTATTGTGATTATAATTCATCTCGTGCTTTACGGTGAAGGAAAACATCGCGAGGAAACCTGCATGTGTCTAATTTCACTGAAATTCTGCCACATGTGTATTCCACCAACCCGCATTGGAGGGTGGTGGAATAAGCTCCAAACCTACTCCTCAAAAAGGGAGAAGAGGCCTTTAGCTCAGCAATGGCACATTCACCGGCTGTTACGGTATTTTCTTGAATACATTATATATTTTTATGAGATGAGATGAATTTTTGCCCAGTAGTGGAATGCTGGCGGTTTCTTCATTACTTTTAATCTCATTTCTGGGAGAGACATATTTGTATATTTTACGATTACAATATATAGTAAAATTGCAGTTAGCGCTCAATCTACGCATAATTTCGATGTTTTTGTTCATATATTCTTTTAAATCATCAACTTTTTAATATCCGCTCGAACGTTATCATTAAACAACATCTCAGAATCATTAAATAAAATCAATTTGTATTTGTTTATTTATATTTTTATCACGATTCCTATAATAACATGATTATTCATGATTGTGGTTGAACTATATATCACGTTTTTAATAAAAAAAATCGTGATACATCGAGTCCCTCTGCCTTAGTTGTATTAATAAGTTTATGTGATGCGTAAAATCGGCTTGTTTTCCCTGCGACTTGGTTTGCTTGACCGTTGGAGTGTCTGTTTATACTTGGCGTAACTCCCAACGCATGGACCAAATTCAATGAGATACTCGTGACGTGAATATGTCAGACAGATAAAAAAAACTTGCGCAACTCAACGCGTGTACCGAACGCGACTCGTTTTGGCGTCAGAAGCGTTCCAGCAAACGTTGCACTCAAATTCGACCTTGAAATTTCGCTTTCGTCACACCCAAATTTTACCCGAAAACATGTAGATCTGTTATTAATCTGTAAGAATTCACTTCATTGCCCGTGAAATGTTGACAATCGACTTACGGTGATATATTTTGATGCGTGGATTCTTGAAATGTTATAATTATTACGGCCAATGTCTCATATCATTCTGACATTTCACGACCGCTTTCTGCGGTGAGTTTCGAGTTTTACAGAATAGCCATATAGATCTTTTCACATATAGATTTTGTATTATAGTTTACTCATTTTATATACTGTAATGTGATTTCAAGTGTCGATCGAACTAAGCTGAGTGCGAATGCTGTGTGTAACATAATCGGATAGACATCCACGGAGCGTGATAATCGAGATTCACGACTATTAAAATAATTAACCGAGGAGCGCCATTCATAGAACACTTTCTTTTTATAGATAAAGATCTGTCAAGATTTCCAAGCGAACGTACAATGATCAAGATTATTCGTAGTCAGCTATATATAATTTTGAATAAGTAAAAGTTGTAAACGGTTTTCAAATCTTCATTTATTTAAGTTTTTAACTAAATATTTATGTTACATTTTGTTCCTTATGTTGTTTATTTGATTTATTTTGATGTAAGCTCTTATTGCTTGCAATACTGCTATTGAATTGCCATTTCACAGTATTATTTGTATATTATAATATTCTAGTACTTTTTTATAATATACGTTGGCGGAAGGTCAAATGTTCTACCTGATGGGAAGTCACCACCGCCCATAGACATTATTAGCACTTGCGCTACCAACCTTGTCTCTTGATCGCAAATCAATAATACTGAGTACTACTGACGAGCTTGACAAATTCCGACCACAACGTAAAATTCGTCTTTTTCTTTTTATTATTTACTGTACATATAAAATTTGAGTTTTATTAAACCAGGACGCTATCAAAACTAACCTTTATTTTAACATTTACGCGATTCTACACTTTAAAATGTGGACACTCAGATCATAATCCTATGCAAGATGATTCTGTAATTCGTGACCGTTGACTGATATTAGGCAAAGACCTTTTCATTTTTGCCATTTGTACTAAAGTCTTGCGGTCTTATTACAAAAGCGTTATGAAATATAAGTCATGACAATGTTACTTATTTAAAATAAGAATTTTTCGTTTTTTTTTTTTTTTAGTAAATAAGTGTGGTCATGACGAGAATGAATGAATATTTTTTGTGATATCGGTCATGAACAGTTTCACATAACGCGATTACACTTGCGATGGGAGTTTTTTATTAATTTACATAAAAAAAAATTTACGTAGCCTTTAATATATAGAAATAATAAAATAGCTACTGTACTGTACAATCATGATCGGCTGGTGGTGGTAAGAATGCTATACCTCCGAGCGAAAATGAACCAGCCTACCCACCACTCTACTTCTGCAACGCACGAGTCGAGGCAATAAGACGAGATGATATGTTTAAAAATAAAGGTTTCTTTTATAACTGACATACATATAAACTGTATAGTAAATAATCATATATATTTTATTGTCAGTTAAAATCACACTTAAAATAATTGTTTAGTTAATTATTATTTATTTAATTTTGTAAATGACTTTGAAATTACAATGTTAATTAACAATTGAGCCTATTCTTTAAGACCAGATTAATAAAGACCAGAAAGATTTTGGATATAATAATATCGTACAGTTTTCGTGTCAGAATTTCAGCCATAGCACGGCGGCTATTATGAAGCTTATCATTAAATCAATGAGGCGGTTGAATGTACGTACGTAGATAAAAGATGAGGATATAGCATTATATTATGTAAGTTCTTATTGTATTAGCGAAATAGGCAATATAATTATTCAAATCTACGCGTAGACGGCACAGATAGACAATACAGCATTGTGGGAAGTTATTTGAGTTCGTTCAGAGGATCGATCTCCAAGTGAGTCAGGGTCAACCACTTGATATGGTGCCACACTGTAGTACATACATATAAAACATAGTATATTAGCTAACACTATAACACAATGCTAGATTTTGTTAAGATTTATTAGATATTCAACGCACACAGATGAAAACGCTACAACATTGTTGTATAAAGTTTTTTAATTATCTGTAATATACGAGATAAGAGACGAGTTGCAATGGTAGAAGATTTGTGATGTGTCATTATTTATTGTAATTTATTTAATATCATTTATTATTAATAATTTTACATAACATAAAATTTTATCAAATTAAAACGTTACGCACACAATGTGTGCAGTGTGTGTGTGTGTGTGTGTGTGCGTGTGTGTGTGTGTGTGTGTGTGTGTGTGTGTGTGTGTGTGTGTGTGTGTGTGTGTGTGTGTGTGTAAAATATTATTTAAAACATCTTCATTGTCGTTTTATAACATTTTATAGCTCGTTTTGCAGTAACACATATAGACAAACACATAAGTGTATTCTTTATTGAGTACGTGATGAAGGTGAATACATGTATGTTCGCTTATGATTGCTAAACAATTATTTTAAAGATAGATTTAATCTGACATGGAAATTATTAAGGTCATTTGTGTATTTTACTATGATTCTCAACTACAGCGATGCCAAAAGGGCTTTATCTATTCAGGGAACTATTGAGGTTGAGGTTAAGATATAATTGTATGGTTACAATTAATAAATATCAGTATCTACAATTGTCAAAGCTTCTATTAAATTAATTACCATATTTGTATATATTAATATAACCTGTTATTCATTTAGGGTGTACAATATTATTTGTAAGTTATATTTGGGTCGCAGCTCATCATGCTTATCGTGGTCATGGAGAGACTGTAAAAGTTGACATGATAGAGAAAGAACCTACCTTACCCTACGATAACCCATGTGTGAGAATAGGCTAAACGATGATAGTAAATTCCTATTTATAAAAACAAAAAAGGATCGCACTTTTATAAGCAAACCGAACTCATAAGGAAGTTATAATGTAAATAGGAATATTCATTATTTTTTTAAATAAACAAATTTATATAATTATTCGCGAGCAGTTTGATTTCAATAAAACCGTTATTAAATCCGGATGCAGTTGAGATAAAGGTTTCATAAAGCGTGTTTTTATATCTTTAATTTTGCGTTTGAATCTATAAAATACATACATTATACAATTTTAAATAGTAATTGCAGTTCATTAAATAAGGTCAGAGTCATATCCGTGTTAATTGCAAAAAAACTATATGTTCGCAAAACATTAAAATGTACAATTATCTGAATCTAAATCACGAAAATAATATTTATATTTGATATAAAAATTAATTGCAATTTTGCATAATCCACCTTTGTTTATTATGGTTCGCAATAATTCATTGAATTTCACGCAACGCCAAAACGACGCGTATACTCGTCTCCAATCATTAGCACCAGCGAGACATAAATTCCCGGCCATCCTAATAAAACCCTTATGATTAAGTATTAAGGCGTATAATAGCGTCAATTTTATACATCTGCGATAATGACGATACAAATCGCGAAGGGACCATGTGACAGTTTTAAAATTACACAGCGAACGTGAAAAATGACGTGCGGCTCTGATCGCTGTTTCACAGAAATGTCGAATAAAAACTCTCATTACGATCGTGTAAACTAAAATAGTCGTTATATCATTGGCGTAGACTCGATAATTGTTTTGTTTCAAATTTAACTCAACAAGTGCATTTAAACAATATAGCATTTACAATAGAAAAACATAATTAATTGTAGCAGGAAATCAACTTTTCTTTCGCACAAATTCATAGTAATTACTTAGTCAAAGTACCTAATGTTCGTATCAGTGTCATACTAAGTGCATGAGTCACAAAAATCGGTTATAAGTCGACCGAGTAAATAACAAACTCATTTTCACAATAATAAAATTTACCAGATTACATTCAGCTTACATTGTTTCTTAAAAGTAACTGCAATTAAGCTTAGTTCACACAAATTGACAAATTTCATTTCAGGCGATTTTTTGTTACTTCTCTGTTAACGTCGTTCTCATAGTTGAATATTGCTACATGAATATGCAACAATTGACGTTCTTCTGACCGATTTCGGCCACGGTGAATTTCGGCCACGCAAGGGATACTGGCCAACAACGCAGGATATATTAAAGTGCACAAGTGTATGGGCAAACACGGGTGCACTCTCTATTCCCTCACTCTCATAATCCGATGGGACCGCAATCCCAGACGTTAGAGGGTTCCGAGAGTTAAGGCGCAGGACCAACACACTTTCTTCTTCCAGGCTTCTGGCTAGTAGATACTCAATAATTTTCATCAACCAACCTGGGATTTGAAGCCAGGATCTCGAGATATATGGCCTTATCTATCTATCTATCTAGCCATTAGACCAAGGGACCAAATCATGTAACAATATTGTAATCGTAATAAACTTACGATTACAATCCGAACGTTACCATTATATCGAGAAGAAAATGAAAGTTCTATTAAAATAGTATATATAATTGTTCTCTTATATTAAATAATACATTTATGTCACATAAATAAGATAAAAATTATAATTACTTCCTTTTTACGATTCGTAGTATCAAAATGTTCTTAAAAACGTATTAATCGAAATGAAATACTTGAAGTGAACTAAATACTGCATTCTGTAGCGATCCTTGTGTCTGACCCGGGTCATGTATTGGCCAAGGCCGGTTTGAGTCACGACCGCGGTGATGCGTCACTGCCTAATTTATTTTCTATTGATAAATTTGGTTTTCTTTATAGCTTTTAAAATAAATACGTCAGGAACCTTTTTTATATTATTTTGTAAAATTTCCGGCAATTATTGCTGGGTTTTGTCGCCGTAAGCCGAGATGGCCTAGTGGTAAGAACGCGTGAATCTTAACCGATGATCGTGGGTTCAAACCCGGGCCACCACTGAATTTTTATGTGCTTAATTTGTGATTATAATTCATCTCGTGCTTTACGGTGAAGGAAAACATCGTGAGGAAACCTGCATGTGTCTAATTTCACTGAAATTCTGCCACATGTGAATTCCACCAACCCGCATTGAAGCAGCGTGGTGGAATAAGCTCCAAACCTTCTCCTCAAAAAGAGGAGAGGAGGCCTATAGCCCAGCAGTGGGACTTTCACAGGCTGTTACATTACACATACATTTGTCATTCGTCTAACACCAAATTTTCAAAGTGCGATATTTTACCAAAAACGCTTGCAATTTTATGTGCATAACATATAAGCTAACTATTTAGTTGGATTAAACTTAACTAAACGTCTCCGAGATCTTGAAGTAAGATGGGCACAGATAACAGAGAACAGAATTATGGCCAATTATCCGTAAGTCTAAAAGCTGATTTGAAGGACGACTGTACAGTGGTAGCGATTCTTCACCCGAAGGTCGTCAAGGTTCACCACTAATGCTTGCTGAATTTGTAGTATACAGGAAGAGATAATGATCACAAACAGATCCCACATGATATTAAGCTTGCACATGGCATATATTCATTGCGAAATGTCCATTATAATACTGAAATTATCATATTGCATAAAACATTAAATTACCGCATAAAATTATGACTGCTTTCGAGGAAAATGCTATTACGATTTTAATATTTAACACCTTTAAATGTTATTTATGAATTAGTGTGAAGTTCGGTTCCCACAAGTGTAACCCAATATTATTGCGTTTGACATTAGCTGACCCATGTCACACCAATAGGATACGCTTAAAATAATTTAATACGTTACCGAAATGTGACCTTTATGTCACATGAATATAAAGCCAATAATACTGTCCAATATCGCAATAAGCAATGTCATTTATTTTATGTTGTAGATGGGATTTTGGGAGGCTCATAGGCGTGTTTGAGACGTAATAAATACAATATAAATCTATATTTTTATATTGTGTCGAGAGAAAGTTGAAATATGTCATTTGTATTCACGGTATTACGTAAGTTGTTTTATAAATAACCCAACGAACATAGATTATCTGACAGACTTAAAGCTTAATTTATTTTATAACCTTTTTCAAATGGATAATAGGATGGAGTACATGATAATTACGTCACCTTACCATTAATCATCCTCTTTGAATTCTTAATTTGATAAGGAATACCCCAAATATAGGTAAGTTTGAGAGTAATTTTTGGTGATGAAATTAAAGGTTAAAAAGAATATAGACCATATAGTTTGTTGTGAGTTTTACATTAACAGGAATTTTTAAATTCCTCAAATACATGGGACTGGATAATACCTCTCGTTCCCAGGTCCAGGATCTATTGAGATGCGGACCGCGAAGGGCGCGTAGGGCTCATTGTAATGCACATGCCGTCCGACGATTGTTTCAGCAATGCCCTTGTGGGGCATTGACTTTGGTATGACGTGAATGTATTTTCACACTTGATCCCCATGGATACAAATCTGGTCGTAAATAGACTTGCAACTATGGTTTGCTTGTTTATGGCGCTGGTGTTTTGAGGTTGTATTTGGGAGCCATACGACCCCTAAATTTCCTGGTTTGTGACGTCACATCTTAGTTGGCACTTCCTATTAAATATACTTTGGGCAAATAGCGTTTCACGTGTAATGTTTTACTTCCGAATGATGTTATTTATGCACTTGAAAGTTGCATCGGAATTTCAAATGTCTATGTTCTTCTTATGAAGGAAATAATTAAAGCGCGACCAAGTTTATATTGAGATTTTTTTTAGAAAATCGTTTCAAAATAACAGTTTTTTATTCAAATTAAATCGTTCTACTACTACGATTAGCAAAAACTGATTTGTCTAAGTTTCTAGGTATGTTTGATACTAAATATATATATGAACTTTAAAAAAGAAATAATCCGATATAAATGTTTTATGACAACATTTAGCAGGTAATAAAATGAAACTCCATACTCCATAAACACGATATTTTTTGCCATCAAACGAAATTAGTTTCCGCACTCGTATCGAGGTTATAAACATTTACGCTAAAGCTGTTCAGACACTCGATAAATCATTACAATAAACACAGCATTTATTGATGGCAATACCTGATGTAATATGAAAGGGTCATTGATCTTAATCGACCCATTTTATGGTGACTGTTTATTTCGACAAAGTTGCAAGAGGCTTGCACGCGAGAGACAGATACAATTTTGTCAAATTGTACGACTGCTTTCCAGGCTGTAATGAGGGAACATTAAAACGGTCCAGGGTAATTGTTTGCAGACATGCAAGCTTAAATGGTGCTTTACATTCAGCATGAGTGCGAGGTATCTAATTTGCGACCCTTCTAGGTCAGATTCGTCTAAAGTACAAGGAATGACCTGGGATAACCTCATGTTTATGTCTGATGTTTGAAATGATATATGAGCCTTTTAAGGACGGAATTAATTGACGTGTAATGCATTTGAATATACATTAGAATTTGCATCACGCTTTGCATATTCGATACTTTTAAATTGCAATTGAAGATTTGCATTTGCATTTGATGAATCATTTGTTTTGATTATTTACCAAATCGTAACAGACAAAATGTAGGTATAACGTTTTTTTAGCATTTGCGGCAAAATTTTCATCTTGTATAATAATATTTTTGTGTTGATTTAATATATTTTTTTAATTATTTTGTCATATTATAAATGCATTATATACATATATTATAAAATAAATATAACATATTGCAACACATAAATATAGAATATAAATATTTTGCCATTTTTAGAAACTTTTTTTAAACAACACAGGTTGTTCTGCCTACACAACCAACGGTATAACCATCAAGTCAGTCACTATGAATAAGTTATAAATCATACCTTGACATGCGCAAGCGCAAACGGATAACGGTTCTCGAGTTTCGCAGGGGACGGATTAAGTCCGGCCGCGAAGTCTCAGGTTCGATTTCCTCGAGTTGATTAATCGCCGGTTAAAATATGCTAAGGCAAGATATTTTATATGTAAATCTAATCTAAGATTTTAGATGTGAGATAAACTGTACATAGCGATAACGGTGTTAACATAAAAACAAGTTAGACGCTTTAGCAAACGTCGTAATGAGCATCGCTTAAATATATGTCCATCAATATATTTAATAAGTTAACGTCTTGAAAACATTTTGCTTTGTTTTAAAATCTTTGTCTACGCACAAAAAAAAAACCTTAAAGTTTAAAAAATATTAGTTTATCTATAATTGCTTAATTAACCCGTGTAGGTTCAGAATTACCTAAAGTGAACGAAAATGCTAATTAGACGGTGTTACCTTAAATACATCCTTTTATTATTTGATATGAAATATTCAGACAATTACGAGTAACAGTGCCAGTTATGACCGTAACGTGTAATTGGTCGCCCGACATTAGTTACAATGTAATTACTTTTCAATCTAAGGACCTCACGGGTTGTGTTATTATGAAAAATATGGTAATAACACGCAATGTTAAATGTCTGGTCTCATTACCAAAATTACGTACATCACTTGGGCTTTAAGTGCATAATAAAAAAGAAACAAGCCACGGAAATAATATAATAATGATACGAGAATCCCGTTTGGAGAAATTATAAAGTGCTGCGAAGCTAATATATGGAGTTGAAATTATATGATAAAACTTTTTAAAAATATTGTCTGTAGCGATTTCGGACGCAACGGTTATCGTAGACTTCACGTATAAGACATATTATAGTACGCAGGTGTATACGCAAACATAAGTGCACGCTTTATTTTCTTTCTGTCATAATCTGATAGACGACAATCCAGAAAAGGATAGAGATATTTCCGGTGCAGCACCAATTGCTTTACGCGTTTTACGAGGCATGGGAGTATAAACACAACCTTCCCAACTGCAGACTGTACTGTGAATTTCTGGATAGAAAAATCTGATGACTTTCTACTGGTCCAACTTGGAGTGACCTTGGAACCTGCTGCTTTATAAGCTAGCGATTAGACCAACGAGGAAGTCGACGCAACGCGGCAGACTAGAGTTTTTAGAAAGCGGTTATCGAATCGGAAGTGGAATCGAATTATGTCGTTAAAACCTAGAACTTGTATGCCTGTGCAGTTTAAAGTCTATGCCAAGTATGTTATTAGAAAAAATATATATAATTTAAAACGACTTCCGCGCACTTTTTTAACCTGAATCCACTTAAGATTATGGGTCTTTGTTCCGTTCTTTCACTCCTGATGAAATCATATTGTGTAACAATTATCTTCATTGTTCTTTTTTAATAATTGTAAATAAACATGAGAGAGCTCTAGAAAAGAAATCAAATTACTTTAGCTATTTATTAAAAAACGGCTCAAGATAAATACGTTAAAACGACTGATATGGCTCAGCTACCGAATGAGGTTTGCAATACGGGCTAGTAGCATTGAATATTTTGGTGCTTTTTGTTTTATTTTTAATCCATATCATGCTCATCGCTGATGTAAAATATAGTAAGTCATATGTCTAATTAAATACAGCCACATTTTATGATGGAATATGTTCCAACAAGAGAGGAGGCCTTTGCTTAGCTGTGGGATATTGAGAATTTTGTGCTTTTACTTAATGTCACCACCGTGCCTAATAGAATTAATTTAAACAAACATTAGAAACCCGGTGACTAACTCGTTCCTCATTAACTCTCACAAATCATGCTGTTTTCCCTTTTTTCTTCACTTTTCCTACCAGTATTGGTCCCTTACTTGATGTCTTGACAAAAATGGACATAGAAAATCACGATTGAAGTTGAATAACTTTCGACTTTTCGATTTTGTCGAAAGTATTAACCGTTATTTACAATAATGAGATATCTTACTTCAAACCATATACAACGAGATAAGGAAAATAAGCTTTATATCTTATGCTTATTACTTATTGTAATATTAAATGAGCAAGTGTTGTATATATATATATATATATATTTATCTTTAACGATTTGGCTCAAATTTGCTTTTTAAAATTATATATATTTAGTTTACGTAAATGAGTGTTATAGAAAATTAAGTCATTGATATCGTGTCAAGAAATAATGGTATTCTTAAAATAAACACATTTGATATGACATGTGCAAAACAAATATAAAAGCATAATCATATTGCAGGTATTATATAAACATTTATAATATCTAGATTAATTTTTTTGTGACTATGTGGAATCAAATGTAGGCTTTCTTACCGATTCACGTCGTCATAATAAATATAGTGTAACTATTAAATTATTTACCGGTTTTCTCGGTAGAATCGATATTCACTGGTGACAGCTTCACAATCAATTGAATCTTGTAAAATACCGATAAAAATGATGGTGCACTTGAATAAAAAAAAATATTTCATATTTTTGATTCGAATGTAATTTAATTTTCGTAATACGTATCGATAGTGAAATTTTTAGAAGCGAAAGTCGTTGTCCTAAATTTTTATAGAACTCGTGAACTTGTAATTTGAGCCTCGAATTTCGATCCGATAAAAGGTAAACAATCAAAAGTTAATACCCGCTTTAATCTCGGCACCGTTCATTCGATATTATTTACTAACTTAATGATTACATCGAATCACTAAAGATTTTTTAATCAATTTAAAAGATTTGCTATTAAATATGTACCATGCAGCCAGTGATTTTGTAACTTATTGCTTAATATCAATGTTATTTTGAAAGTTCTTGCACATGCGCATTAACACAAAACTATATTGTACTTGAAACTCGTCAGAATATACGATGAAGATGGTTTTTATGTAGACATTTTAAAATTTGTCGAATTTAAATTTTATTTCATAATTACGAAATATAAAAAATGTCTAAAATAAAAATATGATGCAACGCAATCCTAAAAAGTACAACTAAACTTTTAACAAATGACTCAAAAATAATAATAATTTTCTGTTATGAATACTGGCATTTCAAAGTAACCTCAAGTCGAATATAATGCGGACATGTTAAATTATATATAATAAAAAAAAATATTAACGAGTTTATATTAAATCAATTAATGAACCAGAGCGACGATAACCGGTAATAATCTAATTAGAATTGGTGCCGACGAAACGATTCCGATACAAAGTTTTCTCTGGAGTGATTTATTATGGCTCGTTGAAAATGCCTTAGAGCTAATGTTTATTATTAACAAATCAGTCAGAGATGGAATTTAATAAAAGGCCCCAATAGCTCATTGGTATACGTGTACATTGCGAGAAAGTCATGGGTTCAAAGCTGACCTCTCGAACTTTTTTTTTTGTAATTTCCCGCGGAATTCCGTAAGGACTGTGTTAGATAATAATTAATTACGACTCGGAAGAATAAATATATTAAAAATAAATCTATTTATATATTTTGTATATGTGTGCGTAGTGTTGCTTGCTACTTCTCCGTCGAATCGACATTAAAAGTATATTATGTGAATTAATATCTGAATTAAAATGTTTTTATTTACATTCTGTAGTCATCATGATTTACTTGCTTCTATTGAAATTAAACTAACGTAATATATGTAAAGTCATTGTTACGAAATATTAAATTTAGTTTTTTTTTTTAATTTATTGATTAATTCAAATATCATTTTTAATAATATAAGCTAAAAATACTAGGCGATAAAATCTACAAAAGGCAACCTATTATACGTATTTGTTTCGAACAAACATTCATTGTTAACACCATAAGCGAAAACGGCTTCACATGATGTATTTCTCGCTTGTCACGCTTACACGCGAGCGAAAAAGCGAAGCTAAATAATCTATAGACGCAATAAATTCCACACTTTTACTTTTAACATCCTACTAAAAACAGTGATTTGACAAAAAGTTAGCGATTGTAATATCGTGGGAGTCGATTATTATGGCAATCTATTATTATAGCAATAGATTAACTATGGCGGGAGAGATGAATGTTGCTTGGCGATTGTTTGGTAAAAGACAGATTTTACTCTTTCTGTCATTATTTATTTGACATTCGAAAGAAGAAGACAGAACATTGTTTAACTAATTACTCGTTAAACAAAAATTATAAGTAAGGCCGTTAATGTTTATACTCAATTGTCATTAAATATTTTTGTCAGATTAAAAAAAAAAGAAGCTTCTATATTTGAAATGTTTCAAACTAATCTATTTGTGTATGATGAACTTCTGGCTATTTATATGATGCAATGCAAAACTTATGATACAGTTTTATGGTGTTATTATGTACAATATGACCATTAGTGACCACTTACCATCAGATGGAAGATCGTAATTCTAAACGAAATATATAAGTTTGCTTTAATGCTTGACTTTTATTTACCATTTAAATTAAATGTTATTCCAAGGTCGTTTGAATGTTACAGATATTTATTGCAAAACATTATTAAATATGTAACATTTAAAACTGTTATGTTTTTTGTAATGAAAATGATTTAATCTACAGCTTTTTTATAAAAATAACCTTTGATTAGTATTTTAATATAATTATGAGTAAGAAATCGACCAATGTTGTGTAACAATCTGTAATTGAAATAACTATTGTCGAGCAATATTAAATACAATAATTATGAAATTCAAGGGATTTATGGACCAATATTGTGTAAATTGTTTAATTTTAAGTGTTCAAGTAATATTAGAATTAAGGAAACATTAAATCGAAAGGAAGTATTAAAATTACTTTAATAATCATTTGGGTGACTAATATGTCGAACATGGTTTATTAACACGATTTTTGTCAGGCTCATCAGAAATTTTATTATTCTTATTGTAAAAATTAATATTGTATGTCGACCTAAATGTTTTGATTCATGAGCTTAAGTTGGTACAAGCAAACGACATTATCGAAACTGTGACGAGCATACTCAGTAAGTTAACTCATTAGCATACTCTGTTAACGGGCAGAATGGGTACCGCTGGTTTTTATACCCTGGTGCGGTCGACGACGGTGAGAGCCACAAAATTATATTTGGGGAAAACGCGTAAATGCCTTTTTCCAGCGAGTTTTACAAAATTGGGGCGAGAGTATTCCTTGCTTAGATATAGTATTCTTTTTTAAAAAAAAGTTAAATATATAACAATCCATTGAACGATCGCCTTTATGCGAAATTGAAATAATACATAGTAGTGAACAAAAATTTAGATAAGAAGAAATGAAATCCAGCTGAGTTCTAGAACTTTCGACAGCTCTTTCAAGGTTTGAGGATCTTTTCGAACTGGTGGTTCAATTTTGACACTCAATAAGCGACGGTTTAAGTAATGCTAGATTATTGAAAAAATATGTTATTATTATTACTTACTGTTTAGAGACGTTGATCCATCATATATATGCATATATATTAGCGATTTCCTTACCTGAAACAAGAAATTTTAATATTAGTCGTCATATTAAAAACATTGGTATAATATTTATTGATACATCTGTAAATTCTTAAAATCAAAAAGATAATTCTTACAACTATAGAACATAATTTAAAATATTTGAGATAATTATTTAATCATTTGTAGTTGCAGGTCATTATTTTACGCTAACGAAGATAAAATTACGAATTATTACTTTAAACCTTACAAACAAACTACAGAATAACAACAAAAGTGTAAACAGACTAAAAACATTAATAATCAAATTAAATCTCCGGCTAATACAATAGTTAATAAGCCGAAAACAAAAACAATTTCACTCGGAGTTTGTAATCATAATAAATCAGTCAGTACCAGATTTATTTAGCTCGATTTAGTTACAAGCCTCGCCCACTTGTAAGCACAGGGAAAGTCGAATGCGAAGCTTGTTTATCATCGCTCAGTGTTTACGGTAACGATTGGAAATTGCCATTGATTATTCAACTTTGGATCCCACGGGGATAATATTTCGTTATTTACCTTTTTGATAGTGGTTTAATTCATGTTAAGAAATGTGATAGTTTTGATATTATTTAGCTTTAATATTCCACTGGTTTATAAAGTCAAGTCGCTTATTCGATCCATGTTTTAAGATTAACTGAATAAGAGAATTGTTTTCGGTAACACGCAAAACTTATTTTAAAAAAAAAACGTTACTTTTATAAAGTTCTTAATTTAAAAATGTACATAGATTCCAATGGACTTATAAATTATCATTATATGTAATTATCATTGTATGTATGTCTTGATAGTTGTACGAGGAACATAAATATTTGCTTGTGGTTAACAGGTGTGCTCATCTGGGCGCAGATTAATCGCTAGGACTTTTAGATGGCTGGGTGTTAACTGGGTGGCAACACGATATAAAGACGTATTGCTGTGCTCCGGTTTGAAGGGTGACTGACCCTATGATAGTGTAAGGGGCTTAATTCTTGCAGCAGTGACCGCTGGAACTTATATTGATTACGACTTTTTTTTATAGTATAGGTAGTCGGACGAGCATATAGGCCACCTGATAGTAAGTAGTCACCAACGCCCATAGACATTGGCATTGTATGAAATTTTAACCAGTCCTTATATCGCCAATGCGCCAATCTTGGGAACAAAGATATTATCTCCCTTGTGCCTGTAATTACACTGGCTCACTCAATACCAAGTGTTAGCGGTAGAATATCTGATGAGTGGGTGGTACCTACCCAGACAAGCTTGCATAAAACCCTACCACCAGTAAACTTTAAAACCTTTAAGCTTGATGCTGCAAGCATGTGAATTTAAGTAAATTTAATTAATGATAACGTATTTAATTATCGAACTGTCACAGACAATTCTGATATACGATCTATTTATCCTCGGGTTAATTAACTGTTTACTTTAACCAATGTAGCAAATTCTATAACTTTGATTGAAACTTGTATACGTATCTTAATCAATTGCAAACACTATTGCAACAAGACATATTACGTGACAGCTCATTATGACAGGACCGCGTTGACAAATCGCGACTTTCCCTGCGCAGGCGCAGGTGGCCGACGGTTCGTTACTACGCTCGTATAATATCAAACATATGAATTAATAATGGTTAGAAATTTTATAACCACCATTGAATAATGATGAGTAATGTGTAAATAGCTACATATTATACGCAGAATGTATTAATTCAAATAAAGTCATATTATTGTTGCAATAACAATAATACTGCAAATAATAGCTAATTTAAATGGATTACACGGTTCTGTGGTTGACATGGCATTGCCGTACATTGAACTTTAATTGTATATAATACGTATTTATTCATTAAATATATAATATGCAAAGCTATTCGAAATATTTAAAAAAAAACCGTATTATACAAATTCATCAATCATGAACAATATCGAAATTAAGAATAATCAGCGTAAATCGCTACTTTTATTTATGTGACTTGTGGTTCTAATCAGTCGAAGCGCTTTTTATTTTTTATTTGCTATGCGATACACATTTCTATTGATTTTCTTTTGTTTGATTGATAGACGAAGCCGAGAGACGTACGCGGTTCCAAATAAAACAAAGAAAGTGTCTACGTTTCGCACGACTATCGATCTATGTATTGACACAGCGCTTTCGCTAGCAGATGCGGCGCCTTCGCAGGAAGCCGATCATAATCGCCGCCGGCGACGATGACTTACGAGGTATCACTACGTCGCCCGCATTATGTTAATCATCCTTAGAAACAAGAAAAGTGTTTTGTATAATGATGGATGGTATTACAATAGCTGATAAGGCAAAAACCTATCGTTCTATAAGTGAATAATAAAAACATTATATGTAGATAAGTTTAAGTAAAGAAAAAGGTTTTTTTTTTTAAATATATATACATGCCGATATCGGCTAAGATAAAACATGAATTAGATACTATTAATTTACAAATAAATATATTAATAAAATTAGGTTACATTATGAATTTCCTAATGCTTAGTGCTAGTTACAAATATATTTAGGCGATATAAAAAAAACATTATTTATTAAAAACTTGAAACTTAAGGAAGTATTTAAGATAGCAATTCTCTGTAGTCTGTATTTTGTTACCAATTTAATATTATAATACAAAATATAACAGGACGTCTATATTTAAAATATTATTTGAAAAATAAATAAAATATTATATTCTTGTAAATAATGACCTGGTAATGAGACAATTAAAGGTTGATATTATATAAAATAAATATTATTATACAATGATTATAATTTTTTACTAGTTACTTAAAAAGGTAGGTAAGGTCTGTTAATGTGGGACATGCTTGGCTAAGGCCTCCTATTTAATGGGTTTGGAGCTTATTCCAGCACGCTGCCCTAATGTAGATTGGTGGATGTGTATTAATGTATGTGTATTATACACATCCACCAATCCACATTAGGGATTTAACATAGATATGTCACATGCTGGTTTCCTTGCGATGTTTTCCTTCACTGCCAAGCAAGTAATTAATTACCAATACAAATTAGCACATGAAATATCATCGGTGTTTTCTCGGCTTTGAATCCATAATCTTCGTTTAAGAATGACGTATTCTAACCACTGGGCCATCTCGGCTCATACTTAAATATGACTTTACTCTAAATTTATAAATCTTAATGTACACGTTCAAAGTCGGGTCGGTTTCCTAGTCAAATATAAAAAGCTCGCACCCAGTACATGAATCTAGTGTATAAACGCTGGAAAGCGAACGCACATCCGCCGATGACTTTCAATTTCGCCTGCGCTTGCGCATGTTAAAGAAAAAATAAAAAATATTAAAAGAAATTTCTAAATTGTCTGTAACGCTTTCAATAATTCCGTAATTGCTTGATTTCTTCTATTCTCTATATTTATTTTCTTTTGACGTATGGCCGTTTCATTCAAATTGTAGCTTTATAGAAAATGTTTAAAATACTTTGTAATTACATTAAATAAGTTTTAGTGTCAATAAGTTTTTTGAATTAATGTCATTGACATTTGTTACAATTTAAGCAACTAAAAGCCGTAAAAAGGAAGAATACAGTTTAGGCATCAACTAGAAACTCATAATGCGACTGCAATTTGTTTTACTGTTCTTTTTTTAAATTATTTTATCTAGAAGGCGGTGCCACTTAATAGTAAGTAGTCCTCGAAGAGTACCTCAAACTTTTAACCTTAGCCAACCATTTCTTACAATCCATTGCCGTCACTGCCCTTTCAATATATTTTATTAATCATTTTGGGTAATTATATTCATTAATTAGTATACTCAACTATAGTAGCGTTTGCTTACACTAATAGATAGTTTAAAAATAGAATATTCAAATAGACAATATTTTCAGCCAGTTATATTGCCAGTCACGGTTAAAGAATAAAAAAATAAGTCTTCAAAAATCGGCACCGTGTACCCTTTTTTAATTATTTTTATTTTTGCAAAACAATAAATAATAATTTTAAAAATAAGAAGCCTTTTGAGATTTGATTTATTATTTATACAAATAAAGATAACAAGCGGACTCATTTAAGACATCGTGATATATCTATTTTTTTTTTATTTCAACGAAATGACAGGAACGAGATAGCACGTTTTAAATCCAAAGTTCTTTTCGACTTTTATTTTTATCAGTGAAAGTAACTTTATGTCGAACGACATTTCAGAAGCAAGTTACACTCAGTTTTCTTTTTGCTTAAATAAAAACATATATTTTTAATAAATTTTTATTTCAATGTTTTCATATACGCATAAATTGATTTTCTTATTACTGGTACACAAAGCTCTAGCTTTGAGCATGCTTGCCTTGGTAGGTACCACCCACTCATCAGATATTCTAGCGCAAAATAGCAGTACTTGATATTGTTGTGTTCCGGTTTGAAGGGTGAGTGAGCCAGTGTAATTACGGCACAAGGGATCTTAGTTCCCAAGGTTGGTGGCGCATTGGCGATGTAAGCGATGTGTAACATTTCTTGCAGAGCCAATGTATAAGAGCGTTTGGTGACCACTTACCATCAGGTGGCCCATATGCTCTTTCGCCTTCCTATTCCATAAAAATAAAATAAAAAATTATTATAAATATTAGACTTAAATCGATCGCAATAGTTAGTGTCGCATATAAGTTCTGATCGCATGAGATATTCTACCGCCAAACATAAAATATAAATATCGTTACGTTCCGGTTTAACGGTAGAGTGAGCCAGTGTGTAATTTTCATGACAATCTGTTAGCTGTTTTACATAACTAATGAACTCTTTAAAAACACTCAAGCGATTTTACAGGAAGTTATCATATCATAAAATAATCTATCAAGTTACCGGCACACATATGCACAAAGTAAATTCTGAGTCGAAATCGACTTCTTTTCAAAATGTCAGAATCCATCCCGCTGTTCGAGCACGATCGAATAAATACACACACACACACGCATTAACACACATATCACATATAAAATGTACATAAAAAACCTTCGTCAAAAAAAACTTTTGTTATATATGTATATAACAAATATAATAGTATAATAGTATTCGCCCGCGTGTTAGGGGAAGGAGCTAAGTACTAGATAAAAAAAGAGTCCTTCCTTGCGGTCCAAGCTTGCTTCATACTAAATTTCATCAAAATCGGTTCAATGGAATAGCCGTGAGGCATAACAGACATTATTATTATTACAGAGTTAACCGACCAACCCCAACATATAGTAGTGTTGTCACCATCACGAAAGTACGCGATCAATCAATTCGATGCAATTTTAATTCCACCCACACACTAAAGGAAGTTCAATAAATGATACAGATGTATTCATAGCTCGTGGTAGTTCACAAACGTCTGTAACCATTATCAATCAGCAACAAGACCAGATCAACTCGTCAACGAATTTCTCCGTTAAATAACTCCGTCATGTCGTATACTCGTCTCGGCTTTCATACATTATGTAATTTAATTAGCATAATTACATTATTAATATTGACGTGTGTTAATTAGTTCTGTGTTGTTGATTGAATAAAAAACACCGTGTTCTGTCGTTATGAATCAATTAATAAAATGATTTTTATCTGGCACACGTTTGATCGTCACCGATTATATATAGTACTAGCTACCGGCCCCGACTTCGCCTGGGTAGAAATGAAATTATAGTCATTGATCCTTTTTAAATAAACATGTTAATAATACAACAAACGATTTTTCCGTCCGTATTACCTCTTCTTTTTGTACATCTTTTTAAGTTTTCGAAGCCTTTTAAGTGTGAAAATAATAATTTCTTTTCTGATTATAACAAACAAATGTAACTTTTTCTTTATGTAATACAAGAACTTTACTAAATGACAACTAATATATTTAACAATATTGTTAACAGAGAATTCATTATTATCAAAAAATGTATATTAAGTTTTCACCAATACAAAACACATAATACGATGTAACAGAAGTTTACACTATACTAAAAAAATAGCAATTAAATTCGACATATTAAAATTTGAACCATCACACCTAAAGAGGTTTCACTTAGAAAAAGGCGAATTAAAAAAGTAAAATAAAAAAAAACTGATAATTAATTTATTCTTCTAACTATAAATCGAACAATTGGATTACGTCTTGTTCCTGCAACTCTTCGCTAATAAGGAATTCGTTGATAAGCATGAGAAAGTCGAGCTTCCGTGTGTCGCACAAACCCGTCTTCAACACTTTCTCGTCAGGAAGTGTATACTGGAAAAATGAACACGTATTACCGAGATTTCTAAGGAAATTCTGACAAGTTATCAATAAGTAATAATAATGTTCCGTGCGAACAGGAACGAAAATCACAAGTCATCTAATGATTCTGAATTATGGCTATTACCGACTTGATAATTTCTGTGACGTTTTATTTGATATATTCGAATTAAAATATTTATCTTAGACAAATCCAAGTTATATTAATTTACACTAAAAATAACTATACCAGTGTTTTTCGAATCTTATTAAAAAAAATATTTAAAAAAAAATCACTTACTATCTGTTATATAGTTAATGTCGAAAATCACTTCTGTCATTTCATCATATTATTCTGAGCTGAGTTTCGACTTTGTTTTTATAATTGTTTTACAGATCGGAACAAATACAACTATCCCGAGAGAAAAGTGAAATAAACTGATTATTCGACTTTAAATTTCATAACAAACAGTGACTATCACTTTAGTTATATACTAAAATTATACATACGACTTTATACAACTCTAATCTTTTGTATTGAGGAAGGCAGATAGCTCTTCTAATTCTATGTTCTAAGTTTGAAAGGTGATGAAAAACTTGAAGACTTGATAACTTCATAAGTGGGTGCTAAACGCATCAGTTAACATCTGACCTCTATGTGCTTGTGACGCAACAATGCTGGTCTCAGGTATTTCATATTTGTTAATGCAATACTGAATTTAACCTCAAAAGTGGTAAATATTTGTTTATATGTTAACACTGATCTCAATAGCTATTCATACTAAATTTAGTTACTATTATATTTTTTCTCTTCCCCGAATAACTGTTTTATATGAATAGTTCAACCATTTACTTTACAAGTATATAAGAATGCGATTATATTGCTAGTTATTTATTTACCTACGTAAGTCTTTAATTCTTAAGCATTTATGTACTTTAGGAAATATATCATTAATTTATATTAATAATGATTCAAATAAAAGAAAAAGTATAATAAATTATAGATAAAAAAATAAACGATTTTGTAAGATTAATTTGTTGAATTAATTTGAACAAGCGTTATGGGCATACATTTTACATACAGCTCGATGTTACTAAATTATTTTATAGTATTTCGAATAAATAGTTAATGTCACTCTAATCGACATGAAAATTACAAACTAGTTTTTTTTTTAAATTAACACATGTCTACAAACTTATTATCCGTATTTTATCAGACTCTAAAACATTTTAGATGGATAGGCCACATAACATTTAAATTTAATGACAGAATTTAAGTGCAACATTTCTGTATGCAACGTTTGGGTAAAACGTTTCGGCCGTAGGCTGTTATATACCATATACACACACTTTAATTGACAATAGGGAAAAGCTATCGACATTCTTGCCACCATTCCACATGTTCACAATGTGTACAGTAACTATTTTAATTACGATTTGTACATATTTATTTAATTCCTCAATGTAGCTAATTATATATACAGTTTGTCTGTGTGTTCATAAGGTAAGCAACTTAATGCCTGTCTTATAGGAAACGGCCGACTACATACATATTAACAATTATTATGTAAATTCAAATTATTAAGTACGACTTATATTTATACTTTTTCTAATATTTCGTACGAGTCATATTGAAACGTACTTTTACGAATGCAGTTAATTATTGAACTTACTACACTTTTTTACAGACAGTTACATTCAAGCTGTATTGTGTAATCAGCATTCTATCACATACGTGTTCCGCTTGGGGTTACCATCTGGCAGATTTTAAAACCAGGACAAGGAAGCGAAAAATGTTTCAAAATCTTTCTTAAATATACAAGCATTATTTTTATTTATTGTTATAACGATCACCTGTTCTTTTTTTCTTATATATAAAAATGAATCAGCGGCATTTTTCTGTTTACCATTACAATATATTTATTTATTTATTTTTGGGACCATAGTCCGATTTTTAAGTGTCGTTATTAAGTATGACGGTACGGTATTGATTTAACATCGGAAACATTTAAATCAATAAATAAACAGGACAAATAAAATAAAAATTATACATTATATTTAAAAATGGAATTATATAACATGGTTTAGATCTTCAAACAGCTCATTATAAAAGAAAACCAAAAATAGACCTCTCATTTAAAAAAATATTAAATTTGATACGTAATGTCGATTATTATACACGCGAAAACAAAAAAATGTATTAAAAAAAAACGAAAAATCACGCTAATCGAACAATAGGATAAATGACGTTTGACGTGTGTCAGACACGTGAAACGTCATTTGTGAGACACGTGAAACGTCATTTTAAAACTTTAATCTGTCCTCAGAAAAGCAGAACGGTTGGAAACCTTACCAATCAAAATGTTAAAATTACAAGCAATTAGATAGTTCATTGACCCTTAGCCGATTCAGATTTGTATGGAGAAAGATAGACACGGCGTGTATTATACATGCATTTAACTATTAATTTAATGACAAGCTTACATCACGAGTGTGTTATTGAAATAATTATAAAATTTAATTATTATTAAAAATTATCTTCTTTTCGTAAGACTCAATTAATATTTTCTACTTGACAGTTATTTGTTACAAGCATATTTTTATGGAGTTATCTGGAAGAGATCACTATTGCACTGAGAAGATCGGTCTTTCTAACATACGATAGTATTTTTTAATATTCTTTATTAGTTTTAAGCTTTCTGTATTTTTTTCCTTATTGTGCGTATGCAATAGAAATATTTATTATTTACATGTGTTTTTCTTTTTTTTAACGCAAAAGAAACCTTCAGATAGGTATCCGGACCCGAATCTGCGGCCCCTCCTCAGGAGATGAAGGTGATCTCCCACACTCCTTGCTAGTGCATGGTATGTATGGTAGTGCTGCCATACAGCATGAGGCCATCCCGGTAGCCATCCTCCTTACGGCCGTCTGAAATAGAATACGCGAGACCCCATCTCACGCATCCACAGACCAAGTGTTACGCCGTATCTTTTGAACTCCCGGCGTCGGGGCGGTATTATCATGCCTCTATCTCAACATGTCCTTGTCAAGATTCAAGGCTATTAAAATCGCCTCAAGTTGCAATTCGACAAATAACTATGAGATACATATCAATAACGATTTTCTTAATAATTTAAAAGCTTAAAGACAATTTTTAACACACATGAAATAAATTAAAAAATAATTGTTACCTAACATCATAACATAGATCAATATATTATCATTTCAATAATTACATAAATAAAGAAAACAAAATACGTAATATTTTAATAAGTTTAATGTAATATACCGGAACTGATCATCTGCACTAGACAGGTGAATTATTTCGGGGCGTGTCGCAAGCGCAGAACCTGATGATTTATTGTTATAAGCGCGGATGAACCCGTACAAACACACATCAACACATAATACAAATGAATGTAATGCTGAACATTCACTAAACCACATATATATGATAAATCCATAATCCTAAGAAATTCCCTTGGCTATGGAGTTGTGATCCATGAGAGTAGTAACCACCAGATTGGGTGCTACTATTACTGGTACCCATTAGAAATATACAGATAGACTTAAGGGTAAGTACCATTCAGTTTGAAGGGAGTGATGAGCCAATGAAACTACTTGGCATCGCATTGATGACATAAAACTTAGTTTATTTATAAATTTTATTGTCTTAATTGGTGAAGGTGACATCTGTTATCCTAAAATTATAACTTAGTATATTATATAACATAACTATTATGTAAAACTACGTATATAGGCATCAGTATCAAGTCTGAAAATCGTCGATAAATCTTTTCTTTATTTAATGTAAATACGCCGTTAGTATCAACGTATAGAGGTCTCAAGACCATTTCTCTGTGTTAACAGAGAGCACAAGCTTCGAGGTACCACTTCCTACTCGACCATAATGGGATTCCATCGACCCGTCCAGTAACATTTTACGTTCGGAAAAAACTAACTATAAGGAACATATTTATAGACTCGTTTGTTATATACGTGCGTTTATATAATAGGAAACATATACGGTCAATGATCTGTTATGTATTTGATGTTTGATGTTACGATTTGATTTGTTATTTACGTTTTTTTTATATAAAATAATAAACAATAATTTTGAAGCCTAATTGATACAATCGTTTAATTCAGTTTAATTATTTTCGTTTTATGAAAATTCGAAAATCAAATTACAATTTAAGATGAATGGAAAATATTTGAAAAACATTAATATTCGTTCAACAAAGAAAGTTGTTAAGTAAGAAATATTTCCTATAGACAAATTACAGGTCTAGCTGTCTGTCGGTAACCGCGACCGACTTCCGCATTGCGTGCAACCGCTGGCACGCACAAAAAGATGCACAGTTTATACATAAATGCTATATACTATAGCGGGAGCCGCGCCGGAAAATGCTGAAGCCGCCAAACGGGGCCAGTATCTGACTTATAATGAAAATTTTATATTTATAAACCATACCAAAACTTCATCCAAGTAGGCTTTTATATACACGTTAACGCTTGCAATGTACATCTATATACATATAAAGAGGCAGTGACAATTTCTGCAATGTTTGTCAGTCGTTTTTTTTTTTTAATTTGAAACCTGTCAATTCGTATACGTCCTGCTTTTTTCTTTAAATTTTTAATAATGGATTTTGGTCGAATTTCGAACACTTGCCGAACACTAACTCTTTCTCTCTCTCACTTAAATTGAACAATTACGTTATGCAAGTGCACGAGTGGTCTTTGGCGAATGAATAATTAAATATTTAATAAAAAAACCCTTCTGAATCGTTAAATGTAACGCCACCGCGTAACTGTTTGTAAGCGAAACACATACCCATGTTTTCTATTGGAGACACAGGCAGAGTAATTCATCACATAATCAGAATTCGTATTAACCATAACCATACTTTTATATTTTTTACAACGCGAAACAAAATAAAAACTATGATATTATATACGTTTTTTGTAGATTAAATAATAGACTAATTATTTAAAAAAATAGAAAAGATATTATACACCTTTTTTGTCGGTTAAATAATAGACTAATTATTAAAAAAAATCGGATACATGTAATGGCTTCCCAGTTATGAACGAAGCACACACGTCGCGGCTGCGCCCATGCAGCGTGACGCGTTATCAGAGTGGAACGTGAAATGCGCAAATTTCACAGTGTTGCCATGCAAATTAAATGTGACCCACTTTCTACAGCAATTAGATAAATAAATCTATTGTTCATTAGCTACTTAACTATTATGCTAATTTAATGTAAATTCAATTTTAATTGTAATAGCTATCAGCTCGTAAATGTCCCACCAATTTCTTGTATAGAGAAAGTATTATTCTAGAAATACTAATATTACAACGTGACTATTACTTCGATTTTAAATTGGTAATTTATTTTAATCCGTCATATTCAGTGATCCCTGAATCCTGGAGATGAATAACTGGTGGATAAATTCTTGCTTGAACAGAGCTATCAGTAAACTACTTTTTTATTAATCATCATTCACACCGAAAATACTAATTTTCATATCATATCAAGTAGTCTTGAGTAACAGCAACTTTTTACTGGTGGTAGGGCTTTGTGCCGAGATGGCCCAGTGGTAAGAACGCGTGAATCTTAACCGATGATCGTGGGTTCAAACCCGGGCAAGCACCACTGAATTTTCATGTGCTTAATTTGTGATTATAATTCATCTCGTGCTTTACGGTAAAGGAAAACATCGTGAGGAAACCTGCATGTGTCTAATTTCACTGAAATTCTGCCACATGTGAATTCCACCAACCCGCATTGGAGCAGCGGCCTATAGCCCAGCAGTGGGACTTTCACAGGCTGTTACAAAAGGGCTTTGTGCAAGCTCGTCTGGGTAGGTACCACCCACTCATCAGATATTCTACCGCAAAACAACAGTATCTGGTATTTTTCTGTTCCGGTTTGAAGGGTGAGTAAGCCAGTGTAATTACAGGCACAAGGGACATAACATCTTAATTCCCAAGGTCGGTGTCGTATTGGTGAAGCGATGGTTAACATTTCTAACAATGCCATTGCCTATTTGCGTTGGTGACCAACGCCGCTCGTCCGCCGAACAATTCTAATACAAAGATGATGTTTATAGAATAATTCAAATAACTTCTTTAAATACTTTACGTTGTATATATAGATGACTTAATTTTATCGAAATAATACAAATTCTCAAAGCATACCAAAAGGTCGATATCATCTCATGACGTTTTAATGTAGTCCTTTAATGCATAAATAATGTAGACATTAGCGGACCTGATGCAACCTCTGATGTAACACGTAAACAAACACACGAGTACGAGAACATATTGAGCAAGATGTCGTGTGGAACGTAATATAGATTATAAAAAGTTCATACACATTTCGAATAACAACAGTTTTTTTTTAATCTCATTAAGAAATAAGAACTGGTCTATGAAAAGAACTGGTATAAAAAAGTAGATTTTTTTAGTTTTTTTTTTATATTATAAATGCAAAAATGAGTTCTTTTTTAATGCTTTCTCGTCTTAATTACTCAACTGATTATCATATTTTGCATACAACATTTATGTAAACTTTAGAGATAGACTATCCTTTACATAGGCTATCACCTTCTCTCATGCAGACGAATTCACGGGCGGAAGCGAGTACAAAACATATTTTCTATTAATCATGCAAAGAAATAGAACCTTATCAATAGTTCAACGTGATTGTAATTGCTAAAGCAACCTATCAAATCTAGATTTTATCTACATATGACAGGGTTCTAGATTATTAAATACGCCAAGCTATAACCATCTCACCTCCAGAACTCAATCACCAAAAAAATAACGTACCATCAATTATTAGTTTTCGAGATAAGTGATAACAAAACAAACACATAATAATAATATTTCTGATTAACGACCCGTTTCCCCGCCCCGACCACATTAGGTATTAAGTTTCTCGGCATAGGGAAAGCTGGTGCTATCGCTGCAATCATAGTAATTTAGGTCTTAAACCGGAGACCTAGACCGCAATCGTTGGTAATTGTATCGGTTATCGATTACTATGCTAATAACTTTTCTTGCGAGTATCATTATGGCTTTTTATAAACAAACTATAGCAAAAAAAACGCAATCATTATGCATTTGTGATTTTCCCTTTTCTTCGTGGTATTTTATTGTTGATACTAAGAAAATTATGCTTTATTTTTAAATATGTTTAACTACTATAATCCTTGCAAATATTATAAACGCGAAAGTGAGTTTGTTTATCTGTTTGTTACAATTTCACATCTTAGCTACTCAACCTATCATCATGAAAATTTGCACGGGGGCAGGTCTTTGCATACACAATTTGTCAACTCAAACGAGGGTGAATCCGCAGGCGGAAGCTAGTATAATACAAAGTTTCTTGTTTTGAAAGCGATAAAGTTAGAATGAGTAATATTTAAAAAAAATACATAAGTTCGTTTAATTAGAAATATACTATATAATGGCTGAGATGGCCCAGTGGTAAGAACGCGTGAATCTTAACCGATGATCGTGGGTTCAAAACCGGGCAAGCATCACTGAATTTTAATGTGCTTAATTTGTTATTATAAATTATCTCGCGTTGACGGTGAACGAAAACATCGTGACGAAACCTGCATGTGTCGAATTTCACTGAAATTCTACCACATGTGTATTCCACCAACCCGCATTGGAGCAGCGTGGCGGAATAAGCTCCAAACCTTCTACTTAAAAAGGGAGAAAAAGCCTTAGCCCAGCAGTGGGACTTTTACAGGCTGTTACTGTATATAACAACACGTTCAGACTTATGAAGGCGGAGCAGCTTGTTGAACAATAAAGGTAATTTGACATTAAAACTATAAATGTATAATATATCAAAACAAAATAATAATAGTGTCTCTATAGAGTACCGTGTATTTATTACTTATATTTATTTATTATTACGTAAATAAATACCAGAGTCATAAAAGTTAACCAACACAACGGTTGCTTCATAACGCCCCTCAAATAACCTGAACATAAGGCTGGGCGACCAGCAGTAGCTTTATTTATAACAGAATGGTATTCATTGAGGCAAATAATTATTGCAAATTATTTGCAATTCACAGATAAATGCTAAGTTCTACTCATTTCAATCTCTATAGAGCTGCAACATATTTAGTTGGAGCTGTTTATACTCTTATTTATTTTAAAATCATGTTATATTTTAGTTATTAATTATGTTATATGATTGAGACAGAGCTAAGATGGCCCAGTGGCTAGAATACGTGAATCTTAAACGAAGATTACAAGTTCAAACACAGGCTTGACTGAATTTTCATGTGCTTATAATTCATATCGTGTATGTAATTCATCATAGGACAAATATCGTAAACAAACCTACATAGGATAAAAAACTTCCACGTGTATATCTACCAAACCGTTCTAGAGCAGCATATAGGTAGAGTAAGCTTCATCTCAAAAAGAAGAGAAGCCTTAACCCAGAAGTGGGATATTTACTTTACTTTGCGTTTACTTTACCATACATTGTTATTATTTTAATGACTTTATTATGTAGAAAGGCGGGTGTTAGGCAGCCTATGAATTGAAACAGGGTATGAGCTATCTCTATTCCAAATTTCATCAAAATCCTATTAATAGTTTTTGCGTGAAAGAGTAACAAAGATTCATTCATCTTCACAAACTTTAACTTTTATAATATTAGTAAGATATTATTATTTAAAATAATTTTAGTAAGATAGTCTTACATACAAACAACAATAGGATTAAAATATTTTCAACATAGTATTCAATGTACATATAGTTTTAATATTAAGAACCACGCCGTTCCCCGGTTGCCTAATGCCTTCGAAATGAGCAAATTTTAATATCCATAACCCTGCGCGTGACTCGGCCTAGAGTCTAGACCAGTGCTCTGCCTGTACCAAGAATTTATATGGGAATCTGATTATACCGATAGCTTCGTGCTGGACGAATTTGCGGAACCGAAAATACCCTTTGTTTAAACAGAATATAGGGCAATGATACAATACAGTTCGTTCGCAATATCAATATTGTAATCAAACAGTTGTACCATAAAAAGTAGCGTGTCGTTTACATTTGATATTGTTTTAAAATTACGGATTAAACAACACAATAGTGTCTTGCTGCCATAACCGATTCGTCTTTGAGTTTGTTGGTAGTAATATTTTTCAATCGAATCAATATAACATACCGTTAATTTTCAAATTTAACTTTATAAAAGTTTGGTAAAAAAAAATCGTTCAAGAAACTATACATACATATATTATACTACTATACTTTTAGCTTAGCAAATACTATTCGCTTCGAATATAAGTTGTTTGAACTTAATTTCCTTTTTCTGCAACAAATTCTCTATAAATACCCCGTGTACCGAAGCTGGTAGTGTTCACCGTGTTTTCGCACACAATTGCTCACTATAATATGTCCTGCGCAGTTGGCTAGTCCCGTGAGATTGGAGAACATCATCATTATGTAGATCGTATATATCATTATGTAACTGGTTACTGTGTCTCGTCCTCTCGTGTTAAAAAATAATTTAAACAGTTTTTCCTGTATATAACGACGTATTTATATATATATTTATTCTTCTTTAATTTATTTGTATACGTTTTGTTTTGTTTATGCGATATCTTTAAAAATGTTAAGTTGGAGAGAGCGAAGCTGAAAATGTGAAATTGCATAATGAGTTAGCCTATAATTGCGATGTACAGTGTTAATAAGTGTAATGATTTGGAATTGTTATTTTCTGGGACATACATGTAAAAACATTGTACATTGTGTTGGCTTCCTAGAAAAAAAATAAAAAAAAATAAAAACGACATTAAGAATAAAATAACAATTTCGTTAAATAAAATTATCATATAATATAGGAAGTTTTTGGTCACTTACAATAATTGTTTCTCCACTGCATCCGTAATTTCATCTGCCTTATTACAAATAATTACGGATAAAAAAAAAACTTAACTTTAATATTTTAAATATCCACATCGTGTTCGAGGGTCGTCCTTAAATTACAATAATAATCTCCGGTAATAAAATGGTAGTTCATTATCATAAAAAACATTTGACGTTAAAAACCGCGGGACATCATTAGCAGGGACAGGGGATCCGAAATAAATTATGACATTTTAATTCGAGGCGCGTCGAAAATCGTCGCCTGATTTATTTTTTTCTACGGACATCTTCTCGATCGGTATTCCATCAATTTGCCCTTTAACAAATTAACTTTCAACAATGTATACCGGACTCGTTTCGGGCGTTTTTTAACTACGCCGTAAATATAGATATGTCAACACTAAAGCTACCGAATTAAATTGGTTCGATTTTCAAATTTAATATAAAAAATTATATATCGTTTTAACGTTCCTTCAGATTTATAGAACACAATATTCGAATTATAAATATAATTCGTTAATATCCGTGGGTATATATTTGTGGTACACAAATACATTTGATTTTGGACCCGATGGATTTTAATTGGTTTAAGGCTAACAGTCTTGGAGCTCAGAATTAAAATCCTCGGCCGAAACAATTATTTGGGTATTCTGTTTAAATATTCTCATTAGTCCGTTAAGAATTCGGAGTAAGTCCGGACAGCAAGTAAAGCGGATAATCCTGGGTCTCTCGAGAATCTCTTCGTGTCGGATAAGGCAGTGAGGGAAATAAATCCACCTGTATAATATATCCCACGCAGGTAATCCTGTGATTGGCCGTCATTTGAATAGAACTCCATAGCTTATAGGTAGCTTCCCAAACGTTGTATCGAGGCATTAATTACGTAGCAAAGCACAGCAATTATAAGATTAGTACCCACACAGATGAAGCCCAATATTCTACCATAAGCTTTATTAAGAAATATAAATTAAAAATTGAGTACCACCGCTCTATCTAATTGTATAATCAGAGTCACATAAAAGTTTATTATTAAAAAAACACCCACTAATGTTACATTTGTTTCAGATAAACATATATTTTAATGTAGTTAAGTTCGTATCTCGAGTTTTAATTACGAACGATAAAAGAACGTACCGGCATCGGGATACGATGCATTGGATGAGGTATAAATTGTACGGATAATGTTCGTTTAAGATAGTTAATAATGGCTTAATAAAGTTTAAGGAGCAAGATACGCTGTCTCACATCGAAAAAGGATGCATATATCAAGATAATATGTTATGTACGTTTAAGATATAATGGCGTGCGAAAACAGAAGAGCGAGCCGCTTGTGGCAGAGTGGGAAACGTCTCGTCTATTTTTCATGTGTAAAAAATATCTTAGCACTCGGTACACGGTAGGGTCTAACTGAGACTTCGAGCGTCAGACGAATAAGCGTAAGATTTCGAGCGTTAGACGAGTGATAGTAAGATTTCGAGAGTCAGACGAGTAAGCGTAAGATTTCAAGCGTCAGACGAGGAAGTGTGAGACTTCGAGCGTCACACTAGTGAGCGTAAGATTTCGAGAGTCAGACGAGTAAGCGTAAGATTTCGAGCGTCAGACGAGTGATAGTAAGATTTCGAGCGTCAGACGAGTGATAGTAAGATTTCAAGCGTCAGACGAGGAAGTGTGAGACTTCGAGCGTCAGACTTGTGAGCGTAAGATTTCGAGCGTCAGACGAGTGATAGTAAGATTTCGAGCGTCAGACGAGTGATAGTAAGATTTCGAGCGTCAGACGAGTGATAGTAAGATTTCGAGAGTCAGACGAGTAAGCATAAGATTTCGAGCGTCAGTTGTCAGCGTAAGATTTATTATTTACATGTAAATTGTCGTGAGTACCTTGGCAGTCGCGTCATTTTCATTTATAGTTCGAAATCAGAAGTGATTGGACTCTGATTGTTATCGTCTTACATCGTATGAGATTGCCAACTTTAGATTACAAATCATTATATCACTTGGTATCTTTTGGCATGTATAGAATATATAAAAATATTACACACAGTACACTGTGACTCCACTTCTCTTGAAGAATAGAGACCGGTCATCCGTGTGGTAAACATAGAACTCGAATGTTGTGAAAATATTTTCCGCCATAATACATCAATGTAAAATAAATATCTCTCGGACGGATTAATGATCAACTTCCGTTACTTATGTAACCTTATGTTAATGGCAATTTAATTGATTTTTAATAGCATATTGGCTTTTACATCATTCTTAGTTTATTATAATAAATGAATATTAATATGTTTATATAATTTTCATAATTATTTTAGATTAATCCATCAAAGTCCACTGCTATTATGCGATAATTGATACATATTTGTTTAGTTTTCTTTTTTATTATTATATAAAAACGACCTGTAAATAATAATAATAATATACTGGGACATCATTCACACACGGCCATGTGATCCCAAATTAAGTAGAACTTGTACTATGGAAACTAGACAACTGATATACTGCATATACTACTTTTCTTTTGTCACCCAGACTCAGGACAAACAGACATGTTCATGCACACAAATGTCTGTCCTGGGTGGGAATCGAACCCACAACCTTCTGCGTGAAACGCAAGTATCTACCAACTACGCCAATTTAATATTGGGATATAGCTTTCCTCCTTTTTTAGGTGGTTTGGATTTTACTCCATTACGTTGCTTCAATGCGGTTTGTTGGATATACATGGTAGATTTACATCCGCGATATTAAATAATTAAAAGTACATAACATTATATTATTATATATGTTAATGTGTTAACGTCTTGCATTTAATGAGGAGACATAGTTTATGTAGTTAAAAATATATATATTAATTATTATATATATGTGCAGGTCGGTATGACAGACAGACATGTTCAGCAACTATTCAACCGTTAGAAAATCAATTCGTTGCTGTTGTGTTTGTAAAAGTTGGCCAAACCAGTGCAATTATATACATTGCTCCATAAGCTTGTTTGTTTACTTTAATTAGACAACAAAAAGATAAACAAAATTATTAATAAAAAAAGCCGAGATGGCCTAGTGGTAAGGCGCGTGAATCTTAACCGACGATCGTGGGTTCAAACCCGGACAAGCACCACCACCAGCACCAGAATTTTCATGTTCTTAATTTGTGTTTATAATTCATCTCGTGCTTGACAGTGAAGGAAAACATCGTGAGAAAACCTACATGTGTCTAATTTCATTGAAATTATGCCACATGTGTATTTTACCGACCCACATCGAAGCAGCGTGGTGGAATAAGCTCCAAACCTTCTTCTCAAAAGGGAGAGGAGTGGGCTTTAACAGGCTGGTACTTTTTCAATAAAAAAGCTTTCTAAGATTTTAATTTCGTTACTAACCAAAGTAAAATATCTTCTTTAGTAATATGCAAGTATCTATAACTGATATATTATTGAAACAAATTGCATTCTATCTATCTTTGTAAATCTTTTCGATCTGAGTTTTGATCGTATAACTAAAACACACGACCTCCCATCGTTCGATCGGTTAAAAGTACCGCGATCAGTCGTGCGTGCAATCTGCGCTACTTGACAACCGACTTGAAATAGACAGTAGAAAGCTAAGGAAATTACTATTTTAACATTACAATATACTTTTGAATATGACAACATTATGGATTGAACAACGCTCAATGGGTTGTCATATTGCAAATATGGTATTACAGTCTTATATGCTTCAAATGTATATTTCGTACCAGCCTGTGATGTCCCAATGCTTAGGCCTCCTCTCCCTTTTTGACGAGAAGATTAAGCTCATTCCACCACGCTACTCCACTGAGGGTTGATGGAATGCACATGTACATGAGAGTATTTTAGTGAAATTAGACACATGCAGGTTTCCTCACGATGTTTTCCTTCACCGTAAAGCACGAGATGAATTATAATGAAAAATTAAGCACATTAAAATTCAGTGGTGCTTAAATCCACGATCTTCCGTTAAGATTCACGCGTTCTTACCACTGGGCCATCTCGGCTGTATAATGTATATTTAATAATATGTTAATTATAGATTTGTTAAGCATCGTTACTTCGTTAACATTAGGAGGGATATTATAAATAGATCTGAATATTTGAATTGTTCCGAATTTACATATGCTTAACTTGTACTTATAATATTATTTATCCCATTGAGATGTATACCTCTAGGGATTTAAAATGTTATGTCCTGTGTACCTGTTATTAACCTACCTCGGAGTTATATTAATTAAATATTAATTTCTTTTTAAATTCGGTAGGTATTTGAGGTATTCATAAATATGTATCTCGTAGCAATTATAATAATGTTTTGTCGTATTTTAGAAGTAAGGAAATGTTGCTTTTCTTCCACACAATTTAATTTTCTTAAATATTACTTTTAATTTAAATTTAGGACATTACGTTTCAATAAAAAAAAATTTTAATGCTTAATGAGTAACTTTACAAATAAACTAACAGTACAAAACAAGAAATAACTTTAAACCTATTGACATTTTTAAACAATCATGAACTCTTGTGAGCATATTTTAACCCATTAACAATACGCAATCAACGGATCGAAGAAAAGCAAACAACCACTAAATGCGTAGCGCAACGACGCGCTAATATTATTTTAGTGGTACTGTCTCATGTTGGTAGAGCTGTAAACTGATAGTGCTCAGTTTCGACGCACAGGGCACAAGAACAAGCTCAGAGTTCTTTCCTGATGGGAGTTTTGAAGTAATTCAAAATATTTTTATTTAAATCTATCTTTACAACTAATTTTGTATCGTCAAGTGATACAGGTTGCGATTTTTTCCGTTAAGAATCGCAATAAGCCAATTTAAAAAAGTGCCACCAAAATATGTCGAAGCTTGTAGCCGGAAAATAAAAATAAAAAAGCCGAAAAAATAACTATAAAATCAGGCGGTATTTATTTTCGTTATGGAAAGATGAAAAAACTCTATCCAAAAGCATAGTCGACATTTATGTAAAGTTATATTAGAATCTCACCGTTCGAGATTCTAATATAACAAATCATAACATAACATATCAGCATTTTATGGACATGCATAAAAACGCGCTTTAAAGCGTCAAATCGCGCTGTACAACAGTAGACAGTTGACTTAACTCACGATTAGTTCAAACCCGTTGATAAATCGGTCCGAACTTAGCCCCACGAATGCTTAACATTTAAACAGATATTATCTCGGCGCTTGTTCTACAACACAACTATAATTTAAATAAATAACGATAATTTCGGCGAGGTAATTGTAATTTGATTTGCAATTTTTTATCGGGAAGTTAATTCGAATTTAATTGTTATAGCAGTTGCGAGTATTTGATATTGACAAACAAAATAAACGAAACGGGTACAACGAATAGCATTCGTTTAAAAAATAAATGACGTTTTACAATCATTTAACACCTCATATCGAGAAGCTAAATATGTATATCACGTAATATACGCGTAGCCTTTGGTTTGGAGAGTGTTAATGTTTTGACTACAGGCGTCTACTACTTGAAAGCATCGACACTTCGACATCGGACGGTGGCGAGTTGTGGGGCTCAAGCAAGAAATTTGGAGCACACTTAAGCGCTCTAAACACATAACAGAAACCCACAGACTATAAATGCAACTATTTGTCGTCCAAAATCCGTGAACACTACAAATTTAATACAAAAGCTATCCTACAATATTTGATCGGAACATTTTTTCAGTGTTTTATTACTTTGGATATTGAATGTGTAATTTAAAACTGTAGCACGTTCAATAGTGATATTTATGTACATACGATAAAACGGATACGTAGTCATTGACACTGATAGCAGGCTCAGTGAAACTCATCTAGATATAATCGATCTAGAACTCGGCTAGCCACGCCCCCTCTTTATGCAAATGTCGGCGGCTGTCGCTGCGTTTGTTCCTTTGAACGTCTTTAATCACTTTCTCGATCATTTACATATATTAAACGATATTACTATTATACGTTTCAACACAGACATTAATACTAAAATTGCCAGCAATATATAAAAGCGAGTCAATAAGATCATTAAGCTAATTACGTAAAAACTTTTTATTGCAAATTGCAATAAATTCACTTATTATTTCATTAAATTAAATTTTTATATCGAGTTAATTCGAAGTCGAGAGCGCACTGCTTGCCATTCGACATTAAACATTGATATTCTCTTCAATAACTTTTTACACGAATAAAGCACAATTGATGATCGTCTCAACCATAATCGGCCTGAACACTTAATCCAAACGTTAATAAAAACAAAACGACCATTCCCTTGTTCCTGACAAGTGAATTGATAACGCAAAATTCGATTCGAACTCTCGTGATTAATACTTACTGTCAAGGTCCGCCATCTTTAATTTGCGCCTCGAGTCCCCCGCGCATCTTTTTGACACGTTTTGGCGCCGGAAAACGGCCCCCCGTCGGATTTTATCGTGGCCGCCGAGACATTTCGTATTCGATTCTTTCTTTTTTCAATCGTTTGCATAATAATATAACAATATTTCGTACGGATAAGATTCGTAAACCTCGTGTGCATTTACTCGTAAATAAGCTCGATCGATATATATTTACGTTTCTGTTACTTAAACGACCAGAGTCAATTGTACGGCCGACATACTGCTATAAAACAGGATTTATTTTTTGTATAAAGTAATAATGTTACGGCAATAACCGAAAAGCAATAATAACATTAGGTTTAATAAGTTCCACGAAGTATAAAAAATCATATCCAATTATTATTAATCTGTACATATACGTATGTATCAAAGCTATATAATTGCACAAAAATACTATTTAATCTACCAAAAAGTCTCGACAGTCAATTCAAAGTCGAGATGGCCCAATGGTTAGATTGGTGAATCTCAACGATAACTGCGGGTTCAATTTCATTGAAATTCCACCAAATGAGTATCCACCAACTCGCATTACTTTACTTTTTTAACAAAAAAAAAATACAATTCCAAATACAAAAACTACAAAACAGACTCAAACTATACAAGATTTTTTATGTATTTGTGTACCAACTGTACAGTTTAAAGTTATATTCTTAAAATATAAATTAAACTTGGGTGTTTTTTTTTAATTTTTAGAATTGATTGTATAATATTAAAATATTCAAAAAATTGTATTTGGAAATAAAAAATAAAAATTTCAACGAATTACATAATTGTTTTTTTTTATGCGGCAACATCATAAGCTGTCAATTCAGCACGTACATATTGTTACTGGCAACACGGACATGTCAGCCTAATTACTTGGGTGTGGCGATTTTTTATAACGGCTCACGTCACTTGATTAATATTAATTATTATATACGATCACTTGGTAACAATATTTTCGATTACGCCGAATTCAACTCTACACAAAAGTATTTGTGGAACAAAACGAATCTTTGTATATCTCTTTCCTGTTTTTACTGATAATAAATTAAATTATCAGTTTCGTACTGATTAAATGTACATATATTGATTAGCAATATTTTTATTACTTTTGACTGCCGTGTATTAGACTCAATTATTATTATACTCAATAAATGATTTTTTTTTATTATAGTATAGGTAGGCATATATGGGCTACCTGATAGTTAGTGGTCACCAACGCCCATAGACTGGTATTGTAAGAAATGTTAACCATCGCTTACATCGCCAATGCGCCACCAACTGTGGGAACTAAGATGTTATGTCCGTTGTGCCTGTAATTACACTGGCTCACTCACCCTTCAAACCAGAACACAACAATACCAAGCACTGCTGTTTTGCGGTAGAATATCTGATGAGTGGGTGGTACCTACCTAGACGAGCTTGCACAAAGCCCTACCACCATTAAATGAATATTTGTCTTCGTATATTTTCGTGTATATACAGTGCGTGTGCCACATTTCACAAGTCGGTTAGTACGTTAAAGTGTGAAAGCAGGACAAACATACAAATTCACTTTCACATCGATAATATTATGTAAGAATAAAACAGCGTCAAAATTTATAACATCAAAAAATTGGCATTAAAAATCCAGTCATTCGTGCATACAATAATTTGAGGAAAAAAAAAAGAATCTTTAATAATTCACAATTTTATAAAATTATAAACATAAATATTGAATATATGTGAGACTGCAACCGAAAGAACAGGTTACCGTGTGTAACATACATCAAACATCTTTATTTTCTTTCTGTCCATGGGATGTTCAAAATAAAAATATGAAATTGGTCGTCCACTGGATTACAACGCTATTTAGCGCTATACGAACACAATATAATGACTGTGTTGCTGTACTGCGTAGCATTGTTTTTTTTTATAGATGGACGGGCAAATAGTCCTCTGCAAGTTTACATTGGCGCTGCACGAAATGCTAACCGTTCCTTATATCGCCAATGCACCACCAACCTTGGGAACTAAGACATATTTTTTATAGAATACGAAGGCGGACGAGCGTATGGGCATTGTAAGAAATGTTAAGCATCGCTTACATCTTTAATGCGTCACCAACATTGGGACCTAAGATTTTATGTCCCGTGTGCCTATAGGTACACTAACAAACTCACCCGGAACACCGGAACATTACAATAGTTAATAATTATTACAGTGCCAATATGGAATGATGACAGCTGACCATATTATAAAGAAAAAAAGAAAGCTTTACAATCGTTTTATTGCAATATCAGAGGGCAACAGGCCTTACATTAGCATATCGTACAAGTATAATATGTTTAAATTCGACAATAAATATTTGATTCTTCGAAACCGAATTGACTCTAACGTGTTTTATTGTTTTCTTGAACGTCAATGTGACCTTAACCTTCTTTATTACTTTGAGATTTTTTTTAATGTCTAATTATGTCTGTTGTTCTTGTGTATCGTTCCTATACATTATATAATTAGACGGTTTTTTATATGTTTTGCCTTTTTTGTACCAAAGACGGTAAAAAGATATTTCAAGGTTTTGATAGAATTAATATTTTTTATTTTTCTCATGAAAAAAAAATGTCCGTCTCTTGCGAGTCTCTTATTTTTATTATTATTTGATTGAGAGTATATTGCGGCTATAACTAGTTGACTTACCTTTGTTCTGTAGAGCGGATTGGAAAAGTCCCAGCCCGGCGCCACGAACAGATATCCGCATTTTGATATCTTTCTACTGGCCTGAAAAGAGAATTGAAAATGTTAAAATGACTGAGTATGAAATACTAAGCTGTACAACTCGAGACCATTAATACTCTACACATTTAATTTACAATAAAAAAAAAAGTTGGCCCAAAATTTACGCGCGAAAACAGTGACAAGCTGAAGGAAAAATAAATTCTGGTGACAACATTTATATTTGTTGTAAATACAACACCTTAGTGCGAAAGTACTCGTAACGACAGATGCGAACCTAAAATACACCAATTTAAATATTTGCACCAAGCAACCTTTACATCGTTAATCATACGTTGACACACCATAAAGGAATTAACAGTAAATTTAAATCAAAGCGTGGGCGTTGGCACGTTGGTGCTTGAAGCTAGTACCAACTCTTGAGGTGAGAGCAAACTTTGACCAACGTCGGCAAACACGCCAACCTACACTGTTCTCATATTCATTGCTATTAATACACACCATTTATGTACTTCGAGATCATTTAAACAATTGTATTGATTTTGTCCATACAAATATTCATCAGATTCTGGATGACACTACTCAGTCAGAGTCGTTGACGTTGTGGTCAGTTAAATATGATAACAAATATGATTTAAAACTTGAATCTATATAGCTTATCGATGAAAAGTAATAATGTGATATCAATAAATAAATCAATCAGCTTATCATAATTGTTATATAAGATATAAATATAAATTTTAAGCCAAAGCATCGTCATCCGTATTTGTAATTTGATATGAAGTTCTACCTAAAAGCCTAACAAAAAAGCCGAGATGGCCCAGTGGTAAGAACGCGTGAATCTTAACCGATGATCGTGGGTTCAAACCGGGCAAGCACCACTGAATTTTCATGTGCTTAATTTGTGATTATAATTCATCTCGTGCTTTACGGTGAAGGAAAACATCGTGAGGAAACCTGCATGTGTCACTTTTCACTGAAATTCTGCCACATGTGTATTCCACCAACCCGCATTGGAGCAGCGTGGTGGAATAAGCTTCAAACCTTCTCCTCAAAAAGAAAAGAGGAGGCCTTTAGCCTAGCAGTGGGACATTCACAGGCGATATCGAGTATCGAGACATTTTGCGATATCGAGTATCTATACATTTAGAAGATGAAGAATTATAAGGCGCTATAAAACAATCGTAGTTTCTATTCTTGATTGTTATATTTCTTGTAATTACACTAGCAAATTTTCTATCATCAAGAATTATTAGTCGGTTTATGTAATCAACCGTCTTAGGACCATAATCCGCGAAGTAATTGTTGTTTATTGAAGTATTATTTTGTGCGAATGTAGATGAATTGTAATTAAAATAATGAATGTCAACTAATTGCGACAATACTACCTACCCATGATGGTATGGTCCATTATTCATGCAATGGAAATCCTTCGTCTTCCATATAATTTAAGAAATTTATGCTTGAAAAAATGTTTAAACCTCACGAATTTTCCAAATAACTGTTGACAGAATTACAATCAATATTCGATATAATTGGTAGAATTGAGTAAGAACTGATTTTCCTGATGGTTTGTCGGTGTAATTCCATATGCTGACTTTGAATTTAAATGACCATACAAAAGTGATTGTTAGTGCCTACTTATATAAAGAAAAATTTGATCATAATTGTATCAATTAAAACTGAGGATCATAAAATAATTTTCAAAATCAAGTAAATGAGCTAAAGGACATGCAACTGATTATCATATCTGAAAGTACTGACTCATTTTTCACACGAATTAAAAAAAATATCTAGCTAGAGATTGCGATTTCTACAAAGGAAATTGCACAAGGCTTTATCATATTAATTAAATAATAAGTATATTTTTTTTTTATTTATACAGTCATACTTCATGATAAAAATCTAATGAATGATTTCACAGCCAAAAAATGCACATAAGTACTCCTTATTCAATAAATTCTTTGTACTAATTCAGAAACTTATGACCATGATAAAATGTGTCCATTTTTTGTTGCCTCCTCTTTCATCTCGGAGATAAAAGATTTTCAAAAGGCTTTCGACCTCATATCCTAATGCGAATTGTTTTGGAATCAGTAAAACCTTAATGAGCACATGAACTGATGTCACCGGAGGCCAGTGACCCTAAATTGCGTCACGAAGTACAGTCATGTTAACATTACTTAATATTTGATTAACCAGCGTACACCCAAATCAAGTGTCAGAAATACTAGATTATTATTAGAAGTGTATAATAACGATGATGAAAAGTTTCCGTAGTTAGTATCTTTCTCTAAATATAGATCTCGGATATTCCTTCCTGCTCTCGGATATCTTATATTCTAATAGGAACAAGATGAAAATAGCACTTATTCCAAATATAAATTATGACCTGACCTTTCAACAGCAGACTTTGAAATTTGATTTGATTGATAGAACTGCTAGATTTGATTTATTTTGAAGAGCATTAACAACATTAGGAAGTTTTAGAGCCGAAACTTTTGCAAGTAATTTTTTCGAAATTAACTAAAAGCCAAGGCAGCAGAATTATTACACCAGCAGCGATAAAAACATTTTAAAAATATCTTCAGCGGTCAGCGCGACTGTGCGACTGAACTTGACCGATCTTTTTGTGAGGTACAAAGGTTTTGTGAGGCCGTCGACACGTCCGCGTGTGTCATCGTCATCAGATAATGCGAATTTAAGCGTCCAAGCGTCGGCTACAGGAGCACCGTTGTAATGATAGCGAGCAATGCGATACTATATATGTATTTACTTACAGCAAAATAATCATTGAATAAAAGTCATTTCATAAATGGGAACTTAATTTATTTTATAATTTTATCTCAGACTCGATATGTACAGATATTTTAGACGGCGTGTTCTTTCTTTAAATTTGTATGTGTATCTTGTTCTTTTTTTTAATTTTGTATTTTATAAAAATATCTGTACATATTTCATAAATTGAGTTTATCGTTTTTCAATTTCATTTCTAGTTCAACTGTGAATATTTATTAATTTCTAAGAATATAGAACTGTTTTCACTTAAAGTTTCGGTCGCATTACAATCGACCTTACACTAATCTTAACAGTCATGGTGTCAACGCAGATCAGCTTCCGATCAGTTTGATCGCTCGGGAATTTATAAAATATCAACGAACGCGATTTCATTTGAAATAACGTTTTTATACTTCTATATTAAATCTTCAAAACTGCAAAAACTTTATAACGGTGTTTGAGTCTGTTCTTAGAAAGTATTAACAAAGATTAACATATTTTAATATTTTACGTGCCGACACGAAGACGTTTCTATGCGTATAGATTGTCTCTAGAAATATTCACATAACAGTTCAGTAGCTTCCCTTATAATATCTATGTCAGGGTCCCCAACCGGTCGCGTGGTACCGTTACCACCGTACACGCCATTACGGCGACAATACGAATTCTGTGCGTATCGAATCGGTTGCGCGTGCGTCGCTAGATCGCTATCAGCCGCGTGAGGCCCTTAACACCAGAAGCGCTTTACAGTGCTACATAATATTACATATAAATATTTTATTAACGTAAATTTGATATTATCGTGACATTCGTTATGTCGTAATAATATTTTACTACTTGTTTTAAAATCCATTAGTTTTACGTAAGGATTATTTTATACATTTTTTTGACGATTGTTCGACGTAATTGTCACTTTAATTCAGTACCATGTATAGGCCATAGAGGTATTGACGATTGTATTTATTTTTTTTTGTTTTTTAATAGCCATGTCCAGCGTTTATTTATCGTACATATTTTACAGCTTATATTAGTAGTCGTGATTATGTGTGGAAATAGCTCATGGTTGAGGTAACCACTGACACTGACTCCATGGGAACGGGGACAGGCCCTTTTATGGGACGCGACATGCGTTGACACGTTGGCCTCCTCTCATGTCAGGGAAACAATATTAAGGGACCTAGCGGAAAATGCTACAGCGAACCATTGAAAGAAATATTCAAATGATTGCAAATTATATTTATCTTATTATTTAATGTCTACACAGAATACTTAAATATAATTATATATTATTATTAATAACATCATTAAACATGAAACTTTTTTTATTGTTAAAAAAGTAAATACAGAATTTCTTGTTATTCTCGGTAGAATCTACATTCGAAACAATATATATACTACATAATATTAATATTAACTTTGTAAAATGACGAATTTTTATTTTTTTGTTTTTGTGAAAAATATATAACATTTCGTTTTATTGTATTACGTGTACATTAGTTACATTTAATTATATAATTCAAGATATCAATGTAAATGATTATTATTAGTAATTTCCATGTGTTCATATAGAATAAAAGCGATAATAGCTTCTATATTTATGTATCGGTTAATATACAGCGCTATACGAGCGCTTGAAATATCATATCATGGCAGCAACATTTCACGCTTACGGCATTGGTTGTCTATTAATTTTAATGGCAACAGACACTTTATTGAATCGTAAATTGAATTTTTGCATTTACAAACAGATGATTATTATTTACTGTTAGTTACATAATATATAAGAAAATATACATTATGAAATTTATGCAGCGTCATTACTCAATAAATTTTGATTCAATTATTCGAACTATAGATTGTAAAAACACTCTCTATGAATCTCTATGAAGTGAAAAAAATAATATAATTGAAGTATAATTTTTACAGAAGGATTTTTTTTATTAATTCAAACTGTAAATTTAGATTTTTTTATTTATCACAAATATAAAAAACCAATTAAACTTATTTTAAACGATTTTAAAAATATAGTGAAAAGAACTCAACAAAATATTTGTATTGATTTATAAAAGATAAATTAAAACAACATTTCTAAACTTCTTGTTTGTGGAATGCTGCCAATCGATTATTTTTCTCTAGAGCCTTGATAATTTGAATTATGAACTTCGGAATCTGTGGCAACAAAATATGGTATAATAATATTACAATTTTTAATTAAGATTACAAGAGAGTGCGAACATCACTCACTATTGCAAAACGTTACTTTTCTAATGTCAAATAAGTTTACGCAAATACATACAAGTTCATTTCGTGTATATCTACGGACGCACGTTCAAAAACAAACACATAGCTGGTTAGTAGGTAATAAAACATCCGTAACTCTTTATGGTTACACGGTTGTCCTAAAAAACAATTGATTTATGAGCGACAACCTGCTGGACGTCCCTACACGAATATAGAAAATGTTACATTGTTGTAAACATAACGCATCAACGGTCAGTAAGGTCTAACTGTAAAGCTATGTACATACATGGTACTCGCGTACCATTCGCTACGAACTGTTTAAAACAAGCAAAGAATGACCATTGTGTATTTTCCGGTGCCGAATGAACCCTCGAACGAAGTCCAATAGCAGAGTACGTTATATACCAGTTTATGGTTAAACTTTTATTCACTTCATTGTACTGAATATTACAAACCAGACAATGACGAGAACTGTTTTGGATATTTTAGTTATTACCACCAAAAGCAAGCAAGCCCGCTTGGATAGGCATCACCCACTCATCAGATGTTCTACCGTGAAATAGCAATATTTAGTATTGCTGTGTTCCGGTTTGAAGGGGAATGTGCCAGTACAACTGTGCCTGGAACATATCGTCTTAGTTTCGAAGGTTGGTAGAGCATTGGCGCTGTGCGCCACTAAGCATCAGGTGGTAAACAGTGCCTGTGTGCTTAAATATTTCATTCAAAAACACAAAAGACAGCGCTGTAGGACAGGCTACGTGCAAAAGTCGTTTTGATATAAAATGAAGTATTCCGAAAAACCTTAATGTTTATACTAAAAAAAATTATACTAAAATAATAATAAATTTAATTTTTACACTAAAAAAAATAAAAATAGCCACTGTACATATTAAATAAAAAGAGTATAGTTAGCCGATAGTTAGTTAGTCGATAGTTTTTGTTTGTCTTGAAAATGTAAAGTTATATTGCGGAAGTGAAGGATTCTTATGTTTTGTCGCAATATTGTGATTGTACTTTACATGTATGACAAACAGACTTATTTCACTTGACTTAATAACATTATATGAATGTTAATATACTTTTCAATCCCCTTTATACATTCATCTGATTCATCACAAACGATAGTTTATATTAATCAAATCAAAACCAAATTAGTTATTAACAAAATACAATTCCTTTAAATGTTGACCAATTGACAAGAAACCAGGAGCTTCAGCTTAAAAGTCTATCAAAAGATACTGGCAGTCTACACGTTGCTTAAAGAGCATTGCAACATGTGCAGGCACGTTTCAACAATAAACTTTATGATCAATAACACAAAGTTCAATTTTAAGGGCCGCGTTCGAGGCATGGAAATTTAAGTCATCTATGTAAAATATTCGCAGCTGATAAGACCCACTGGACTTATGCAACAATACGTGTAAGAAGCTGTTTCGTGTCAATACTTTTCTGTATATCCGGCAATTTGATCGTTTGAAATTCGAACTAGTTGCTCGATCGGATTTTAAAGGCACTATGTAAGCCCTCTCGTTTCTGATCATTAGTGAATCTATTGAATAGGCTTATGTGGAATTTGTTGACTTAAACTTATATATTTATATGGACTTAAAAGTTTTTTTTAAATATTTATTATTACTATCATTTCATAATTAAACTCACAAATATTCCACTGCTGTGAAAACGATACAGAATCCACCAGATTGGATTATGGATTAACACATGACCATACATACATGTAAGACTAAGAAAAACTTTATTCAAGACTAACTTTATGTTTCTTTTTCACGCTGGAAAAACGCATTACGCGTTTCCCCCACGGGAACAGTGAGGGGGTATGTGGAGCTCGCCGGTGTCCGAGGCGCCGAGTACGCCCCGAACATCGGAATACCCACTAAAAACCCATTCCGTCTTAACGAGGAGCGCCACGGGATTGCTTGCGCATGCTACCGTGACGCTCTGACAGGCGGCCTGCCTATGCTGGCCTCCATTCTCTAGGAGGGATTACCATGGTACTGAGAACCCCCCTAGTCCTGGCGACACCTATTGCGACTAACTAAAGACTAACTATATATTGCAGATTCAGAATAACAACCTGATAATAAATATACATATTCGTACAAAAAAACTATAAATGTATGTTTCGGAAATTCTTCAAACAGATGCTGATTTGTATATACTCACTTTTTATATCAAATATTACAGACCGAATAACGTTTAGAATTTTAAAAAAATACGCATCTATTTGAATACTTTTTCTGCGCGTCGTTACCAAAAAATTATTACAGGTTTCTAAGAGCAAAAGAGAACTAAAATAAAATACAAACACATTACACTGGTAACCAAGCACAAGTCCTATCTTTATCATTATTTCCTTGTCTTTATCCCATTCATTACATTTCTTGTTATCCTTTATTAGAATGTATTATATATGAAAGATGTTTAGCAATAAATACCACAGGAAATGAGCCGACATTGTCATCTCATCGAATCTAATTTAAAAATAAATAATAAAATATCCTTTCAACCATTTCAGTTAAATATATAATTAAATATAAATACAACGTGGATTTACTGGTGGTAATGCTTTGTGCAAGCTCGTCTGGGTAGGTACCACCCACTCATCATATTCTACCACAAAACATCAGTACTTGATATTGTTTTGTTCCGGTTTGAATGGTGAGTGAGCCAGTGTAATTACAGGCACATGAGACAAAACATAGTTCCCAACACACATTGGTTGGTGTTTGGTGGTTGGTGGCACATTGGCGATGTAAGCGATGCTTAACGTTTCTTACAATGGCAATGTCTATGGGCGTTGGTGACCACTTACCATCAGGTGGCCCATATGCTCGTCCGCCTACCTATTCAATAAAAAATAAAAAGGTCAAAAAATTGGTAGCCACTTAAAAAATATATATTTTATTGATACACTGTTGACGCATCGCTTAATCGGCCTCACGCATCCCATTATCAATTCGTTCCACAATATCAATTTAGATTAGGTAGCTAACATTGATAAATATAAAAAATACCACATTATGATAACACCTTTATAATAAAGTCAGAATATATATTACGTCTTAACGATACGAAACGACTTGATTAACAAATAGTTGTTGGATTTTAAGGAGACATGACATGAGAATAATATCGATAAGCGTATCGATTTTGCGAAAGTATAAATATCGGATTCATATCGATCCACGAGTACGGGGTGGTCGTGGGAACTGGGCGACTTGCACTTTCGTCGGCGCGCGCGCAACCGATGCGCGATAGCGGGCGCCGAGGAGTCTGCGCACGAGTCTAGCTACGGATTAATCATTCATCGGTTCAAACGGGCCTTACATGGCGCGAGGATTTATGGAGAAAGTTTAACCGTTAGGATGAAAGCTCCTTAACAGGGAGTAAGTGGTGAGATAAGCTTGAGAGTGTAAATTTGGGTGTATTTCATACGAGTGATTTGTAGCGATGTTATAAAGCGTCAATATCGGCGAACGATTTAAAGCGTCCAATATAATATTTCAATGATAATCATAATTGTATAACGAAATTTAGAAGAAATATAATGCAAAGAATCATACGACTTCAATAAGAATGAACACAATATTGATAGTAACAGACAAAACATTGTAACGTCTCAAATACAAGTGTTGAAACGTCTATAACTTTTAATGAGGCAATCGCAGCTATTAATAAGCATCTCAATTGACAATGAACCGACAAACGTTCTCATGAAGAGAAACGTAAAACAAAACAATAACAGATTCGAATCGAAAATAAAAGATATCGTGTATAATAGAAATATCAATAAAGATGTCACTTTCACGAAGCGTTGAACGACGTTGCGATATCAAATTGTTCGGGGAACTGCAAAAACGCGTCAATGTCTGCGATATCGAATCACGACTTTCGACAAATAGTCGATAAACGTTTGAAAAATCTCTATCAATGTTTCTCGATGCATAAACATAAATAATGATGCATAGAATGCATTCTTCTTAATCATTCTCTTTTGTTCAATTATTATTATTGGACACTATAAATATTACAAATATTGAAAGCTAAACGGGATGATATATTCTTTGATTGATTTTCTAATTAAAGATTACTCTGTGTTTTGCACTTCGATAAATCTACACATAACAGTCTGATTGAATCGTTACACATACATACATGGGAACTGCTTTATGTACTCATTTACCGAAACTAGTTTGAGCTGTTCGAGTTGAGGAAAGGTTACCAAAGAGACGAAAACCCGTGGTACCGGCGGGAGGTCGGGCCGGGCTCGTCACGGAATCGCTACCGGCACAATTATCGTATCTAGACCACTCTCACTGAATCAAAAAGAACACCGCGACGTAAAGAAAGCAAAGTCAGGTGCGCTCCCATTTCACTTTCCAATGACTTATCTTTAATGCGATGTACACGAAATTGAACTCAAGGCCGGTGATGTCAAGACTTAATTTGGTGTGGTTTCACGAAATTTCTTAGTTGCAACGCTTAATTATTAAGATTTGCACGAAGACCCTTTAACTAATTGTAGTTGTTTTTTTTTGTTTGAATCATTATATGTTTTCTAATACTTAAACTTCTATGTACATATACATTCCCGGTCATGTATATATGTCTTGCTAAAACATTTTTGAGATACATAAGCGGTTACATTTTAAGAAATGTGGGATATATTTTTGTTATAAAATAAAAATATCATTCAATATTTTCGGAGTATAGCAAGAATTAAGCTTAAAAAAATTTCTACCTTGTTCAATATGTCCCCAAAAAACTTAAGAAATCATTTCATTTATTTAATTGCTTCGTGGCTTCAGTAACTATTTCATAGTACTCATTGCAAAACTGAGTGATTATAAATAAATAAAAAAAACAAATACAGATAAAAAATACACAAACCGACCACAATATATTACCTGTCCAACAAAAACTAATGGACAACTAAATATCTTCATTACACTTTCTCAAAGCTAATACAAGAAACATTAGCGAAGCATTAACATACATACTTAACTGACATAAAATATTCATCTCGGGTTATCAAAAGCATCTCATCTATTGGAGATCAAGAGCAGGCATTGTGGGACGCGACCGCAAGAAGCTCGGCTAATCACAGATCATTTAGTACAAGCTTAGTATCGATCGGATTGAGACGTTGCGACTGTATTTTGACAGGCCATTTTTATCTCTAAATAAGACCAAGTCATACATGGATAATTGTAAATTGAGTTCTAATTTAAATATAAAATATGTTCAATAAATAAATAATGGGATGGGTTTGAAGCGAACATTTGTTGTATGAACCGAATCCGAAGCCGATATACATCGAGGATTCTTCTGATTTCATTCATATTCCGCATAAGCCAAATCATGTTACAAAAAATCCTTTGTTTTTGATTCTGAGAAATTAAAAAACTATTAGAGTTCCAAGGATTTAAATATTTCAATCGTAGCCATTCAAGGCAAGTGCGTTTAAGTGTCACGAGATTGGTTTGAAATTAAAAGCCTAGTCATTTAGTTTATCCGTATCAACTGTTTGTGTTTATCTGATGTTACATATAGTCGAAACAAATAATGAAATATTTAATAATAATAATAGCAATATATCTTTATTCGTAATAGAGACATAGTCATTATTGAAATTGGCTTTGTACCATTTAATTTCAACAATTATTATATATATTTACAATCAGGTGGGCGTAGCACTGTACTCTTCGCTAGGTTATAAAATAATCTAAATAAATAAATATTAACAGCCCCGTTCCCCTTTTTGTGTTACAAAATTATTATGTAGTAGTAGTAAATATCAACATATCAGAATATGTTTGTGTTTATGTATACATATATATGTGTGTGTGTGTGTGCGTCTGTGTGTGTGATTTTGACAATTTGCACAACAATACATACAAACATTCACCAATAAAGACAATCAACCAAGTATCATTCAATGAGTTAATTTACGTTTAAACTAGCAGTCAAGCTCACCTTGTACACTAGAAGGTCTAGGAAGCCTCGTCGAGTAATTTGATTTTAAGTGTCGAAAGCAGGTCAACAGGTTTATTAAATATAATTATTAATATTTTATACTTAAATTGTGCTTGAATAATGTCATGTTCTAAATTAAAAAATGCAATGATCATTTCTTTTTAAAGGAATTACTAATTAATATTAGTTTATTATTTACCCTCCAATTAATCGTAAAGCTTGTGTTAGGCTTGAGGACGACAAAAGCCCAAGGGGTCGAGATGGAAGTTGCGAGTTTTACATCGCTAAGGAGCCAGTTAGCCATTGCGCTAGTGATGCTTTAGATATTAAATAAAAATAACTAGGGTTTTTTTAAACTAACATATACTTAGTATCGAACAAAATTTAGAAGATATATTTATATGAGTACTTTCAAAGACTACTAAAAATCGACAGACACCCGACCCCCGAATTGAAAGTAGGACCTCATAATCTGCGGCCTTACAAACTAGCGACGAGACCACTAGACCAGAGATTGCAAATCGAATAGTTCTGACTCAAGCATGCCATGCAAACAAGGCCGAGGCTAGATGCCAGTAATTAATAATCCAAGGCGTCGAAACAGCTACAACATAAACACACAACACAAACTGACACTGGCATTCGACAGACACGAAAATATTTTGACAAATCACCTTGAAGTAAGTTTTTTCATTTGAATGGTACATACAGGAAGCATTTCATAGTTTAATCAATAATGATACTTAATGTAATTTCAAAAAAAGAAAACATAATTAATATAACAGAAGTAAATAACATTAATGGCGTATATACGTAAGAATACATTATTAGACAGCGTTATTTATATAATTGTATAAGTTGTTCGAACAATTTTTATGCGGTTTGTATTCGTAGTTAATGTTAAGTGTAATGTGTTCGCATTATAGTAGAAACGACAATACAAATGAAATGGAGGTAGACGAAGAAAACTCGTCCAATCAATGTTGGCGGGCGCATAGAGCACCCTGTCCCTATAAGTAACATTTAGCTAAATTGTATCTATTAATTTAAGGTTTTTTTTTTTAATGATTACATAAACGAATCTGATAAATTCCATTTTCAAATTTGAAACGATTATCATCCATTCTACCGAATAATGAAACAATAAATATTAAACTTCCAGCTTACATCGTCCATCCATTACGACCGTCATTTTCCAAGCGATTGTATGCAAATACGCGAGTAACCGTCCAGTTTTCGTATGAAAAACGGGGACTATAGCAAACAATGACGACGGGTTTTCACCGTTTTCCATTCCGTTAAAACACCCACCTGACTTTCCACATACAATTGTTGTCACTTTCTACGTCAATAGAAATTACCACTGAACAATGATTGCTAGATAAATAACGACTTTATTACCGTATAACAAAGTCCAAATTGTCTGTAATTCTTTGATGACGGTTTCTTTTTTCAAAAAGACTTATTAATTGCCAGTCGTTTGATGCATGCGTACTCAAAGTAATTTCTTTTCTATCAGTTAAAATGCCATATTCATATATTTTTATTGATTAATGGAAATATATTGAACATTACTTTTACATCTATGTTTATATACAAGTAGCTGGACTAAAATCATCTTCTTTCCTTTTCTTAATGTAAGATTTCTTAATCTTCTTTCCTTTTCTTAACTTAAAAATTAATTTGATATAAAAAGCTATATCATTGCTTGCTAAGATTAATTCCTTCGCCCGTGCCTAAAATTTTAATGCACTAGGAAATTTCAGCCAAATATTTTTCAAATAGAGAACAACGAAGTTGAAATTAGGATAAAGTCCAATATCGTAGGTAAGAGACAATCCGATCGTTTATTATCAGATTGACTCGGATTGATAAGAACTTGATCTCCACCTGATCACCCACATTCATCACGTCACTGACTATCCATTACACTGCATCACATTCAGGATCTCGACCTCTGCACCCAATCTGTAGGAACGTCGGATGTAATCAAACCGACGGCATCCAAGGCTTGGGATGACTAATGTTCCTTAATTCAATCTTGGAAGTGCTGGTTATAATGTTGATATATTGTACGAGTGATCAAGTAGGTTTTATAGTATCTCAATGTTAATATTTTAAATGACAAGTTCAACATCAATTAACTTATTTAATATTGTAATTTTAATAAATTATTTCAAGGTATAATCCAAGAAAAGCATAAACAAGTTCCTCTTTCTCCAATTTTCACAGATAAAAACAAAATATATTTGGTGAAAGTAATTCTTTGTGATGTTACTTACGTAAGGTGTAAAAAGTTATTGACTATAAACAGATAAATTATTATTAAGAAACAATACGCGATCAATGAAAAAACAATGATAATTCGTATACCGCAACAATCGTAAAGATTAGATCCAGTCGTGAAAACAAAAGTGAGGTATTCGAACATTATGTAATGTACGTAACAAACGAGATGGTCTAAGGCGTGGGATACATTGTTTAAGTAGGTGTGACGGATTCCAGACCATTACCAGTTCTGTGGGGTAACGATGATTACCTTATAATCATAGGTTCTTGCTGTTTCTCACCCGCACCTTCGACCAACTCGTCTGGCGGGTTTGGAAAGAGACAGCCATCACAAACGCTATTGATTAGAGAAGGACAAATGAGGGATAGATCAAGGATCTACAATATACAGGAAAGACTTGTTTTTATGATGATTCAATGGCAGGAATTGGTTGGATTACAAACGACTCTTGAGGATTTTGTTATTGCTTGAAATAAAATTGCATTCACATTGAATATAAAAATAGTAAATAACTTAAATAATCTTATATCTTGTAATTTACTAATAACGATAAAAACACAAGGAAGATCGTATCGTTAAAAGTTTATTTTTACAACATATTGTAGAAAAGTACTACCAATATTCTTTAAATAGAAGACACACGAGCGGGAATTTTAATGGTCACCGCTGGCCGTTTATCTCGGGCTTTTTCATAAAATAACAAATGTTTCGTTGCATTCTGTTCTGTCCTTGCCTTTAAATTGTCCTATTATAAATTATGGTTACAGAAAAAATTGGCGACGAGATGATTGTTTATTAAAGTAGTACGTGACAGTAGTTTGGCAGTCAATTAAATCGAGGCCCTGCGCTTATACCGCTACTTTATTCATAGGTTCTGTTTTGCTTTAACATCTAAAATCAAACTACATTTCTTCTCAATAACTGAGCACGTCAACAATTTTAATATTCTTAATATTCTAAGCATCTAAGGTATTCGTCTTAAACTAATAATGAGATTTAAATCGATTCTTTTCTATTTGCTTCTAATTGTGAGTTATGAGAAAAAAGGAAAATAAGCTAGTAAATTTCCCACTGCTGGAGTAATGGTTCCTCTACTTTCAAGGAGAAGATTTGGAGTTTATTTCACTTTACTGCTTCATCCGTCACATGCAAGTTCACTCACGATATTTTCCTTCTCACACACACGAGATGAATAATAAACACAAATTAAGCACATGAAAATTGCTTGCTTGGCTTGCTTGACCGGGTTCTATCCCGAATCTTCGCTTAAGATTCAAGTGGTCTAATCGCTAAGCCACCTCCAATAATGAGTTAGACGCGATGTTACTTTTGGAATGAAATAATACATTTTAAAATATGTCACTGTGTTCATAGACAAGACCAAGACAACTTGGTCAAGTCTCATATTAACAATGGTACGTGCCGGCTGGTTATTTTTATATACATATTTATATAATTTGAAAGATGCTAGTTTTTTCTTAACCATCTGACACATTGATCCATTTAAGCGGATATGATATTTTTTATTTCTGCCTATAACTCGTTCCCAATATTATTCTAGAAACTAGTTCCCCGGTTACTGCTAATGTAACTAGATTAATGGTGTACCAGTTCGTGTGTTTGTGAGTTTATTCACCAATATATTTACCGGCCCAGATGTTGTGGCTGTTAAATGTTATAAAATTTGCTTTTTTTCCTTCGTATATAGGACATAGGAGATCACTCTCCGGGTCGAATTTAAGTGGGTTTATTAAAACGAATTGTCAATGCAAATTGCAATCTGTTTTCACTTATTTTACCGGTAGAGATATTCTATAACAACAAATTCAACCTTACTTACACAGAATGCAATCGTTAAGTTTTAACTTATCAAAATAGCGTGTCACCAAGATCAAAATTCATCCCAAGATTTTGAATCTTCCACGAGTGTGACACGGAATGAGTCCTTACAAAAATAGCACTGGAATACTGAGCTGAACGTACTTAAATATGTTTTATTTTCAACATAAGCGGTATTTTGAATTGAAACATAAAGTATGTTCTTAATCAATTAAAATTGTTTTTTTTTTTTATTATGAGGACATGATGCAGACTCTTGATTGTCATCTTAATGCATATTTCTTAATGCTCGACCTTTGGGAGCAACATCTGTCTCGAAGATAATACTATGGCAATATATATTTAATGATAATTACAAAGAATATTCCAGCTTAACATCAAATAAATTATTACATACCGTCTGTTCATGACATATGTTGTAATTGGACGTATAATACTATTTTCAGCAAATATTTCTTGGTTATATGTGTATTTACGTTACAAAAGTATCGACAATTTTAATAAATCTCGCAATGGGATATTTCATAATCATATAACCCGTGTTAACAAATTAGATGATTATGCACAAAAATTATATCAGTCAAATAGAATTAACTAAATATAATATTTGAATATCATAAATCCGAGCGAAAATCGTGTAATCTGCAACTCATTTGACACATAAATAACATGACACTACAAACGCTCATGATAAATTGTCTTAATTAAATCAAGCTATCGAAAATAGAGAACCGGAAGCTATATTTTAATAAGACATATCTCAAAATTTGCGTTAAATAATTCCATTCATAATATTAGAATTAATCGATTCATGATTGTCAAAACGTTATTCTTATGAATATTTTACAAAAGATAAAGTGAGAAAAGATGAATATCAAATATATTATTATAAAAAAATACGAAAAGATAATAATAATTCGTTTGATATCTCCATCTGTAAGACCATTACGAGATAAAACAGCTGTGATTGACAACCAAACAAGTAAAACGAAACATAAGGGCTACAATTGCCTATTTTGTCTAGGTCCCTAAAAGGGAATCCTGAATATGGCCATGTTTCTAGTTTTGGTCCCTAAGTGCTAACTGACCGCATTAAAAGAACCATTAAATCATTTTAAAAACGAATAAGAATGTAGAGGTTACATAACAGCGTAACCACTTTTTATAATATCATGAAATCCTTAACATACTTTAATAGATTTTATAAAAAAAAACTTATGCAATAATTATGAGTAAAAAATTGAATAGGTACAGGAAATGTAATTCAATAAGACAATGCAAATAGAAATTCAAAAAGCAAACATTTGTCGTTGAAACTTATGTTAATGGAAGAACTAGAAGCTTTTGCTTATCATTTTTCTAAACAGGTTCCGCGTTGATTCCAAGATTGTAGTCAGCGACGATAGCATCTATGCTCGTTATTCGCTGGCAATCGAACCAGGACATAAACAGCAGCTCAAGTCAAACTAGGTTTTGCTTGATGATTTACGACCACGAAATAATCGATGTGTTTTTTTTACGAGCACATAAAAACTGTTATTGTGCGAGCTATAAATAAACCTTCTTGATGAACGGAGGCAATTGGATTTGTGTCACATGAGTCAACGGTGATTCGTATCTGCCTTATATTTAGAGCTTTATGCGAATTTGATATAAATGGGTCAGGTTTGTAGGACGTTAGCATATGCAGTTGAATCGAGTACGTGTTTCGCTAAAATTGATCGTCGAAAACAAACTCATTGTTTCGAAGCTGATGCCAGAATTTTGTTTGACAAATTAATAGTATTTTGGCGAGCATATATTTACAAAGTGAATTCGATTTTTTATCTGTGTCATGCGTTAGAATATTGCTTTGTTTTTATGGAAACTATTCATTAATCAAATATGTGGAGAGAAAAATCTGAAACCAGCTTTGAGCAGTTCGAGGTCAAGCTTGTTACTCACTTATCTGGCTTGTTCATCATTGTTAAGAGTAATTTATGGCGGGCGGTAAAACAGTGCATACTCTTAGGTACAATCACGTTTACAGGGATAAAGTGTTTTTGTTCATTAAACTATGTAAAGCGTGTCTATACAAGGTCGCCTAACGGATGTTTAAGCTAAATTATATTCTAATCAGTCCCTACAGATAATATGTCAGATTTCGTAATAGAAATAATAGTGTTACGTCATTTTTTTTGTTTGCATTTTGAATGACCAATTATAATTATAATTAATGAAATGCAAGTGGTTTAAGTCGCAGGTAGTTACGCTCTGAATAGATGATTTCGTAATAGAAATATTTAATTTTGTTTATTACGATTATTGCATAAGCTGTAATTTTAATTTTGTCAGAAATTGAACTGGTTTGAATTATCTAATAAAACTGCTTCATTAAAAACTAACGATTTATTTCTTGAGACTATATAATATATTAAGCCAATATGTAAATATTTATCTCATCATATATAATAGCTGAATATGCTTATTAAGAGAAAACTTGAATGTATTCTTTGAAACTGTCAAAAAAATATATTTAAATGTACGACAACGCTGCCACACTATTAGACCCTGATTCTAATGCGCTACGGTACTTTGAAAACATACATTCATAATTTTCTCTGGGTCATGAAAACCTCCAATTCATGATGAGCTCCCGCTGATGAAATTAATAAATAAAACCTTTAGCCTTACAGTAGTTCAGGGGTCCAGTAATTCTGGGTGCGTTGTAGCACGTTCCTTTCAATATGGCGCCGATGTCTACGTGACGATGGTAAAGGCGGGAAACAATGGTAGCCCGTTATGAATATTGAGCTGGAGGGATACTGAGCATGCCTCAACGATTTTCGCCGCATGTCTACATAGCTATTCGACTATGAAATCACACATCGGAATGTTCGCTGGCCTACTGCGGTACGCGAGCGTGCCGTTTCCGCGCCATATTTGGCGCGTTCGAAATTTTAAATATTCATTTTTTATAACGGCTTCTTTTTTTCTAAACTGCCGAGAATTTTTTAATATACATATTACGCATATTATTATTAGTTTAATCGATGTCACATTTTATCTGTTATTCCGTATTTTTTATTGGTATCTGTTAGTACCTACTACTTTGACTCTTAGTACCTAGCTAAGGCCTTAAAAGGCCTATTCATAAAAAAAAATCACATTCAAATTGTCAATAGGCTATTATTACTTACATACTTCTAAAAATTAACGATTTACGACTGTTTACGTCTGTTTAGACAAACCACAAGTGGTGCTTACTGAATTTTCAAGTAAGTGATTATGTAGCCAATACCGCGGCGACCGATGTTTTCGCTATGCATATCATTATTGTTATTTTCGTTACTTATTGCGAATTCGATGAGTCAAACTATATCGCTCATTTATTTCGAGCACTTCGTCATATATACCGGATTTGATGTTCTCAGAAAGAAGGTCATGTATCATCCTGTGTCCATGTAAATGGGTCGTGGTTACCACTTACCATACGACAAGCAGACGAGCACGTCTGGCTTTAAATAAAAAAGTAATCGAACTCGTTATTTTTCTCACAGAATTAACAACTGAGTGAATGGTGCATACACGAGGAATTCAAAGAGATTGCCACACTAATAGCTGCAACGAAGCGTTTAAGGTGCCTCCTAAACTTCTAAGAAATTGCATATTCTCATCCACCACTTAGACCGTAACATAACCCACACATAAAACGCAATAATTCGAAATATGTCCAAGCGATTATAGCCACTAGATTAAAATATCATAAAAACCAGTTTCGTTCACAGACGATTAAGAAAAATTTCAAAGCTGCGTTCGTACAGTCGTTACTAAAACGCGACAAATATTTCAGCGATGTCGAGTAAAAAGCATCGTATCTAACGTAATTTATGTAATTAAAAATTATAGTTACGGTTACGTAAAGCGTAATTGTGAGTGAAAATTTAATCTTGTGTAACGATAATATTAACTTTTGCCTGTTTATCTGGGTCGTCGAATTCAAAATAAACAAAATCAAATTCATTTATTACGGCTGGTTTGGATAGAATGTAAGCAAGTATCGAATCTTTACTGATATTCCACTATTGTTATTGGTATTGTTGTGTTTCGGTTTGAAGGGTGAGTGAGCCAGTGTAATTACAGGCACAAGGGACATAACATTTTCTCAAGGTTGGTGGCGCATTGGCGAAATAAGTGATGGTTAACATTTCTTAAAATGCAAATGTCTATGGGCATCGGTGATCACTTAGCATCAGGTGGCCCATAAGCTCGTCCTACCTATACTAGAAAAAAATTAAAAAATCTTCAATGTTTAATCTTTAAACGCGACGCGAGAGTTTTAGGTTAACGTAGTAATTAATTTGTGCCTTTAACTTACGTTTTCAGGTCATTTTTATTAACAGTGTCGATGCTAAATGGGAATTGATTACACACGCACACATTCAACATTGTATGAAGGAGTACATTTTAATGAATTTAAAACATTCTTGTTTCTTTACTTATTTATATATACTCAATACATATAAAACATACATATATTTATATTCCTTTTAGCTAAGTTTAATCTTGTAAAATGACATTAAAACAGGACCGACTTTACGTGTTTTCCAAACACCGGCGTGAACATACTTCCAACTTCCAGACTCCGAGCTGTTATTGAGAATCTTGGGCAGAAAAAATCAACAACTTTTTAATGGCCCGACTTGGGATTTGAACCCTGGACCTCGGGATATATCTAGCCACTAGACCAACGAAGCAATTAGTTTTACAAGTATTAGGTCATTAAATCGTAAAGCAACCACCAGTACGGAATGCGGACTACCGGTTTTCGGCAAAAAGAACCAGCAAGAAATTTGACTGCTAATTTTTTATACCAACTTCATAACAATATCGAAGACAAGTCGGTATTCTATAAAGTCACATAGATATTTAATACCTGTTTTTCTTTCAACATTTACATATATATAAGTTTTATGGTAGCATGTAGTGTGTGAGTTTTATGGTGGCGATGGTGATACTTAGGCCTATTGAAGGATGCCGTGTTGAATGATCCCAAATGAAAAAAAAAAATAAGGGATCGAGTACTGAGTGGGGTATTAAGGAAATTACGATGAGGGTTCGTTGTAATGTTGCTCAAAATAAGCAGTCTTGAGAGCGGCTCCATCACCACACGTAGATAACGATTTGGTTATCTATATTTATATTACATTTATATATGACTGTTGACTGCCTCTTTGTTCTAGTGGCTTAATGTAAGGCCGAAGAGCCGGAGGTCTTGGATTCAATTCCCAGGTCGGGCCAAAAAAAGTTATTAGATTTTTCTGTCAGAAAATTCTCAGTAGCAGCCAGAATGATGGTAGTTGGAAGTGTATACACTCCCGTGCCTCGGAAAGCACGTAAAGCCGTTGGTCCTGCCCCTGAACTCTTTCCGGACGTGTCGGATTGCCGTCCCATCGGATTATGAGAGTTAGGGAATAGAGATTGCACCTGTCTTTGCGCACACACTTGTGCACTAAAATATCTCCTACGCAGTTGGCTAATCTCTCTTGAGATTGGCCGTCGTGACCGAAGTAGGTCTGGAGGAGATTATTATTATTATATATAGATATGGCCCAGTGATTCGAACCCTGGCTGGAAAGCACCAAATATACACGTACTTCATTAGTGTTTATAATTCAACTGTTTGTGTTGTGTACTGTCACTTGTGTATCTACAAACCTACATTAGTTTAGCACGGTGGTAAATGCTTGGGTTAACATAAGAGTGGTCCGCCATATTTCTTTATTATATTTATATATACATTTATAAATATTCTAAATTTACCATTTGAGATATTGTAAGTTCCAAAAATATTGAAGATTATTATCATATGTGATAGACCGTAACGTACGCTACAATGGACACTTGACACCGTATAATTTTTTCTCGTCCCGACCTGAGGCTACAATTAGCCGTCCATTTACCTACGCTGCGCGCACGTCACGAAAAATAACGCGATCCTTTGAAATCGCTTCGTGTGTCTTCACTGTTTAGAGATTCATTCATTCTTTATAATAAATTACGATACGAGTTAAATGACCCGTGATTTTACATACATACTTTCTTAATATACTTTTTTAGTAACAATTATATGATATGAAAAACTATCGACTTGTATAAATGTCAGGATCGTAACATGTTATACTTCAATCTTTTTCCATACTTCGACTGCTTGCGTTAATTATATCCAGAATGATGATCAATCAAAATTAAAAAAAAAAACGTACAATTCTACAGACATTTAGAAAAACAAAATTATGTACGTATGCGCTAAAAAGATATTGGACAAGAGGTATAATGCGAGTTGTTGTGTTTTGTTTAAAAATGTTTGTGAAAATTGTTTACATTAGTTATCAATATGGTATCAATATACTAAATATCATAGCTTTTGAGACCCCACACATAAGTTTCCCACGATTAACTAATTTCAAGATACATAAAAACCAACATGGCGCTGTCAGAGTTTCACTCGATCTCGGCCAACCACTTAAAATTTAAATTTGCAGCTTCACGTTCGGAGAAGAAGCGGCTTACGATGACTGATGCCTTACCTGCAATAAAAAGAATAATATTTTATTAAAATTGTTTTTTTTTTAAACTTTCTTCGGACACGAAGAAGCTTTTGGGTATTTTCTACGGTTCTGCGCAAATTTATGACTAAACTTTTACTTTATATAACATATTCTGTTAATATATATTTAAAAAATTTAAATAACTCATTTCATTTGAAATAAATCAATCTTTATTACACACCGCCAAACGTCACTTATTGCTGCGCTCCGGTTTGACATGAGTGAGCCAGTGTAAGCCAAGCACAGAAAATGAGGTGAGGTGAGGTTAAATACTAGTTTATATAAACTTGCACTGCCAATGTCTACGGGCAAAGTTGACGATTTACTATGAAGTGGCCAATTGGGAATTCGAATGCCTCAAAAATAGTTCCTACAATTTTATATGGGGGCACATTCTTTAACATTTGTCTTTTTAAGTAAAAATATGATTCGAAATTGATGGGAAACTTATGCGAAAAAATACGAAGAATAGAGATTCTTTTATCATTATTTCGTTTGCGTGCTATTTCAAACGAAATGGAATAATCAAATTTGAATTCTTTAAGCCATTTACAAGCGTTATATGCGTGCAGTTAAATAGAAGATTATTATTAAGTAACATGTTTATAGGAAAATATATTCGCTATTAATTAAATCGAACGGAAATAATTAGCATTAAAATGATTACATTAACGTTATATTTACATAACATATTACACAGAACACAGTCTCGACCGCAAGTGGCTATGAGAAGCCAAGCGTCTTCATTCGCATGGACGTTGAATGTGGAGATTGTATTATATACAGTTTATTGATTAACTCCTGGGAACTGGTAATTAAATGTTTTATATTTATTATACGATGAGCGAATGCACACCTGACCGTAAATATGCGCAGGTAAACATTCGTAATATAAGGGCGACTTCGGAAGCGAGAAGCTTTTACACTGCACATTTGAAAATCCAACAATTTGAATGTCGAATATTTTGGATTAGGATACATATTTCCAACGCGACGCGGAGTCATAGAATTCTGATTTATAATCTGTGATCATGAAAGTAATAAAAACTTTCGATATAGAAATATAATAAGATTCAAAAAACTTAATCTGAATAACACATAAAATGGTAAATAACACATCTTTATTACGAGAAAAAAAAACCTATAATCGAAAATAATTTATTTTTATTAACACGATTCATTTACTGCTATTAAAATTTTCAAAAAATATTATTATTTACATACAGACATCACATTTAAAGTTTTATTATAAAGATATGGTGATAACATTAACTTTGACAGATGTGGATCTATTAATACTCCAGAATCCACACATCCGTGCAGTGACGGAGAAAGAATACATTTCACTGCCCCTTTCCCATGGGTGTCGTAAGAGGCGACTAAGGGATATCATCTGGTGGTAGGATGATAAACATCCGCCTGGCTTGTTACCACCGTACGCATGGTGAAAATCTCGTGAAGTGGCTTGCAGCCGCGTTTCGAGGTCAGCCAGCGTACAGCCAGTGCCCGAGCGAGCATTGCCGCGATGGGCGTTGGTCCAGTGGAGACGGCTGCTGAACCAATGCCGGTGGAAACACGCCTCCACACTTTGCCCATCCCTATCGTGGCAATACGTCGCTCGCTTCACGTCTCTTTACGAGGCGTGAAGAGGCATCTTGCGGGCCGGCAAGGCGAGGGCGGCTAGTGCAGAATCTTCTTCCAGACTGTACTGGCCGTCCTCGCATTTGGACTCTACTACCACTTAACATCAGGTTGAGTAGAGTCATTTGCCCACCCGGCAAATATAAAAAAAAAAAAAAAAACTGAAAGATAAACATATAGATATAAAGATATAGAAACTAATATGTATAAATTTTAAGAGTAAGAAATATTTTTTTTATACTGCAATGAGACGGTAGACGAAGCATTGACCCACGAAGCTGTATCTATTTATAAAAAAATTGCGTTCGTGGAAGCATTCATCAAATAATATAATATATTAGCTACCTATATCTATATATCTATTATAAATGCTAAAGTAACCCAGTCTGTCTGTTACTCTTTCACGGCTAAACCACTGATTGACTAACTAATTTTGATGAAAATTTATATAAGTCAAGCTTGAACTCCCAAAAAGTCATATTCTACTTTTTTTATACCTCACACCTGCCCTTCCCACTCAAAACGCGAGCGAAACCGCAGAAAAAATCTAGTAACGATTATACTTCTAGCATTTTTCCAATGTTTTAAAATCACTTGTATTATTTATTACAGTAGTATGAAAAGTTAATAGTAATGTCAAAACATGTATTTCATTGCATACTAAAGAAAGCAACAAAAATAGCCGTTTATAAATTATATTTTAAATTAATTACATTAAAGATCATTCGCTGCATGTTTCAACATAAGATCAGATATCATTTTCGGGAAGGAGCGTCATTAGCGAGAATCTAACGCAATCGTACCCTTCAGAACTGCTATTAACGTATCTGGAAGGTAATCGAATACGAACCAAGTGGCGATTTGTCAACTAAGCAGATATCATTACAGTTAAGCAACATTAAGGCTTAGTGCTAACTGTATATTATAATGTAGAGTACACATTGTTTTGAGTCGAGTAGACATAGTTCGTAGAACACGTTTAACCTAACTCGCCAGCGAATTTCGAACTGTTAATTTTATACTCAACGGTGAGCGAAAACGGTTGTAAAAAACAAAACATATCGCATGAAATTCTGACACATTTACACCCGTCAATCCGCAGTTAACCGACAGCTTTAGCTCCATATCGTTCTCTTTGACGAGTGCTTTTTTTTTTGTTTTATAAAATATATTTTTAATTAAATAACAAGCGTCAAAGGCAAATCGGCAATGAGAACACGCCCCAATATTTATTTCATTCGAAGCACAATATCATTACCCACTCGTATTACAGGGTTACGACATCGGAACCAGTCGTAAAACATTCGCATCGCGTGATCTAATCTAAAAACCTCATCGCGGCCCAAAACTCGCTGCTAGATGTGAGCGCAGATTGCCACTGAATAGCGTTTGCAGCCAAACAAGTCGCTGATGAATGCCTATTCACTGATTACATTTAAATTTCGTATATGCACACGTAATTGGGTATGTTTTTGAATGTATTATTACGTTGGTATTATTTTATCAAGCGTTTCGTTAGCTTGTTTTTTTTTAATGTTTCGCATACTAATTCACTTGCCTTATAATTTAAATATGGTTTGGTTAACTGTTTTTGGTTCTCTTATATCATTTATTCAAAACTGTTCAAGGAATGGTTTTTCGGAACATATATTTTGGAAAAAGTTCCATCAGATCATCAGCAATTCAATCTTGACCGATGGTTTTTTGGTTCGATCATGACGTTCCGAATGTATTTCGATTCCAGACCGTAAATAGAATACGGATATAATCCTGCAATATGGACATATAAGTGACTCCATTTGTAATTCTGTCCCATTGTTCAGGGAGAAATTTACCGAATCTACTGTTACGGTTGCTTCAATGAAAACGAGATTCTGTACCGTAAATAACTCACCTGCCACCGTTGACCATGACAAGTGCGCTGTTAATCTCGACGTGACAGCCGCTGACCAGTCGGCCCAAATTTTTGTCCAAGCATGTATGTATGTAAATCTCTCGTTTGACAAGTGGTAGTTGGATTGTATTGTCATCTTAAATTCAATATTAGCCATATGATAATGAATGTTTGCATAATATTTCGTAAATAATCCAATTCATTTAAATAAGGATTATTTTTTAGATTTGACAAATCGAAAAATATATCGTAAATAATTTTGAAACGAGATCAAGTAACATCTGCAAATTATATTGTTGTCATAAATTTAACAAGGAGAATTATGGATCGTTCGCTTCAATCAGTGTTCAATCTTCTTTGATTTCCTTAAAAACCTCTCGAAGATAATTCAAGTCATAATGGAGTATAACGCGCTGTTTTGCAATGTTTGCTTACCGATGCACGTATCTCATATAATTTAATTCGGTGTCTCTTGTTAAATGCCACGGGACCTGTTCACTGACCTACAGAGGTTTTTTCACCAATCTCGCTATATGTAATCTCAATTCATGATTGCGACATCGACACAGCTTTTCGGCAATTTCGCTGTCTTGATAGAGTATGCAATAATTTGCCGGCTTCGCGTGTAATATGTCCAATGAATTCTTTTACCATAAGTGAAATTACCTGACATAAAGAAATGTTAATATCTTTTTTAATGAACGTTACGATTAACTGTGTCTTATTTATTTTCGATATTATTTCTACAAATATCATTTTAAAATATTTTCGTATCTTATATTAAATATTTTATGTTTAATCTTGTTGAATAATCATTTTTCATCTTACGTATCAAATAGTCATTTTTATTTGCGAGACCAAATCAATCGATTCGCAATAACTTTCCACAATCACCTTGTGCAGTCCATCGAGAATCCGAAATAAATCTTTTAAGACTAGCAGCACCAGGCGGAGCGCATAGCGTACATTACAGTGAGCCAATTAAAAGAGAAAAATTATATCCCTTAAATACTCTACATAGCAACATTCACCCGCTTTCCATTCATTAGTTAGTTGCGTAACCTTCAATGATTCTTTACTGGGATTTGTACGTTAATGTCATTTGAATTTGGGTGAAAGTTGCTCGTAGCGTTTTGGTTGTTTCCTGACACAGGTCTGACCTATTTCGTCGAACGTAAGCTCTAATTAGGCAATAAATTAGGCTACACGCCTCTAGACACGTTGTCTACCGTAATTGCTTGTAATTACAATTTATTGCGTCCATAATATCGTATCGGTCGTTAATTTATTTGAATCGTTGCGAGCTGAGTATTTTAGTGCAAATTAAAGTTTTTTGCGTTTATATTTTGAGTAATTAACATGGATTTCGACTTTCTCTATTAGAATGTTTCCTGCATAATCGTTATCGAAATAATTAATACTTTTTTCGTAATTAATAAAGTAAAAATTTTAAAATTAGAATTTTAGTTCAAGCGATTGTCGAGAATAATAATAATCGTTGATTGCATAGGTATATTTCCATCTAACTTGACTGTAAAATCAGAAAATACATAGTATGCCTATATATATGAGCAATATATCATCTGTGCAGTTGGTTTGTCCCTCTTGAGAATACGCCGAGACCGAGAACGAGGAGAAGAGCAAATATAATATTATGATCAACAGATCTTTATTTAATAAGAAATAATTTACTTACATAACTTACTAGTATATAGTAAGTAGTATATAGTAAATATTCCGTTGTAACTATTCACTGTTGGAGCAGGTGGTCACGTGCCGTTACGTGGGAGTCCGATATAATCTATGCCTCACGTATTTTAAAGTCGACACTTACTATTTATTTTGACAAACGCAATGCATGAAATTACATTGTTAAGTTTTCGTTTAAATCTAATATAAAATGTTCTTAGTTCGTAATTGAACATATGATTCGAAGAATATTTGATTTAATGCAAGTCGAATTGCCGTTAGACATTTTAACGGAAGTTTTACAACGTTTTTTTTTTAAATTTATTTATAATAGGACTATCAACTTGACATACAGTAACAATATACCACATAGCCCTTATCATCGGCATGTAGTTTAATATCAAAAGCCTTGTCCTTATATTTCTATTATATATAAATTTAATTTTAGATAATTCATATAGAAATAATAACATTTTAATATGAAGTAAAGATATGTTACATAAAGTAAATAAATTCTACGTAACACGTTTATAAAGTACAATAATCCGTGACAGAGCTGAAAATGATCGTGTTAAGGTATTCTATTATATGTAGTTGGTTTGCTCCTCAGTTGCAAGTACGCACTAAACAAGTGAGAAATCAACAGCAAAATGCGAGCGCTTATCACGACGTCGCTAACGCGGTTAGCGATGCGCGTGCGCCGTGCGCCAGGGACGATTGCGTCACAACGTTCCGCTATTCTAATAACTAAAATAAGTTTGGTAATAATATCTTATATACAAAAAAAATTTACAAATGTATATTAAATTTAATTAAGTGATAAAAGAACAAAGAAGGACGCTGTATTGTCTTAATGTATGTTGATACTTTCGTTAATTGAATACATAAGTAATTAGAAACGTATGGTGAAGTGGTTTTATTTTAATTATTTATATGGCCATAAACAATTTATGTCATAAGCAAACTAGGAAAACTTTCTAACGCTTCTAAAGGCCTCAATATCATGTAACAGAAAATACAAACCAAACAAAAAATACATTTAAACAAACAAAACAACGAATTTCGTTTTTACCATTAAAGAAAATAAAAGACCAAGTAGTCGAATATAACCTAACCGCAATAATAACAAAACAAAATTGACAAACCGTTGTCTAACCGCACAATCGTCTATGTAAACAATTGAAAACGCCTCGACCCTCAGTTGAAAACCACGCAGAAATAATAATAATATCCTGGGACATTATCACACACGGCCATCTGATCCCAAACTAAGCAGTGCTTGCACTATGGAAACCAGACAACTGATATACTACTTTACTTTTGTAAATACATACTTATATAGATAATAACACCCAGGCTCAGTACAAACAGATATGTTCATGCATACAAATGTCTGTCCCGGGTGAGAATCGAACCCACAGCCTTAGGCGTGAAAGGCAAATATCTACCAACCACGCCAACTGGCCCGAGAAAGATCACAAATGAATAGTCCAAATCACCACAATCTTGCGTAAATAATGTTAGATTAAGCCATTTGTAGCACTTCATTAGGCTTCATAAATGCCATTGGCACATCAAAGGCGCAAAACACACTTTCGCTTGTTACGAATAAAATCGCGCAATCTCACAAATGACAATATAATATTTCAAAATAGGACAAATTGTTACAATTCCACACATTATGTTCATCGTGGAAATCTGAAACAAAACATTGGAAATACGAATCATGTTCGCAATAACAACTCACGTGAGGTTAAAGCTAATCTCGTGTATAATAAAGATGCAAGTCATGAACACACGGGACTATTGGGTGATAACAGTCACCGTAATTAATAGCCGATACAGGAACATCGAAGGCGAGATTATTGAACTTCGATGGCCCAGTGGGAACCGAGATGGCCCAATGGATAGAATACGATGATAACCGCGGGTTTAATTCCGTATAACCTGTAATAAAAAGGATAAATGAGTGATAAAAAAGTGGGATAATGAGTAAATAATTTATCATGAGCTGTGATACACTATGAAAGATACAACATATCCAGGTGAAGTTCAAGAAATGGATCATCATTAGCCCGTTCTTCATCTCTTCTGGGACACACCACTGATCCCAATCTTAGGGTTTTATTTTCGACAACCGCCACAAGCCATTTTACTATATTCCACCTAGTCTGAAGACATCCTCTGTTACGTTTGCCAAGATGCGGTCGAGGAACTCTTAGGTTATCGGGACTGCGGCAGATGTGACTACCACTTGCTAACTCTTCGAGTTATATCAGTTACTTTAATTTACTGCAGAATCGCGTAATTTCTGATGCGATTTACTCGCACCATGTACCACGTCTCGGCTCTGAATTCATTACTAATTCTAAATTATTAGCTATGTACATATGTATATACGACTAAACATATAATAAATTAATCGAAACTAAAAACATAATTAACTTTTTGTTCGAATTTTAAATTAAATAAAATCAGGAATTTCAAAGAAATGCTGTCAAAGAATCTATTATTATTGGTACCACTCAAATCGTCTAAGAACTGATGTTCAATAGAATAAAAGATGCTAGTCACGACAGCCAATATGCAAGGAACCAATCTATGCGCTGGCAAATTATTATTTATCAGAGTCTAATTTGTCCAGCTTCTTCCTTGTCAAGCGTATAAGAAATAACAATCTAGGGTTATAAATGAGCAGAAAATTAGTAAAAAAAAATACCCAAATTAAATAAAAAGACTAAATTTAAATTCAAGATACACAGGAAATATACAATTACCCAAATATATCTCTAATCTAATTTGCTTTATCATGTCAAGAGCATATGAAAGGATGCGCCTGTCAAGCGGTTGTCAAGTACCGTCTACGACCTGTCACGTCCACTCCGGAACGTCGGGTTAGCCGGGCTATCGCGACATGACCGCGCATGCGCAGCGCTAATTGCGACCACGTCCCCACAGCCCTGGGTCAGACTAACGGGCATCCAGCGTTATAAATGATATGGGACGTATGTTAGCGGGATATGAAAGGGATGCTAAAGAGCTTTATCATCATGAGAGGACCATTATTCACAGTACAAAGAACACATTTCCTCGTACGTGCTGGAATCTCATGCAGCACAATTTAACATTACATCATTTAAATTATGATAACTTGTATTCTGTAATTACGAAATATCCATAGTCATGTTATAAAATACGGATATATATTTAATAACGAACGAAAAATGAAACATTCTCTTTCATTTCTTCCGTAGTCTTTATACATCCTATTATAATAAAGAAAGCATTATCTTGATAAAAAGGCGTAATCGCTAAGTATTACATCAGATGCACGAAGCTCGAGGAAGCCATTGGGTCTTACCGGATTTCCCATATGACGATAAGGTAAGAAAACGTCGTACACGCTAACTGTTATTTATACGCAAACCTCGGAAGCGTCAAGTGTTATCTAACTTTTGTGTATCTCAGTGGTTATGCGAACTCTTCCCACAGTTTTCATACTTAATTATCGAATTACGTTTGCTTCGTAATTGTTATTCTTGCTGTTTCTCGTCAGTCGGTTATACTTTGATCTCATTTTGTTTTGGCTTTGTCTCATTTCATTGTTACGAAAAGTAGGTGAAACGAGTGAGGTAAATGCAGAATTTAGAATTTGGTCGGTATTTTAACAGAATTGTTATTTTAGGTTAATTATAATAAAATTGCTTTACATAATCGACCTAGTTAATGTTCAAATAGGACCGGAAGTTTATTTCTTGGTACAATTTCTTTAATGACTTTCAACTTTAAATTATGTTAAAGTTATTAAAATTTATATTAATTGTTTTTTAAGCAAAGTTTTCACTAAATTATGAGATTTATTTTATATTTCTTAATAATTACACACCATATAAATAGAGTACAGAGAAGTATTTTTGACAAATTATTTATTATTGACCCGTGTTGTACAAGAGCGTTCATATAGCTAATTAGACATTTCTTCTAGGCTTTTTTATGTGGATTGCAGTTGGAACACGCGCTAATTGTAAGAGATAAAATCTTTAAAAACATATTTAATTAACGGTTACGATTAACGTTTAATTACGTACAAAATAGAAAGCATTTTTTTAAAGCGAATAATGACAATGTTTGTTTTTGAAGAATCACTTGTATTCCTATTTGATTCTCCAATTAACCTGCGTCTTTTAAAACGTAAATCGTTGCGTGACTGATGCTTCGAATTATATGAAAATGTAATCATAATCAATTTAATAGATTTTCATTTCAAAAATTCAAAGCCTACTTGAATAAAGTTAAATTTTACTTTGGTTGTGCAATGTAAACACATTTTCGTGCCTGGAAATAGAAAACAGAATGTGAATAGGTATGACCATTAATTAATTAAAAAATTGTAAAAAATATAAATAAATTTATATAATTGCTATAAATTCTCATGTGTATTTTGTTTTTAATTTTATATATTATAAGAACGATAAACATAGTTTCAATAATAGAGTAGTTAATAAAATAAATATCTTCGAAAAAAAAAGTTACAAAATATTTTTTGTCAAAAAATTAGATTAGTTAGTTTATAATGATGGGTGGATCTTTAAAATACCTAACGTGCTATAAGACGTTCCGTAACAGCCTGTGAATGTCCCACTGCTGGGCTAAAGGCCTCCTCTCCCTTTTTGAGAAGAAGGTTTGGAGCTTATTCCAACACGCTGCTCCAGTGCGGGTTGGTGGAATACACATGTGGCAGAATTTCAGTGAAATTAGACACATACAGGTTTCCTCACGATATTTTCCTTCCAAGTAAAGCACGAGATGAATTATTATCCCAAATTAAGCACATGAAAATTCAGTCGTTCAATGCTTGCCCGGGTTTGAACCCACGATCATCGGCTAAGATTCACGCGTTCTTACCACTGGGCCATCTCGGCTATAAGACGTTGTAGGTAGTCTTTTAGAGTGATTAATAAATATATTACACGTTTTTTTTCTAAATCAAAATAAAGTATGTATAAGGTCTCAGCATATCAGGACCATTTGAAATGCAACCATAATTCAAGAGGCGCAAGCTCGTCCATAATTAAAATAGATTATTTTAATGCGATCATTTCATACAGACGCGCCATTTATTTTTATTGATTAATTTAACGCGGCTTGTAAAGAGGCTAAGTGGATAATTTAACTTTTCTGATATTCTAATAAAGCTAATTTAATCTCATGAAGACCCTTCACGGAGGATTACTTAAGTGATAATAAGTTCTGTCCCTTTAAAAGCGATTACTCGTGAAACTAATTGGTTAACTAATGTCGTGTTGCGTGTTGCATTGAGAATTCTGACTTTAGGTCATTGATACAGAAGATCATCACTTCTCAATCTTTTTAATATAAATAAACTTTGCGACTCCCTAATTAATAAGTTTAATTATTTATATTGTGTGTTTATTATTTTGATGTATAGAAACGATTAACTGATTTCGTAGTATATGATAACAATTTAAAATATATTATCAAATTAAATCTACAAAACTATGATGTTAATTAAAAAAATAAACTTCTTATATAAAGCTCCCTTTCTGTTTCTCTCTAAGCCATATCTTTTTTCTCTCTCGTATGTGTATTCTTAAAATTTTACTCTCAATTCTTGACCACTTATAGATTACAAAATCGCCGGCTTAGAAGTTTATTTTCAAAAATCTTCCGGAACGCACTGGTTGAGATATGTTAATTGAAATAATAAGAATATGCAGAAATTAAGCTAATTATCCTTAAAGGTTTTTCGAACGACACATTCCTCGCATATTGTATGTAATGGTTAAATAAATTAGTCCGTGCGTAGCGTATAATTATGCAAAATATATATTAATATAAACCATACGAACGTCACGTAACAAGGTTGCCTTCATAAATATTAATCAATGAGCTTGATTCATTATTAGAATTAACTGATCAGAATAATTGTTTGGAAAGATAATATTCCATTCAACGTTTACGAGAACTTTTGAAATTCATTAAAAAAACCATGGTGGATAAGGGTCTCAATAAAGGTTTATAGAAACCATGGTTGTGCACAAACCATCGTTGTAGCCCAGACGCTGAGTTGCTATTAGGATTTTTTTGATAGGAAAAACCCAATAAGTTTTTAGACAACTGACCAAGGATTTGAAACTATAAGCGAGTCACTTGAGGCTAGACCAACGAAGCAGTCACATACGCGACAAGTGTGAGTAGACAATAAATTGATTCTGATATTTACACGGCGCCGCACGCATTACTCGAGAATTATTCACATGTTTCCTGCTTGTATTAAATAACTTAACAACAACGTATTTAGATGGAAATGCGAATAGATTTGTAACACCTCGGATTTAATGTCTGAATGTAAATGCGTTTGCGATCCGTTCAATTCGCTAGGACGCCGTTGAAGTGGGGTTAATTGTGACTTATATGGTGACGTGGTGGGATTTTATTGCATTGAAGGATAGAGACGCCGCTTTGAGAAGGATCATTGCATTTTTACATGCAATAAAACTGTACTAGAACTATTTAATGAACCAATATCACTTTATGTTATTATTATATATTACGTTTTTTTCCGTTAAGTCATTACTAAAATACGATTTTTGTAAATATAGTTTATTAAAGTTAAAATTTCATATGACAACTAGTGGATTTCCAAATACTTAGCAGGATAAAATTCTTTGTATCAACACATGTTTCAATCGTGTTCTAGAATAGAAAAAAAAACATGGAACAGCGACGAAAGTATTACATCCATATTGAAGGTTAACTGGTAAATCTTTGAGAAAACCTCAGTCTTCGAAATCCAACCAAGACCCCAATCTTCGAAAATTTACTGCGACAAATCCTACCTTTCTAAATTATTCTCATAACAACTTCTTATTAAGATAGATAGTCAGATTTATGTTAATATAAAACGTTTTATTATATTAATTACAATGGTTGCCTATATTACAATATTAAAAAAAACTTTGAAATTGATACTAAAATCGAAACCTTTAATAGAACCTTTTGAAAGGAATTAAAACGATAAAGCTATTAAAGAACGATTACGAATGCACCTGTGGAATGCGAGATGAATAGAGATAGGCAAACCCAAGTGATCAGCATGTCTGATTTAGCGGCGTGTGCGTTTTTACACCGCGCTCTCCACTTCACACTCTGAATGCTCCAAGGGCTGGTGTAAGTCAAAAGCTAATGTAACAACGCTATATGAACGTAATCTTTATATATTTCATTCATGTATATTTCTGTTAGTTTGGTAGTTTAGTAGCACCGCAATCAAAATTTTACAATTGCAATTTTAATGAGCCGAGATGGCCTAGTGGTTAAAAAAAGTGAATCTTAACCGATGATCGTGGGTTCAAACCCGGGCAAGCACCACTGAATTTTCAAGTGCTTAATTTGTGTTTATATTACATTTCGTGCTTGGCGGTGAAGGAAAACATCGTGAGGAAACCTGCTACTACTACTACTACTAATTTTAAATTTTCGTCTTCTTGTTGAGTGCCAGTTGTTTTTTCTTAATATATATACACGAGACCCTACATTTGGTTTTCTTAAAGATAGAGTATATAATTTGATTCAAGATATTATAAGCATGGTTAACATTATCAACATATCGAAAGACGTATAAAGTGAAGATTGTATTGATCATAATAATATTATAATAAAAATTATTTCAAATTTAAAAGATAATTCTGTCTGGTACAAAGCATGCACGTTTTTGTCTGTACAAACACCCAGAACACAACAAATATAACATAAACAAATAAGGTACTATATTTGTATTCATAAACAGTACAAAACTAGCTACGGTATAAACATATATACCCTGACTGAGAATCACGGCACAGCTTATACTATAAGATACATAAATCTTGGATGAGACCAGATTTTTAATATTGAGGCGTAGTAAAGAGTTTTGCAAAATGTCGGTTATAAGGGCCGCACCTCCTTCTTCAAACTACATCGTATAAACACATTTAGTGTCATTTTTTTAACAAACTAACACAAATAAATGTGATCTCATAGGTTTTCGAGATTAGATAAACATGACACGACGAATTGCACTTATATTTATAATCATTTCGAGTGCTTCTATAATTTATTAGTGATCATTTATGAACACCATTTCATCATACACACGGGTTGTAGCTTTATTGTATTTATAAACAAACACAGTAACTGCTGGCCGACCTATCGCCACCATTTCATCACTCGTGTCTCCCACAGCAATCCGAGCGCCACGGTCTAGTAGTCCGACCAGCTTCGTGTTACACGCGACCACTTTCTGTTGGGACAGGAGAATTTAGAGCAATGCAAACATAGGGTTGGCATATTCTAAAATTGAATATTTATTTTACAATATACTTTTACCATATTTTTACTTGCATGTCCATGTCATTTTAAATATGAGGAGACCATAATATCTTTCATAGGTATTTCAACTGGCATAGTTGGTAAACTTCTCTATTAAAAGATTTTGAGCTTATTCCTTCACTGTACAGTTACTCCAATACTATTTGGTTTGGATATCGAATATGTATGGAGTATTGAATATCCAAACTGGTCAGACACATGCATTATATTTAATTTAATTTAATTCATCACTTTAATTATCGCAACACAAATTTTTATTCGACACCTTTTTGTATCACAATATTGAATATATTTCAAATGAAATCTTTTTTTTTGTCCTTATTTTCTATACCTGAACCTAGTCACCCTACCTATAGTCACTGAATTTGTCAATTATAATTAATGATTCGTTGGCTACTCAAATAACAGAAGCACGTCTGTTATTTGGTTACATCATAAAAAACTACTTAATATTAGATATCGGTCCTATGAACAAACAGTCTCGATTCCCGCTCTTTAAAAATAATTACAAACATTGCTGGCTAATAAATTATTATAGGTTTAATTATGTTTCCCATTTCCCGCTATTATTACGGTTTATTTATACATAACTGTAATTTGAAACTGTTAAATAAATAATGCTTATTTTATACTCGATACTCGGCTAATTTTTAATAATTATATGCCCAAAAAAGGTATTTTAAAATAATTATCTTTTATAATTGTACCCATTTCACGATAACGGATTAATATGAATCACCTGAGAATAAGCGATTCAACTGACCATATATGGTATAATCTACAATAATCGAATATCGAAATATCCGAGTTATTTGGGTGACATCGAAAAATCTTTAAAGATCTAACCGTAAGGGATCAATTGATAACATCGATTAAAAATCATCAAATATACATAGAATCGACTGATGATCGACCCACGCGGATTTTATCAAAACATGTGTTTTGTTATTTATTCATATTAATCATTTCAATGTTTACATCAATAAAATTAATATTCATCGAAATCAACTCGGTTATTGAAATTATTCGCTTACCTTTTAATTATTCTTTGAATTTGAATACTAACAATTTGCTAAGTTTTACTTGAAGCCCTTAAAATAAAAAATAAAAAGCATTTCTTAAATATATTATAAAAAAAAACCTTTTACTGAATAAATGTCAACAAAGTAAAGTATATGATGATTAATAAAACAATGCGTAAACTAAATAGAAAATCTAAGTTTCATAAAAACAAGCGTTCGATCACTTTGGAATCGATTTCCTGCCGTCGATCGATACGAATGATTTATTCGATACACACTCGCCTCGATTCGTCTTGCGGCCTGTAATTGTTTCAAGACGTATGCATGCATCTTATTTACTATGAGTTCTGTGGTCAGGACCTATTGTTAGGTTGAAAGAGAATACGTGAAGACCTGGAACTGTAAATATATGATGAACGAGTTTATTATGTCTAGTTAATATTGAACTTATAAAGAATTTATCTTGTCATTATTATTTAAATGAAATAAATGCATTTAAGATTTATCAATGACGGAAATAGTTTTCAGTTAACTTTCTAATCCCACCAAAAAAAAAACAGGTTACTTCACCTTAAAAAGTGAACATTTACTTTAAAAAAAAAACTTTTATTAACGTATTTTTCCATTGACGAATTTCAAATAAATATAACCTAAAAAAATTATATATTTTTATAACATAACTACTAAAGTAAGAGGGTCGGTGATGTATAAGGACTGATTTAATTCGTTATCTTGATCTCGAAAGGTACCCAAGATCGGGCAGGATCGATAAACGGTATCGAATTAAACGTACCGAATTTATAGCTGAAGACAGTCATTATCCGCTTACGATCGCTAATTTCGCGGGGACGATCGAAGAACGACAGACTCACAATGTTATAGAAAACTGGAATAGAAAGACAATAATTGAATTCGACGAGAGATGTTTGGAACATAATGTTAGGATATCATGTTTTTTTTATAGAAAAGTAAAGTGGACGAGCATATGGGCCACCTGATGGTAAGTGGTCACCAACGCCCCTAGACATTGGCATTGTAAGAAATGCTGCCCATGGCTTAAATGGCCAATGCGCCACCAACCTTGGGAACTACGATCTTATGTCCCTTGTGCCTGTAATTACACTGGCTCACTCACCCTCCAAACCGGAACACAACAATACCAAGTACTGCTGTTTTGCGGCAGAATGTCTGATGAGTGGGTGGTACCTACCCAGACGAGCTTGCACAAAGCTCTACCACCAGTAAATGATGAAAGACTTAGGATTAATGTCGACTACAATTACCAATATATAGAAGATTTTATAATTTTATTGCAATAAACAATATTTAGTATAAGAGAAGACGGCTCGTATAAGACACGGTTTTGCGTAGTCTTTAGTTATTTACTTATATACGTATAAGACACGGTTATACATATTACATTAATTACCCTCCGAATTTATGCCAACGTTTATGTATAACAAGTTAGGAAAAAGCCGTAATGCTGTTTATTCTTATGCTAGCTAACTAAAAATAGTGTACTAATTGAAGTAATAGAGCAACCCCTTCGCCATTACCCCGTCATATTGCCTCCACTTGTGGCAGGGAGTGACATTTTCATCACCCAGAAGGTCGCAATTGCAAAGGGGAAATTCAGCTCGCATTCTTGCCACGATTCCAATGGTGATGATGATCATGATTTATATTAATAGCTAATTTGTAGTTTTTGTATATTTATACAAGTCCTTAGTATAAATATTTTTATACAAGAAATATAATTGTGAATTCACATCTAGAATTTATATATCCGTCTACGGAAAACGACGAACAGCGCATCAAAAAGCTTTAAATGTCTATACGTATCAATTTTACTGCCTTAAATCCCTCCGCAATTCCTGAGGCGGTCGACAAATGTCCCTCACTTTATCTCCGAGCATAAAACTTTAACATCGGTATTAGACAATTTATATTAAACGAGCTACATAACATTGTGTTCTTCTCTTCTTCAGTGCTTTTCTGCAAGGACTTCACTTCGTATCTCACTTGTGGAATATCTAAAAATTACTAACTATGATACGCTATTTTGATGCGCGTATTCTATTTGGAGATTGTTTTAGAGAATAACTCTGATTAAAACTTTTTCTGAATACCAAGGTTTATTTATCTATTTATCAGAATAGTAGATTCCAATATTATTAGCTTACAATATTTACTAATAGATAGAATAATTACATTATTCTCTCTCTTACATTTTGTAAGAATTAAGGCAAGGAATGAACGAGGAATCTACACCGTAGTGGCCCCTTATCATCTGTTCAAGTTATTTAATATGTACAATTTAATATTAAAAAGTATGTTTTAAATATACATACGCCTCCTATTCAGTCAAACTCAGCTCAGTGTTACTAGCTTACCTGGAAAGAACAAATAAAATAAAATTATTAAACAGAAATAATGGTTAACAAAACTTATTATTACCATCTTTTATCATGATAAAAAACTTCTAGTCATCTCTTGGGTTACTGTGTTTACACATGAATTTGTACGCCCATCTATTTTATTATATAGTAAATTAATAGTCACGTAGAAAAATTAGTTTTTCTACTTCCAATATTTCTGATTCCAATATTTGACTCTAGTTTCTGAAACGATGGCCATAGTCAAATTAACTGATTGTACTTTAATCTTAGTGGTCATTGGTCACTGGTTGTCGATGACGTCATAGGCGACCAATAATCGTTCCGTATTTAGTCAATCTAAATAAAATGACTTTATTCATGATTTCAGAAAATATAGCAATATTTTTATACCGTAAAACTTCAAACGACTTTATTAAACTAATTAAGACAGTTAAAGATGAAACGTTAATTAATATTAGGAACGAGTATAAAAATAAGTGCGTAATTAAATGTTTACCGTCATAAGATATGCTTTATTTTAAATTTTATAACAGGACTTAATGTACTTTGGTAGCTCTTCATTTCTTTGATCGTATTGAAGATAATATTTGACGATTTACAGTTTATTTGCCTTTAACATGTGACCACTAAACTGCGGTGGGACTGCGGTCAACAAAATAAAAGAGTAGCAAAATTACCCTTTTCGATTTTAACCGCTTCCGTTAACAATGGTAATAAGCAAAGGTACATATTTGGTCAAGTTTATTTGAATTTAGAATCTTAGTTTATAAGGCCTCGACTAAGATTGTACAACGATGTAAGAAAAGTCTGAATTTGTTTGGTATTCGACGAAAATATATTTAAATAACAAAGGTTAATTCACGAACATCGTCTTGTACGTAAATAAATAAAATTGTGAAGTCGTTTGAAGTGAAATTTTATGTTCAACGGTCACCAGTCACACTTTTTCCAATTCGTCCGACGTGACGTAGAACGTTAAACGTAAGCGTATTAACTAGAGAAATCATGAACCAACTCATAAACAGTAGTGAGTAATAAAGCCGTATTAACATAAACACGCATTTGAACTTTCACAAGCGACACATAAAGGTAACATCACATCTGGGACGAGAGACTGACGACCAGAAGCTTGTCAGGTGTAAAAGAAAAAAAAACTTGCAAAAGCAACGGCTGTACCGTTAAATTTGCTCTAACAGCTAGTCCGCTTTGACTCATTCACAAAAAGCCTCCGACGAATGGCGCGCGCGCAACCAACGCGGTGACCAGAATTACGGATTTGTTGGACATTACATTATTCTTAAAAACAAAATGTTAAATCATATAAACACGAGAATTTAAATATTTATTTAGCTTATAAAATTTTATCAATGAAAAAATAGAATTAAGTAATATAGTGATAATAAATTAATAATGTATGTATTAAGATAAAAGAACCTCGACTGACACCAATTATTTCATTTCAAGGTACAGGTCGGTCCGTTGGGGCATAAAAAATGCAAATTAATGTTGTTAGAAATACATAAAATGGACGAATGATTTATGAAACATTAGTAGTCTCTGAATCATCAAAATAGTAGTCACTCCAAGGGTATTAACCATTTGCAAATGTACATCCAAAGAATAGTCACCAAGAACTATTTATATTGGACATTAGATGAGATGCGATGCTGTCCGAGCGAATCGATTATTCGTAACAAAAAATCGAGATAATCTCTTAAGTAGCTGATGCTCGTGCTACTTACAGATATTGGCTTTAGAATTATTGACAGACCAGGTTATGAAGTATTTAACTTGATATGTTGTCGTTATTATTCGAATTCAATTGATAATTAAATCGAATTGTGTTTTTTTTTCATTGATTTATTTCCTCGTTTCGTTTTTCGATGTGACGCTGACGGTATACAGGTATTATGAAAGTTTAAGTCAACAACAATTACAATCGTGTGTAAATATATTTTAAAGAAACTGTTATTACTTGTTGTTTAAAAGTTAAAGTTAATTTATAGTAAGTTTAAATGAAAGTTCATCAAACTCTGTTGTTTGTGTAAATCTAATTGTATAAAAATTAATTTTTCATCAAAAGAAACGACACCGTCAATTTATGCCTCGATTGCATAAAATAATAAATAATTATTGAAATTAATGTTACATCATCAATCCGAGATTTAAATCGATATTTACTAATCGAATAGACACTAGGGATTTTTTTTTTTTCGAATACAGCAATATTTATATATATATTATTTGTATAAGCCGAAGTAATATCGGGGGATCAAATTTACCATTTGAAATGAGAACAATATTTAAATATAAAATTTAAAAAATGCTTTCTACTCTCAATTCAAATACAATTTATATTATCACATTAACATCATTTTTCCACGCTATATACCTCGTAAAGAATATCTAGACAGCGCGATTCAGAAATGTAACATTTTGCATTAGCGCCATCTATCGCTATCGGGTTGTAACACACGCAATCACTCAATTCCTAATCAAATTTAAAGAGAGAAGAAATGACAGCAGATATATAGTATTAGTATGCCTTCATATTAAGAATGTTTTTTTTTTAATTTTTTAATAACAAAGCAATCAAGTGAACAAACGCTTATAAGATAGCCGAAGTATAGTTAGATGAGATATAAAAAGAAACATTACTCATTTTAAATGAACTTCTTCGCGAGTGCGTAACGAAATGTTATTAAACGATACCGACTTGTAATAGGTAGTAACTGTTAAAAACTATTATTACATAACAGTATTGAAGACTCGAAACAAATTTAAACTATTATGGAATTTTAAACAGTGATTATTCATATTGTTACACCAGAAAACTTGCGAAATTATATCGTTTTTTATTTTTAATTTATGCCGACGAGACTAGAGTAAAGAGCACAAATCTATCTTTACACAATCAAACAATATAAGCCAAGGGACATATGTATGTCATGCGCATATAACACTGCTTCGCTCAAGCTTCAAAACAAAGAACACCATACAATCTACAGATGTTTTGCGGTAGAAATTACTGATGATACTTACTTGTTATGGACATGACAGTTACATTGATGGGTCATGTACCATTAAAACGACATTTAAAACAATATAACAGCTAGAGAAGTATGCACAATAGCATACTGACTTATAACCTTTAAAAAAATCAAAGTGAAGTTTTGTTCTCATTAACGCAAAAAAAAAAAATTAACCAGTTTGTACCAGATATAACCGATTCAAAGAAGATACATTCATTAAATTATCCAGTATCCAGTTTCCATGTACCTGACCTACACCAAGCGACACGCCAACGCTTTCGTAGATAAAAGATATACTTCAAAAGGAAGTAGGTTTAAGGTCAATATGGAAAATAACGAAGGATCTTTACTGCGTAACCGGTTTATAAGTTCAACGATAACGCAATAATACCAGCAATTCTCAATAAACGGAAACCAGATTTTTAAATTAAAATTAACTATAAAACCTAAAATGATAGTTACTTTAGAAATAGCGTAAAGTAACAGATCGTAAATGTCCCACGGCTAGTTAAAGGCGTCCACACTTAAGGAGTAACTACGTTGCTGTAGTGTAGTTCGTTTATTAGTGTCGTATACATTTAGTAGGTTTACATTTTATATATACGCAGGTTTTCTAACGATATATTTCTATATGCTAATAGCGGAGGAGGCTTTCGTCCAGCAGTGGACGGCAAAAGGATGAAAAAAAAAAAAAAAATAGCGGAAACTTGATTGATTTTTATTTATTATTTAAACCTTAACTTTAAATACACATAACAATTGTTTGAGTCTCAAATTAATAGATAAAATACATATTCCTATTATACATATTCTTTCACCTTGCAAAAACTTATACATATATATATATACAAGTATGTGGTAGTAAATCCACCAACAATGCGGTTTGGTATGATAAAATAATTTTAAAGAAATTATTTCTATCGCCACACCGCACGAGATCAATATTAATACAAATCAAATGGGTACTTTAAAATACAAGTTATTACTCATTTACGACCTAGTGACCAATTACAACGCGCAATCAACATCCATGGTTTCAAATCATGCATTCGTGTTGATTCCATAAAAATATGCAGGCATGATGGTTAGCCAACATTGAGTTCGAAGTATATAGATAAGAAAATATTCTAAATATATCATAGAGCGCATATTTAGCGTCAGTAGACACAACATACGGACAAACGGCAAAACAGTAGATAGATCACGTATCCATCGCTACTTGCAAGGCCGTTACCGTTTCAGCTCGATTCATTCAGATGATTTCGCTAAGGCTGACTCGATACGAAACTAATATCAAGAAAATATTTTTTATTTAAACGACTTGAACGTTTTCATTCTGATATTTTATATATTATATGTGTAACAGTGAGTTAATGTCTCACAGTTGGGAAAAACAACTTTAATACCGTTAAGCCCATTCATTGCGGATTCAATATAGCCACATGTTCGTAAAGACATGAAAAGAAACTTGTATTATTTCATCGCTCAGAAGAATTATAAGCACATCAGGCATGTGAAAGCTTTGTGAGCCTGTATTTAAACCAGCTGTTATTACGTTAAATTCGCCCCTTAGATGATCCCAGTCTGTAATGAGTCTAGCGCCGTATCTTAATTATCTCTAACATTATCTAGATGCTGTATGTATTAGATATAAAGATTTATATTACGAAAATATATTTAATATTTATCGCCCTGTTTATCAGAACCCTTACTCGCATTTACGCCCACCTGCGCAAGCGCACGTGTGTCGCTTCCGTTGCAAAAATGACAGCCTTGGTGTTACAATCGGTTCATGAATGAGATAATTGCCTCCATTGTTTCTGTTGTTTTTTAGTAAATATTTTGTAAAAAATATGTAAAGCAGTTTAAGTTTTTGAACAACGTATAAAATTATAAATGACTATTTTAAATTCTTTGATTTTTGTGGCGTTGTTTTAGCCAAAATCAAGAGTCAACTTAAAGTGTATACTTATATACATATATTCAAATAGGCTCTCAGGTACCTGCACTTTTAATTTAACGTTATGCAACCACTGATTCAGAATGTTGTTTTTACTGAGAACCGGCTTTAAAGTCAATAGTTAGAGAAACTTTTCATTAATTAAATTACACTTATTATATACTATTAAGTTTATATAAACTATGTATATAATATATAATGTGTTTATTTGAGATTATGATAATAAATTCCGGGTTCAGTTAATAATCTTCCCCTTGTCTGCCTCGTTGGTCTAGTAGCTATATATAACAATTACACAGATTGATATATACAAAGTATATAAAGGGTATGTTATGTTTAAATTTAAATATATACCCTTTATAAATACCGCGTTTAAGGTCCCATGAGGCCGACGGCTCCTTTACAAGAAGCGCAAGGTAACCCGAGTAAGCGTATGACGCGGAAACCGACTTTTTGTCGAGGATATCATGTCACTTATCATGTCTTTGAAGGTTTCATTCTGTTGATTATTATTTTTTTATCATGGACTAAGGTACGATAAAAAACTATAATAAACGAAAAATTTCTCCTTACTTTTGTGCCTTTGCATAATTAGTAGAAAATTAAATTACTATGTCTTAGCTACCTTTAATAATTCCAGAAAAATGTAGCCTACATCTTTCTTGCTATTGTGATTATCGAGAATGCCCCAAGATAATCGGCTCAACCATTTCAATCCTTACACCAGACATGACAAAAAAATAAAGATGTTTTTTAACACCATGCAAATAATTGTTTAAAATTAATTAAAGCTACGCAATCACAAATACTTCAAGTACCTAATTAAGTAGATTACTAAAATGATATTACCTCCTACGCCGTTCAATGTGAATGCAGCTTTACAATCGTAAATTCTCCACCGTAGTTTTAAATCATGGCTTCAATGTTATCCGGTCTTAAATACTTTTAACCTTTCCCCGTACGAATATTGTCAGAAGTGATTATAATTTTATGATTAATAGCCACAGTTATTAATTTTGAACTTTTTAAAATTTTAATCTTATTTTTTATGTACACGGCATCAGGGAGCGTAAATTAAAAGATTTTGAGATGATACAGATTTGTAATTTATAGTTTGATTTGAGCTTAAAATTTCTACACTACAATAATATTCTCTGTGTGTATGTTAGCTTTATAATGCATAAATCAAGATCTTTCCAAAAGAGCTAAAGTTAACAACAGTCAGCTACCGGTTTGTCTTCTTTAGACAATACGCGGATAAAATTTTTAAACTCGTCGAGTTATTTTTATGAAAATAACGTTGAATAGAATATTTGATTTTCAAAACAAAGGAAAAAAAAATAGCAAAAGGTTGGCAACTGCTGTTAGAGAAGGAGATTTAAGGAGACGCCAATGGAAGAGTTAAATACGTCTTTTAACCTTGTAAGATGCGATCTAAGGCCTTGTTGTCACTTGTCCACACTGCGCCTACAATGTGAACATCGACAAATGTTTATAGTGACACATCTGAACCCGACACAGCCTTCGCTATCAGGAATGTTAGCTCCGACTAATTCTAGACAAGATTAACGCATCAATAAAACTAGTCCCGGAAACGACTAGCAAATTACTTCTCAGTTGATTAATTTAAAAATTAATTTGAAAATTTTAGATCCCAATAATTAAGGTGAAATATTTGTTCCAATTTGAACTTTATGATGTCTAGTGTTGTGACCGTAATCCTTACTAAAAATAAATCTATCGATAGAACACAAATAACCATAACGAATTCCTTAACGGTATTGTCGCTTTTTTTTTCCACAAACAGCGCTATCAAAACCTGTCGCGGTAAAAAAAAATCGACCTACATATCTCAGTCACAAATAAAAGGAATTTACGTCGATTATCATAAAATTGTACGAACAGTTTTGTGGTGCTGCGTCAGATATTCGAAAGGTTTAGGGCGAATCAAAGATCGATTAAAGCAGATAATTTTGCAATTAAGCTATTTTATCTTCTAAACGCCTATAATCTAAGCGTATAGCGGAATATTTCTCATTAATGTCTTCACTAAGCACAATCATCGTCTTCATTATACGCGAAGAAACTATATATTTATTAGAAATTTATCATTATTTCAGCGACTTGAACGCATCAGCCGACATCTAAGATTGTTATTATCATACTTATTAAACCGTTTACACTTGGAATTTATTGAAGGTTATAAAAATTCCTAGAGTTTACCGTTAAATTTAACAGCTTCGAGATTATAATAATAAATGTTGCCACATTATAAAATTGACGAATCGACGATGACATAACACTAAATAAATTGTTTCTTAATTAGTATACAAATTATTTATTTAACTTTATAATGTATCTGTAATAACAAATGGAATATCTAACTGAAAAAAGTTTAGTATATACTGATATATATTATTATTTAAGCGACGGGAAATCTCAAGAGAGATGTGTAATCCCCAACTGTGCAGGACATATTATAAGTTCACAAGTGTGTGCGCAAGCACAGGTGGACTCTCTATTCTCTTATTCTCATAATCCGATGGGCCTGACACCAGACAAAATTAACGCATCAATATAACTAGTCTTATGGAAAGAATTCAAGTGCAAGACCAAAGGTTTTCATGTGCTTTCCGGGGAATGAAATGCCAATGAGAATCCTCGAGAAACCAGTATGTATTCGGAATATCAATCTCATGTAATGAAGTAAGCTTCTTTATTGTTAAATTTATTTTAAATGTTATATGAAGTCTTTAATAATCAGATGAACGTTATATTTGAAGCAAGAGATGTGAAAATTAATAATTTAACTTTCCATCAAAACATGTAACTAAAATTTGCAAATCTAACCTTGAAATCAAAATGAAGTCTTAAGTGGTCATTATTATTGTATGAATATTAATTGCCATATCACGATTATTTCCATTTTAAGAAATTAGGAACTCATTTATGGTGGATGAGTTATTTTTCAATTTAACCGTTACACGTTTTAAATGTATTCTTAAACATGGCAACACAATTTTTCTTCATTATCAACCGATCTAAAAACCCTGATTGGTGATGAATTATTAGCCTCGTTTAGATAATTTTATAAGCTGAAAATGTAAAATACATCCTGTATTTATAAAATACTTTGGTCAGAGCTATCAATATGTCCATATTGATCACGTCAAATAGCGAACTGTTTCTAAAAGTCATTTAAAAAATAACCGTTAATATCGATTGAGAAATCATTTCTAATATGGCACGTGATATATTAGTTGCATCCCTAATGAGGCGGTGAGTATGCATTTATGTCAAACGGTATAATTTTTTTTTAACGTCATACTTAAGTAATAAAAGAACCGATAACTGATGGAATAGAATTCTTGAGTACAGATAATATCCTGGCAATCATGAAAGTGGATTGTATCCCAACTCTGCCCAATTCAGAAAATGATGATTATATAAACTATAATAATAATAATAAAAATATAAATAAACAGTATAAAAATAATATCACCAATATTAATATTGTTAAATTATCAATTTGCCTTTAGATAATATTCGAATTGCGAATCGATAATATTTTTACATAATTAAAAAAATCGAGTGATGTAACAAGTTATGCGTGTTCAAAATAAACAGGTTGTTATTATTAAAAAAATTCTATCATCGTTCAAGCAAGTGTTGCATTGAACAAATGCAGTGTTCCCGACGATGTCCGAATCGAGAACAATACAATTACAATCGAATTAACCGCTCGCTATCTGATGAAGGCGATGGCCCGGTTCGATGGTGCTTTCTCGATAACCGACAGTCGATTATCGTTGCCGGAATCGATTATACTATCGATACCGTTTACAAATATTTCGACATATAGATAGTGATCTGGTTGGGCCGGAACGGGTTTATATTAATACCGAGGTATTTGCCTAGTGTACGTTGTATTTTGATATTTTCCTTTCCATTTAATTATGATATTAATTACTTAATATCTACGCTAGCCACGGGAAATTCTAAAGTTAACACAATTTAATTTATTGCATTTGACACACGTATAGTGTTGTTTTTTCTAAATGAAACTATGAATCGGAATTAAGTATTTTCTTATTATTTTCTTATATACTAGCCTATGTAAATTACATTGACTTAATAACTCAACATTTATACGAATTTTGAAGCAAATAATTTATTAATATGGAACGGCATAATCATCGCTACTATATTGTTTTTACGCGGTGGAATCCTCCAGAAATTTCGCTGGGCCCTTGGAGGGGGATCGGGTTATGTGGGATTCTTGTCCACTAAAACCACCGTCTTCGGCACGGATCGGAGAGGCTTCAGAACCGCATCCACTAACCATCAAGTACCGATAAAAAATTATAATGACATATTAAGTAAATAAGCTCTTTTTTTATTCCCAATGACGAATCTTAGATATTTTATCACTTTAATTACAACGTAATAAAACCAACTTCATAAAAAGAATATCAGTAAATGCTGATTATAGTACAGACATCGTTATTTCTTTATTTGATATGGTATTTTTGTGTAATTATTATATATTATTTATATACATACTTCTCTATAAACGGTCTTTCTTATAATCGTTGCTTAGCGAGTGATTAGTTAAACGATGCCCTGTCTTCTTCTTCCGAATGTCAAATCAATTATGACAGAAAAAGCGAAATTGTTCAACTAAAAGTCGGCTACGCAACGTTTATAAGTAAGACCGTAAGTGTTTAAAAACCTACATGTTAAATGTTTGTCTTCAACATACATGTGTTACATAACCTGTTCAAAAGAGAACGAACTTCCTCGTCACAGCGTTTGGGGCGATTGGAAACTCAAAATGCATAACAACGTAATAAACAGTTAATGTCTGAACGTTGGTGGGTAAACGCCTCGAAGTTTGGAGCGTATATCACGCTGCTCCAATACAGAGGTGGTCAAAAGTGGTATAAAAGGAAAAAAGTGATTAGAAGTAATTAAACAGATTAGACAAGTTATGGTTGAGTTATGGTTGATCGCAATTTGTGGTTAAACATTTCTGATATTTGCGTTTGCGTCGCGTTAACTATGAAATTATTATTATTTTTATAAATATGATTTCACTCTTATATTTAATTGATATTGTTAAGTGTATAGCTAGTATCAAAAGTGGGAAATGAAAATTAAAACAGTCAACTTCTATTGAGGCTTTTACATCAGCGACGTATAATTGCACTACTAACTTGTAGCTCTATAGTATAAATAATATCCTGGGACATTATTCACACACGGCCATCAGATCCATAACTAAGCAGAGCTTGTACTATGGAAACCAGACAACTGATACACTACATATACTACTTTTCTTTTGTAAATACATACTTATATAGATAATTACACGCAAACTCAGTACAAACAGACATGTGCATGCAAACAAATATCTGTCCCGGGTAGGAATCGAACCCTTCGGCGTGAGTAATTAATATTATATATTAATTCATATGGATTTTTCCCAGATAGAACAGATTCGGTTCTGTCATTTCTCTCAACTCCGAATTAATGAGACATTAATGGAACTAAAACACTTTATATGTCACCATTAATAACCTAATTAAATACCAACGGCCTGTAATAAATGACTCAAAAATTTATTACCCGCCTATTTTTATGTTATTTCAGATGCATTAACGACGTTTATTTTATATTTAATGAATTTTCATTAGATGTCTATAAAATTATACTACAAGTAATCTTGAGTAACTTTGGTTTAATTTTTCCAAAAAAGAGGAAAAGATTAATCAGCTATTGATGTCTTAAGCGATGTAGAAGAAGTTGACTTAAGAGTTTAGAATTAGATTAAGATTATAGATTGGTTGCACTACCGTTCCATAGGATTACTAGAATAATGGATAGACACCCTACGATTGTACATATGTTTACGCAAACACTTGTGCACTATGAGAGCTCAAGCGAATTGAAAACTTAATAATAGCTTTGCTATTATAACCTAAAAAAATGTGGCAACACCGACAATTAACAAGTTAGTGTGATCGCAGCATAAGAAATAAAGTATTAAATTCACTTTACTTATAAATCATTGAATTTAAAAACAAAAACAGTTTCTACATTTTAAATTAACTCGATTGTAATTTGTAATAAAATTCACTCGGATGAAACTTGTTTAATTGTTTCATCCGAGATTCGTTTCGGAATTCGAACCAGTTCGATTAACTGAAGATTCTTTAAAAAAAAAAACAAGGAATGTTTTTATTATTATCTTGATTACTTTAATAACTTTTAAAAACAACCTTCGCCTTTAATTACTTAAATATACTGAATCCTTTGTTTATAATTAATTAAAAATATGAAATCTATATTAAATATTCAAATTAATTAAAATGAATAAGTAATTCCAATAAGGTTTTAATTTTATTCTGAATATAACTTTTACATTTCTTCTTGAATAAAAATGTAATGAATGTAAACGAGTGTTCCTTTTAATTGTAAGTTTTTTATTTCGGTAAAAACACTAAATTTAATTAAACTTTTAATGTTACTTATTTGGATATTGATTACTATTTAAAATCACATATTTTAGCTACTTTATTATCCTAAATAAAATAGTGCAGGAACAAGCAAATATCAGTATTATGAATTGAAAATAGTAAACCACAATCTTTGACTAATGAAGATAGTGACTTGTGATTGGTCACTTCGAGAAAATCTGTCAGCGTAAGTCTAAAAAGAGCATATGTCTGACATCAAAACGATATCCGCGTCACGTGGGACCTCATACATCAGCGATGTCCTTATTATTCACCATACAGAGGTGACAGGGCCATTTGTAATGGGCCTTTCATTGGCAATTACGATGTCCGTTTAATGGGGACAGACTATTTTGTATCTGCGGCCAAACCTCAAAATGTCGGAGATCTGATATGGGCATTTCTTCATTCTTCGAAGCATTTTGATATCAAGTAATACTTACATCTTAAAACTTAAAATGTTGTCATAGCATGTAATAAAGATTTATTTTTTTATTTCTTAACTTTATGAAAAAATCGATAAAAAATCCTCCAAAAAATGATTTAACGTTAAAATATAATTTACAAATTACAATATAACAAAAATTATAACTTTGTCAGTCGCAATTGACTAAATACATAAGGAATAGGGTTTGCTAGTCATAAGGAAAAGGCAATAAAATTTTAATATCTATTTAGTTTCATACAAAAGCGCCCATTTCCCCGCAAAGTGGTAAACAACGTGTGCAAAACTTTTGCTCAATTTGTTTTAGCGCTCGACTATTTGTTTACGTGATTACCTGTCTATTTGTCTCTCTGTTCGTTTGACTGTGGTTTAAGTTGCAAGAGCATTATAATCTGAATATTTAAGTTAGCTAAAAAACTATATTTCAAACTTCCAAATTTGAAATATATAAAGATTAAATAAATTGCCAACAGATTGAATTTCATTAAGATTCCATACACATATATCATATAATTTAGTACAAATATATAAAGACTATTGATAGTATAACATACAATAATAACAGTGTAATTCATCTATTTATCTCTTATTTCATCAATATATAAGGTTCTTTTTCGCAGCGAATGTATTAACTTCCAATGAGCCTTCAAGTCAACTTGCGCCAAAGTCACATCTCCTGTATTCAGATATTGTGGACAAAGATTGGTTTGTCGAGTGTAGTATTTTGTATATCGTAGGATGTTAACAGAAATATTGTTTGCTCAGGCTCTTTGTACAGAATATAAATTGTACAAAGGTGGCGCGATGCTTGTAAGTTTTACGCGTCGGCCATTACGCAAAGTAAATTTTATTTAACCCTATGTTCTATGTATTATTCATTCTACATAGAATTAATGAATTATATTTATTATGTTTTTGTATAGTCATTTCTGGGGTACGACATTTTATAAACTATAATCAAATTTAAATGAACTTGTATGTATATTTAATAATTTTCGAATATATGTATTCGAAATCTTGAAAAATAAAACATTTATAATAATTAATGAGCTATTTTTCATAATGAGCTATTTAAGCCGAGATGGCCCAGTGGTAAGAACGCGTGAATCTTAACCAATGATCGTGGGTTCAAACCCGGGCAAGCACCACTGAATTTTCATGTGCTTAATTTGTGATTATAATTCATCTCGTGCTTTACGGTGAAGGAAAACATCGTGAGGAAACCTGCATGTGCCTAATTTCACTGAAGTTCTGCCACATGTGAATTCCACCAACCCGCATTGGAGCAGCGTGGTGGAATAAGCTCCAAACCTTCTCCTCAAAAACAGGAGAGGAGGCCTATAGCCCAGCAGTGGGACTTCCACAGGCTGTTACAAATGAGCTATTTCGCCTTCTGAGTAGTCAGATGGAGATCACCGGGGCGGCAAATCATACAGAGAATATTGGACAACGAATCCATGGACTCTCCGAAGACACAAAACAGATAACCACGTGGTCTTGCTCTAAATCGATAAAACTATGCGCACGTGCAATTTTGCGTACACGTTCTCTATTTACACCGCACGCAGTTCACCCTCGATGTTATGATGACAGTGAAGTGTTCAACATAACACGTGTTTATTATTCAAATAAACCAGCTCTTTAATGCTTAGCTTTTCGAATTATGTTTATTTATTATGAGCGGAAATACATACTTGCAAACAATTCCAGAAGGACCTTATGTTAACATTTACACCTTAATATGTTGCAATGTATTTAGTTTGTTAGTTTGTATACCTGAGTACTTTCGCGGCGTCTTATATTAAAATTAAATAACAGTACAATATGTATATCATATTTTTATTTAATATTATATATTATAAAATGAATATAATTTAGTATATTATTTTGAATTGTCAGCAGCGCTAAAAGATGAAAATACTGTTGCATGATTCGATCCATACACAATAACATTTGAATTTCGCTCGAACGCTCAAGGAGCATGTACGTTCACATATTTAATTCAGCAATATCCGTAAGTCACCCGTTTTGGCTAACAACTGGGCAGTATATAAAAAAACAAGTCAATAAGATTCACGGTATGCGATGCGCAAACCTTTAAATGGAGTCGAGAATAAGGCGAGAATGTGGCGCACGCATAACATTTATCATACCGAAACCTTCTAATAAAATGATTAAAGGCAATGACAGCGCCGTTTCAAATCTCATAAATAGAATAATTTAAACGCGTTTCTTCACGTTTCATTTGATTAATGCATTAGTTCGTGATGTATTAGTAGTATTGCCGGGTTTTTAAATATTCAATGGTTTATTAACCAAGTTTAACCAGAGACTTCATTTGGAGTTTCAAAAAAAAAAAATATAGGTATTCACTCACTCTATAACCCGCATAGTACCTTAGGCCGATATAACATCACGATTTGTAAACATTACGCAATTATGTCGGGGAAGTTTATAATACGTCTATCGTTTGTTACGTCATTGAGGAAATTCAGCTGAGTTCAATGATCAGGCTGCCTCACGAGACAATGTCTCGGTCACGAGCGCAGTGGGGAAATGCGTTTTCCTCTTATAAGAACACGTTTACATTCAGTCCACTTCTAGAGGACAGTGGACAGGGAATTATAGCAGTAAGCAAGAATACATATGTATTGACAAAAGGCCTTCGATACTGAAACAAATGTATTTTCAGGACATAAAACAGTTCAAGGTGCATTGGAATCTGGAAGTGCGACGATTTTAAAAGTGACACCTTATCTCAGTTTCTATTGCAGATTTAGAAACATCATATTGTAATTAAATATTATTTGGATATTTGTAGTAAAATGTTATTACCAATGCAAATATACATTTAAGTTTATAAATATACAAATATTTTATTATTATTTGGTTGGCATCTTATATATGTACATATATATCGCATCGAGCATATCAGTAGGAAAAAGTAAGTACTTAAATATGTTTAGAATAACATTACCATTGCTAAATTCAATTCGCATTAATCTAACTTTAGTCTCAAGTCTCACGGTCATGTGCGCGGGCGGAGTCAAATGCGCTTTTCTCTTACACCTGCGCATGCGCAATTGTAAAATTTATGATACTAGCTTATTAAGGTATTGCCACTCATTCTGGCGATACAACAATAGGTGAAAGCGCTAATTAGGGTTCCTGTAATGCCATATCGACTTAATAGGAATTTATTCGAAACTGTGTGACCTCACGCATCTGTCACGGTAATGTGCGCGGGCGCAATATTGTGCTTTCCTCTCACAGCTGCGGATAGTTATCGCGCAGGTGACGATCAATACTAAAAATAACCATGGCATTCCTACTTTTTTTTAAACAGTCATTTAAACAATATACAAATAACATTTAAGGAAAAGTTTCAATAAAATTAACTTAAACATATTCGCTCTCGAAAGCTATTAAATAGGAACTATTATATACATAGTAAAAATTATGTGTTTAAAAATTCATAACAAAGTATTTCAAATACGAGTCGTTAATGTGTAAATTCATAATAAACTATTAAACAATGTCAACCATCGCGTGTTTACGGATACCGGTGCGTACACAAGGGACACTGATACCGGTATAGATATCCTATCTTGATGGTTAGAAATGAACCGAAGTAAATTACAGTCATGTCCTACACCGATACGGTCTAAGAAAATTGGCGATTATGCAAATGGCAAGTGATCGGCTTTACAGCTACGAAAGAATTACGCATTCATGCCCCCCCCCCCCCCATCTGCGTACGTTTATTAAGATAGTGATGTGAGAGAGATGACAGTTCTATGTGTACTAAATAGACAATGTGAGAGTTTGTTTGTTTGTTATTCAATCACGTAAAGGATGTTCGATAGATTTGGATGAAATTTGGAATAGTGATATATGATACCCAGACAATACATAAGATAACCTAACATACACGCGAATTGATAACAAGTATCTCAATATTAATAATCACTTAAGTGGCAGCTTTTGGTTTCTACTTAAGAATCGAAGATTTTGTCAGCGATGTCTTGGAAAAACAATACTCTTTCTATTTCGCTTAGATTTAAAGCGAGTGTGGCGCCAGCTATTTTATACTAAGTATATACCTTCAATACATCGATTCTATGGAATTTTCGGAAAAAGTATCTATTGTATGTTTTTCTAATCCATGAATTCAATCAATTAAACTCAACAATCTATAATTACAATCTTGGATATTTACGATGCTAAGATATTAAAACCACATTTCTATAAGGTTGTATCGTATAATAATTTTATCGCATGAAATCATCGCATTCGAAACATCGAAAACACTAATCGATAAACGGAACATCACTAATTATCCGCATAACGGTTGTATCTACACCTACTCGGTTAGATAACGTATCTAATGCGTAGGGACAATCTTAATGCTTACAAGCAAAGATTTATCGTGTGTACAAGCCGGTGTTTGAATTGAGCTTATTAAAAAAAAACTTTGGCGCCTCGGTGTCTTTTTTCGTCCTTTTCTGTGTAATATTTTTTATTATGTAATTGCAAAGACGAGCGAATTATGTCTTATAGTAAGTGGTCACCATTTCAAATATTTATTCATATACATATATGGGCATATCAATTAACGATCCCTGAGAATGTCAATACGTTGCATACTATAGGACATTATATCCCTCGTGTCTATTATTATACTAGCTGACTCATACAAACCATCTGTATGTTTGTTTTAGGCATTGATCTAACTAAATTTTATTTTCATACAATGTAGAAACAATAAAAAAAAATCGTACATCTGTAATCGGATATACAGGATGTTTTATAAATATATTTACAAACATAAGATAAAGCTGTTCCTCGCAATGTCGATCACTGACCATCAGAACTGTATGCTTTCTTGCTAGGAGTAAAATGTGGAACAATAACGGTCTATTACTACAACTGCTTCCAGTAAGCGTAACATTGTGCACAAAAAATAAAACACAATCAAAATCGATCTAATAGTTTTCGGATTAACGATTTCAGTTTATATAATACACTCTCGTGACCAGAGATAAACGCAAATAAAGAATTTATTAAGTCGGTTACATCGAGTGTCCATATGTGGCTTTGAGTAAAGATAAAATACCTCGTAAAAAGGTGAAACTACAAATGAAGAAATTTCTAGAAATGGACGATAGACGTTCGCACATTTTCATTTAATTGTTTTTCAAATAAGGAAATAGATAAATACCATTGATTGTTATTCGATACATTCGATCTGTGGAGTTTTCTAACGCATGTAGGTATCATACGAATGCGTTTTAGTACATTGAATGTTTACAACGACTGACTGTTTTGGAGAACGACTCATCATCATCAATGTACTACAATCGTTTGTAATTTATTGTTCCTAATGCTTTCAACATATCTTGGTAGGATGTAAAAAGTTATTTCGCTATATAAAGCGGAGCCGGACGCCAACGCCTATATAAGTCGAGATGCGCAGGCGCATCTAACGGCGCTGCGTGACCTTCTATTAATTACCGTTTGCTCCTGTACCCGCCCGGCTCATGGAATTTCTTCCTTTGCTCGACTGGTTTCACTCTTCCCTTCCATAAACAATTACATACCTCTGATGTTTACATTTTTGTGAGTGTATGTGATACTCAACAACAACACATTACAACAACAACAACATTACATTTAATTATTATCATAACTATAATCACTCTAAGCAAGTATAATTAAACATTTTGAAAAAAAAAATAGTTACGTAGAACTTTTAGAAGAAAACAAGACTCCAGAAACTGCAAGAGTGAAAAAAACATATCATATAAAATTAATTGTTTTTAAATGCAATATAACAATAGAATTTGCTCAGAGTAAGAATGTCGTCGCCTAGTGATAGGAGGCAATCAAATTATTTATATTTTATTTATGATTAATATTCCCGCTTATAAGTACAAATATTCTAGTGCTTAAATAGGTTTTTTATCCGATTAGTTTAAAATTAATGTATTAATAAACTGTATTCACCAATATTAATACACATTAAAATTTACACATATTTCCAATCAATAAACAAGGAATACGTTACAAATAAAAAACCTCCACATTCCCGTTTCGACGCACTTGACCGCGAACGGATCCGTAATGCGCAAGCGCAACTCAGCCGTTGCGTAATAAATCACACGTTGCAAAACAAGTGGGGCATCGCAAACAACCCCCCTCGCCTCTACATTAGTACCGTTAATTTGCCTACTCATTAGGAAACCTTATTGGCACGCGTACGTCAGATGTTTTAAAATATTATCTTTAAAAACCAGCTTTGGACCAGTTTTTGTTTGATACACCTTTCAATATGGCACTTTAATTGAGAATAATAGATCGTTCAGCCAACATATTTGAAATAATTGATGGATATTTTATAGAAATTTTTATTACATTAAAGGTTCATTACAATTGTTAACTTCAAAGAAATACCTTTAACTTTTTAATACGTCTGTCTCTCTGTATAATAAATAGTAATACAATATTTAACAATATATATGTATGTAAAATTATATATAGTCTGTTACAAAAAAATACAATATCTTTGACAGCTTGCCTTCGTGTAAAAAAAAAAAAACAATAAAGTAAAAATATTCTTCGAAACTTTACAATTTCCAACGATAGTATGACTAGTATTTTAGTTTTTCATATCAATCTTCTTGAAAAACAAAAAAAGGAACATTTTGTTGAATATTTTTACATAAATACATGTATATATTGATAGTTTTAATAACAAAGCCAAATATGTATGTTGTAACGTTGCAAAATACCGTAGGCTCGATTTTAGGAATCGTTTGAATTATTATGATATCGTGGGAGTAAAATAGTGAGCGTATATTTCTATTTATTTTTATACTTATTAACTGTTCCTCACTGTCTGAATTTCACATACATTTTGGAGTTCTATTTCCCATCCCTTAGATAGCGATTCTCTTCGTAAAGATAATTGGATGCTACTGTATCCTATATACTAAAAATGAATTAAAGAAACATTAATCGGTTCCTTATTTCTTGCGGTATATGATATAGATATATATAAATACAGATTACATACAGACTTGTGTAGTCTGACGTATCACAGATATTACTCAAAGTCTGGTCTAGACCGCAAGCGCAGACAGCGTCCGGTACTAAAAAATCAAGAAAGAGATATGTCCATTGTGAGAGTCCACAACGATATAAAAAAAGTATTGTTAAAAATTAAATACTAATAAATGTATTTAAAATAAAAAAATTAAATGCAAAAATTGCCAAATATTTTGCGATGAAAATGTAAAACAATGCCGTCTGCGATAATATATAAAACATTGTTCATCGAAAGCACGAACAAGAAAAAACAAATAATAGCAACCGAACCGGTCTGGAAAAAAGTATTATTTATTATGATTTGTATACTGCAAGGTTTGTTTTCTAATTTTATATTTTCCAATTAGGTAAGTCTGATTTATATTGCTTTCAGTATAAGTAACTTGAAGTACTTACTTACTTTTCCTTCACGTGTACCGAATTAAAAGTTCTCGTCTTAAGATCTCCGTGAAAATTATCTTGGCTAGGCAATGGAAACGAGCGCTCTATGAACACGTCACATAAGTTAAGATCACTGGAAATGTGGTTACGGAAAAATTATGAAACATCGCGTACTTAATAGTACCATATGGTATGGCGAACTTGATGTGGTTCTGCGAATCGAGTAGACTCGCTACCTAGAATGACCGGAGAACATACCGTAAACCATTTGAATTTAAAGAGACATGGACAGACAAGATGCTTATGAAATATGTAGTGTGATAAAGTTTAAATAATTCGCTTTTATTTTTTTAATTTATACAATTATAACAGTCTATTAATATGCCGTTATAGAGAAACGACTTTTAATAAAGAAAACCTTTTGTGTTAGAATAAGTTTGAAAATAGATATAAATGATTTATTAAAAATACTTTATTTTGATATCGGCGCATAAACGGATATAATACAAAAGAAAACCGATGATATAAGTAGACTTTCTTTTGTTTTTGGATAATGAACACGAAACGAGATCCAACTAATCTTATTGCCAATTTATATCAATATTAATAACAAGCCGATTTATAAATTAAAAACATAATCCACTATACGGGAAACCGCACCCTTATAAACTTTCGCGTCGATACGATTGTTTATTTAAAATCAATGGACATTTTTTTTCATAAATGTAGTACTAGCTTTTTTTAATTAAAATGCAATTATCATTACTGTAAATTATTACTTATTTATTTATATATAAAAAAAAACACCAAAAACGCATATTCGTCATTATAGGCATTTACAACACTACAACTGAATGACATTACACTTATAAAATTACGATAACAAACTTTTAATTACGACATTGTATAATCACCAACATTTTTTATAAAGATAATCGAACCGGCAAATGTTCGATCTGGTGGTAGTGGTCATAGACATTGGCGCTGTAATATATAATATTATCGCCAATGCACTACCAATTTTGGGAACTAAGATGTTATCTGCCTTGTGCGTATAGTTACACTGGCTCAGTCTTTTCTTTTAACAGCTAATAGGCAAGCGCTTGACCGTTGACTTGCCTGATCTTAAACATAGTTACGGTCTAGGATGTAGCGTGCCTGCCCAGAAGGAACCTGTTTACTCTGGATTTAAAGACACGAGAGACACTCAATCCTCAAACCGAAACACAATAATAGTAAATATGATGCGTAGGTCGTACCTACTGAGACGGGCTTGTACAAAGCCTTAATATCAATTATGTAATGTTACATAATCTATATGATTTCATTACAATTGTAAATTTTCAACCCTCGAACCCTCGGCGCATTAACAAGATTAAAACTACCCACATAGAAGCAATTTAATTTGCACACCGATAAACAGTTACAGTCTGCCAAGTTTCAGTATCGATCGCGACTAAAGTACTACTACATGTAATGTACACTCAAACGTGGACAGCCAAAACCATTTTCCACCTTAGCTCTATCGAAATAAGGTCTGAAATACATTAACATATTTTTATCAGCAGTACCTAGAACAGTAATAAAGCGTTAAGAGAATCCGTCTGATTTCACTGTCTAGTCTGAATAAATCTCGTTTAATCGTCTGGAACTCCAATACGTACAATTTGTAATAAAATGTCCTGTGTGCATTATGTCGTCTGGACGGACGTTCATTGTATTTTGATACTTATACCCTTAACAACAGTGTTTAAAATGATATGAAGTAGACGATTTAATTTATTTTTTATTTCCTGTTGGATGTACTTTAAGGTATTAATATACGCTGTACGGTATGTACGAAGTATATGTATGTACGAAGTTCTTAGAAACCAATATCTAAACATATACGGCCTTACTTACAAACATTACTTAGTTACTATTTAGTTAACACTATTTTATCTCTTTCTGTCGTTAGTGATTTGACATTCGAAAGAAGAAACAGCATTATAAATTAATCAGCTCATCATATTAAGATAATCTGCATATTTTAACGATGCCGCTTTGTAAAGGTTATATTATTTTAGAATTATTTAAGAAATATTTTTTTCTGTTACCTTGTAGATTTAACAACGCCTCAAAAAAACGTTAAAACTGAATACATTTACGATGTAAATAAAATTCTTCAATGTCATGAAAACCATATTAAATACGCTTAAACGATACAACGAAAGGAAAAGTTCTTAGCGAGCTCAAAACACCGACATACAGACACACCGGCATTCTCACAACCAATCCAAAACCACGAAATGTGAATATTTGTCAAACATTCAAATAAGTAATTAATAAGTTGTGCATAACGTATTAGAATTTAATAATTATACAATATATTACGTTAAGTAAAACCTCTCGATTACGAGAGCATCGATTCCAAAATCGATCGGCGCAAATACCACAGATTATGTACGACATCAATCGATGAATCAACCTATGGCCTTTGGCATTTCGGCCAGAGCTTTGCTATTCTGATCGATTTGACAAAACGCAGCGTCTGGGCATGCGTGCATTTATTTCGGTAAGCGGGTCGGCGGGTTCATCGGCCGTCGCGACGCCTAATAATAACGATGCGCGTGCGCAGGTGCAGCGAGGGCGCGCAGATTGATGGCTATATGGAAATAGAATTTGTGGAACACTGAATTATACCGGACCTTTGATATTAGTAAATATTAATAATTCCAACTGATGTCGTTTTAAGTAAAATCATGATCGTAATGGTTTAATTAGTTAAATGGGTATTTTATTTGTTAGACTTTAAAAGTTCCTTAAATTATAAATAATATTTAAAAAAAAAACGGATAAAATTTTATCGATAGTTACTTTAAAAGAGTATTTTACTCTTCAGTGTATTTTCAATGTCTGGAGAAAAACGATAATTGTGCCTTATTAAATAAAATTGCTTTGATTTTAATGAAGGCAGTTTAATTTGTATGTAGTTTCATAAAACAAATTCGATAAAAAAATATTTCATTAAGGACAATTAATTGTTTTTATTTCTAATTATTGTACAAATTAGAATTTTTAATTTCACTTAAAGGCATTTATAAGGACAACTGGATCATAAACACACGGCAGGGGTTTAAGGATACGATGTTTATGTTTAACACACACATTGAATTAACTTAAAGTAAAGGTCAATCGCCCCACAGGTGAGCACCCTCCAAAAATCACCTATTATAACGTCTTGACCTGAAATATAACACGCAAACCTTACAATGGAAATAGAAAGAACGTTGTCCAAAAAAAAACACAACCATTCAAATTAGTATTCCTAGTATTAGCACATATCCAAATAATCTATGTAACTAAAAAGTTAAGCGAAAAACGAAACGTGCCTTGGAGATTTGATTATTGAACAATATATTATCCTATAGTATCATATCAAGTTTATTGATTTTAATTGCACAAGTTGGTAGTAAACTAAAGAAAATAAAGTATTTAAATTAATGGACATGATGCTCAATGTTCAGACATTTGGACTCTACGATTATTATACTTACTCGCATTGAACATAATAACAATATTAATGTTACCATGCATCTCATTTCGAGCGGGACAGTCCCGCTTTCAGCTATAAAATATAATAATGAATATGAATTTAACAACAGGCCCTTAAGAATTGATATGTAAAAAAAAAAATCTTCTCCGAGAAATCTATGAGTCAAGGAAACATATTTCGATTTTAAATTAAAAATATATTTCCTTGTAGTACGTTGAATCATCGTTATATAAGATTAAAATAAATATGGTAGTAAATATTTCCGAGAAGAACTGGTAAGAAACTCAATACTCACTCTTCTTAAATTGAATATACATTTTTTAAATTAATTTTCATTCCATTAAATTTGATAAACATATGAGTTTAAACTAAAAATAAGTTTCATAAAAGGATTAAATACATTCTTGACATCATTTCACTCGGTCACTATATGTACAGTAGCCATTTTTATCTTTAATTTATTCTCACATAAATGAATATATTTATATTTTAATTTCAACAACATGCATTCTATTTTTAAAACAATATGAAATGAGAAACTTCATATAAAATTTAAATAAAGAACATCCAACGGTGACATGAAATAATCAGCATTAATAAAGACAATTACTTCTTCAATTACCTGTGAAGTGATGTGCTGATATGATAATACCTCAGTACTCCATACGTGCTATAAAGGAATTAAACATATCTAAAATCCCACTATTAAACTGCAAATAGTACGGTACATACGAATAGTCTTTAATAGAAACGGTATATACCAGTTTTTGTTTACCAGTGTACTAACATGTGCATAACATATTTTATGATAAAAAAATATGAGAATGTATTTTGCACGATACTCCAACAGACATACTTCAAGAAATTACATGTTTTAAAAAAAAACTTTGAGATGTTTAACGAGATAATAAATAAACAGATTTTCGAGGATTATGATTATTTTATCTAAGTGAATAATTGTCGTCAATTATTGCATTGCCGATTTTTAATACAATAATTGAATTTTTTTTTTTAATTCCGCACAAAAATATAGAAATAGTGTTGAATCGTCATTTTACAAGATAAATTATATTTAAAGTTACCGGTTACGTAAATAGAATAATCGGTAAGAAACTCTTTTCCATCAATCACATACATGTAATACATACAATGAATAAATTGAAACACCACGTATACGAGCTGCTCTATGCGATTTCACTCGCGTTAAACGATACTAAAGTGATATTCCTTAAGAATTTATTTCATTACTCACCCGTGTAATGTTGACAATATATATAAGCCGGTATATCTCTATAGTCAGATATACTATATCACTATTTTGATGCGTGTATTCTTTAAATGTTATTCTTATTATGTTTAGTGTCGCATTCTGACATTTTATGTGATGTCCTATTTCTACGAAGAGTCTCGAATTTGTTCTTACTGGGAAACCCTACTACTCCGCCCCCATAATCATAAATCAAAATAAATATAAAATCAAAATAAATAGGCTTTTTATAGAATAGGAAGGCGGACGAGCATATGGGCCACCTGATGGTAAGTGGTCACCAACGCCCTTAGACATAAGCACTGTAAGAAATGTTAACGATCGCTTACATCGCTAATGCGCCACCAAACTTGTGACTTAAGATTTTATGTTCCTTGTGCCTGTAATTACACTGGCTCACTAACCCTTCAAACCGGAACACAACAATACCATAAACTATTGTTTTGCGGTAGAATATCTGATGAGTGGGTGGTACCTACCCAGACGAGCTTGCACAAAGTCCTAACACCAGCTTTTGAATCGGCATTTTACTTATTTTTTGTAATGAAAATTAATCCTATCATTTCCACCCTATCAAGAACTAAAGTTCTTATGCATTCAATTTACACTTTATTACGTTCGATATGCAAGTTTGTTGCTTCAGCTTATCCAGAGCCTTATATAGATTATCTATGTTAAAATGTTATTTACCTGTCCATGTTCTTATTATCGCTTATTTTTAATCGCTTACTATATTATTTATGCTTACTAAGTCTTAACACTTTATCTAGTTCGTAAATAGACGCGAATTCGATATTTTATATACATATTCAATAGAATTAACATATTTTTCGCTTATTCATAATAATACCGAATAATAGAATCAGCAATGTTCTAGAGATTTGTAATATTTACAAAAATAAATTACATATTGACATAAATTATATCTAACATACAGGTCAAAATGTTGAGCAATGACTGTACTCAATGGTAATAAGGTTAAAAAAATTAGCCAACCATCTCGTGGTGACAGGTCAGGTTATTGACAGATGGGAGTCATAAATTTAAAAACAAAACACAGACATATATTATCTTAAATTAATAATACATATTTCATTTCATAACAAATTGAAACAATAAAAGCTTTCCAATCTATCAAGTTATAAAAGATAATTTTAATTTCATCAGAATAATAATGATTTCAAATGTTATATATAAATTAATATAGAAATCATTAAATTTACTCGAATGAAATTTAACAAATAAAATATTTTAATTTAGTCATTAATAATGTTGTTCTAATGTTACGCGATAGTTACTAATGTTATTTTTTTCAGCCCTCATATAGCATGTAATGTCCACATCGAGAAGACTCATTTGTAAATATTTTCGGTTAACTGTATTACTGTATGTCACTGTCGATTGTATAATTGTAGTAAGTTTTGTAGATAAAAAAAAAAAACGAAACAACGCATTATGTATTACCAAACTGTTAAGAGTGCCAATAAGATGTTAAACCATTTAATATAATGAACATTGCATATATTTACGACGATATTTTGTAAACTTTATACAATATCGTACAATCGATTGCATTAATAGATAAGATGTTCGAGATACAGCCGTGTCAATGGTATAGACGTATGTACGTAATGTGTGTCGAAATAAATGAACTCGTATTGCATGAATGTGATTACCATGTTTAGTGAGAGATAAAGACATCAGTGCCTCGAGCCTGAAACGAAACGATGATAAATATCACACCAATACTCTCTCACTAAGCTTAATGAGGCTGCCGATTTATATAATAACAATACAAACATCAAAATGTCAGTGTAAAATTAATAGCGAATCATTAATAAATAGAAATTACTAAAACGACTCGGTAACAGCCTGGAAATGTCCCACTGCTGGGCTAAGGCCTCTTCTCCCTTTTTGAGGAGAAGGCTTTGGAGCTTATTCCACCACGCTGCTCCAATGCGGATTGGTGGAATACACATGTGGCAGAATTTCACTGAAATTAGACACATGCAGGTTTCCTCACGATGTTTTCCTTCACCGAAAAGCACGAGATGAATTATAATCACAAATTAAGCACATGAAAAACTTCAGTGGTGCTTGCCCGGGTTTGAACCCACGATCATCGGTTAAGATTCACGCGTTCTTACCACTGGGCCATCTCGGCTTTTTACTAAAACGACTACGTATCTCAAAAGATTTTTAATTTCAAACGTAAAATTTTCCTCGGCATCGTATAATAGAATCGAGAAACGTATTTATAAACAAATACGACTCGTGTATTTTTAGCGTTTACGATTTTACGTGACACGAATAATTTAAGAGTAACGAACACGAATGCGAATAAACAAAGCGAGGCGGTTAACGAGACTAAATATATGTAACCTATATGCGCTAACGTTTTGTTGGACGGAAACAACTTTCTAAATGCGGAAGATATTAAATACATACAAAATCACTTGTTTTTCTTGTCAAGCGTGTGAGTGGAGGATGATACGACGACACAAGTTGTAAAGCGTCATCGATTATGCAAGATAGCGTGGTTCAAGATTAAAGCGAACCTGTAATGGCTAACAAGAAATCTTGGATATCTTGATAGGGCAGGATGTCGCTATGTATTCAATTTGCAATTACAAAAGTGAAACTACTCATCATATAAAGTTAAAAGAAGAATTAGAATGGATCTGTTATAATTTTATAATCCATCTTATACACGTATACCTACGTACCTGTCGAAACGAATCTGCATCTCTTAAAAGTAATGCATGTTTCAAGATATGCTATAACTTTTACGTATGTGACACGTTCGTTTAATTGATTTCATTAACCCATATATGCATCTCAGTTTTGATCGAAGATAACGAGTCTATCTTTCTGTTACTGATGATTGTGATGAATTTTATGAAGCAACCTTGAACCCCAAGGAGGCTACTTTTTTGTACCTATCACCTAACCAATCCCCCCTTCAAACGCGGGTGACACTGCGCACGAAAACTAGTTTATAGATTTAAAAAAACATTGCGAGGAAACCTGTACGTATCGGATGAAAATGTGCTTCGAAAAGAGTAGAGGAACCCAGTAGTACATTGACAGGCTAGTTTGCTTTGATAAGCAATTGAGGTACAACTTTAAAAACCAAACAATATTTGTCGTTGTCGAATATCCTTAACGTAACCTAGATATCCGGTCAAATAATCCGCATTATTAGCTCTGACAAACACGTAACATCAGATATTTTCTGAACGACAACAAACACATTTGCTTTATTAGAAATTCTAATCTAAAACACTTCGATCATAAACCGAGAAATAAAATTTTACAACTTCGACCAGAGAGATTTGGTAACAGTTATAATTTCAAGTGAGCTACCGTTTATTGTCGAGGATACAAACATTAATGGCGGATGTTGAATGAAATAAGGTTATGTTTTCGGTTTTATAGTGATCGAACAAGCTATTTATTTAACAGATATTAGCACGGTTAAATATTGATTTTTATACAAGCTTTCATATAAATGATTTTAAACAATTTCCTCGAACGATTGAGCTGAAAATTCGGAATGCGTATGGGACGTCGGTCAATGCAAAAATATAGTCGACGGTGGTCTCATGGAGCTCGGAGGTGTTCTTAGGAATATATCATACACTCAAAATAACTCCGTCGTATTTAATTTCGTTAGATTTGTCTTAGCAAGTACATATATATATGTAAAAAACCATCTCCGTGAAAAATTAAACATATTATGTGCCATCTTTCATAGCTATCGATCAAATGGCGTCGAAATCTTGAACATATATTACCAACATCCATTTTCCGTTTTTATATATAAGACTATTTACAAATTTGTAAAGAATATTTTACATTTAAATAATATAAATATACGTTTACATATTCATTCATAGTTTTGTTATAATTTTAAGGCGCTTAAATTTTTAATTATATATTGATAGTGTATTATATTGTATAATGACAGGTTTTATTATCAGAGAAATGGCGCGAAGTCGCATGTTCGCTAATTATTTTTTTATTTTATTACTACACATTTAAATGGCAAACGTTCAACAAAATTATGTCTAATAAAATTATGTCTAATAAAATATTCGCACGAGACATTGGTAAAATCAATGCACTGTTGGCACAAATAAAAAAAATTATAATTTATGATTGCTTATATATATATATATTTCGTAGTTTTTTTTTCAATTTTACTTTCTACATTTACCGTTTTTCTTGTCCTACTGAACAGTGATTTCTATTAAACACAAATCAAGTCCTAGCAAACTGCATCTGTTAATGAAACAATTAAGTCCGTTAATCAAAGCGAGGCCGTGACCGCCATTTTGATAATGCGTCTCATTTGCTGCACGAACTCTATGATATTTAAATAAAGAAACATTTAAATAAAAAACTGGTATTTGTTGATATGACAAAACCGTTTATTCTGTAAGTATATTTTATTATAATTTATTCATATGCCAAGTTTAATATAACACGAACATTTACAATATTATTCCATTTTTTTAGCAGAATTGATTACAAAAAAAATACCTAAAAAATCGTAGCGACATTGAAAGTGAATGTAGGCGCACCTGTAACTCTGTAGTCCGTGACCGGTCGCTCTTCTCTTTTTCGTTAGGTCACTGTGACGCTGTAAAATGCCGTTACAAATTTTAAAATTGGAATTCCAAACTGTGGAAGAACGTATAGAGAACGATTTTATTTTATATAGAATATTATTTGAACTGTCAAATGTTGGCTCGAGTCGAAATCGGAAGGTAATTTCCCGCTCTACATTTTAAGTAATTATAACTCACTACATACAATACAATGAAATGTAAAACGAATATTTTGAATGCATGTGTCTATTTAGTCTATATACTGGTATATACTGGTTATATTAAATTTAAATTTAAAACTTTTTTAAGGGTCCGTCGTCAGCTGTCAACGTGACAGGAACTCTATACCGCGCGTACGATTGAAATTTGGAACGGCATGAACAATGAACGAACAAAAACGCGTTGACCACAAACGGTACGTTAGTATAAAAAATAATTTCAACTGAAACGTACACCGTTGCAGACATGATTGAGTAATATGTATGAATTATTTACGATGTGATAATTTCCCGGTCGGCCTTTTTAGGCGTTTCGCGGCGGGTCCGAGGCCCCTTTGAAAGATATACGACTTCACAAAATACATTCACTCATGTTACGATATTAAGTACAGATTACCAATTCTGGATCCATTTTATGTTAAAAATTTATGGCAAGTGAATTTTATACCGATTTTTTATGTATACCGATTTCATATGAAGAAATACTTTAACAATATACCAAATTAATACATTTTTAATTTTCAGTTATTACATGTTTCATAGCAATGATTTTCTACAGTTACAACCAATCATTAAAAGCAACTGACTAACGGAAATGGCCATATTCCAAAGACAATTGCCCGACAAAGTTCCGTCAATGCTTCAATAAATACCCATTTGGTCGATTTCGTGAGGCATTTTACTAATAAAATCAATGGTTATCTTGAACGACTATGCTGCAAAAACATCTCCATTTCTGTTTAATGCCTATACATTACACAACTGCGCAAGCCAAACATGGCATATTGACCCACTCTAAGCATTTAATGATCGTTTATATTAGCCAATAAATTAAACACGTCAACATCCAGTTTCAAGACAGAAATAACCATGTTACAAAAAAAAACCTTCGTAAGTATATTCGAAAAATAAACTGCTGACTATAAAGAACCCACTTAGAAATTGCGTTGGCGGGAAATTAAATGTCATTTTGACAGATTATATTGAAGAGTTTTCAACTGCGCCTGCGGTACGTTTAAAGCTGTATAAGGAGGCGATAAGTGTTAACACGCCTCTTCCGCGATTACTAAAGTTGTAAAAAAACGTCATCCATTACTGTGAAAGAGGAAATAATTTAAGCCTCAGTATGGCTGCACTTTTATTAAGATCGATGTGAAATTTTAATAGCTTTATGCCAACTATATGTTTTATAGGTGAATGAATATATCAAAATATAAATAGTATGAGTAGTTTTTATATAAATACATTATAAAATTTTAATGGTTCAATATTAACGATAAACTTAGTTTCTGTAATAATACCACAAATAATAATGTCATCAGACAATAATGGCAATCAAAAAAGATCCTATATATTGTATTGTAAGGAATCAACAAAGTCGTAAAGTAACAGTAACGTTTGAAAAACATGACATCTTTTAATTTTTAGCGAGCACGAAACGACGATTAGCTGTTTACGGTTTAAAAGCGATAACAATCGGGCACCAAGTTTACACAATATTGAATGCGTAATGATTTACACAATTCAATTTAGGTACGCCATTTAATCGATCAAGTGAATTCGATTCGGTCGTAAAAAAAAATCACGATATCATAAGCGTAATATTATTAGATCATATCATATTATAAAAAAATATATAATGATTGTAGAAACAAAATTAATATTATGATATACATTATGACCATAAAACGACAGTATATATATACTTAAATTGGTTTCATTTATAAAACCGTTATTTACAGGTTCATCGGATATGTGACATAAGCCCGCCTCCATGAGGATTAACAGTCGACGCGTTGCGCACACGCATATACAATGTCACATCGGAATTAAACACTTTGATCTCGGATGCTTGCACTTAATATTACAAGAGCGTTTATAATATTTTTTATTAATTAGAAGTAGCAGGAACTCCATATTGAGATGATAAAAACTTTACCTCGCTACTTCCGCGGACCTCAGTCTTATATGGATGCTAGATAGTTACGAGATGGTATTGCGATAATCCGGACTACCTGAATACCAGAATATTATACAGATTTTTGAATATAATCTATCTAATTACGGAAAAAATGCCTTGAATGATTTTTTTTTACATGTAACGGAAGACAGCTTTGAGCTTATCAATTATTTTAATTACATTCCCGATTACCGGTGTGCATAATGATATTCAGATTTATTATAATATTATTAGAATTCGCAATTATTTTTTCAACGATCTTTTTATAAAACCATTTGAAATAATTATAATCTAATGTTTCAACAAAATTCAATTTTCTCAGACACTAACACATCAAAATTCTGATTCAAATAGTCCGAAGATACATCCGGATTGAAAAAGCATGACAATGCATCAGAAAAAATTGAATCTACTTCAAAATACTTAAAACCATCAATTTGATGAGTAATAAAATTCAAATGTGATTAAGCACTTAAAACAATATTAATGTTCGCGAAGAGAAATCAGTAAAGTTGCGTTCGAGTGTTCAGAAATTTCAGAAATTAAAAATTAGGCAGATTACAATCGTTAATATGCATTAAAAATACGAAATTATAATTTTTAGTGTTATAAATTTAAAATATAACAATAAGTATATAATGGCATAATTTTTAAATAATAAAAATATATATAATAAATGTATGTATAGTATATAATAAGGAAATAATAGAACAGATGATCAAAAATCATCCAAATTTATTACAAATATATTTTAACCAGATGCAAAACGAAATGTCAAATTATTATACTATGACTCATTAAGTTGCGTTTTCTTATGCTAATAAAACAATAATATGCCGTCTTCTAAGCGATAGATAAAGTCATAGAAACACAAAAGGCAACTGAGTTCTTGACGATCATATCTCCGAAACCGCCTTTCAAATTGGTCATTATGAAGTAAAATGCATCGATGACTCATTTACAGAACTTTCTAGAATTATGCCTCGTATGAAATAATCACAATGATAAAAGAAAATATATCAATACATATAAAAGATTATAACCGAAGTAAAAAGAACGTTGTGACTAATGTAAGGAATATTCATTTGAATCAAACAAAACCATTACAAATAATATTAACAATAAATTCACTTATGTTTTGTATTTAAAAGAACTTACGGACAATTAAAGCACCAAAACTCGAAGCTTGATAGCATTAAACTTACCTGAAAAAAAAAAAAAAAATAATTAAATGAAATGAGTATTCGAACGAATGGATATCGACTTTTATTGCACACAATAAAAGACTAAAAGTTTCTACAATCCGTTCAATCAAGCGAAATTTTAAGCATGGTATTTATTAAGAAAGGATTTGAGGAAAATGATAATTACTTTCAAATAATTAAGACTAAGACTTAATTTAATTAGGTGTTAAGTAAATTACTTTATAATTAAAACAAAATAATTATTTAAGAGGTTGAGGTATCGGTCAAACTGCTTAATTACACGAATATACTTTTTAGTGTTTTTATGATTTCAAGGTTTTTTGTTCGCGTCTTGTAAATGATGTCATTTGCTCAGTTAATAATTAAATCTTCTATTCCGAATCATTACACCTAAATCATTTTAACTCAAAGCACTAGCGGTATTATCTTTTTTATGTTGTCTCGCAGTCTCCACAGACGTTGTGCCTTTTGTTGTATTTAATTTCAGTTTGAAGTTGTCATTTTATAAAGCATCAATTTTAAAACTAAAATGAGCTTTGTCTCTGTGGTGTTAACACGATTAGGACGAAATTAGTAAATTGTGACGCGTATGTAAAAAAATATGTTGCTATAGAGGCGTTATCAGTCCGGTTCTTCAGGTGTATCAGATTATTCGATTCAAAATACTCGTTGTCAAAGACAAATACAAAGTTATTTGTTTTAGTGTTCTAAGAATCATTAGTTTATTTATATTCGTTTTGTTTTTGCTGTGCGTTGTCTAGTCATGCGATTCAAGTCCTTGTTACTGTTTTCTTTTTGATCTGTCAATTAATTCTTCTAATGATTTCAACACCAGTATCGAAGCCTATTTCTCCATTGCCCAAGTTATTTGTTAGCACAGATGGCTTTTAACATGGCAATAAATTGAACGTGGGCGTCAGGGTCGCACGTACACAATTCAAAGCAAACAATCAATAACTGATAAATTAGACAGAAGGTACTCTAGTTCATTAGACGAGTTAAAATTAGCTCATAAAAATATACATAATTTTATAATATTTTATAAGTAATATAAAATTTATCGCTCTAACATGTTTATAAGCTTTCGTTTTGCATTAAAATTTACATGTTCTAAAAAATTGTTATCAAAATGTTGTTGCTGTACCTAGCTTAATTTTTCTACAACTTTAAATCTTTTCTTTTCTTTTGATTCTTTGAACAGAACAACCAGCTATACTATAATTGAGAGCAAATCAGCGTCCACATGATCGTGATCACTTTATTTTAAGTTGAATTTATAAAAACGCCAAGCCAACCGAGCTATCAAATATGTTTAAGCATATCTCGGTAATAGATTATAATTTATTTATAATCTTTTAGCTCGGTTTGGCGCGCACTACATATCTAATCAGGGAAGTAATTAAAAAATAATTCGTTATTTGTGGTAATTTTCCATTACAAGGTGACATTACTTTCAAAAACAAAATAATCTGCGTTTTCCTTATCAACTTGAGCCAACGCAATGCAACTTAATAAGAAACCCTTTTTATTATTACTTAGTTATCTAGCAACATCAATTAGCACAGGATTACTCAATATTATATGCTTATCTAAATGTATAGTTTCCAATCCTATGTTTGTATAAACCTTTCCTCGTTCTATCAGTATATTTCGTTTCAAAACTTTCTTGACATAATCGGCGTTAGCTTTCTAGTTTTAGCCGAACGTGGTTTGATTTTAAACTTGTATAAAACCAAAATCGTCTAAAATCGAAGGGTGCAAGGTCTCGAATCGTGTGTAAGAAGGCGCATTGCAAATTTATGATGGCGGTTACTATAATGGCTCAGTTTACGCACACAGCAGCGATTATGATGGATTGGCTGCATTGCGCGTGGGCAAGGCGTCCGGCGGGTATGCTAATACTTTGCATGCTCCACCGGGGAGGTTACATTAGGACAAACTTAGAACATTTGATTGTTCACAATCGTGCGACACGCGAGCACGGTTTTGACATCGATACACATAATTTCCATTTAATCTTTGATATCAGTTATATTTTGTCGAAAACTTTATCTATTGAATATATTGTCAACTATATTAGCCAATGTGCAATGCTACTAGTCGGTTATTTAAGGCCATTATATATTTGTAAGTAGAACCCCTGTAGTAAGCGGTAGTTATTATTAAATCATTATAAGATATATTTGATTTTGTAGAAAAAATGCACACTACACAATACATCATCGCGAAAATAATTGACAATCTCTTTTTGCAAAAAGTATTAAGGTTTCAGACCCTGGACAATATTTCATTAAATATTTATCTTGTCAACTCAAAACAAAATGTCTACAAGGAATTTCATCCTTTGTTATTGGAACAATTGATATTTAAGTTCGTTTGTTTATTGACATGCGATACTCTGTAAACGAGATATTATTAGTAAACATCGGTATAAATACGAAACAATGAACCGAACGTGTTGATAGATTCGCCTGGAACGAAACAATGGCGGTGACAGTGTCGTAATACGATCCCGGCGCAGGCGCATCGCGAGCAGCGTTCCCGCGATACTGCGATGAACAATCAACCTGGCATTTCGCAATGACAAATAAGTCGAGATGATTTGATTACGACAACTCTACACAATGAAATACAGTCTTGTCTAATTATGATTTCGTGATAATAGTAGCTCAAAATATTTCAATACTTAGATTTCCTACTTCATTGCTATTTCAGCATATTTTATAAGAGAACCAGTTTAATATAGATCTCATAGCTAGCCGTCTATTGATAATAAAATGAATGGATAATGCAGAACACATCCCCTTGTATGAAAGCACTTCCTGCATTTGACGGTGCAACAAAAGTATGGCGGAGGAGCAATGGAGATCGCATTAACGTAATATTAAAATGCCTATATTTATCGAAGAAGCAACTTTCTATACGAATATATCTAATATATCAGGTTATACAATCAGAACGTTTGTATTGCCTTTACTAAAATATAGAGATTTATTCACAACATCCCAATAAAAACTACTGAATTATATATACTAAAAAATTTATATTATGTAAAATAAGATTATTTATCGATCTAATCACATGAACCGTTCATCGTAGTTTTTTTTTTTAATATTTCTTGCTTGAAATCTAACCTCAAAAGATTACGAGCATGCAAATTTAAACGTAGGTAGTTATTATCTTATTGAATATTCTAAACAGTAAAAGCTTAGTCACATTACGTTGACTACTCAAAATGGACTCATTTATCTAAGAGTTGATACTGTAAATAGTTTCTTATTTACTAATGGAAGTTATATCGCTAGCAACATGCAGGTAACGTTTAGCTCATGATGTAAATATTTACAATTTATTTATAAACGCAACTAAACGAAATTATAAAATAACTATACGCAATTTCACGCAAACAGTGTATTTCTTAAACCTTATTCTTATTTTCTTATTGATTGGCTAGGTTGAACGCATTTTATAAGGAAAACAGGTAGGACAGATGACGATATTTTTTCGAAGAAAAGCAAAGTATCTATTGTAAATTCTATACAATTTATATAATTTATAATAACGAAAACAAACGTGCAATTAATTATGAAACCAGACATAACAATCATTGGTTAATATCTTACACTACTGAAATTTATTTGTGATTCTGCCTGGTACATTACCAGACTAAATACCATACTAAATAACATGCAGGCACATTCAAACAAATTTAGGATAAGATATACAACAGGACAACAAGTCTCTGGAGATACAAATACAATAAATAAAAAATATATCCTACTCTCCCGACTTTACTCAGCACTATCCAGGTCTACAGTATTTACCTAATTACTTATGTAGTTTTATTATGACGCTTCAAAGAGCATTTTGGACGTTGTTAAATGAAAAAAAATCTCTTCTATCCATATCATATCTATCTCCTTATGTATAGTATTACAATATAAAAAAATTAATGTTCATGTATTCTAACGAGTTTCCCGACATGCTCGCCAATGTTTTGAATATTACTATTTAGTTTGGGTACCTAATTTTAAACAGCAATAGTTTTTGAATATACCCTGTAATTTAGTTTAGCTTTAATAATAATTAAATTGCGATTAAATTAAAATTTGATCGATTTGTTCCTTTACGACTAATAAAGATAAATTCACTATCGTATTTAAGTGCGGTTTTATCTTTCTAATATAACAGAACCGATATCTCTTATAGCGCATGCGCTTTAATTATTATTATGCTTTGTTGTAATCAAGGACAATTAATGAACTTTTTTAAAGAATTTATTTATTAGAACAGCTAAAGTACAAACAACAATTTATGTAACGTGTGTTTGAGTATCCAAGTATATAAATTCAATACCATAATGGCCAACATTATTATGTAGTATATAATAGAAGCACGGCCAAATATATTATATTTAAACTCGGGTGAAATTTTTGTAGTTGCAAATTATATAAATAAACTCAGTACCGATATAGAAAATTCTTAGCAGTATCCCATAATTATTTATGGATAAAACTAATGCTAGCTATTTTTAAAAAAACAACTTTATAATCATAGAATTACAATTTCCCGATAGCATACCTTCAATGTCTATCACGGGGTGGGCTGACCGTCCATCAATTCAAAACCCGAGATTACGTCTTCCAGCAGCCTCGGGCTCATTCTAGTCTAGCTCGGGTACACTAGTTAGTTGTAAATAGCGGTTTAATTAAACATTCTGATGGCTTAGAAGTAGCGAGCGGCGCCGGGGAGACGCGTACGAACGTAAGTATTAATTGTATGTAATTTTCTGTACCATTGCATAAGGAGCGAATAAACGCATTGTACCTACTTTTTGCCCTTTGTGTGTAAGACTCAGTCAATAAAGAGAGTTAGCTTATGTGTTGATGCGTCTGAACTAAGCTACCCAACTAAAAATTAATATCTTAGAATATATTGTATATAAAATCAATTGATTTTTTATTAAAATCCCACATCACTTATTTCGAAACCGAAATTCATTCATATATTACATAGCGAAAAAGGTGATCGCCTTTTGGATGTTTTCAAAGAGTCAAATTAAAAATTTAACAAAACTATATAGAATTGTAATTCCTAAAACCAACCAATGCTATGACTAGTAGATGATATTATGTAGACATTCCGTAAACCAATCAAAAGGTAGTCGTGACAGCACAATATTTGAACGAGCTATCTTAAAGATCTATAAGAAGCTGGGTTTTCCATCTTCATATCATTCAACGAGATCCAATGTAATACAGTGTAGCTCAATTCGCATTTCATTAACAAAAATAAAACCCGCAATATACTCACTTATTAATTGGTTTCCGAGACAAAATTATGGTCGACATATATGCCAAGTCGAAATTACAAGTTTTATATTGGATTTACACTTAAATTTTAACGGTACGTTTTAACCGATGGTGGCGACTGCTAGTGTCGTTCTTGTTAAAACTTTATTGTATATATAATTTAAAAAGCGAAACCATATTTCTTTCATTGACTTACATGAAAATCTTTTGAGTCAAGTTTTCTTTAATTTAGTTAATATATTACACAAATTTTGTCCTCTATTCTATCTTCGCAAATTTTATATATACACAATAAAACATACCGATAAATATTTGTTAAAATAAAAAATATATATCCAAAAACCACGCCTGATAAAAGTTCTTTATTTAAAATTCTGAAAATACGGAAATTCAGAGAGATTTTTTTTCTTTCTATCTTAAAATACACATTGAAATGTCGTGTAGGTATTTAAAAAACTGATTATCGGACACTACCGTAGGCACGGAGAGAGTTGACATTCTTTAAAAAAAAAAACACGACAGCCGAATAAACTCATAAATGAATACACGCACTTACGTGTTGCACACTTTGTTTATATTCGCCTTTTTATCGCCGTCATATTGACGTTTTTATATTCAGTTCAGAAACGAAGTTCTTCGAATGTTTTCATTTACGTATCTACGCGTAACTATCCCATATATCTACTTCATAAATATGTATGTATAGATGCATTATGACTCATAAAACATTTGTCAGATAACGTTCGTAAATAAAACATGTTAATGACTGGAATCCCATTGAGAAGATAAAGCTATTTACACATCAGCGCTAATTTCATATAGCACGGTTGTAAATGGTTTCTAAAAATAATTACTAGTCCAAGGCCATTATCAAATCTGTCCAATTTTTATAACAGTAGATTATATCTTAAGTTTCTTCGAGTCTGTATCTATTTAGTTATCAAACAAATTGCATTATTATTATTTAAAATTTTTTTTAATGTTAACACTAATGATAACCTAAATCCACAGGTATTACGGTACTTCTTACCCCGATTTGGATTTAGTAAATATTTAAGCTCTTGACTCGACGTATTAAAAAAAATTGTTTACCTTCAGTTCGGACGTATATCCAGCATTAATCTGACAGGTGCAGTTGTGGGAACGGGTTCCATGGGTTTGATATGTGACATCGCTCGTTCGCAGACAGAGCGACTCGTAAACTTTAATTTGAAGCATATATTATAGTCCGAGATTTACTATCGTGTAACGCAATACAACGACTAAGAATGGTTATAGTACAAAGGACAATCATTAAGTCGTTATGTGGGATGCGCATGCGCACAATGAAATCTCTGAATGTCATTATTTAAAATTTCGTAAGATCTGATGTCTAGTCTATGTTTAATAATTATAAATAGAGTTTTTTTTTAAATGTCACCGACCGTAATCGGAACTATGTATAATTATTAGCTTACCTTACATGCTAAGGTGATAACGGTCACCTTAAAAAACGCCAATACAAGTTAACTTATTTACATAAATATAAATAGATAGCATCAGTGCTTCAAGGAAACGATATAAGAAGTCCGATGCTTTGCAAATAAGTCTAAGACATGTAGCGCTGTCAGTTTCACGGAGATCAGACGAGTTCCTCGCTACGGTAAAACGTTACAAGCTTTTTTAACTGATACCAACAATTGAACGGACCAAACGAGATGAGACGATGAATTCAGAACGAACGCTAGATATTGTTTCCAGTAAATGGTCACCTGGAGATCTTGGGAAACTATATCCCGAACATAGTGTCAGTCATATTCACCACAGTCACTAGTTTATAATCTTAACAACGTGGTTATATTGATGAGCGTTATTTTTATTCCTTATCTTTTACATCATACTATGATTGTTTAGTGATTCTCAGAGTCGTGTTAGCTAATAAGAGTTATTACAAGATAAACAATGTTTTAAATTTTCTGACGGTACGAGTGTTACGTCATCGCAATGTGGTTTTGCATATCAACTTATCTTAAGGACATCAAAAGGTCAAATACCTTATTACAACGTACAAAGGGCGGAACAAGTTACAACTCAGACGAAGAACTAACGCTTTTAGAATACTGAGTACTATTTAGATGGGATTTGAAATTATTATATTTACATGATTACTGATTAATGTTCTCGGAATAAAGTTTTTTATTTGAATAAATAACTAATAACAGACATCACGAGTTAAATCACTCAGCCTCATTTTCCTCAACAAAAAAGTAAATAAAAATGCAACAAAGCTAACTGTATCTTCGAAGCGCTTAGCCAACAATCATCGTGTTTGGTTTATCTGTGGACTAGAAAAAATAACTAAAAGTTAAAGCGAGGCAGCCGTAAACAAACTTTTTTTTTTCACAGCTACCTGTCAAAGTGTCAGTTTGTCGTGAAACCATGAGGAACGAGGTAAAAATGTGTACCATTCGGTTATCTATCAGTTACCGACTTACGGACGACGTTGGGAAACCCTTGAACTACATACTCGAAAATAATATTTCTTTCCTTAGCTTTACCAAACATGGCAATGTAACTTTGAATGAACTTTAACGCATGCACCGAATACCTTAAAATGTAAACATTCGTTTCAATGTGCAAACATTTTGTTTTATGTCACTCTTATCTCTGAATACATCCACAAACAGACGACATGAGGAGATAGAACAATGATAGTAACTATCTTTTAAAAAATACTTTAGTACAAAACACTATCTAGAGGAGCACTTGAAAATACGCCCGAGAAATATGAAGATCTAAAAACGTTTAAAATGTATGGGAACTTTTCGTAACTAATGAAGTCACATCATCAAACAAGCGTTGAATTACGTTTGCCTTACAACTTACTTAAATAAACGACGAAAGCCGAAGAACAACACTATCATATTACACATTAGACGTTCCGGTCTACGGGTTTATTTATTTGACATAAAATATTTAACAGATTAAAAATATAAAACAAAAAAGCAATTAAGCGACGAACATGAAGTACTTTAATACGAATTTTATTGCGCTTTTTTTTATTGGAACCTGTAATAAAATTGTTGAAGGGTCATTCTGATAAGGCACAGCGTCTTAAGCGTTTTAATTATCTGATTGACCTTTAACATGACACTTTAAATATATATTTACCAAAGTTATGGTGTAAATTTTTGTGTATTTAAAAGGAACACCAAGATTGTGACCACTGATAATGTTTCAATAATTTTTTTTTTTTTTTTTACCGTTAATAGGCAAGCGCTTGACCGTTGACTTGCCTGATCTTAAGCATAGTCACGGTCTAGGATGGAGCGCGCCTGCCCAGGAGGAACCCGTTCACTCTGGATTTGAACACACCTACATTGTAGTCATCTGGAAATATGGACTCAGGCAAAGCATTCCACAGTTTCGCAGTGCGAATAATAAATGTGGATTCAAAGCGCTTCGTACGTAGGCGGGGAAGTTCCACTGTGTACCTATGGCGCTTTGGTCGCGTTTGCCTGGCCGTCCGATAGTAGAAGGGGGTGGAAGGAATCAGATCATGTAATTCCTGCGCACATTCTCCGAAATGTATCCGATAGAAGACAGAAAGCGAAGCTACCACACGTCGATGTTCAAGACTTTGGAGTCTTGACTCGACCAATGTGTCGTCTCCTATCAGCCTCCTAGCACGTTTCTCAATCAACTCTAGAGCCCGAAGGTGGTGCTTAGCAGAGCCGTCCCAAAGGTGAGAGCAGTACTCCATACAAGACCTCACTTGTGCTTTGTATAAGCTGAGCAGTTGTTCTGAAGTAAAGTAACGTCTCACCTTGGCGAGGATACCAAGCTTTCGGGCGGCTATTTGGGCTTTGGACTCAATAAAAGAGCCGAAATTTAGAGTCGACGTGAGAGTAACGCCAAGAAGGTCAAGATGGTCAGTTATAGGTACGGACACATCTCGGAAAGAGGGAGGTAGCTGGAATTCCCTCTTTTTGGCGGAAAATAGACACGCCTGCGTCTTGGTTGCATTGAACATGACCAAATTGGCATCGCCCCAATCGGACACTGCCTTAAGGGTCATGCTCAGTCGATCAACCATAGCTTCTCTCTGAGCCTGAATTAGGGCCTCACTAGCTCCTGCGTTGGACCTGTAGCTCTCGACAACTGTGCAGTCATCTGCATACCCATGAATACCGGACATCAGCAGATCATTAATGTGCATCAGAAATAGTGTCGCCGAGAGCACTGACCCCTGGGGAACACCGGCATTAATAGCCATTTGATCCGACGAGTGGCCATCAACCACCACTCGTAACGATCGGTTCCTCAGGAAGTCTGAAATCCATGCACAAAGGCTAGCAGGCAGGCCATATGCAGGAAGCTTGCTGATAAGGCCATCATGCCAAACCCTGTCAAAGGCTTTCGAGATATCCAAAGAAACAGCAAGTGCCTCTCCGTGTTTCTCGATGGCCTCACTCCAGATGTGTGTGACGTATACCAGAAGATCACCAGTGGACCGATTTCGGCGGAATCCGTATTGTCGGTCACTGAGAAGGTCATTGGCTTCCAGGTACGTCAGGAGCCTAGTATTTAGGATACGTTCCATTGTCTTGCACAGAATGGACGTAACAGAGATGGGCCTGTAATTGGCAGGGTCAGCACGACTACCCTTCTTAGGCACGGGCTGCACGTTAGCTAGCTTCCAGGACTTAGGCACTTTACCTGTCTCAAGAGAGAGGCGGAACAGACGTGTCAGGATAGGAGACAGTTCAGGCGCACAGTTCCTCAGGACAATTGCTGGAATGCCATCAGGTCCGCTAGCCTTGTTCACGTCCAGACTGCGTAGCATTTTGCGAACTTCCTTTTGCCGAATGTGTATATCACTCATATGAGTATCGGCGCTAGGTGTTGCTCTAGGTGTCGCGCTACCAGCGTCAAGACGAGAAGATTCCGCAAATAAAGATGCAAACAGATTTGCCTTCTCTTCAGCGGTGTGTGCTAGCGTTCCGTCAGGCTTCTGAAGGGGAGGCAGTGAGGGGCGACAAAAGTTCGCTTCGACCGATTTAGCTAGGGACCAATACGCTTTGCTACCCGGTGGGTATGAAGCCAGTTTTTTCCCTATTCGACTAATGTGATCGAAGCGTGACTTTTGCATAGCTTTCCTGCAAGACTTGGCGGCTTTATTAAAGGCTCTCTTTTTTCGGCGTATGTCCCTCGCTTTGCGGTTACGAGCATCAACCCAGGCCAGGTACGCTTGATGCTTCAACGCTTCTGCGCGTCTGCATTCAGGCCCAAACCAAGGCTGAGCTAGGGTGGACAGTGGCTTGTCTGAAAACGGAATAAAATATTCCATAGCCAGACGTAGCAAATCTGTCACACTTTGCGCGCTAATCGAGGAATCACCAGAAGAGAAGCACACTCGCTGCCAAGGATAGCATGCAAGGAAAGAGCGCATTCCTTCCCAATCTGCTGACTTGTATCGCCACACCCGCCGAGTTCCAGTGGGACTGGCGTTGGGCGGGGAGTAGACAGATACAGATTTCACCAGACAGTGGTCAGACTTACCTAACGGTGATGAGATCGTTACTGAGTAACGGTCTGGTTCAGTTGTCAGCAGAAGGTCCAAGCAATAGGCTTTATGCGAGTCAACGTCGGGTACCCGTGTAGCACCACGGACCAGCTGGGTAAGATCTAACGCTAAAGCTAGCTTTCGTATCTCTAACCCAGCATGGTCAGTGTCCTGGTATGGATATAGCCACTCTTTGTGGTGGGCATTAAAATCCCCCAGAAACACTAATTGGGCAGTGGGGTACAACTGTTGAGCCGCGTCAGCTGCCTCACTGAGGTATTCTGTGAGCCTTGTTGTCTCCTGATTCCCGCTGTGCGAACGGTAGACACAGGCATACAGGATTTTCTCCATACCCGTGTCCACCAAACCCCAAAGTACCGATAATGTAGTGTCTTCAAATCGTCGGAGACGCCGAAAGCAGATGTCATTCCGGACGTAAACGCATACGCCTGCTCGTGATTTGAAATTGTTCTCCAGGGTATACCCTGGGTACAAAAGATACGATACGTCGGACGGACAACCGATCTGCGTCTCCGTAAGAAACAAGAGGTGGGGTTTCTCAGTCTCAAGGTGGTAGTGGACTGGCACGATATTAGAGTGCAACCCTCTAATGTTGCTGAGGTGCACTTTAAGCGAGAGGGAGTGCAACCGCTGTGAAACTTTCCTCTTTTTTCGTTTCTTGACCATTGTAACATCAGAGTACTTGATACAGGGCAAGGGTCGGAAGTAGAACGAGGCGCCATGCTGCTAAGACACGATGATACACACATGGAGTATCGCGCACACTGATGGGGGACTAGGCTGGAGACTGCGGGGACGCCCGAGCCCCCCCATGGATGTCCATCGGGCCCTCTCATCCGGTCGCCGACCGGCACGATGGCGCATCCTCGGGATTTTTCGACAGTTGGCGGGGCAGCCTTTTGTGAGTGGCTAGCTCACTACTTGGGCCCCCATCTATCTGCGGTCGGCCAGCGGTGCACCGTGCCTCGGATCCCGCTACCCTCCGCGACTAGTCTCCCGATGTGGCGATTCCAGTGTGCATTATTTCGATCTTTTGCAGAGACGCAACTGTTCTGACCCGACTCTCGGAATGGTGTCACCGGACATCGTACCGGAACACAACTGCGTTGCTTGGCGGTACGGCTTTGTTCGGTGGGTGGTCACTAACCACGGCTGAAGCCTACCACCAGTTAGAGTGTCACCTGATTGGCACCACCCAGGGACCACGTGTGGGGTTACGTGTTATGGGTATTCTCCCACGGACGAGGGTGACTCGGTCCCCAATAAATAAAACAAATAATGATCATTCTGTGCATACTTTTTTTTTTGGTCGTCTTGATATATGTTTGATAGATTTTCGCTTGTTGCAAAAAAGTAATGTTTTATTTTAAGAATAATAACAATTTATTTTATAATTTTGCTCTTTAATTAAACAACAGCAACTTTACCCGAGACGCGATAATTAAGAAGTACAGTTACCCTCGTTTTCTTGATATTCTATATCTAATAGATATTTTAATAATTATTGATTATTAACCTTTACATACAAAAACTATATACGGTATCAAAAAAAATGTTAGAGAAAAATGGCCAGTCACGAAAAATCTAGTTTAGACAGATACAAAACATATAAGTGTATATAGACTAAAACTCAGAAGCTATTGGCACCAAAGAACCAAACTAAATTTCAGTTTTCAAATATTTTCCACAACGATAGTTGCCTTTTGTAATATGCAGGCTATTGGGTTAAAGGTCACGAATATATTTTATGGATAAACATTTTGCAAATAAACAAAGTTACGGCAATTTACCCAAAAAAGGGCCAACAACGGAATGTTAGATTTAGCCTGTCGCCACAAGCGGGGTGATAAGGTGTCTTTAATTGTTCGCATTGGCGGTGTCTCAGCGACCCACATTATATTATTTCGCTGGCAGCCCATTGTATTGTTAACGGTCCACACCATTTGGAGTCTGATAATCTTGTGTAAATTTCGCTTCGATAAATCGCTAACGACTAACTATATAAATAGGTACTATTAGTGATGTACATAATAGATATGTTAAACAGATTATATAAATAAGATAACACATAGAGGGGAATCTTCTGGCGTTTTCAGTTTCAGCTATCCCCGAAGCGGAGAAGGCGCCAAATTTGATTACCAAACTAATATCGTATTAGGCGCGCGCACAAAAATGCCAGTTGGGGGCGGGGCGTGCGGCCGTTGCACCTGGCGATCGGGCCGGCGCATTCCTCACGCACTCCTTTTTATACTACACTACGGGTTTGACCCGGCCAGCCTTAACTGAGCCCTGTCCCCTCCTCTATTCTAATACCAAGAGACTAGAACAGTTGACAGCGTAACTCGTCTGAAGTTCGAATTCAACTAGCCGCCACCTATGTAGCAATGGAACGCATCATCTATTTATTCTTTTTTTAATTTTCATCTGCGCTTCATTGTTACCCGGCAGCTCGTATTAAAGTTTTTTTCATAGTCGACCCAGAATCGTACCGGCGGTTCTGTCGCAGTCGAGATTTGTTGCTTCGAGTAAATATTTACGTTGAGTAAATCCTGGCTGTTTGCGTGATAGATTTATGGCGCCTTTTAGAGAACACGAGTTTGAACAGAATGAATTAGCGGGTGTGCTCGAATTGAGTGTTTTTTAATTTAGTCGGCTAACTTGTGTTACATGCAAGGATAGACTTGAAGTATGTTAAGACGTACAAATAGCCTACCTATACTATTTACGTCGTAAACATATAATACGCAGGCCTATCAAGGCTTACTTAATGCTAATAATGAGCATTCTCATTAAGTTTAAAGCGTACTAGATGAAAAGTGTGTCAAAGTACTAAATGGATGTTTGCGTTTTGCGCTTACGCATTAACCGCAAAAATGTGGTTCGTTTGGCGCCATGTTGTACCGAAAACATCTTAAACCTGTTCCGTCAAAGTTTAAACTTGTTAAACAAATACAACGTCTAAGAAAAACGTATAGACACGAAAGCGAAAAAACTAAATTATCTCAACATTTTAACTCTCAATTCGACTAACTATTACAAATATGTCCAATGGTAAATAGCTATGCGTATATAAATACTGCGTACAATGGCCATAAACGTGATCAAACATGCCAGCTTTCATTAAAAACTAAGCATTTAAAATCAAATAATGATTAGAAATCGAGTAACTCAAGCCTAAATATCAAATTTTAATAATACCTTAAACAGGTAAATGAAAAAATATATCGATACGTCGACTCGACCATTCGGTCTTACTATCTTCATTGAAGTAGTATTCAAACATTATAATGAAGTGATCAATGCAAACACATTTGTTTAATAAGCAAACTTTCACCGGCACATTACTAAAAAAATAGCATTCTATTTAGTGAAGCGGAGAAGTAAGAGCTCATTGTGTCGATCGTTAGCTTCTCATTGGTCGCATCACCTTGCGCGCGCGCATCAAATATGGAACATGTCAGCCTGCTTCGTTAGCGAAGCATTTGTCAAGATAATTGCTCGAACCGCGCCATTTGAAGTTCTGACGTTTCCGTATTATTATAAATAGTACTCATTTCGAGTACACGATAACCTCTGTATCCTTAGCGTGCTGTAAGATAAGGTTCAAAATGTGTTGGTTGTGTTGTATCGTTCATGATTAGCCTTGTCTTTGACATCTTGTCACGTATTCCAAATCGAGTTGTTTTGTGTTAATTCTTTGTATATTACGTATTTGTCCTCTTCAAGCAAACAGGACATTTGTATTGTATTGTTAATTATATTCGTAAAGTTAGTATTTTTGCTTAAGCATGTGCTCGCAATCTTTCATATTTCTTCTTTGCATACATTTTTCGTTCAAATATGAGAAAATAATTAAGGTGACATTATGCGTACTGATTAAGCGACTTGACATAACCTGAGCTAAGTTATGGCTTATGATTCTCTAGCATAGAAACGATTTCAGTTTTGAAGGTCAAACAATATCAGACTGAAAACTGTTAACTCCCATTACATTTTTAGTGAATTTTAACTATAAATTAACCCTGGAGTATCGAATAAACCAAAATAAAGCATCATAATTCGCTTGCACGTATCTTATTTATTTGATATACTTTTGCGGCCGGCTGCCTACCTGAGGCCAATCCTCTTTGGAAAAGCTTTTTTGGTGAGTTGATTACTCCACCATACAGAGTCTTAGAAAAGCTAGTGCTAAAGTTTCCAACAGACGATCTTAATATAACATTTCCCACACCAAACCCGAACCAAACACACACAAACACACACAAGTTAAGATGCACAATATTAATAAAACCTTAATCTTTATAAATTCTATTTTGTTTGTTTACTAAAGTGATACGGGCCTCAATTGGGTTACGTATCTATATAGAAAAGAGTTATCGCCTTTCTTTTTGTGTCAATATGATTTTGTAACTCGAACAATATCGAATGAGGTTAACCAGATTACTAAGAAAAAATCGTTAAGAATAATCTTTGTAGTTTTATACGGAGAGAATCTACTTCACAGATAAGGTTTATTTAAACCATTTCGTTTTTGTAAAAACAATTTTATATTAAGAGACTTTGAGGTGGAACTTTGATAGAAAACCGTTTCTCTATATTTAAATATACATATATATAATAAGTATATTAATGAACCAAGCCTAGTGCTAATACAAGTAATTGAAATTGTTTTAACAGGTGTAAAACGCGCGTGCGTAACATCGTGGTTGGTGAATTGTATGTCGACATAATACATTCATATTTTATCTGACAATCATTGCCCGCGACTTATTGTTGACCAAGAAACCCGCTACGATAAACAAATACTTTTCAACTTCTAAAATAAATTACTTGAGTAATTAGGTAAATATATATATATATATAGGACGTCTGTTTACAATATTGTTGTTATTTATAGATTTACTTCGTCTGTTTCTAATTTATTGTAGTTTACATTTTTTTTAATAATATTAGTGCCTGCGTATAACTGTGTAGATGTAATTATATATACAATACGTATATAGTTTGGAATACTTTAAATTTTGCTTATATTTCCCAATTATAACATCCTAGAAGCGAACGACACATACACAATTAAATGAACAGTAACAGTAACAGCCTGTGAATGTCCCACTGCTGGGCTAAAGGCCTCCTCTCCTCTTCTTGAGGAGAAGGTTTGGAGCTTATTCCACCACGCTGCTCCAATGCGGGTTGGTGGAATACACATGTGGCAGAATTTCAGTGAAATTAGACACATGCAGGTTTCCTCACGATGTTTTCCTTCACCGTTAAATTAAATGAAACTTGAGTAGTATTAATATTTTAAAAGTAAGTAAAATATAAAATAAAACGTATACCCATTGTGAATCTAGACATCTCATTATTCGAATAGCATGATTATGCATATGTTCGACCTTCTTGCATAAATTCTTATTTTATTTTCGTCTTCCACACTGACGAAGATGTAGAAAACGTTCATTTTTATAGTCACAATGAAGAACTGATCACCTCGACCCCTTGTAAAATATAATGATATTAACCGTTTCATTTTGTTGGTAATTTCGAATGCATTTTATCGTCTATAGTAAATATAAATACATGCATTTTATTTGCAATGCGTACAAATTGTACATTCAAAGATTATTTTTTCTCAACTGATTCTATAGTAGTCGCTATTTATTCAAATAAAAACAAATCAATTACAGAGTCAATATTTACAATGTTAAGTTTTTCATATTTTGATAAGAATATTTATAAATAATGGTAAGCTTTAAATATTTTACCAGAAAACTATGTTTTTCATTAGAATCGTATATTATATTTTGTCATATAATGAAGTACTAAGCCGAGATGGCGCAGTGGTTAGAAAAAAAATAGAAGATTGTGAGTTCAAATCCGGGCAAGCACCACTGAATATTCATGTGTTTAATTTGTGTTTATAATTCATCTCGTGTTAAGCGGCGAAGGAAACATTGGAGAACCTGCATGTTTTGAATAAAAAGTCTATCACCTACTAGGTACTACTATACAATATTTACTTTATATTCTCGTCAAACGGAGAGTTGGTACAACAATTAGACATTCAGATCTGGTTTACTGTGATGTCATTTAAAATATCGATACAATTTAAGCAATTTTAATAAAAGGCATAATTTGAAAACGACTATCGCATATAATATTTACATCGCCATATAAAATCATTTGTAAAGGCTTGCAGAGGTGAAACCAATTCAATGACAATTTCTTTAACTTATTGCCTTTAGTATATTATTGATAAAATTTTTACGAAAACAAATAATACAGTGAAAAAATTTGAACGGTATTTGACAGATCAAACTAGTCCTATAAAACTTAGAATTACTAAAGCGCACAGTATATAAATACGTCATGGTAACGTTTACAATTTAATATTATTGTAAGACATGTGAAGGTCAACGCGCACCTTCCCGTGATCCCGTTGCGTGAGCGCATCGAACAGGATGCGTTTCTGAACAGATCTATTTTCGTACTGTAATTTGCACACGGTTGTATTTTTTTTTAATTACATGTTACATCAAAAGTTGTACTTCAAATCTTTTCTAATTATTTAAACTCGAGTGACACTGTTTTTTTTTTTTATTTTACCATAGACATTTCGTATAGTTTATTTTGCTAACTATGTATGTTCATGTATTTGCGTATGTAAAGTACACAGTTGAAGATGTAATAAATAAAATAGTATAAAAATAGACATTTTTTTTCAAACTATAATTACAAATCGGTAACGCAAAGGCAAATTTAATATATTTACAAAATCACACTAATCGTCCGTATATGTACGATTGCCACTACTTATTTAAATTATGTTAATTGAAAATAAAAATCAATGTAGACTTAATAATTAAACGAGAGACGTTATTTCTTTAAATATTTTAACATATTATTATCAATTACCATTTCGCCGGAACCTTTCATCCTCGCAACGGAAACAGAAGACCGGGGTGACGGGTTTTGTGTTAGGTAGATATTAAAAAGCTTTAAAATCTAACTGAATATAAATTACATAGTACCTAAATTTGCAGAGAAAAGCAATTTCATTATTTTTATGAGCCCTCACTTTAAGATTTATTCTTATTTCAATTTTCAGCCACAATGTAATATTTATTATCTGTTTCCTATGTTTAGAAATTATATATATACAACCGAATGTCCTACTTAGAGCTAAAACGTGTCTATGAATGGGTCTAGAAGTGCACTGTTACTTGTTAAAGCCTACAATTATATAATATATAACTGAGAAATACGTAAATGATTGAAATATAAATGATTGTATCTTTTATTAATAACTCATTTGCATATTTTTTTCTAAATATCTTTGTATTTGTAATATAAAAGCAATCGATTTTCAAATAAAAAAATGACTGGAAATAATTATTTCCTAGAATTTTGATAAAGAAATTTTTAAATGAAATTATTTCATTCTATTAACGTCACTCTTATCAGATAATGATAACACGTTTGTATAATCATAAATTAACAAACACCTTACTTATATAATACACGGGTATTTTTGTTAGAAACGTGAGGGTAGGCGTAACATTTCGATCCAAAAAAACTTTTTCAACTGAACTTTTTTAAGGCATCTACTAAGTACTATTGATACTTGGCTTAAAACAAGATTATTGATATGAAACCTCAAGTCTTGCTTTTTTAACTTGACGGCCGTTGCCGTTAGATCAACACCTGAAGAGTGGATTGGCGACGCACACATATACCGATGTAAACACCCACACACGTATCACGTCCTAGTGTTTTTGATTGAGCCAAACAGATTCGGTTCTTAAACAAAACTTACCCGATTAGATTCCAAAGCTTCAGCACTATGCTCCTCCTTCTGTCGGAAGCAATTAGTGCACTTGCTCTTATTAAAGATATTTGGTGCAAATTTCCTGCAATCCGATCGACCAGACATGGTTGTCAGCGGTCAGGGTCAATTCAACGTTCACTATGTCACCGTGCACAGCATCGTGGTACTGTGAAACACCCACACTAGACGATTATTCGCCTTATTTTTTAATACCGAACACGCAGTTTATCACGCGCGCACCCACCGGTGAGTGAGCTATCAGCAAAATCACTGCAAGTGAAGTGAACGCTAGCGTCATAGAAAAAACACAAACACAACACAATCTTCTCTGGTAATTTAACACCAAAGAAGTCGAACAATCGCGTAAACAATATTCGTATTCACGTCAAAATAAACATCGATTTTATAACGAGCACGCGGAGCAAGCGAACGCGCAGCAACACGACCGCCCGTCCATTTTACATCTGATAGAAAACCAAGCACAGCAACGAACAGAGTTGTTGTTTTACAACTTCTCTTTTCTTGTCGTATGTTGTAGAATAATTGCCAATGTGTGATGAAATTTTGTTTGTGTGAGTTAAGTGTGCATCTCGTTCTATTCAACACAAAATTTATCGCACTATCTCTTTTACTCTATTCATTAAGTTGCTTAGTGTGAGTACTGCCATCTGTTGTAAAAACAGTTATACTATCTTCTTACGTTCGTCATTTAATCACGTCCTTTTTTACGCTTGAAGTTATAGAAATCTTCACAAGATGTCGTGGAGTATGAAAATTGAATTGAAAAAACACTTGAATGTATAAGGTAAATAAATATATTATGATCTTATTACTTTTTATGACGTGCCTGGTAATACCTCATGACATGGCTCAATCTGTGGGTAATACGTTAATATGGGTAAAATTTTACCTTAATGTTTGTACTTATCACTATGACTTGCTTAACTTATTGAATCTACTTGATATAAACCAGAGATTACCTACTTCAAATAAGCTTTGACAATAAATTGAATCATTTTGATGATGATTGATGAATTCACCTTAAAAAGATTTAATTGTAAAAATTATCCAGAATATTTAATAATATTTATTATTTCTTGACTTTAAAGCTGTAATGAAAAACAACAATTACTAACTATGATATTCTTCTACAAATACCTATACGTATTATTGGAACCGACTGGTGTTTTATTTATATTTTTTTATATTTGTTTTCTAATTAAAATAATCGTTAGATATATTATTCATTTATATTTTTAAAATTTCAATAAGAAAAAAAATAAAGATAACAATTAATATATGTAAATATATTTTTGTAAGCTTTCCTGTAATTTTTACTTCAACAGTGACGTTAGTAGTTGAAGTACGATAAATTTAATTTGACAGATGTCAGTTATCACAATCAGTAGACTGTTACTTTGACTGATAAACGCCCGCCGCCCGCGCTTCGTTACAGGAGTGTATATTTTAGATCATACATAACAGGAAATATTAACTCCTATTAAAGCCTTTCTGCTCATAACATAACTTTAGTCTTGTTTTAACCAGTGGGAGGGTTTGAAGCCCTTGTGATTTTACAGTGTAAACTTTTATTCATTTAATATCAAGGTGAGGGTTTAAATGGTTCAGATGTAATTTATAGTTTAAATAGCTTAAAAAAATGTTAGTTGTAAAACGCATACTAAGTTTTATTAATCTATAGTGTCACAATATATTTTAGTATTTATTTTTTTAGAATAATGGAAGACTTAAGTTTTATACCGGAACTCCCGAGCGGGCCCCTAGATGTATACAGGAATGGAGCTTCGTTCAACTGGAAGCGACTTAAATTGGCCCTCGAAGGAGACATTGATTTATTGAAACTTAAGGTAAGAAATTTTTTATTGTGTAAATTCATATAAGATTTTTGATTCATTTAAAAAACTGATTAATAAAACATGACATTCTATAAAATCTCGCACATGTGATAATATTAGAAGGTAACCCATTGTATATTAAACAATTATTTATATCGAAATATTTAAAAATATTTAAGATAAAAATTTTTAAATTAGTATTTATGTTAAAATTATTGAGTAGTGCATTTTTTAATTAAGTGCACATCATCTTGAAGGGTTATTTTTTTGAAACTATGATAGACCAATAAAATTGAAATTATTGTTAATTTTTTTTTTTTTTTTGCATAAGTATATTTTGATCTGCTATATATTAAGATTTATAATACCATAGCTTAATATATCAACTAACTGAATAATAAGTTTTATTTATTTATCATTTATTTTTTCTTAATCACATAAAATAAAAAATATTTTATAATATAAAAGATTGCTTGATGTAAAGGCAGAAATTTGAAAACATAATTTATAATGTATGCTTAAATCAATTTTTGAATTGTCATTAAAAGATAAATTGGATTTAAAGATATCACTTTAGATAGATAGGTTTTAAATGGAGGTTCCTCTGAGAAGAATTTTCAAAAAACTCGGCAGTTACTCCATTCGATTAATATTTTTTTGTAAAATAAAAACCTTTTAAAAATTTATAAAGTAAATGATATCAACTAATTAGTAATAAGAGTAACATTTAATATTTATATAAAAAATTTATAGCATTCCAAAATGTAAATAAATTTGTAAGATGATTGGTGCAATTTTCTTAGTCTACGATTAGTTATTCAGATGAAAATATGACACGACAAACACTCTATTACTGTACTTTAAGTATTTATTTTGTATCAAAATGAATCTCAACTGTCAACAGTCACACATTCTCGATGAAGAAGTCATCTACTCTACCATGTTAAATGCAAAACAATATTTATATTGCAAATATCATATCTCGATTAATTCTGGAATGTAAGACATTGTGTGAAACACTGACATAGTGCCACTACTTCGGGAACTAAATTATTATGTCCCTTTTGCCGTTACACTGACTCACTCACTCTTTAAAGTGGCTCACAACAACACTAAGTGTTGCCCTTTGGAGGTAGAATATCTGATGACTGGGTGGTATCCACCCAAACAAGCTCCAGAAAGCCCAAGCTCGCACAAAGCCCTACCACCAAGTAAAGTTTCTGTACAAGTAACTTCAAATATTTTTAAATCAAAAATAATACTCAGGTCCTTTCATTATTTTAATGCTTTGATAAGTGTCTTTTTTGTTAAGTAAAACACACAAATATCCCATCACTAGACAAAAAGACTTTAGTAGGGTTTCTTAGTTGTGCCAATTTATTTAATCAATGTTAAGTTAGGCGGTGAAATAATTAATCAAGATTAGAAAGTTTATTGAATATTCATGACCATTAATGCGATTTTTTTTTTTGATATAAATTATATTGCATCAAGCCTTTTAATTTGTGCTAAATATGAGGTAATTATATAGGTATATAAAATATATTGACTTATGATTAAAAGTTTCTATCTAAAAATTGTATTTTTTATTTTATCAAATCTTTTACTAGACTAAAACTATTGTTTTTTTAACAGTACAAAATATGGCGTACGCTAGAAAAAGATCCTCTCTTTGCCCATCCCCCGGTTACACCTCCACTGGAAGAACAGAAGAAAATAACCCAGTTGCAGTTAAAGAAGATAAACGAATACAAATTCATTCCCAAGGAAATGTTCAACGCCAGTTATAGTAAACGGGTAAGTGGCATTTTTACTTTTTAAATAATTTTCCCGCCAAAAATAAATTAACGAATGTTTTATTAAAAGAAAAAGTTAATGTTCCTGCACAAACAAAATGAAATTGCCTTTTATGGCGAATGACACACAAATGAAATCCTATAAAATTTTTGATTAGTTAGTTTTTTCCTTATTTATATTTGTTTTTGAATCTGGTTAATTCACTTATTATTTAAATTTCAATTATTTATTCTTCGTTTATTTTATTGTATAATTATATTTTTAATAAAATAGGTACAGGAAAGAAATATTTTCAATTTCAAAATATAATTTTATTTATATAGATGACTTCATCAATCGTGTTTCGAACTATTTGATTAAATTACTAAATTTAAGTAATTAATCCTATTAGAATGAATTTAAAAAAAACTTCTAGATGTGACGATAATTGTTGTCTTAATGTTTATTTACCGACTAAGGATGATATACATGAACTTCTCTTGTAAGAAGTTTCTATTCGGGTCTCGGTCGCGATTTCCTTTTAAACACTTACCAGGTTACCGAACGGTAACACTAGCTAGACAGGTTCATATCTTTCTTGAGACACACATTGTTCCCGAGTACAGTTTAATAAAATTATATTCGTATTTTATATACAACCTTTTTATTTCTCATTATATTGAATCTCAACAGGTACTGACCTGTTGCGATTCCCATTCATCCACTAGTAAAAGGAATCCATTCATCCAGTGGATCCAGTGGATGAATGGGTTCCTATTACACAGTAGGTTAGCACTAAGGTAGTGATAAAGGCGATGAAAGGTTAAAATCGTTCATTTTTGACGAAAGCTGTAGAAATTGGTATTTGTTAATTCTGAAATATGACGCAATTGAAGCGGCGGGAAAAGCGCCAGTATTATAAATTCTTTTTTACATTTACATTGAAACGTAAAGCGTTTAAAATTGTGACTCGTTATCGAATCTGAGTTTTGCTGTTTTATTTACACGGCCCCAATAATAGAGACTAATTAATAGCTTGGTTCATTACAAACTATCGCAAAACGACCCGTCCTGATGTGGACTGGAACGTGTCATTCCGAGTAAAAATTATCGCCTTGCAGTTCACATGGCTGTTAGTCATGTTTCCATATGTTTTCCTTAATTTAAATTTTGTATTTTTTTTTTAGACACGGACAATAATGACAATAAACGAGGCGGTCCAGTCGCTTAACCCAAGCGTGTCTGTGAAGATGGCCATCGGTATATATCTGTTCTCAAATGCACTCCTTTCGTTAGGGACAGAGAGACACCTGAAGTTTTATGAAGCCACGATAAAACATAGAGAGGTAATTTTTTATAATGATAATAATCATTTATTTCAGATTAAAAATCGATGAAATCGTTAGTAAATTTTATTTAATATTACAAAATGTCTGTCATGTACAGTAATTTTTATAATATATATATAAAATATGCATTACAAATTTATAGAAAAAAACACGTCGTCTAAAAGATTGTATTGTTCCGTGTAATTGTACCCAAGACGCTGGCACTATTGCCTCTGCACCGGTAGACTCAGCCTTTGGGCTAAATAAGCGCCAGCTCTTGGCTCGCCAGAAGTGTGGAAATGTCTGTTTGAAAATGAACGATTCAAAAGTGCTCACAAGATCACCATCTATTGTCCATTGATACAACACCAAAAACGAAGCAAGTTCCAACAACTGTACAAAATTTCAACTCATTTAAAGTAGGTGAACCTTGGGCACTAAGATGTTATGTCACTTGTGTAGTGACGCAATTAACCGTACACAACAGTTAACCGAACCGTACAAAACTACTAAAAATATTGCTGTTTGGCGATAGTTGGTGGTACCTACCCAGACGGGTTTTCACTCAGTGCTACCACCAGGAAATACTCATAGAATACGAACTAACTAAGATTAATTTTGATATATAAGGACATAAATAATAATGTATATACAGGTATATAATCGAAGGAAAAGACGTGACTTATATTCATTACAATTACGCTATTGAAATAAAAACATAATTATGTTTTAGGGAAATTTGTTTTGAAGTTGCATTCTCGTAGGGAAAACCGCAATTATCCTCAGGGATGTTGATTTAGTTACAAATAAGATTTATTTGTATGCAGGAAAATAACATACGTAATTATATTCATGGTGTAATTTGCGGCTTCACCGCGTTTGCGGATGAGGGTAAGGTGTTAGATATCCGATGTCGTTTTCTGTGCCCCTGACGACGTGCATCCAAAATTTCGTCATGATCGGTTTAGTAATTAAAATGTTAAGCAAATGAACATCGGATTTATAATATTAGTTAGGATATGGGATACTGAGACGAGGTGTCAGGATACTCAGTGTAGTAATTATTTATCAAGGATAGTTAGTTACGGACAGAAAATAAAAACGTCATTGGTTGCTTTATTTTATTAATTTGTGATTGTAATTCGTCTCGTTCCTGGTGGTGAAGGACTATATGGTACTTGGTGGTAGGGCTTTGTACAAGCACGTCTGTGTAGGTACCACTCGCTCTTCAGATATTCTACTGCTACTAAACAACAATACTTAGTATTGGTCTGTTCCGATTTGAAGGATGAGTGAGTGAGTGGAACTACAGGCACAAGGGGTATAACACCTTTCCAAAGTTGGTGGCGCATTGGCGATGTAAAGAATGGTTAATATTTCTTACATCCATTAACATGAGGTGGCCCATTTCCCGTCCTCCTACCTATAACATAAAAAAAACGTTATCACAGGAGAGGTCTTTGTCTAGCTGTGGGACATACATATGTGGGGTATAGTCCTTTCAATCTGACTTCATGCCGCCTCGATTAAAAATTAATCACACACCAATCGGTATAAATATATGTAGTAAGCTGAATACATACATATAAGAACACCACACACTTTTTAGTTAAAGCTCTCTCTCTCTCTCTCTCTCTCTCTCTCTCTAACATACTAATGAGGTAACTATGTCTTCGTGACTAAACCACTGAAGTAATTGTAATGAAATTCGTTTTAATGCAGCTTGGATAAAGTCATAGGTACATAAAGGAATTTACGTGAAAATCCTGTTATTTGTACATATATACATATTTAAACGGAAATAATAAGTTTGACGCAAATTAATTGCCAATAATGGCTATAATAAGTCCGACAGTAGTTGTTTTAAATGTCATTCTAACTTGTAATTCTATTTATTTATATTAAACATATTTATTTTTAACACAAGATTTAAAAAAAACGCAATAAAATTATCACTACTATATAATTTATTCCATTTTTTTTTAATTAAAATTTGTCTAACCATTAATTTATATATATTTTATGTGCAGTTATTTTGAAATATGTTATTATACATAATTTTTGTGACGGAAATGCGATCATATTTTACTTTAAGTTGACAATGAAATATATCAAATAAAAACAAATTTTCCTATCAATTACCTATATTGGCTCAACTCGTGGCTTGAACCCAGGGCCTCGGGACCTACCTTCTAAACTGAACGAAGCAGATAAGCTCTCATTATATTAAAGGTAAAAATGTTATACTAATGAGGTTACTTTTTGTGTAAACCAAGGAAACATATACATACAACAGCAAAACTAACCTCTACTGTATGATTCACACTTGTTTTGTCAAAATCTATTTACGTAATAAGTATATTTCATTTTCCTTTTTTACTCAAGATAAGTTGTAATTTTTTTTTATTAAAGTGAAGTTGGTTGACGCTTTGGGTGATAGAATGGATTTAGGGTTATTAGGGAAGGGATCTGGTTGAAGCGTCACGGCAGCATGCGTAAGCGCCACGGTAGCGCCACGGGATCGTGGCGCTCCTCGTTAAGACGGAAAGGGTAGCGCTGGTTTTTTAGTGGGTATTCCGATGTTCGGGGCGCACTGCCACTACTCCCGTGGGGGAAACGCGTACCGCGATTTTTACCAATTGTAATATTACCCAATGCTAGGTCTAAATTAAATAACGTTAAATTAAATCGATTATGTATGGTTTTAAACAGACCCCTTATACAGACTATATAGGCTATGGACGAGGCGTAGTCTAAAGGACACTCATTTTAGTTTTTTTTTGTAAATTAATTACTTATTTTGTCAATTTATCAATATGGTGATGGAATGAGATTCTACCAATCTAGAGACCTATATAAATAGGGCGAGATGAACCTCAAAACGTGCATTCACTTTGAGCTTCTACTCTTCATCTGGTCCTGATACCAAATCATTGTACAATATGTGTTTCAGCAGCTTCATTTATTTAATTCTTTAAGAGTTCTTGTTCTACCGAGAAGAACCAGCAAGAAACTCAGTAGTTAATATTTATAATCAGTCAAAAAAGTTTGTACATATTAATAATTATTTGTTTATTTATTTATTATTTGTAAATATTTTATTGCACACTATTTACAAACATATAAAAGAACAAGTAGTACATATGGCATGCAAAGGCGGCCTTATCACTTACAGTGATCTCTTCCAGACAACATCTATATATCATGTATGAACATATTTATTATTTTACTTATACACACCTTTAACTGAAACTGTAGAAAAAATATATATTGTTTTTATTATATGGCTTTAGTATTTTAAAGACGTAATAAAATGTGGAACATGAAATTAAAATCTGTTTATTTTGCTGAATGTGGTATGTGTCTATAATTTTTCGCCCTTTGAAAATCGGGCATTGTGTCTGGGCACAGGGTCTGCAGACCTGACCACTAATAACAAGAAATACTTAACCAATACCTAAAATAGTACACGGAAGATGTTTATGTAAACTGTAAACAAATTCCCGTCGATAATGCAATAAAATTATTTTGGAGAGTACACAGTAGTCAGCAGTCCGAGGAACAGCTTGAAAGTACTACATTTTCAGATACTGATAAAGCCAAAGGGCAGAAAAACCAGTGCCACCCCCTATTCCATAGATATCTGCCCTTTATTTGTACATAATCCTCCTAAAGCCTCTCGTTCGCTTAGTAGATGTTCGTTACGGAAGGTTATCATTGCAAATTAAAATGTAAAGCTACTATTGGTTCGATATGTGTATTAAATTGAAAGTAATTGACAAGAAAATCAGCTGACCGATTCTTATTTTATAAATAAGGTATTATTTACATCTATGTATTTACTATCGCTCTAAACGTTTATTAGGATTACGTTAGCTTCCGATAATACAAAGGTTGTCTGTTATAAATAAAAGCATTGAGTCATTAGATAATTGTGACCTCCACAGATATTAGCAAGTTTCGCGCTAACGGAGATCGCGCACGGTTCGGACGCGCGACTCATGCGCACGACCGCCACGTACGACCCCGCCCGCAAGGAGTTCGTCGTGCACACGCCAGACTTCGAGGCGGCTAAATGCTGGGTTGGTAATCTAGGTAAAACTATGTGTGAATTTTACTTTTTTTTTTTTATTTATTTATATATTTTGGATGATTCAAAGTAACAGTCAAAGTAACAGATGATGGAAAAGTTTTCATTTAGTTTTATGTTTTAATTTACCAAGAACCTGACCTTGTGGCGTTATGCCGTGGTCTTTAAATATGTATGTATATATTAATAATTTAACTGCTGTGTTTGTCTGTATTCGGATAAAAATTCTTGAATACTTGATTGATTTTAATGTGTGTCTTAACTTGTTTGATTATGAGTGACGAGAAATCAGACGAAATACGTATACAACATAGTTTTTGGGTTTTATCGTAAACGAATTTAATTATTTTTAAGTAATACGGCTTCGGTATTGTAATTACGCTTCTTTTTTAACGTTCCCCGTCCATAGGTAATAGAGAGTTACTAACTCTATTACCTAGACCATTTTTTTTTAATTTTACACCGTCTAAATTTTAGCCTAACTCAGGGCCTGCATCTTTTGTACCGAGATAAAGCATAGCTGCAACTACATAGTATTGCACGTGTAATTACGGCCGTAATGATTAGTTTAGTAACATATGCGACACAAACGAAGATACATTAATTTTTAAAGTAAGTAAGAATGAGATTAGATGATGTATATGTAATAATGAATAGTAAAGCAAAATTTGAACAATCTCGCTGATGGGCAATTGTGTCCTTTCTCGCAGAAGTTATCCGACGCATTCAGGCTTTAAAATATTCTTCTTCAACGTCGAGCATGATATGTATTACAAATTAAACACATGATAATTAGGATGATAAATAAATATGTAAAGGAACGCTTGTGTGCAAAATGCTACAAAACTCACTAATTGTATAAATTAGTGAGCTTATGGATGATAGCACACCCTGGGAATGATACGATCGTCTTGGGGCAATTATTTATACTGAAAATTTGTAAAAAGAAGTATGATAAAAAAAAACCGGCGAGTTTCTTTCGACGGTTTATCGCAGGTCGGGTTATTTCTCTTCCGAATCGGTGATAGTTTCAAACTTGACAATCAATAAATGCTTCTATGTTGAATAAAGGATTTCGATTGGATCCCGCAATCTTCGGTTATGATTCGCATGTTCTAGCCGCTGCGCCGCATTGTAATTACGTTCACATATCATAGTATTATATATATAACTATGATTAGGTGCATATATTTGCTTCGAATTAAACCAACTGAATTACATTTGTCATAGTTCAAGGTCAAACTGTTGTACATTTTTAGGTCAAGCGGAGAATAGATAATTTTGATCGTAACAATGAATTTCAAAAAACCTTAACCTTAATAACCTTTTTTTTTAATGTTCGACTTTTAATTTCGTTTCGACAATTCACAATAGAAATATTGCGATGTACACCGTGCTATGTGTCATGTATTGTCAGATATTTACAAACACAGTAAATAGTATTATCTAAATAATACATCTTATAATGCATTTGAAGCGTCAATAGCCCAACGGTTTACGCCGCTTAGCGATGCAAAAATCGCAGGCGCCTGATCGCAGATTCTCACCCCTTGGACTGTAATTGTCGTCCAAACAAAATTTACGTTTATTTCGTCGGCTAAATAGGATTATTTAAAAAAAAGTTAACTGGTAAAGTGGCTAACTTATAAAGTTGCAGAAACGGAGGTCTCGAGTTAAAATCCCTGGCAGGGTCGATTATTTATTCATTTAATACCCAAACCGCTGAAATACTTTATTTATACTACTAATATGTTAAAAAATCTAAAAAATTGATATTGTTAGGTAGCCCATGTCCTTTTCTGTACCTCTGACTTCGCGTATGCAAAATTTCACGATAATCGGTTTAGTAGTTATAGCGTAACAAACAAACTCATTTTCGCATTTATAATATTAGTTAGAAATCAACGAAATAACTAAAGCAATAATATTTCTATTATAATATTTAATTTTAAAAATGGAATACTCTAAACAACGGTTATTGTATCTGTTATCGTTTCATGAGATATAACGTGTTATGAAAATGTAAATTTGTGGTCGTATCACGTCATCTCGATCGGTATCACGGTTAAGGTCGCCGTTTTTTATATTCAGTTTCACGTACTAACCGACACTAAATACAGACTATTTGTAGCTTACGATTTTGTTTATGTATTTAACTAACCGTTTCGATTTCGCACTGGAAAAAAAAACATCACATCGTAACATTACAAGATTAAATTAGTATTGAACTAAGCGATTTATCCGTCCGTATATATCTTTTTTTTATGTGATTATTCAAATATTACGTAATATCTCTCAAATGGAAACTGTTTCGAATCGATTAAAATTGATATAATAAAAACGGTTCAATATAATTTTATCTTTTAAGACAAGACATAAATTTAACTGATTTTAACGAATATTTTGTCCTTTAAATCTTCAAACGTTTATTGCAAGTTAACTCTGACGAAAGATATATGTCGTTGCGGACTTCTTATATGTTATAATTCAGATTTTTTTTTGTATTTTGAAACGGAAAGCAATATATGAATAAACTAATTTTTTTTTTTTTACTTCTATTATTTCTGTTGCTATGGACGAGACCCTATCGTCTGTAATTCGGGTGGCCATGGGCAATATTCTTGTATAGACTCGCGATCCGTAATGAGCCGATCGAGTATTTATTTCCCCACTTAACAGTTGGATATGTCGTCACTGATGGTCACATTCGGGTTGCCATTAACTGTAGTGGCATGGCTTTGGCTTGGCTTAGAATGGCTCTGCATGTGGCGTGGCATTACAATTTCTTATAGTTTTCTAAACCATTAAGCACGTAAGTAATTTTTAACGGTTTCGTTACAAAACATGAAATATAAACGATTAACAAATTAAATATAAATGAAATAAGCACTAAAAAGTTCCCGGAGAATTTATCTAAATAATGGCGAAATCCGTATCAAAATCCAACCTGTAGTTTAAGTAAAGATTTTCAAACAGACAATTATATAATCGGACAATTAATAGATATAATCTTCAAGAATAAAAAAAATCGCGCGTTACAATATTAGTTTCTATTATTTGTATTTCTATGACAATACTGTGTAAAGTAAGGGCATTAGATTAGATATACGTTAAATTACATTGCTAATGTGATATCGTAGGAAAGATAACTAGCCTGACGATAAACCACTAATATTCGTTTCGTTTCCATCTTACTATTATCTTTGCACTTCCTGGGCCTAATATTGTAAGCACCCAAATCGTCCTGTGTTGTCACACATTTATATTATAATAATAACTCATTTATTTGCATTAAACATGGTAACATTACAAAGTAATTAAAAGAAAAAAAAATGTGTTTAAATGTTTTTTAAATGCAAATAATTTATTTCGATAAAATTACAATGAAATATTAGTAATGATTGTCAAAATTTTAGGCTATAAATTTGATTTTAGAATAATCGTTGGATGTCACATTCGATCTCTAATAGTTTGAACTTTTTTTTTAATTTGATTACGGTTAGACCGTTAAAAGCTGTCTGGGAAATGATTATAGATTCATTGTAGTATAGGAGCCGTTTTACATTGTAACTTAGTCAAACGAAAACGTAGTGACTGACTAATGTATGTTACATTACATACAGACGTAACCGAATGTTTTCCCGGATGAAAACGAAATAAAAGACAATAATATGGTCGTCAGTGACCGTGACCGTTTTTTAAAAATGTATGTATTACTGACTAGAATCTACACTTTTTTTATACCTAATTATTAAAATTGTTAGAATATAAATATACACTAGACTACACATACACTTTGGGTAGGTATTTTATTTTTAATTTGAACCTTGAAAGATTTGACATTTGCAAATCATATACATATGTATGAATTAATAAATTTTAATATTAAAGAAGATACAGATAATGAGTAAGCTAGATGAACGTAAAATCAAATGTTTTGAAAATATGTAAAGAGCTTGACGACGACGCATCCGCACCGCACAAGAGACAGTGAAATATTTTTTTTGCATTGTGCACTCGCCTTATGTTGGCTAATGATGTGCGTTACTTGATTGCCCTTTTAGTTTTTCTCATTGAACAAATTACAGTAAACGAACGGCTCGTAATTTCCTTACTGCTGTGCAAGGACGAAAATTTATTTATATAATTATTTAGAACTCTGAGCGTATTGGTATTAATGCGCTTAATATAACCACAGGGTCATTGTGACCCTGGGCCTTTGGCCAAAAATCAAAAGACACGACAGGTTAAGCCTGTTGGGGAGGAACAGCCCGGGTAAAGGGGGAAACCCCGAGGCCCGTACCCAGACTGACCTAGGTCAGTCATCAGGAACCAATGATGAATGCGCTTAATGAAAATCGTTGTTGGAAACACGGCAGCGGCTAGCAGTACTAGCAGTACTCGTAATATCTTATGTACTTTGTACTTATATTATAAAATTGAAGATTTTTTTTAACGTTTATCTCAGGAACTATTATATTTCGATTTAAAAATTGCTTCTTTTTATTCTTTTAGTTAGTTTTATTATCCCAAGATACCTTTCCTGATACCAATTTTTCTGATATTGTTTTCAGGTAGAACATGTACCCATACTCTGCTGTTCGCGCAGTTGATCACACCAGACGGCACGAACCACGGCCTCCACGGGTTCGTGGTGCCTATCCGAAACCCGGACACCTTGGAACCGTATCCCGGCCTCACCGTCGGGGATATGGGGGAGAAGATAGGGGTCAACGGCATTGACAACGGGTGAGGATTTCAATATATTATGTCATTTCAATACAGATCATAAACATAGGTATGGTATGATTTGCTACTAGTTTTCGCCTGCGTGTTACAGAGATGGGCAGAAATATCAGGTAAAGAAGCATCCTATGTCAATACTTGGGACCCAAGCTTGCTCCATACCAAATTTCTGACGGACAAACAGATTTACTTTCGCATTTAATATTAGTATAGATAAAAGATAAGCTTTTGCCGGAATCGATAAATGTACCCCTAGTCTTTCATATTGATATCAATAGACAAAATATATTTTTTTTATCTTTTAATCGTTACTTTATATATCTACCAAGACAATTTTAGTATCGTTTTAATTGTTTATTCTTAAGGAGCCTTAGACAACTAATTAGTGACTCTTTAATTTAATAATGACGCTTTGTATTTTAATGTACTGTCTCGTCTAGTGACGAGCCGGTTGGCGTGGTTGTTAGATACTTGCCTTCACGCCGAAGGTTGTTCGCCGAAGTTCGATTCCTACCCAAAACAGACATTTGTGTGCATGAACATGTATGTTTGTTCTGAGTCTGGGTGTAATTATCTAAATAAGTATGTATTTACATAAGAGAAATAGTATATGTAGTATATCAGTTGGCTGGTTTCCATAGTACAAGCACTGCTTAGTTTGGGATCAGATGGCCGTGTGTGAATAATGTCGCAGGATATTATAATTTTGTTTTATGTTATAAAGACGCTTTTGACACGCAAATATATTCGCTTAGAAGAAAATAACACGTATTGTATTAGTGATATTATTGAGCTTAAACATTTATTATGATCGTAGTTCTAAGTACTTATTTCGTTCTGAATCAAGTTATTGTATATGAAGGACTTTTGATCGTCTTAACTAACGATTAATGATACTATAAAAGTTAATCCGTCGTGAGACTATAGCTTATTTATAATCCATATTATCATCAAATAATTCAATTTCCTTAGTTACGATTCTGTAATTATTTCTATTATTTTTATTATAACAGAATTCTAATAGCGAGTGTAATAGATTATAAATGTTGTAAATAAGAAATGTGTATCAATAACATAACAGTTGAAATTGCAACGAGTTTACTTATGTGATTTTGTCGTTATACTCTTTATTGATGTTCACCAAGGTCATACTCATCGGATATGAGCCAATTGTGCAATGTGTGTGCAAACACTATTCGCTCACTCTAATAGACTAATGACTGGTAAGAGATCAGAACGCTGGCAAATACGTAACTCTGGAACTGTTTTTTTATATAGTATAGGTAGGCGGACAAGCATAAGGGCCACCTGATGGTAAGTTACCAACGCCCATTGACATTAGCATTGTAAATTTTTTTAACAATTGCTTACATCGCCAATGCGCCACCAATCTTGGTGATGATGTTGATGTTGTGTCCCTTGTGTCTGTAATTACACTGGATCACTCACCCTTCAAACTGGAACACAACAATACCAAGTACTGCTGTTTTGCGGTAGAATATCTGATGAGTGGGTTGAACCTACCCAGACCAGCTTGCTCAAAGCCCTACCAGTTAAAGCCACTGAGAATTTGTTAACAGAGAAATACTAAAACGTTAACCCTTGGTATTTTAACCGACGACCTTGAAATCAGCTTTATAAGATTTGACCAACGGCATTACATTGTCAGTTAAACGCAAACGTGTCAAACATATTTATATACGATATGACACATAGCGATGTATACAACGCAGTTTAGCTTTATCTTATCGCTAATGTGTTGTCACAATCTCAAAAATGTTATGATTCATAATCGATTTTGTCGCGATAGCTAACAAATACGATATGACTTGTGTCCTTGACCCCCATGTAAGGATATCTTTTCGTTTAAGTTTTTCGCTAAATATTTGACAAAAATATAATCAAATTATGTGATTTAAATTTACAGTTTTAAAAATAATTATGCTCAAAAAATTTACCAAAACTTTAACTGAAAAATAATTTGACTCCGAAATACGGAACGAAACTGTAGTTTCATAATCCATTTATTATACTTTTATTCCGGTCAAAATTGACAAAAAATAGTGATACGCTTGGAACATATATATAGTAGATAGACATACAAATGAAATATCAAATATCCCCAACCAATTGAGCATTGCCTTAATTTTTTTATGAGCCATGATTAACTTGTTAATTAATTGGTTTTTTTTTCAAAACTGCTTAAACGCAGAGTTTTGGTTTCTATTTTTTGTTAAATAGGCATTTTAATAATACAGTCAATAATTTTTTTTCATTCAATGTAACTACTCTGATTGAAAAATGCTCAATAATTTTATTACGATTCAAGGTCATCGAGTTATTGATATTCCGATAAAATATGACGATGATAATTCGTAAAATGTAATGAATTGAGTAAGAGTTAAAGGTCTCGTATGTTATACATCATTATAATTACATTAATGATATTATATAAACATTTATATACGTAATTACGTACATTATAATTGTTTATATATACTTTCTCGTCACATTCCTCGAACATACTTGATATATCAAAATTATAACGCTTCAAAAAAGTTTTTTTATTTTATGTAAATAACAGGTATATAAGAGTTTTTTTTTTATATACGTTTGAATAACAAAATAAAATTATGTTAAATCGTCTAAATTCAAGTAAAACTGCTGCGAATTGGATGCTTACATTATACCTATATTTTATATCTAAAACTAGTCTCTATAGCTAAAATAAGCCAATAGATAGAACAAGTGCAAAATCGGCCAAAACCCTGAGGCTGATCTTTTGTATGCTAAATTAAATTTATATAATAAATAATCCTAATATCTTATTATATTCTCTTGTGAGGAGGCCTATGTCCAGCAGTGGATTAATGTGGACTGAATATTATGATGATGATGATAATAAATATGTTATAGAAAAATGTGGTGAAATCTACTTGTGTTGGATAACCACAAATACGCTAACAGCCTTCTAAACCTTCAGAAGAGGAATCCTTTAAGATAAGATGTTTATTTGTATTTTATTATTTTATTCCATTTGATTTTTACAGATTCATAATGTTCAACCAGTACCGAATACCGCGGGAAAATCTTCTCAACAGAACAGCGGATGTCACCGAGGATGGCACTTACGAGAGTTCCTTCTCGGAGCCGTCCAGGATACTCGGAGCGGCCTTGGAGAATTTATCAGCAGGTATTTTATTATATAAATATTCATATTCTTCGAAAAATGTCTCAAGTAAAAAACACTGAAGTATTTTATTTTCGTAAGCATTATTGACCGATAAAGTTTTGAACGTATGACATGCAATATTAAAGTACGTAAGAAGGAAGTAAATACGATATTGTATGTCCCGCGCGTGCGCAGGTCGTATCGGCATAATGCAGGAGAGCTGCCACTCGCTGGCGAGCGCCGTGAGCATCGCGGTGCGGTACGCCGCCACGCGCACGCAGTTCGGCGAGCGCGACCGCGAGACGCCGCTCATCGAGTACCCGCTGCACGTGAGTACTGCACACACGCACGCACGCACGCACACACACACACAACCTCGCTCTTACGAGATAAATAATAATTATAGTATAATGCATTCAAATAAGGAGTAAAGATAAACAAACATTACATTTACATATTTTACTCAACCACATATTACCATTTTATTTTCCAAAGTTCCGATAACATCACTGACATTTAAATTGCCATTTTTTTCACGAATTCGTAATGAGTACCTTATCATACATTATTCAAGATCTCGCCCTTGAATAGGTATCACGTCAAATCAATGTCAAAGTTGTGTATTTTTTGGTAATTGGACAGGTAGGCTTTATTTTTCCGGGACAATTGATTACTTTGCTATAAAATTGTATTTAAGGATCGATATTTGATCCGAGTATAGTAAAGCATCTTAATGTTTGTATGTCATAAGCGCCGACTAAGAGAATTTTGTTAAGCTTATCCATAATTATGAATCGAGTATAAATCTTTTTAAAATCACATTATAGATTGATTATAGAAAAATTTACCAGTGTTTGAAACGTTATGGTTTTAACAAATAGTTGATTTTTTTTTAGTTTCTTTAATTTTCAATACTTTGAATATTTTATTTTTTTAACAAAACATTTTAATGAACGCATTTCAATGCCATTATAATTCATTGTAATACAATTAAACGATGAATTCAACGTTTCGATATTATTACAGCAATGGCGTCTATTCGGTTACGTTGCTGCGGCGGTTATCTACCGGCTGTATATCGGTAAATTTACATACGTGTACCTGAATATGGTGGAGAAATCGAACGCGGGACACAGAGTGGATAATTTGGTGAGTCTGACATTTGAATTTAGAATCCATTATCCTAGTTAATAAATAAATGTTATTAATAATTGCGGAAGTGAGTTTGTTGACTTGTTGCTCTTTTACGTCTTAACTAGTCAAGAAGCGATCTTCATGAAAACCTTACATTCGAAAGGTGACTAATAATAAATAAGTTTATAACTGAATATAAAAATATTCGAAATAGTAACCGCCATGAAAAATAAAATCACAATCTTTGAATATCACACGTTGGGTTAAGGTGTATTTTTTTTTAGATGATTTTATTCTACCAAGTTAGTTCTAATTGTGATTTAGTCACTGTTTATATGACTTAATATAATATTATTTGTGTGCAGAGCGAGGCGGTGTCGGAGATCCACGCCATGGTGTCGAGCAGCAAGCCGCTGCTGACGTGGGGCGCCCTGCGAGCCGCGCAGCAGGCAAGGGAGGCCTGCGGCGGACACGGCTATCTCAAGGTGCGCTCCGCACTGGGCTATTGCCGCTAAACCAAATTTCAAATGTCTTCTTAAAAGACGAAACATATCTTATTTAAATATCTTGGTTATATATATGTCAAGTTGAGAATGTCAGGTCTCCCTAACCCGTATCGGGCGTGCTTCCAGTGCTCCAACCTGGGCGACATCCGCAGCAACCACGAGCCGACGGTGACGTACGAGGGCGACAACAACGTGCTGTCGCAGCAGGCCGGCAACTGGCTGCTCCGCCAGTACGAGGCGGCGCGCGCGGGGCGGGACGTGGACTCCCCGCTGCGCTCCGTGGCCTTCCTGCGCGCGCTGCCCGCCACCTGCCGCGCCGCCTTCCGCGCCTCCGCCACCGCCGACCTCAAGAACCCTCAGTGTAAGATTCGATATCTTTGCATTCTTTCGCCATCTCTTTCTCGCATCCTATCGTATGACTCATCCCTCCTTCTTCATAGCTATTATAGATAAGTCTTATAATAATAATAATAACTAACTAAAATATATGACTTAAAATTATCCTTAAAAACGTCACCAAAATGTTTATTAATAAATATGATTAGTATAATATATCGCTATGATGTTCCGTTTGTCCACAGTTATAATCTCAACATACAAGTGGCTCCTTTGCTGGTTACTGAAGTACACTCACGAAAGAAATGAGGCGGAACTCGCCAAAGGGCTCACTAAAGTCCAGGCGAGGAACAACTGCCAAGTGTACAGGTGGAAAAATCTCACCAAGGTCTACGCGGAGTATCTCTCTCTTATATTCTCCTTGGAAGCCATAGAGGAGAAGGAGAAAGAGCTACAGCCGGTGTTGATGAAACTGTTCTGCCTATATGGTCTGTGGTGCCTCGACGATAACTTGGTGGAATTGTACCAGGGGGGATACTCAACGGGAGAGGAAATGGCGCGATTGATCAGAGATGCTGTGTTGGAACTTTGTTCGGAAGTCAAAGGAGATATCGTCAGTGTAGTGGATGCGCTTGCGCCGACGGACTTCGTTCTGAACTCCGTTTTAGGAAAAAGTGATGGAAAGGTTAGCTTTTTTCGTGTCTGTTTTAATTATGTTTATTTATTTATATATACCGTGATATTAAACGCGTGAATATTAACCGATGATCGTGGGTTCAAACCCAGGCAAGCACCACGGAATTTTCACGTGCTTAATTTGTTATTATAATTCATAGGCAATTGAAAATTCAGTGTTTCTTGTTCGAACTCAATCGTGCTGGTTTAGATATTAATATTATAATTGAGGAATGTTTGCAGTGTGGAAAAATTTCGCGCCAACATTCGTCCAAATGTTTGCTAGTCTATGAGATCTTATGAAATAGTCAATGTGTAAATATACTATATTCGCGCATACCTTAATATATGCGCGAACTTATTGGGAGAGCCAATTTTAATCAAGCCAACTTAAGTCATAAAGTTATTTAGTATAGGTTCTTGTTCTATGATTTTTTTTAATTCTTCTATTACATTTGCAACTAAATAATATATGGTGTACTAATATTCGTTAATTTTATTTCAGTTATACCAGAATCTCCAGAAAGCATTCTTCAGTCAGCCCGGCGTCTTCGAGCGGACGCCGTGGTGGCGAGACGTCGTACCTTCCTCTAAACTGTAAGATATATCTAGAACATAGATTTGGACAAAAAAAAAACAATATTGTATAGAGAATAAAAACTATTTTCCCCTACATCTTAATTACTAGATACAAAATTTTATTTGATTTATTTTTATATCATATTTATATTTTACCGAAGGTATGTTATTTTTTGTATTAGATTATTTTTAACTCGAAGTTTTTTTTTTGTATGACTTTTTTAAACAATGAGAATCTTTCACTTACATATGACGTTGTGCCGTAGTACTTGAAACGTATTTTTAAACACATTCTAATCATCATCATCATCTAAAACATATCATGTAGAAATTTAAATGATATGTAAGTCTTATTTCTATTCAATATTTCATAAACAAAGTTTAAAAATAGCGTTGGATTTTTTTTTGTTATGTTATATTTCATTAAAGGCATCAGTTGAAAATTTATAATAAATTTTGTGTCATGGAAGATGTCAACGCGCGTTTTACGAGTCATGAAGCCCGCGGCGATTATTTTTATATCGTAAGTTTTCTGGTTTAACCCAACCAAAAACAGTTGATAGTGTGTAAGTACTGTGTTCTTTAACGTCAAAATTAAACATGACAATGAAACCAATGCATACAGCCATTACTATATTTAATGTTGCCATTTAATATATAAGTTGTAGCGCAACTATAAAAGGAATACCATATGAAAATTTATGAATACATGAAAGGTATATTATTTACTAACAATTGAGATTTTCTATGAATTGATAATTTCTATATCACTTATAAATCACATCAGACCTTAAAGTGGAATAGTTTTCCGCCAAGTGTACGTGTGAGATAATATGATTGTAAGCTATGACTTTAAATTTAAAACCAAATGCAGTAAATTTGCCAAATATTGGAAATTAAACATGAATTCATAGTCTTCCCTAATATCGAGCAATACTTGTCAATATTGAAAACGTTTGTGATGTCAAAGCATAGGAATCATTTTATGTGTGATAGAGGATCATGAGCTTTCAGTTATGGATCCTTAAGTCCATAATCGAATACCGACTAATAGATTGCAGTATATCCATTATAAATATTCGAATGTTACCGTTTTAGAGTTTTAAGTTTTAACTTACGCATTTTATATGTATCAGAGATCACGAACAGTTTAATTTACAAGCGTTGAAATGTTTTTTTTTGTGTTAAAATATTAATTAATAAGCATATTATCTCTTGTTCTATTTTTTATCTATATTTTTAGTATTGTAAGGCTGTGGTAGGACTTGCTAGATTTTCTATACTATTTCTACAACTTTCGATATTTAAATCCTCATGTACAAACAACATAGTAAAAGGATATAAAAAAGTCAGAGACGAGATTTTTCAAGAAAAAATATTGAAGCAGAGACAATACTGTTAGTTTTTTCAAAGTATGTATTAAATATACATTTTTTTAAACGAGAAATGAGCATTGATGTGTTTAATGTTGATTATAAATAATTAATATAGACCCACGATTGCATCCTAGTAATGTGTGGATCTTAACTGATAGTTTTTTTGGTTAAATGCAACTCTCATTTCATTGATGAAGAAAGATATTAGCATAAGAAATATTTTCTTGTAATAGAGCAACATAGTTAGCTCCTATATCTCTTCCTTAACAAGATACCATTGTCCAGTGTAACATTTACTTTATTTTTTTAATAAATATAAATCATTCAAAGAATATAAAAGTTACTAAATAGTTTAAAATTGTTTATTTTATATTGTATTTAAACGAATACGAAACGAATGTCAGACAGATATCAAGTATTTTTGTTCCATATGCATTGCATTTTAATAGATTAAATATTAAAGGTGATGGAGTTACACAAGGAATTGTATGAAAATAAAATTATGTGCAGTGTATTATTAAACTTCATAGACACAGGGTACAAAACAATAAAATTGTATATTTACAAATGTGTTATTTCTCACACTATCATCACATTAGGACAATTGATGTGTATGTGTGTTTTAAATAATTTAAAGTAATGTAATGAATTCTGTGCTGTGCCCATTTTCTATTAAATTAAATGGTTGCAAGTTATTCTATTACTATTGTCGTCAATAAGGATTATATGTAGGTAGAAAAATATTGCAAATTTTATTAATATTAAATAGCCAAATATAAACAATAGAATTTAGTAGAAAGTATTTAGGTAGAGGGTCCGGTTCAGTGTGTTTAGTGCTAGTTTTAAATATTGTAACTTATTCATACAAATTCCTTTTTTACTAATATTATAGTTTGTAAAAAACTGGCATTATGGGCACTGTGTATTATTTATTAACTTTGAACTAACGTTATGTAATAATTGTTGTGTTGAGTTGTGAATATACTGTAAAATGTCTTATGAATCGTACTATCTTATCGAAATTCGATTAATTATGTTAAATTTTAAAAGTTCAAAATGGTAACGGACCTCTTATTGTTATGATATATTGTTGATTTATTAAATGTAATTTATTATACGATAATAATTACTACCTTCTTATAAAAATTAATTAAAATTCTATTTTAAATATATTTTTAATTCGAATTGTATAAATATATATAAAATATATTATACATGAATAAAATTCTTATTTTCATTTTATATCGTTATATATTTCTTTGTAGCGATAATCACTCGAAAGTGCCTTCCTCTGTGTAATATTTAATTATGAGTTGTTATAATAGATTTAATTTATTGTTCTAGATTTCTAGAAGCATTGACTTCTGAAATAAATGTCTTAAATAGAATTTTGTTTTATTTACTCCTGCGTCCTAATGAAAACAAATCAGTGTGCCTAGTACGAGTTTTTTTTTACTGAATCGCTAGGAACGACGTATGAAATTCTGATTATTGTCACTAGATGGCGCTGTTTTCATTTAATCTCAGTTAACGTCAACTATCGAATCAGTAAAAAACTCGCACTTGACACACTGTAGATGATGTACACAAGACGGTCTTATTGGTAAAGCAATCTCTTATGTGCAACGAAGGGCGGAAAGATACCCAAGATATATAGATATTTAAATATCGAATAATACGTATATAGAGACTTACTATAACATATTTTATTTACGTTAGGTACTTAATATTATTTACTTCTTTAATAACCATGGAATGCAGTTTGTTTAATATTAATTAAGAAAGATTTTTTAAATATGGATTTTATAAGAATGAATAAAAAACGAAATGAATCAAAAACATTTATTGACGTGTAGAAATTTTATTACAAACAGAAATTTTGTGCTATATATACGTGGTCCGGCTACCAACGACTCACTTGCCTAGACCAATTTACACAATTAATTAAATAAGTTATCAAGTTAAAAAATATATTTAAAGAAAGATATTTTTGAATACAATGTATCAAATTAATAAAATATGTATATGTATACTAAATTTTATTATAACCAGTATCAAAGATGTGTGCAAAATTTAACACACACACATACTAACAGGTTTTATTTACATAGACAATTGAAAGCTTTCAGGGTTGTGACTACAGGTAAAGGGACATAACATATTAGTTCCCAATAGTGGTGCATTGGCTAATAGTATGGAATGAATGAATGATAAATGAATGGTTAATGTCTCTTACAGCATTAATGATCACTTATCTATCTACTGACACGGCTTGGCTGCGTAAACTGGTTTTACAATAGTGCATTACAATAAAATGGTACTGAATGTGTAGCCGGTGCATATATATTTTAAAAATCGAATGTGAAAGGCATGTTTTAATAGTATTTTTTATTCTATCAATTATTTTTTGCTGCCCTTATTCTATTTTCATTTTGAATTTTGTTTATTATGCAATGTATAATAATAACAAAATAATATAATAATATAATTGTCAAAATTAAACCGCACAATATATTTTTGTTTAAAGTTAATGAAAAACCATCTGCTGTGTCTTAATTTTTAATACTTGTTAGTTATTTAATAATAATATTTGTTGTATGTGTAATTTTAACAATAATATTTGTAGAAAATCACATTTTATCCCAGTGCCAATTTTTAGTAAAATTGTTAAACGACTACAGACAACCTAGAAACAATACATTTAGCGCGAAATTTTATTAATTAATTTTATAACTACATCTAGATATACAAAATAAATGCTAATTCTATAAGTACCAACCATTTTACAGTCTTCCGCATAACGTTCTCAACTTGGGCTTAGAAATTAAACGAAGGCACAATTTAAATAAATTCTCTCAATTTCGCAATTCTGCGTGAATTCGAACAATGTCATCTTTCAATATCATAACATGTTGCTATGCTACAGTCAACACTATAATTGTCATTGTAAGGGTCTATTTGGCTTATCAACATGATAAATATTTGCTTTACTTATAAAGGTTTTTAGACGATGATTCGTTAAGCAATACTGTATCTTTGTCGGACGAATGTCAAATCATTGATGACAGAAAGAGAGAAATATGTTTAAGAAAACATCCGCTAATTATCCATTGTTATAATTGAGGCTGTTAATGATATTTCGAATTCACCATCGAGTTCTAAATTTGTTTAAGGAAGTTCTGAAGATATGTCATACCTTCGATAATTTATTTAAAGTACTAATTGTCAATGTAATCACAGTGAAAATTAATATTTTTCTATTAAATATATATATAAATTGCAATTGCACGTTGTTATATAAACAGAAACCAAACCACATTATTGCTATATCACACATGTAAAGAAAATAAATTGCACATCGTAAAAAAATCCAAATCGGCTAATGGTAATTTTCTAATGCTTTCTAATTGGCGACAAGTTATAAATACTAGCCGTATATTAATACCGATTGTTATAAGCCATCCTTAAACTGAACTACCAAATAGTTGCCTTAGTACTTAACCCTATACGTTAGAAAGAGATAGCAATAATTTTTAGTAGTGTTAAGTTAGTTTTTTTTTTTATAAAAGATTCGGGTGCAATATCAATTGAATAGAGATACATATTAGTATTATTGCGAATGGTCAATACATGTAATGCTAATTTGTGGTGCAGCATATTGTGTTTCGGATATTTCATGCATTTTAGATTTACAGTTTCAAATTATAAGTGTTAAAAACTCACTTCTATGATAATTCAATAATGTGGTTAACTTTCCGTTTCCACCTTGTCCAATAGTTTTTCTTTAGATAAATCATAATTCCAGCATAGACAATTTTTACAGTGCTTTCCTTCCAGAGCCTTACTAATTAAATAATTATCATAGAGTGCACTCGGTGGAATGTTATGACTTATGTCATAACATAATAGCAAATACACTTTATTTCTAGACATTATATTCTCAGAACAAACTTCAAAGCAGACAGAGATAGATTCTCAAAGTAAAAAAACATACTGTTAGAAAGAGACAAGTATATATTTGTCAACTACCTCACAGAATACTCGTCTCTCATTGTATGTATAAATGTTTCCTGAGTGAGACTATGTATCTAGAAATAAAATCATTGCAAAATAGTACATACTAAGTTTACTTTATATTAAATTTAATTAAAGATTCATAGAGTGGAGTTAAAAATATTGGAGAGTATTTCTTCAAAGTTATTTCTCAACTTTGCTAAATGTGCGAATTTTGTCTGCCTAATATTTAATTGTAATCCACATTTCAACGCTCTGCAGTGAAAACTCACGTTTGCATACAATGTAATTTAAATGGATACAAAATATGTCTGTTGAAAAAGAATATGATGAATAAAATACAAATCTAAATTTATTTAAAAAATATTAACGGTTTCAAAGATTTTTCTAATCATAAAGATATGGAATTAAACGCATCTCGGAGATGTGCTCTTTCGTTATTGTTACGATATTTTTTTATCTAAGAAACAGAAAAATTTAATATCAATGAATTCGCCATATTTTCACTGCAGAGCGATGATATCTAGATATGTATAATAAATTTGGAAACCATATCAGTAGTACCAGCACCAGGATTGAATCTTTTGACTTTTGAAAACAATATGGCGTATTACACCTTTATATTAACTAGACCTAAATGACTCACTAGATCATATAGATTATATATAGATTGACAACATTTTTATTTTTGTTAATCTATACATAATCTGTTACAAGTTACATTTGGTTCTTCTCTAAAAAAAGGTCCTATATCTTTTTTTTAAAGAAAAACTCAGCGATGACTTTAAAAAAATACTGCTTTTTTATATATTTTTCTCGCATGCAATTTCTCCAGATAAGTGTGCGATTATTTTTTTAAATGTAATTGTAACAGACTATATATTTTGTTATGTTAAGTATTTTGGGACAAATAATTATAGAAGATTCAAATCTGGTGTTACGTAGCGTTTGATATCATTTTCAAATTTATAACCGTATAATCGTGCCTGAAAAAATCTTATAGCTTAGACAAAAAGTGAGATGACTCATAGTGTATTACAACTAACACGTAAAAATTTACACAACCACATCTAACAATATTCAATAAAGTATTGAACTTTAATTTTTTTTTCTTACTTTTGTCATTTATATCAAATCTAACATTCAAATTGACGTGATTACAAAAATTCATAACATATTATAGAACAAATTTTTAGTGCAGATTCTTTGAAATAAATTCGACATTTTCCTCCAAACTCGTTTAAATTTAACTGTTGTCACTGTCCGTTATTGTGGAACTGGTCATTCTTATAACTGGATTCTGAGTGGAGTCGCTCGAGTCACATTCAACCATCAGAATATCATCAGGACTCTCATTCCTATCGGAGTTACTCTCCGTATACGTCCCAGTTGGCGATTTATCTTCAATAACAGCTTTCAAGTACGACTCGCGATCCATCATAGTAGTGTCCCTAGCTAGAGCGAGAACATCTAACGACATCATGCTTTTAGACTTCTCTGTCTTACTTATTGGATTAGAATTTTCATGAATAACTTCTCGACTTATAGATTTAGTTCGCGATAAATTTGATTCTGTTTTCCAAGTATCGCTTGGTGGGTGATTTTTGTGTGCCGTGTTAGTGCTAGTCGAGGGAGCGCTGGCATTCCTTGGCGTGCTGGCAGTGAATTTGGATTTCTTCTGCTGATTCGTTTCCTTCATCATCAGCAACTGATCCAGTTTATTTATAGTTTCGTTCAGTTCCTGCGCCCAGGCTTCATCCGTCTCCACATCTCCTTTGTCTATGGGTTTGAGAGCTAGTTCCCTGACTCGCATTCTGAGTTCTTGAAGGCTTGATTCTTCATCCTTTTCTGTACCTTCCACTTGTGTCTCATCATGTATTGGGTCTCTTTCAGCTCCAACACCTGGTTCTCTAGGTCCTACTGGTATAGTGTCTTTGCCTGGAGGGTATTCGCCTCTCCGTCTATGTATTTCTTCGGATATTTCCTCGAGAGCTTTGAGAGATTTCGAATATCTAAATTTAGCGTCAGCGATGAGCCGCTGTAACTTCTCTATCTTCTCATTTTGTGCTTGTAATTGCTCGTCACATAATTTTTTCTCTTCGAAATAAACTCTTGATTTTATAATATTCCGTTTAAGATTTTCTTCCAATTGCGTTACCTGAAACATAATAAACATTTTTTTGGTTTCATAGTTTCTCATTTGAATTGAATTAATGTTTATCTGAATATTTGTCGTAATATCAGTCGTATGTTACCTTTTGCTCAGCGGTAATGTAAGCGGCCGCTTTTTTCTGATGCTCGCGCCCGCTTTCCGCTTTTCGTTTTTCAGCATCCATAACCTTCAATAACAAACAAATTCAGTTACTTTCCTGTTAGTAGTTTTTTTTTTAATTCAAAAAATTTAGTTTGCTTAATTAATTACATAACAAGTATAATAATTTTTTTAGATGGTTGTCCTTAATGATGATGTATTTCTGAACTAATCCATTCATAGGATCTAATCTCAACGGAGACTTTTTTTATATAGAATTTTTTTTATTTAGATTATTTTGCGTCATATTTTTAATTTTATAATAGTAGTTTAAAACCTCATTGGAATATTCGCTCACTTTTGAATTCATAGCAATTTATTTTGTCAACATTCATATATTACATGTTTTTTTTAATGATACGGCGATATTCTTAGAGTTCAATTCAAGCTCCCAAAAAATGTGTTGAATCAGTTACAATTTTTTTTTATAGAATAGGTAGGCGGACGAGAATATGGGCCACCTGATAGTAAGTAGTCAGCAACTCCCTTAGACATTGACATTGTAAGAAATGTCAACCATCGCTTACATCGCCAATGCGCCACCAACCTTGGGACCTAAGATGTTATGTCCCTTGAGCCTGTAATTACACTGGCTCACTCAACCTTCAAACCGGAACACAACAATACCAAGAACTGCTGTTTAGCGGTAGAATATCTGATGAGTGGGTGGTACCTACCCAGACGAGCTTGCACAAAGCCCTACCACCAGTAAACAGACTAGTCAACTTCAGCAGATATTGTAGAGTATATTTTACGTTGTTTAAAATAAATCGGTGCAATATATCGTTTTAAAAGATCTGATACCTTAATGATAGCATGGTTGAGCACTTCCTGCCAGTTACTGTCGAACTGCCACTCGTCTTGCTTGCTTACGAAACGCTGCTCCGCTAACGTCACCGTCTCTTTTGCCGCTGCGTGTAGCTCTGAAAATAAATTTGTATTCATTTTCATTCAATATTTTCAACACCATATCGATAATCGGCTTTACTTCTAAACGTTACTTAGCAGCGGATTAGTGAAATACCTATTGTTCTCTTTCTTTCATTATTGTTTTGACATTCAAAAGTAGGAGACAGTATTATTTACTAATCACCCGCTAAACAATGTTATAGTGATATAGTGAATATTATGATATCCTTCTGATGTCAGCGCGATGTCCTTTCGAGATAAATAATAGCTAACTATACAAAATAGATAAGTGTATTATCTATTTTCTCACTCCTATAAACCCTGCGCAGGACGAATGGCTTTTGTTACAACACCAGGCACATTTATATAACTGCTAATTTCTGGGCTAAAAACCCAATATTTTTGTTGACCCCACTCGGAATCTGAACCATTATCTCACGATAGACAACATGTGTACTTGCTAGGCACTGGACGAACGAGTACTTTATTAGCTAATATATAAAATATATATATATATATATATATATATATATATATATTACAAAGTTTCAATTTCAGCTTTATTTGTTACAATTTCAAAATTTATTACACCAAGGTCACTGATAACTGAACTTCATGTGTTTGATCACAAATCTTATCAACGCCGCATGTTTGTCTGGTCGTTCTGAAATAATATATGCTTTATGAATGTACATATTTAATTATCATATCTCATGCGTACACGGGCATATTATCGTTACCATACATATCATATTTAAAAATGAAATATTAATTTTAAATGATTTCACCGTGGGATTCATCGATCTTTTTTTTTCAAAGAACATTTCTTTTTCGACAAATGTTTATAAATTAGGTTACAGTAAAAATACGCTCCACAACCGAGGGACAACTTAGATGCACGCACAGAACAAAGTAGCACAGCTTCAAGACTCCCAAGCCAGCAGACGGCCGCCTTCTGTTGTCAACAACTTCAAGGGCGTGACTGGCTCACTCGCCCTAGCAGCCTTAGAAAAAGAGAGCACCTCTAGATCAGCTATTAGACAAAGAGCTAGTATTTGTTGATCCAAGGACTAAATACATAAATTAAATTGTATTTGATTGACTTGAAAAAATTATAAAAAATAGTAACTTCTGAATTTCTTCCGGTTCTTCTCGGTAGAGTATAAATTCCGACCGGTGATAGCTTTATATTAAATTCAATACTGTAACATTACTATAAGTGCCCTTATAAGGGCTACTTACTACCTAGTTGAATAAAGGAACACTCCATAATTAAGTAGTCTGAAGAATCGGCAATACCGTTTTAAGCAATTTTAATGATAGAACGAAAAAAAAGGACACAGGTGATATGACTAATACAATTTGATATTTTTTTTTTTTTTTTTTTATATTTGCCGGGTGGGCAAATGACTCTACTCCACCTGATGTTAAGTGGTAGTAGAGTCCAAACGCGAGGACGGCCAGTACAGTCTGGAAGAAGATTCTGCACTAGCCGCCCTCGCCTTGCCGGCCCGCAAGATGCCTCTTCACGCCTCATAAAGAGACGTGAAGCGAGCGACGTATTGCCACGATAGGGATGGGCAAAGTGTGGAGGCGTGTTTCCCCCGGCATTGGTTCAGCAGAAAATATATTTTATATTATAAATACAGATTACATCACTTAATAATACATTAATAAAATAAATAATACACGATTAGATAATAATTCAGCGAAATTTCTGTTACCAAAGAGTCGGTATAATTCCACGGGCAAAGAAATGAAGCGAGCAAGATAAAACGATATCTAGTTTACGAAAGTTATTGAACGACATTTATATATTTTTTCCAATAGCAAATTAAAATTGATTAATATCTTACCTATTTTAAAACCTTTATTTCGAAACTTTATTCAATATTTATATAAAATTAAATTCATATGAATACAATAATTACTTTACTCAAATAAAAGATAAATTGTTTGGACACCTATCTCGATGTTGTAAAATAAAAAAAAATCAAAGCTTTCATTCTCTTATATACATATCGATAGTACATACCGTAACAGCCTGTGAATGTCCCACTGCTGGGCTAAAGGCTTCCTCTCCCTTTTTGAGGAGAAGGTTTTGGCGCTTATTCCACCACGCTGCTCCAATGCGGGTTGGTGGAATACACATGTGGCAGAATTTCAGTGAAATTAGACACATGCAGATTTCCTCACGATGTTTTCCTTCACCGTAAAGCACGAGATGAATTATAATCACAAATTAAGCACATGAAAATTCAGTGGTGCTTGCCCGGGTTGAACCCACGATCATCGGTTAAGATTCACCCGTTCTTACCACATGGCCATCTCGGCTACATATATACAATTAAATAAAATCCAATTCAGGTTCAAATCAAATACAAATTTATATATTAAACATTGAAGCAATATACGCGGATCACATCAAGATATCGATTTTGATGAAGAATGAATTTGTATCAAATTGAACTAAATATACATAAAAGTGAATCATTGAATGTTGTGTAATTACGTTCAATCGCGTTGTAGAATTGAACAAGCTCAATATTCTCAGTTTTGCAGTATTTTTATTTTTTTATTGCTTGGAATGTATTCCTAAATTAAACTTCAGATTATAAGATAGCATGAATTTTGCCAATGTCGTATGGATAACAGTTGAATGACCACGTAGAATGTAATATGTGACTATACTGTGAAAGTAACCTTAATATACTAGGCGAGTAGTATCAAAATCAGTATGCCTTATTTTTCAACCGCAAACGCTCCAGAACTGAATACTCAGTAACCAATGTGTTTATTATCAATTTATTTACGATTAATTAAACTTACTGTACCTATTTACTTTAAAAGTTTTTACAGATACACATTACAAAAGTAAACAATTCATAGAAATTATGGTTAAGGGATATTTTTTTTCGTTGGAAACACGCGTTTCGCGTTTCGCGCCGAGTGCACCCCGAACATCGGAACATCCACTAAAAAACCACCGGTACCCTTTCCGTCTTAACGAGGAGCACCACGGATCACTCTCACTCGCCACTTGCGGAATCCATTTCTGCTGAAACTTAAGGATATCTATTTTCCTTTACGTCCACCTTTGAAAATTTATTGTTTAGATTAGAAATAAAAAGATCCTTTCTTTAATTTCAATGTAGTGTGATTTCCTGACTCGAGTTAATGTTGCACGTAATCAAAGGTCAAAATCAAAATCTTTGATAAGTTTCAGTACATTCCTAAAGCATTCTTTACTACTTCCCGTATGCATAGAGATTCTTAATGAGCCCAATACCCGCATCGGTTGTCGAGCGACACCTTGTGAATCCAAATGAATGCTTAAAACCAATTATGTCGGTTAAAGTTGGCTAGTTTACTGGTGGTAGGGCTTTGTAGGGCAGTGTTTGTAGATATTCTACCGCAAAACAGCAGTACTTGGTAATGTTGTGTTCCAGTTTGAAGGGCGAGTGAGCCAGTGTAATTACAGGCACAAGAGACATAACATCTTAGTTCCCAACGTTGGTGGCGCATTGGCGATGATAAGAGATGGTTAACATTTCTAACAATGCCAATGTCTATTGGCGTTGGTGACCACCATCAGGTGGCCCATATGCTCGTCTACCTATTCTATAAAATAAAATAAATAGTAACTGATTCAACACTTTTTTCGGAGCTTGAATTGAACCCTAAACGTATCGCCTATATACAACGTATCATTAAATAAAATAAAAAAAACATGTAATATATGAATGTATGACAAAAGAAAAATGAAATTGCTATGAATTCAAAAGCGAGCGAATATTCCAATGATGTTCGAAACTACTGTTATAAAATTAAAAATATAACGAAAAACAACCCACAAATCACTTAACCCACATTCCGATGCGTTCGTGATAAAAAAAAACTCACTCCCGCTTCACTCCCAGTCACGTTACGTAATTCCACGTAACGTTATACGTTCATTCGCTTACTTATGCAAATTAAAGTTAATTGAATGCCCTACATATGTATAGACTAACGATGAGACGGTTCGTTGTTGTTTATTCAAATAGTTGAATTTATCTGAACGATAAAAAAAGTTAAAATAAATCGTGTAAGTGAGCTTGCTTATTTTAACTACCCTATTGATCATTATGAACTGTTGCAGAAAACGACATAGGGTCTAACAAATTAATCTCACGCGAATTCAAAATAGTATAGCATATATTTATTTTGACGTATTGATTTTTTTATTGATTCATTATTGTACTGCATTAAAATAATGAAATACATAATACAATGTCACATCAGTTGCAAAAGGGAAACATTATTAATTATTTTACGTATAACACAGTTGGTAGTGGACAGTTTAAAACCGTGCTGTTTCGAACGAGCTAATAAAACTTTTATAGATAATAAAACTTTTTTTACTATATAAGCAATTTACCACTCGGTTATAAATATTAATTGTTAATTAACACTAATTAAGAGCATGTGATTAGAATCTAAACTAGACAAACGTTTAATTCAATAAGGGATTACTTATGATTCTCACTTGAATGATTACAACCATGATTATATGATTATAGTTAATATCGTGCTTGAAGGTGAAGGAAAACATCATGAGGAAACCTGCATGTGTTTAATTTCACTGAAATTCCGCCACATGTGTATTCCACCGACCCGCATTGGAGCATCGTGGTGGAATAAGCTCCAAACCCTCTCCTCAAAAAAGAGCCTTAGCCTAGCAGTGGGATATTCAGAGGTTGTTACTAACTAACTAACTGTAACAACATATAGAATAATATATAGTTTTCTATGACGTTAAGCGTTAATTATTGCTTATACTAATTATTCTAACCACTACAAACTAATACGAGTATATATGTCATTATACAAAAACCGAAGCAATGAAGAAAAATATATTACGTTTTATATAAAAGATGTGTGTAAAACACAGTGTAAAAATCCAAGAAATAAATTTGTATATAATAGACGTATCGTATTTGAACGATCCCGTTTCTTCACGATCATTCTTCCCGGTAAACATTTCCCGTGAAAGATCGTTGAAAGCAATAAAAACCGAACCGAACTCATGTTTATATTACAAAACTATTTATATATGTTACAGTCAGAATTCTTTCCTGTCATAGCCACACGGGCACACGGATAAGGCTTACACCGTAACCGAGATATTGAAATGTCAGAACCATAAAGATAGGAACGACGATACAGAAATAAATCTAAATACGATAGAATTTAACTGCGAAGCTATTTTTCTATTTTCTATTTCGTGTAGAACAAAGCTTTTTCTTCCTAAAGATTGCATAGCGTGTTTTCAAATGTAGAATCGCGTTAAAATAGCAAGTCCTTGACCGTAAACTGGCCTTGTAACGAATCAAGGCAACACTCCCTACAGGAAGCGAACAATTTTCCACCGCTGTGATAAGATACATTGCCCGACAATCTGACTATACTAATCGTGTATGTACTTACTGTACACATTTGCAATTTGTATCAAATACTATATTCGTGAACTATTCTGTTTATGAAAACGAATTGGAATTAGTATGGTAATCACAAGCCTTGCTATTCCGATTTTTTAAGTGAGGTAACTCGTTTATAGGGAAAGGACATAACACGCCACACCAACAAAACTGATGAGTTTGGCATCAATTGAATTATTATTTATCCACATACAAAGAAAATGTATTTGTAGATATATAATATCATTTTGCGTTTTTTAAGTACAAAATGTCACAACCTTTTTAAAATGTGTATTTATTAGCAAATACACAAGAAAGTCCATACAAATCATCCGTTTTAAGTGCCTATGAATATTCTATAACTTTTTAATACAGTTTAACGCAAAATTGATAATAGCTCACTCACCGCTAGCTCTCTGGAACTGCACGGCGGCGCGCTGGCATTCCGTTCTCGCCGTCGAAGCCGCCGTCACCGCGTCGTGATACGGACGAGACTTATCAACACACGTCCCCAGACGTTTCGTTAAGGCCTGCAGTCTACGTGACGTCTCATTCAACAATAGGTGAAATGTCTTCATGGACTCCTGTAACAGATGTTATCACTTATTATCTAACTACACATATACTTAAACACTGTAATTGAGATTTTATTTTAATCGAAAAAAACGAGGCTAATATATTAACTAGGATTTTACAACAGGGAACAGGCAAGTTCCTCATAAAACCAATAGAGGTCCAGAGGTGATGGAAAAGCCATCATCACAACCAACTGCATGGGCCTGATTCATAAAAGCATTAACTGTAAATAAATGAAACTGAAACCTGCATAGATTATTTTAATGCTATCTTAGATGGTATATTTATTCCAAAAGTGCTTGAAAGATCTTCTCCAATAAAATTTATTTAATATTCAATCAATTTATCCCCGTTCGGTCTGGTAGCCAAGCAACAGATATTCTACCATCAATACTTGGTATTTCCGTGTTCTGGTATAAAGGGTGAGTGTGTCAGTGTAATTATAGTACTGGCATAGGGTATCGTTATACGATAACCAATTACCATCAAATGCCTCAATCACGTCGCCATTCCTCCTCTTAGCAGCCGAAGCTAACACTTTTGTTGGGTCTACTCAATAAATAATTAATGGAAAAAAAATCCAAACAAATACGACTATACAGTAGAACCGTGCTCAGATACGACATATGTAATAATAGCTTTCAGATAAATAAGTCAACTAATACAGTCATAGGTCGTTATAATCCCAGTGTCGTCCCTGCTGCCAATAAAATTTATCGAGTTGTCTATAGCAGTCGTTTTAGCAGATGTTTGGGAATTGGCAGTATTACTCTCGTGCTTTATCGACTATATAATCAGATTTAGTCACAGATAGTGGCTAGTCAAACATGTAAATTAAAACGCTACAAAATATAAAACGCGTACAAATTCAAATTTTATATTATAAGTTAATATTGTTTTATTATTAATAGTAAAAAATACAAAAACAATAAAAAAAATACTGTACTAAATTGTAATGTGACCGAAAACAAAAGAGCGCGCAAAATTTCAGCTCAACTAGTTCAGTGAAACAGCTTTAATAATTTTAAATATTTGATTCCACAGATACAAAAAGGCGAAGTTAAATAACAGCTTGTAATCAGGTATATTTTCGAACGCATCCTCATGGCCGCCTTAAGACTTATTTGAGAGTGAGAAGTTTATATCAGAGTTAAATTCGTTTATTGCATCATGTTTAAATCATATTAATAGTTGTAAATCGGGCGCGGCCACTGCGTATGCTGTTAATTGACACCGTCTTTCTATCAAGCTCGTCAGTGTTGCGTTCGGTATATTGGATTGAATCATGTAAATAAGAATTGTAAATAAATACATTCAATACAAATAATAATAATAACGATATTTTTTTTTCGATTGGGACAGAGACAAATATATTTTTTTAATGACGTTTGATACCCATTTCAGATTGACTTAACATATTGTATAGGAGATAATAAACAGTTAAAAGAGTGTGCGCACAAACAGGTGCACTGTCATGATCCGATTAGACAGCAATCTGACTCGAGTGACTTTAAGTGATTTCCGCGGCACTGCAGTAGAAACACCGCCAACTTTTATCATATTGCGGCTTCTTACAATTTCTTTGAAGAAAAACTCAATAAATCTTTATTGTTCCGAACCGAGGTTGTACCCGGGACCTCGAGGTCTTGCCTTTTAAATCTAGCCAATAGACCAACGAGGCTGTCGCTATATATGTATAGATATTTATCAGCGTAATGCCTAACGTACACAGTATTCTATTAATTTAAATTGCACTGAATGTATCTTGTTTCAAAGCGAGTTTATTGAGAACATGCGAACTGCTGCGCTGTAACGTAGAATTACAAACGGTGAAGCGTAGTTTATAAACCGGAACAGGTGACAGGATTCCTATTATCTTGTTTACGCAACGGTCAAGAACAGTGTACATACATATATATATACATATACATGTGTGTGTGTATGTATACAAATACAATACAATACAAGAGCAATTGAAAACAAAATGGTAGAAAAGGTCATATAGCAAACTCTTTAGTAAATCGATATCATAAATAAAATTATATAAATACATATGTTTATATATTTTTATTTAATTTATTTGTGGTTATGTAAACGTGTAATTAAATTTACTCAGTGGTAGGGCTTTACGCAAGCCCGTCTGGGTAGGTACCAACTCATCAGATTTCTACCGACAAACAGTAATACTTTTGTCGTGTTCCGGTTTGAAGAGTGAGTGAGCCAGTATAACAACAGGAACATTCGTTCCCTAGATTGGTGGCGCATTGGCGATGTAAGGGATGGTTAATTTTACCCAATGTCTATAGACGTGACGTGATGTGACGTGACGTGACGTGTCTTGGTGGCGACCACTTATTATGAGGTGGCCCATTTGATAGGCCCTACCTATTTTATAAATAAATGGAAACAAGCTGGTTTCAAAAGGAAATAATTTATACCTATATGGAATAGATTGGCCTCTCTATATTATATAACACCGTAGAAGGAGACAAATATACATTTTTATTTCCCACATTATTCTTACCAATAAATAAATCAAGTTATCGGAATTCGATACTTTTAAATCCTTACACCATAGAAATTTAGACTTTGTTAGAGAGAGATAAAGATAGATCATAATCTGCAGTATTAACTTACCATAACAAGCATTATACTCAGACCAGTTTCATATTCAATGAACATATTTAGTTTCCAATATACCGAACCAAATTAATTATACGATATATTAAAATCTTGTGTCAGAGAACCCGTTATGTCGCGTCATGGAACAGGTGTAGCATACACGTTTTAAATGTCGCCAAAAACAAAAGTTTCGAAAAATATATTATTTTGATTTTGTTCTAATTTTGTGGTACATTGTAGAAATATATTTTTGGAAGAAACTAAAAGAGAAGGGAACTCCATTATGAGTACATTTGAATAATTTACTTAAAACTGTTCATTCATTAACGAATCGTTAGTAGCTCTGGTAGCTAATGGAGGCAAACATAACAATAGCCTTAAAATCGAACCTACAATTTCCACACCGTTATTTTACCAGTATTAAAGTTTTTTATAACTCTAGAAAAACCTCACATGAAATCCATTTCATGTGAGGAGGAGACGACTCTCCAAAAATGTCAAGAATGTTCGAAGAATCGTATTATGTATCTCTTTCCAACAATACTATTTCATATGCTACGTCTCTCTCTAAAATAGATTAAGATGATAATGATGTCCTCCTGACAATTTCGGCCCCGGCGGTCAATCTCAAAGGACTAGCTTACTGCGCAGGACAAATTGTGTACAAGTGTGTGCGCAAACACATTTACTCTCATACTCCGATGGGACGACAAATCCGACACGACCGGAAAAATTAATATACAAGCTAAGTGAAACGTATGAAAAGTATTACTACATTTCTTAAGTTATCTTTTTTTTGCTTCAATACTCAATAATTTTGGAAGTCCCTTCCATCCCTTTGCTAGATTACAAATAAAATATTAATGAAGTTATATTATATTTTGTCCATAACTTGGACCTTTAGGATAATATCCACATCCACTTGATGCCAAATTTGAAGTCTCTTTAGTACAATTAAGATCATATAATTGAAAACATCTAAACACGTAATGAATATCGAGGAATATTTGTGCTTGAAATCTTAAAAGTTAATCGGTGTTATAATTAAACAGAAGGCCAAACTTTATTTGAAAATGTCGGTCTGTCTGCGCACGCATGTCATGCAAACGACTTGATATTATATCAGTTCAAAGATATTCTTAGTTCAAATATTAGACGTTCAAATATTGCAACGTTTAATGTGAAATATACTCTGTTGAGTACAAGGTGCTTATGTATTGATTGTCAAAAAATCTATCACTAATTCGGTAACTCTCCTCCGTTAGAACTCTCAGCCGTGAAATGAACCAGCAAATTTCTCGAATTGTATAAATTTTTATTTAAAAAAATAAATATTTTTTTTTGCTCCTGCGCACTCTTGTTACCGGTTCTCAGTTTTCCTTATTCGACAATCAAGTTACATAGATAATAATCATAAATCAATGCAATTGAATTATTATTTATCCTGCATGGACAACGAATACGAACTTCATCCTTTATCATCTATATAATCTTTAATTGAATAATACTTAGGCTTAGTAATCAAAGTTTTCTTCAGATATGATTTCAATTTATTAGTTGAAAAAACTAATAGCTTATGAGGAATTACATTATAAAAGCGAACCATGCCCAAGGAAGGATGAATTGACTTTGCGGACGTATACCTGGTTCTAACATTAGAACTTCATCATTTTGTTTTTAATTTAATGAATAATGTAGATAGGATAAACGTAATGTAACCATATCAACATAATGATACTGTTTGTTTGTTAATTAGTTATTTATTCTATAGGATCGTCACCAGTTTGCCTTATAAATAAATAAATACCTACTTAAGTTCCATAGGGCGCCACCTATGTTGTTTCAACTAATGCAAATATATATGAAACGCTTCAGAAATTTTGCACAAACGCTGGTCATGGTCTACGCACTGTGTACATAAGTACAATTTATATATTATCTATAGATGCACATACATGCGCGGGAGCGGAGAGGCGGTGCGCTCGCAATTTAACTCGATGGCGGTCTTTTGGACTTCGCTCACAAGCTCAAGGCGTGGCTTAAGAGGCGAAAGTAACGTTCATATTTTCGAGCATTGATTAATGTAATCCGCCCGTAACAGCCTGTGAATGTCCCACTGCTGGGCTAATGGCCTCCTCTCCCTTTTTGAGGAGAAGGTTTGGAGCTTATTCCACCACGCTGCTCCAGTTTCCTGTCCAATTTCAGTGAAATTAGACAGATGCAGGTTTCCTCATGATGTTTTCCTTCACCGTAAAGCACGAGATGAATTACAATCACAAATTAAGCACATAAAAATTCAGTGGTGCTTGCCCGGGTTTGAACCCACGATCATCGGTTAAGATTCACGCGTTCTTACCACTGGGCCATTTAGGCGAAGTGGTGAATTCGACTTTGACCAGAGTACTCGATATCAAGCAACCAATATTACATACTACATCTAAATAATTATAAAGATTCAGCACATGCGTTGAATTCGTCCATTACTAGAAATTAATACACGCGAATATCAATACGAACGATCGTCGAACATTTATGGGGAACACGATATATCCGGCATAATACACGAGAAATCATTCAGAGAAAGCTGTAATGATTGGTTGTTAAGCTATGTAATCGGACCTTAAGCTTATCCTCCATTCCGTTGCATAGCGTTAAAACCATATAAAAAAAATAAAACATATTTAACATCAACATAACAGAAGATAAATTAATTTTATAAAAACCTCGATGTTCCATTTTTAAATTGGTCTTTTTAAAAATGGAACACCAAATCATACAAATCGATGTAAATAACGAAATCAATTAGTATTTAAAATTAAAATAACACAATCGAACAAATTCAACGATTCGCGCCAATAATGAATTAATTACTTTACATTTCTGTCAAGGAAACCTCACAACCATTTATTTCATTCGCATGTTGAAAACAGCCGACCGTAAGATACTTTTCACACAACCTGGTAAGATTCTTATAAGATCAATTGTCACTTCCTTATATGATTCTCAAATAAAAAAAAATAAAAATAGTTCGTTATACATACATATGTATATAGATTATATATCGGTTACCATTATGAATAATAAAAAAAAACGATTGTCGCAATGATTCCGTAATGTCCATTATTACGAAATAACTCCGAAACGTGTTAAAACCGTCATGAAACTTATATTTAGTAACAAGTTATGTATTTATATATAAATATTATGTGATATTTATTGCACAAAAAATAACGGAAAGATATAAATAAATTGGTGTCTAGTGAAAGGTAAATACAGATCTTTTCTCGATCTACATTGTTTATGAGTAGCAAATATATATAGATAAATAGGGTGACGAAATAATTATACATATGTAATCAGCATTACTAATGCGTTGGTAAATTGTATTAAAAATCTTTATACTATTTTGACAAAGATAATAAATCAATCAATATGCAATTCGATAATTGCAACAATTAAAAGAAACCCTTTACTTTAGATGGGTTAACAGTGTTACGAACACACCCTGTATAGTTACCACCCTCTTATCAATTAATCCACTGTAAAATATCAATACGTTGTATTGATGTGTGCTTTTACATATAACGGGCTTCATTTCAACTCCACCGTTGATGTCGCGAAGGAATGGTTTCTACTTTTTCCCATGTATGCCCGGAACATTTTTTGGGACCGATTTCAAAAATTTTCACAATTTCAATATTACTATTTTGTAATTTTTAATTCTGAAATTTTTGTTTTGATGGGACGAAAACGATACCACGGGCATATGAGGGTTAAAAAAATGTTCAAAACAATAAGGTTAAACTTACATCAAGCTCCAATTCCAACTTATTTATTTCGTCTGTGGCCGCGTTCAATTTCTCCAACTCCACCTGAAACGTTTTAAAGAATTTAAGACAATCGCACGGTACACGAACGCGATAATCCCAAACGAATGGCAGCAGCAAGCAACATGTAGAGACGGGAAACATTCGTGACATTATGGAACGAAATTATCTTATACAAGCACATTATCTTCAGATAAATACATCATACTTTTATCTATGTACCTTATGAAAAACGTTTCCTGTCCCTACAACGTAAAGCGCCTACATATTATATATATATATAGAAATATACTTACATAGAATAACTATTTCAGTTCAACGACAACGGTAAAGTAAAAATCATTTAAAATACTTAATATTTATATTTATTTCAAATTATCATCAATTTACATACACATTCAATAATACATGCCGTAAATTTTACGATACAAAAATATTAGTCGTTAATTGTATCAGGGGATTTTCGAAACGAATTAAAAATTTTGAAAATAATTACATTTTACATACTAAGAAAGGTCATCTTGACACGTCTGTATTTGTGTTGTATCTTATATATATAAGAGTTACATTAATGGAATGGTTGGAGTTGTACTAAAGTATATAGTTAACGCTAATTATGATTACAATATTGAACACTTCACATTGGTAAAGGTTTTCGTTACAATGCTATTTTATTATGAGACGTTTTAGGCCGAGGTATTCATATATTATTATATATATTTATGAATATAAAAATATAAACAAAATGAGATTACACTTGAGTAATTTAAACATGAATACTATGTGCTATATAAGCATTGATTATAATAAACATTTAAAAACAAATTAATCCTAAACTAACAATTAATATGAAAAAAAATAACCTCCGGTGGTAGAAAAGTGCTGTTAAAAACTTAAGTATGTTAAGTAGTTATATAAGACGAAATATTATTTATAAGATAATAAAAAAAAAACAAAGAAAATTATATTAAGAGATTCAAATAAAATCAATTCAATTTATTAAATTGCTTGTTTTTGAATCCAATTCATGGGAACCTAAAAAAATTAACTCTTGTCAATATTTTTAAAGATATTTATTTTAATTAATCAATATCATTATAATCAAAAAAATATATATGTTGAGCAACCTCTGCCACAACATATTAACCTCAACTTTAATTTAATTTCTGTATTTCACGAATAATAATAATAATTTTTATTATTTCAGCTAAATTGTAGTTATTTATAAAATAGTTAAATCCCTTATTTATTATCTGTACTAATAAATTGTAATAAAATTGTTTAATTATAAATAAACAAACAAACAAAAAATAATTGTACCTGTATGTAATACATAATTATGTGACATACAAATGTATCGAATATTATTATTTATAGAGTCATAGGATATCTTTATTATTGACCTCGGGAGGTAGATAGTGATTAAACAATGTTAATATTTATTGAAATGCTGTTGATAAATAGTCAATAAAAGTTATTTTAAAGCTTTATTTCTTGGTGTTAGAATGCGATTAGCTTACAAAAATAATACAAGTCATTGCAACTGTAGAATTTGTGATGACAGAATCAGTTCAGAACTGAGTAACTAGACACTTAATTTATTTTATTATCTATAGCATGTATGAAAATTTTATGAAAAAAATTATATACATTTTATGACTCAAATAGTCATGAATGGCACATTTATACACTCGAGAAATGTTAGTGTAGCTGCAAACATACATTCATAATTCGAAAAATAATAATTAAGAACTGTCATACTACAACTAACAGATTAAACATGAAAAATTGACAAATAATGCAATCTAATATAATCATATCAGTGGACAGGAAACAGTCCCATAAGGTACCAAAGATTTACATTTCATTAAATACGACCCGAAACTATGCCTTATATTCCAATAGTATACTTAGCATGCAAAATTTATAGAATATTGGACCAATCATTATGTATCACTATCACAAATGTATTTTCCGGATACGAAGCGACGTTTTACAAGAGATAGACGATACCCACTCCCGATGAGTTCAAACTCAATGCCCGATAGTGTTGCTCCTTCACAATTGAACTGAGCAGAAATTGTAGTCTTTGTAGATGGTCCTGTGGCCAACTCAAAGCGCGCTCTCAACGATCCCACGCCTTTATCTTCTGAATGTTGCGACAGTTCAGTAAATCGCCACATAGCCTGTTCATTCTCTGAATTCCATGTGTTCTTAGGCATTGCAATTACATTTTTTACTGAACCATTCATTGGTACACACACTGAAACATTTAGCAAGGGTGATGGTGGGCTCATTGCGTGAAGATTGTACTTGTAATCTACTTTAAGATCAGTATGGTCGCGCTCGCACTTCCAATAAGATACCATTTGTAGTGGACATGACGCTGCACCAGTCTTAGGTCGTATTTGATACTTCAATATATCAACATTGAAATATTGCGCTGTAGGATTCTTTTCAGACTGTCTTTTTAACAGGGAAGTTAATGCCGGCATGTTAAATTCAACGACTGTCGTATCACGGGTAGACATCATTGCATTTATGCTTATCAGTTGTTTATTAGGCAAGACATTGTCCAGTCTATGTATATTTTTTAGTCTAAAACAGAGTTTAGCTGGATTGGGGTTATTAGCCAGAACACCAACAATGCCTGTTGGAAATGATAACATCATATCGCCCGACATTTTCACTTGACATTTAGATTCCTCAGTCCCTCTGAAATAGGAGTGTATTATTTCATGGAATGCTACCGCTAAGGGTATAGTGTCTGCCATACCAATTGTAAGTGGCGAAGGGCCACGAGACCCAGACGAGCCTGCTGTTCTAAAATCACCCTCGGAACGTCTAGACGGCGGACGAGGTAGAGAAATGGTAGATATTGTTGGCGTCGATGTTCTAAAGTTCGATTGAGACATTTCGCCAACCTCAGAGAACAAATCGCCAACATCGGCTGTAGAAACGGGGGTGGGACTTTCAAGTAAATGTGACTGATTTGTTTGTAAAGGTGCATAGGGGTTTGAGACATTACCGTGGGGGGAAGCTGGGTTACTGGGGTTGGGGCTTTGGAAGAAGTTCAAATCTAATAAATCACTGCTTGCTTTACTGGTATTTGCATTTGAACCTCGTCTTGTTGTACCAATTTTATATAAGCTAATATTTTCCACTGTAGCTCTGAGCTCATCAACACTTGCTGACATAGGAGCATTCCCATTGCTTATTGGTTTTATTTCAACATGAATTTTTTGTTCTCTCTCTTCTTCAGAATCTGAATCTGAGGAGGAATAACCACTGCCTTTTTCATCTTTAGGTCTTATGCAGAATCCTTCTTCATCAACTTCTGGAGAGTTCATAAGATCATCTTTTGTTGCAACCTCTTCCTCCTTTTCATCTAGATCAGATTTGTCACCAGCATTAGAATTTTCAGAAATTTCATCTTTTTTCTTCTTTGATTTTTTAAGTTTAGTCTTGGTCCTTCTGCTACGGAGGAACCATTTAGACTCTCTAAGTGTAGTTCTGTTCATGTTATCATCTTTATCTGGAACTACAGGAGTAGCCGGTGTTCCACTCGGACTTGAAGGTGCCGAGCATGGAGCTCCACCTTCAATACTAACACTGGGTTCATCTTTGCTTTGAAAATTTGGTGTAAACAAGTTAAGAAGCGAGGTGGTTCTTCTTGAAGTTTTAGTTGCAAATGATGGTTCTTTTTTGGGTGCTTTAGCAGTTTGTGGGGGTTTGTGTGATCCATTAGACACTGTGGAAATCTGATCTACTTCTGATATAGAATTGTTAGCAGAACCAGGCTTTGGTAATGATGGTGGCAGTTCTACTAAATTGGCCTTCTCTAAAGCATTGTACTTCTCAACAAGAAACTGTTCTAGCAGTTTATCTACTGTTAGTTCGAGACACTGGTGCTTAAAATCTCTATGGACTTGGCCCATAAGATCATGATTGTTTTGAATAATATCCACATAAACATTTACAAACTGTTTCATCTGCTTTAAGTGAGCTTCCTCGACATCTTGGAAGTGTTTACAGGTTTGGGTCATTTTTTTCTCAAAATCTTGTTTCACTAAGCTGTATTTTTCTGCTAGCTGTCTGTAGTCTTCATGTAACTTTTTTATTTTGACCTCAGCTTTCTCTATATCTTTTGCTGATGCATTTTCCTTTCGAAGTTTTTCTAATTCAGCCGATTTGGATGTATAAACATCCTTTGCTTTCTGTAAAGCTTGCTTTGTGTTTTGAATTAGTAAAACTACTTCGAGTGTACTCGATTCGGAATCTTTGACAGCTTTGTGCTTTTTGTGAAGCTCTTCAGCATATCTAGCAACATCTTTCACAAGCTCACTTACTTTTTGGAACATGTGTTGATGTAAATTCGATAATTTTTCCGCAGAACATTTGAGCACACCCCAAAAAGGCGCAAAAGTGCCTTGAGCGCAGTTACTGTTCGCTTGTTTCGCTAATTTAGCTAGGAGTTTCGAATTCGACTCCTCTATATTCGACCTTTCTCTAAGATACTCTGAGAGTTCCTTGCTCGCTATCAGTCCGTATTTCATGTTTTGATATAGAATATCATATCCATTGTGCTCGTTGGCGAAATAATCTACAAAGTTGACACTCATCTTTGCTGATACAAAGGCAACGATTAGTTACTCAATACATTATTTTTCACTCACTGACCTGAATTCTAGGGTCGAGCTCAGTATCACCATTGTCGTCAGCTGGAATAGTGAACGAGGATTCTTCCATGGTAGTGCCTACAACTAGGAAGCCGCCCAATCACCTAAATTACATCACCGACACAGTAATGGACAGCGTCACCGTCACTTCACTTTTAATTATTCTAATAAATTCTTAGATGCACATCATATAAAATTTGGTCACAATATAGGTGCAAGCTCTTATCAAATTACCAGACGCGTTTAATTGGCAAAACTAATCAAATAAAGAATTTTCATACAAGATGACGTCCACTTTCTTGACGTCAAATCATAATAATAGACAACTTTTTTTTACAGCGTAGTGCTACGCTTGATATTAATAATAGAATTTAATCGTATTCAACATATCTGTAATCACTTTTTCATATAAATACATATTTATTTAAGTTTTTTTAAAAGAATAAATCTATTTAATTAATATATTTTTTTTAATTTATGGTAACTTTATTTAACTTATTTTTATAAAATACAAAATTAAAAGAACAAAATACACATACAAATTTAAAGCAAAAACACGCCGTCTAAAAGATTGTCCTGTGGCATTGTACCCAAGACGCTGGCATTATTGCCTCCCTGCATCGCTAGACTCAGCCTTTGGGCTAAATAAGCGTCACCAGAAGTGTGAACCAGTTTCTTAAAAATATCTTTTATGATTCTTTTTGTATCGGACGACCACGACCACACAATGTTTCAAAACCCAGCCCCGCAAATTCATATTCGTTGGATAAAAGTGAATATTTGCGGCGCTTGAGTATTTGAGCAGCTTCAGCGGCTGCACTGGCTTTACGAGACGTATTCTTGATATGAGATACTGCCAGCGTATCTACGCAAGTTGCATCCCACACAAGAACACGTCCCATCGACCATGGCAATAATGTCGCTCCATCGGCTCTCTTGCCATCATCTCTGCATAAACCATTCGGTTCCAAAGTGGCAGGAATCGATGCTGTGGCAAAAGCCCGATGAAGTATGTCAATAAGAGACCCATGGCGATATGCATGGCCAGCGCTTTTGCGGCAGCTAAGCCCGTGGCGTCCAAGATAATCCACCTGGATACCACAGGGACATGTGTGAGGCTTGCACACCTTTAAACCTAAGCGAAGGCATACGGCGATGCGCATCGTAAGTTATATTTATTTGCGAATATTTCTTTTTTTTAGTGTTTTACTATTTATTAATTAATATTTATTTATTGACTAAATAAAAATGTCTAAAGATTGGTAATAGTAATTTAAAATAAAATTACACATTGAAAATTATCAATCGTATTTTTAACGCTTTTATCCAGACGTTAAATAATATTTATTCGATAAAAATTTAGACTTATTGTAATAATATAGAATTATTTGTAATCTAAAAATGTTGTTTAAACACAATATTTTTTTTACACGTATTTTATATTCATTTTAAAAATCTTCACCCACATACTGATTATGAGTAATATTCAAAATTCTCTATAAATAACAAAGTATATTATAGAAATACTTTTACATTTATGTTACAAAAAAATATAAAATAAACTTTTTTTTAGAACAAAGTTTTAGTTCAGTATAGTTCGATTGTAAAATAAAATTATTTATGAATCGATTATTATTTTAACCTAATTTCTAGTAATAGTACATCACAACACTATCACAACACTTTTGTCTATACATGTCTACGCTATTACCCTTCCAAATTAAAAATTAACTTGATTTTGCCCATACCTTATAGTTTTGCTCTTTTATATCCATTAGGATATATGGCAAATGACAATGAAAACAAGATTTCATGGTTTGTTGGGCATCATTTTTTTTAGTAGGGTAATGATGCTTTTTCAACTTGTCGAATTTGACGTAAAACAACTTCAATTTGGTCATTTTGATCCAGTTTCGTTGTTTCATTGAAGAAAGTATTTGCTTTAAAAGGAAAATCTTTCTATGAGTGACATAAGCAACAGTTGCTATATATTACTGGACGAACCCATTTTCCATCGCGTGCTTGAGGCATATTTCTGAAACGGTGATTACAGTCAATCTGTATGCAACTGTTACGCGTTACCTCGACTATGTCTTACCAAGGATCACTATATTCGGGGCCGGGGGATGAGTACGACTTTGAAGACGATGGGTACGATGATTTAGATGAATATAGGGATCCAGAAGATTCATTGCAGCAACTACCAATGGATGACAGTGATGAAGGTATGTTTTGTTTATAACTTGCGTAGGTATCCTATTTTGGCGTCATATCACCTGTCTAAACTTGTTATTCTTGACGAACACGCATATTGTGCTTGTAAACAGAGATTGCGTAATCTTCATAACGTTAGATATAATTTGTTTCTTATCAAACTATCTTCCCGCCTTTTGAGGTGAGCCATGTCCGTGACGTAATTCATGAACTGATAGACATAAGACAACTTTCTCTTTGCCCAAATAAGTCTTACTTTTGTGTCAGCAACTATTATTTTTTTGTATTAATTTCAAAATTATAACATTAAAAAATTAAGAGAAATTATTACTTTAAAAAGAATATAATAGTATTGACTGCTGTCAAAATTTGTGTTTGTAACACCTGTCTTTATAATTATTATGATAAACTGATAATCTTTCTGCTCATTTATGGCAGCTGTAGTTTTCACACAGTAAATTTGACACAAGTTTCACAGCCCTATTTAAGTGATGAAAAAATTACCTATATGTAGTATTAAATGGTAACTAAAGAAAACCTTAAAATTCCAGACACAGAAGAGGCCAGTGAAACAGATATACCCAACAATGATGAAACACTCGAAATCAAGGAACAGTAAGTAATTCTGTTTAAACTTTTAAATTCCCTCCATAATATACAAGAAAAGTCTGAAATAAGTTATTTTTCTTATAATTTAGTAAATTAATAAATAAGATTGATATATCTGCCTAATTATTAATTTAAAAAAAACATTATTATTTCACATTATAATCAGATTTTTTTAAATTATATTAGTGTGAAATGCAATTTTAAAAGTTACACAATTCATAAATCAATCTCAGATATTTATCTTTTATTTTTCAGGATGTACCAAGACAAGCTTGTTAACTTGAAGAAACAACTACAGCAGCTTGTGGAAAACAGACATCCAGAATTCTTAAGACGGGTGAAAAGGTTGGAGCATCAACTACATGAGCGTTTACGTCTTAACAGGATTTACAAGTTAGATGTTTACCATTAAATTATTATTTATTTTATTTAATTAACAAGCCATTGCACACAAAATATAACTGTTTTACGTATGAACATTGCTTAGCAACTGTTTTGTAAAGCACTAATTTTTTAAATGATGAATATTGAAAAAAGCTACAGCATTCTACAAACGAACAATATTTAAACTGAAGTCTGTTATTGATTAAAAGGTTAAAGGCACATTTTTATTCAATAACGGACTTTACCAGCCAACCTTAGTGCAGATAATGTTTAATTGTAATTTAGAAAAATAATTTCATTATACATACAAAGACATGTGTGATATACTTAAAATCATGTGATATAATGTAAAATTAAATACTATATAATAAGAATAATTATTTAACTTGTCGTATAAATGAGTCGTTTTTAACATTATTTGAATTAAATATTACAAGCTAATGTATTTGAGAGCATTTTTCTGAATGCTCCACCGTCACAGATAAAAAGTTAAAAGTGTTTAAAAAATCCTTTTAATTAGATTGACAGACAGACAGAGAAAAAAATAATTTCAGTATATTTATTTACGATATATACAAATAATTCATTTTAAATTTATTTATTGATAGAGATCATATGTATGAAGTTGTGGAGAGAGAATATATAGCGGAACAGAAAGCAGCAGCTAAAGAATTTGAAGAGAAGAAGATAGAGTTGAGGGAAAACTTGTTGAATGATTTTGAGGAGAAACGGAAATTGATTGAAAGCGAGAGACACAGTATGGAGCTAAACGGAGACTCAATAGAGGTGAGTTCCTATATTTTTCATTTAATATCAAAGCTACTTGATAATTATATATATACAATATATAAAATAGAGAATTTTATTGATTTACAATTTCTCTGCAGTACATAAATAAATAAATTGTATATACTTGATGATGTCATTTCACTTGTGGAAATTTCTTGGTAAAAAATTAGATTTAGAACTAAATGGCTGATTTACATTTAATTTTATCTTATATCTAAACAATTTAAACATGCTCATAAGAGTATACTTGAAAATTTTTATTTAATTTTTACGAGTGGTTGGCGTGGTTGGTAGTTACTTGCCTTTCACGCCAAAGGTTGTGGGTTCGATTCTGACCTAGAACAGGCATTTGTGTGCATGAACATGTCTGTTTGTCCTGAGTCTGGGTGTAATGATCTATATAAGTATGTATTTTCAAAAGAAATGTAATATATGAAGTATATGAGTTCTCTGGTTTCCATAGTAAAAGCTCTGCTTAGTTTGGGACCAGATGGCCGTGTGAGAATAATGTCCTAGGAAAAAACAAAAAACAAAAACAATTTATAGAATTGAAATAACAATTAGCTACACGTCATGCTATATAAAGTGAAAAAAATTATTTGTCGTAAATAGTACTGATATAGTTCAATGATTTTTTTGTTATGTACAGAAAAATTTCCTCACAATCGAATGTCTTATAAGAAATGAGTATTAGTCACTACAAATTTTGTATTAAGTTTTTTTTTCTATAAATGTATATCAATTTTATAACTACTATTCACAGGTCAAGCCGCCAATGAAACGTATCCTTCGAAGGCGAGCCAACGAGCCGGCGCCGGCGCCCGAGAAGCGTCGCAAGCCGCTGGCCACCACGCTCACGTTCCAGCTGGACGAGCGCGACATCGACGCCGACCTGCGCGCCATCTGCCGCGCCTCCCCGCCGCCGCGACACCCGCCCGCGCACCTCGCGCAGCCCCGCAAACACCTCAACTCCAGCAGCTGTAAGTTTTATTTTCGAATTTATTAAGCGAGTCTGTACCATATGAAGGGAAAGAATAAGTTAAGTTTCAACTTTGACCTTGAATTGATGAGTTGAAAAAACAATACAAATAAGAATGCGAAAAGTAAAGTATTAACAATTTCATATTACACGACTGTAAACGAAAGGTTATTACTACATATGTTGATATGGTTTGATACATTTTGTTTCTTTTTACACAATTATATTAATTTTGATAACCAGCCATATAGGTTTTAATTGACCATGAAGTACATACAGTACGTTGTAACGTCGTTGTGCGCTGCAGGTGAGTCGCCGGCGCGCGAGGCGGGCGGCGCGGGCGGCGCGGGGGGCGGCGCGGGCGAGGCGGACGCGCGCGTGGAGGACGGCAAGCTGCTGTACGAGCGGCGCTGGTTCCACCGCGGACAGAGCGTGTACGTGGAGGGCCGGGACCTGCCGCGCTTCCCCGCGCACATACACGCCATCACCGATGAGGCGGTATGGAACTTATATTATTTAATTATTGCAGCAACAAAAGTAGCGTCATACTAGTTTGTTTATGTATTATTTTATTGAACACAAATCCACGAAAAATAATTATATACAAAAAAGCCTATGAACCCTAAAACAGCAAGCATTATGTTTTATATTATATAATTACATATAATTTTATATAATATATATTGTACATTTTCTCTCATTAAACTACCAGTTCTAACACAAATTCCTTAAAAACATGGTTTATTACAAAGTATACAATTATGCATTTCTTTTTCTATTTTCTTACAGATATGGGTGAAGAAAACGAACTTAGAGCGAGTGAGGATATACGTGTCACAGCTGACGCGCGGTAAAGTGACATTAAAGAGACGAGCATCGTAACTCAGTGCATAGTGAACGGTTCTGATCGTACGTGTGTCTGGTGAGTGACAGGTACGTTGTTAGTACACGCGCTAGATTTAATATTAAGATGCATTTTACACGGTTGTACAGTGCCAAGAATTTACCTCACAACGATTTAAACGAAATCATATGATGGGGACATGTTGAAAAAATTAATTTGTAATATTTTATATGTTGTCATATAATCTGAACGAATTTTTAAATTATTACTGTATTCTATACTATATGTTGAGCTATTAATTTCAATACATGTTTGGTAATAATTGTTTATTCAACAGTAAAATTAGCAAAAAGTTTATCGGTAACACCCAATTGAAGATTGTCAACCACGTACATATATTCTCCTCGACCTTTTAAATCAAAGCTCGACTAAATAGTAATATTAGTAATATATTTAGATTAAATACTCCTAGCAATTTTTTTAGGCGAAAAAGTCTCAAATCTTAATTTAAAAAAGTATGCTACAGATAATGTTCTATGATACATTTTTTAAAGTATTTTTTTTTACAATATGTCTCCTATCATTTATTTTGGTAACTAAACACATTCGCGTATATAAGGTATTTTCTTTAATAAATTATGAATTATATATATTTATTTACTGACTATATAAGGTAAAGACACATTTGTGCATATTATTTTACTTTAGCATATACATTGAATGATGTATTAAATATTTGTGATGTATATGTAAATAGTATATAATATTCATAATGTTGAATTGTTTTATTTATACATGAAATATTATACATAGAAGTATTGTTATGAATATACTAAATATTATTGTTGTTATGAACTGTTCCATTCTTACTTGAGTTATATATAGAGGTATGCTCGGATCACAATTAAAATTATTGTCTCCAATGATTAGTAATAATATAATAACAATTAAGATTTATTATATATTTTAATAAAACAATTGGTTGTATTAATTCAACAAAACATGATGATAAGATGTAACCTAGAGTTGATAAAATCATAAAACTTTTTTGTCTTGAAGATTGCTTTTAAGGTTCAAATCTAGTATGGGCCAAGAACTCAATAAGTCATTTTAGCTAGGCCTGAGCCTGATCTCTCTATAGTCTTGTTTCAACGGACTTAATTGTAGACACGAGGGACATAAGGTCCCAAGGTTGGTGGTCAACAACGCCAAAGACATTGGTGTCTGGCGTTGTTGACCACTTACCACCAGGTGGCCCATTTGCTCTTGCATATTACATCGCTGCTGGCGATTTCTTAAGATAAGTTGTGGACAATTTTATTAAATTAAATATATAAAGAAAATCTATTAACTTGTGGATTCGGGGTATTGAAATGGATTATAATGTTAATATGTTGTAACAACTCTATATTATGTCTTCTCAACAGTTTTAGGTAAATTAGCAATAAATACTTTTACTGGGAATAAAGTCATTGATAGCGTTTAAATAAACGTTCGTTTGTTCTTATAAGAACGTCATTGCGAATATCAATAATATGAAGTCCAAAATTTACTGTTCTATTATTGATTTATGTACAAATGAAATGTTAACTTCTAACAATCAGTTCCATGTTTTTTTTTTCATGTATGTTCCATGTAATTTTTAATTTAAATAACGCGCGTCTGTCGGGCAACTATCGTGCGTTTTTTTTTAATTCAATTATTAATAAGCGTTAGGTTTTATGTTTAGATATGAAATTGTATGTGTTTTGGGCAACTGCGTCGCTGTGTGTGTGCATAAAAATTGCACTTCAATTTTGCGTTTTTGTTAAATTAATTTATGTACTTATTAAAAAATGTATGTATATAGTGTTGTACACACTTGAGCTTAACACTAGATATGATGCGTATTATGTGTCTTTACCCTAATTCACAGTATTTATTGTAAATATTGTAAATAAATATTGTAAAATACCGATCAAATGACCCGTATTGTACATGATGTGAACTTGTATGGCGCCTATATTTTTTATTATTAATTTTTTGTGATTTAATTATTATGTGTAAATGAGTTGTGATTGTAAATACGAGATGATATGAATGTTTTTATTATCTTAGATGATATTTGAGAACAAGATCTTTTAATTATATGAATTACAACAGATATATTTGTGATTTTTATTTGCGATCATTAGATTATTTGCATAACTTTTTATTTGGGTAAGTAATTAATCTGTAAAGCTAACTTGTGATTGTACTATCAATATAGAGGTTCTATTCACTACACAAGTAAAAAATACAGATATACTTAAGATATAAACATGGAGTGTAGTGTAAGAAGTATCTCATATGGGTCGTTAACCGATATAACCGACAATATGATCGGATGATGATCGGAATGTTTAAAATAAGGGTTCCATAAATTGCCAGAATGGCGCTACTGTAGCTAGAGGATATCCGAAAATAAGATTTATGTCATTTGAAAATTGCTCCTTTTGAATGCGGATGATTTTCTAATTCAGTTTTATTCTTGCGGCTATTAGCGCGTTCCTTCAAATTTCACTCTAGCCAGTTCCGTCTAGTTCCAGTATCTAATTTTTATACATTTTGAGGGACTTCATAAAGAATCTGCCCCTTAGGAAAAGTTCTACGAATTAATAACGGTTACGGCTGTACAATTTTCGTTTATTTTTATGTTATTTTTAAGGTCTGGTGGTACATTTACAGTCAAAATGCATTGTTTAAGGCTCAAACGACGGGATAGTCGTTCCAAATTTTCTTAAGAAGAGGCCTTTGATAACATATGCCGCCTCTATCAATCGCCTATATCAATCTTCCCCCCACTATCAATGGCCCTTATCAATCTCCCCCCCACTATCATCGCTCCTATCAATCAAAAAACTCAAACATGTCAAAAAACTTACCATAACTAAACTCATGAGACGCCCTTAGTTCTGTTTTAAAATTTAAACGGAGAAACTTTCAAAGTATATAGGTACCTGTTCAATGTAAACAAAATCTGTTTACAATAAAGACTATCTTTATATTTACAGATGAAACAGTTTTAAATCGGCTAAATATTATACGACTTAAATACGAAGTCGTTAATTTTTATCAGAGAACCGGTTAGTACGGTGTCACTGCTGGTTGGTATCATTTTCGTTTTATGAAGTGTCTCATTAAAAAAGAATGTAGAAAATAATTTCGAAACAGATTTTAATTGTATACTTAATTTTCTCGCGAAATACTTGATGTAGCTTCACGATCTCACGGCGCCTCTGTGTTTTGCGGACGACGGGTTAAGAAACCACCCTGATACTTGCTTGGGCATTTTTCGTGTGTCTGGTTCATTAACATAGTTTCCTGAAAGTCGTGTACGAAGCGTTTATTTGTTTATTTATTTATTAGAGACTATAAAAGACTATAAATCATAACATGAAATTTATATTGCTTTAGACTACACTGCATTTTCTGAATGAGGAAATCAGAAATCATGTAACTTTGAACGTTGATTAAAAGCTTTATGGCACCGTATTAATTAGTCTTGTTGACATTTTAAAGCGTATTCGGCGCTTAAGCGGTTTTGGTTAAATTGGCAAAAAATTGAAGACTGGTTTTGAGATTGTTAAGATAAAATTACTGTGAGATAAAAAAAATGGTACAAATTGTCGAGGAACGCACGCTTAAATTTGTTTTTTTGAATTTTACGTAGCGCTTTTTTATCGACATGTGTAGCGAGGACGATAATCTATAAAAGGTAATTAAGCAGGTGTAATTATCCAATCAACATCTTTGGAGAATTCAAGCTTAATAGTTTCAATTTATGAGGACTTGTTAGTGTCAGAAAAATTATCAACATATAGATTTATTATGTGTATTTGTCATTAAATATTTTTAATTTTGGAACCAATTCTAATCTTCTTAATAATTCTCAGATATAACTGGTTATTAATTATTAATCTTTGCAACATTTGGTCTTAAAGCACAGTTCCTTCAAATCGCATATATCGTACTTATTACTTACTATCATATATTATTCAAATGTCATCCTATTAATAAAACAACATCATAATGTAACGTTGTAAAGATATAAATTATTAAATGCCAATTAATCATCAGGCGTCGCAGATTTAGTCGACATTTAGACAGATAACTCAATCCTCAAACAATAATGGGTATGTATGAATATATTTCTGGTTGTTTTTTTATTACAATTGTATTAGGTAGCCTAAATTATGTTTTAAAACGTGGTGTGTACCCTTAAATTAAGGGACAAATTATAAAAAGGCATCAAGGGTTGTCTAGTGTGGTCGGAGCTTTTTGCCGAGATGTGAGTAATGTGATGGAATACAATCCATGGAGTGAGAATGGAGAGAATTTGAAATGACTACGTACGTATGACTACTACGTAAGGGAGTTTAAAAGTAGATGACGAGACAGAAGAGCTGAAGGAAATATTATTCATGATAAGGCAAAGTATTGCCAGTGGAGATTTTCCATATTTTCCAAGTAAGTAAAGTTTTGGCGCCCTTAGATATAATAGTTAGTGTTTGAGTCTCTAGTTTGTATTCAGCAATTTGAAATCAAATTGCACAGAAAATACTTTATATAACTCAAATTTACATTGAAAGGAATGAAAGTAAAACCGTGGTAGACAAAAAAGAGCAACTAGATCAATAGCTAGATGTCGAAGGGATGACGGAAGGAGAGAGTAATCGAGCAATGACTAGAGAAAAAGATAAATGAAAGAGAAAAAATACTCATTTATTTGAAATCTACCCATAAATGGGATGAGGTCGATAATGCTGATTATACAAGCAAAGTATTAACGTCAAGAAAAATAGCAGCCGAAATATTCAAGGCGCGGTATTCTATTATAAGTTATTCAATTTAACTAGCAGCAGTTAACATTGCACATGCATAAAATGTAAGCTAGTATGTAAATAATTTTCAAATTGTTCAGGGTTTCTGTCCCAGAAATCCTAGACAAAATCTTGCATACAAGGGATAAGTCTATTCTATTCAACAAAAATGTAAACAGCTTTTTGCCAAAATAATATTTTTTGCCAACACTAATTGCTTCCAATTTTTAATATAATATAACCCGGCTCGATTTTTGCTCGGGTAGGACTATGTATATATATATGTATATAGACATATAGTAGACTATGTATAAAGGCATTGTTCATAACACACATCACCATCTATTAACTGTCGTCATTTTATTTAAAAAGTAGGTATGCCATACTATAGTATGTATATCGTATCGTATATATCGTGTTTGCTGTCTAAGAAATAACTTAAGAAATAAGAAATAATCTAAATGAAAAATACAATTACATCAAGGATAGATCTCTTTTAAAATAAAGAGAAGATGCCAATGTCAACCATGGCGTCTATGATGTTACACCCATTTAAATTACTCACGTAGACTCAACCACGATTCAAATTTTTAAACGGAACACACCAATACAATGTATGCGGTCGATGAATTAATGCATGGAAATACCAGTACCTGTCTATAAGACTCAATGGATTTTTTTTATTGTAAAAAAAATATTCCTCAAATTTCGAAAGGAATATCAACATAACTGAATTCAAGGCTTTCCTTGTTTTAGGTGATAAAGACGACGAAAACAATTTATCGAAACGCCTGACAATTATAGTGATACCTAAGGTATTAAATCACATTATAGAGCTGCTCGGCGACGCCCACGCATGTTTAAATATATTCAAATTATTCAATCATTATATCCGACATATTGTAACGTCTGTTTGAGCGTATTGAAAAACAACATGGATATAGGTACACGGTACAATTATGCCATTGTAATGGTGTATACAGATTAAAAGTTTAAAAGGTCCTAGAATTTAAAGCGCTATTATTATTATATTTATTTAAAACAAAAATTAATTTCAAATCATTGCATTCTGAGACGTCTTAAAGTGTTCACTGAGCACTGAGGTCTTGGACTGTTATAACGTTCTTTTTTTAAAATATGTTCTATGTTCCAACCCGTTTCATAGAGCTGCTTACAATTAGTCAAGAATTCTTATCTTCGTTTTCAAAGTCAATGTCGAAGTTGCAAAAAACATATTAAAAATATATATTATCGATTAATGTAGAATTAAAACGACAAGTTCTATACTTATTGCAGCAGTTTTATTATTTATTTAATTGCTTGGTATGTGGGATCTCGCGATCTGGGAGATTTAAGTGGAAAATATAACAACTTACTAATAGAATAATATAAGTAATTAGTTACACTAGTGTAATCTTTTTATTAGTCTTTCGTTTGTCAGGGTTTTGATGCATTAAAAATGTATCAAAATGGTACAATACGACTGTCACCCGGGATATGAGCTACCAGTAAAATTCCATGAGCAAAATTTATGTTATAGTAAAAACGAATTATTTCTTTGATTATTACTATAAAAATATATATGTATACATTTCAATGCGATTATATATTTATAATAATAGCTTGGAATATATTTAAATGATATAAATACTCATAACTGCCTGGTCAGTTTAGTGGGTAGCTCATAAGGCAATACTGGGTTTATTCTCGGGTCAGGCCAGTAACGAGTTATTAGGTTTTTTGGACAAGATCTTCTAAGTAACAGCTTTCGAAGTTCACAGTTTTTACGTTCCCGTAGCTGAGAAATACATTGATCCTGCACTTGAACTCTTTAAAGTCGCGTCGGATTTGCAGCTCTATCGGATTATGAAAGTGAAATAATGGAAAGTGTTATTATTTAAAAAAAAAAAACATTTCAATATTATTGTCATTATTAAATTTGGGCGTTTTTACAGATAACAAAATGCCTTTGTTGCCACTATAAAAAAAAACATTTCATAAAACTATTTTTAATTAACCGAAGTTAATGCCTATACTCCTTCTCCGATTTGTAATGTAATAGAATTGTTTATACACATACATTGAAAAGTTGTTCAAAAATTTTTATCTACATTTAATAATGATAAATTGACTGCGATAATGAAAGTGTGATATCGTGTTTTCGGAACGAAACAAAACAAAGGACTGCATATTTTAAAATCTAGACGTACAATATTAGGCAAGGTCTAACAATGTCATGGAATATCAAATATAATTGTTTTTTGTAAGTTTTAGTTTGAATAATATTTATCGAACAGATGTACAAATGTTACTTTTTTACGGTTCTCAAAGTCAATTATTATTTATAAAGTTCATTAGTGTTTTCGTTAAATAATTATTAATTATATAGATAGTACTAATATACGATTATATTTTAAAATCAATACTTAGTATTATTGAGTTCCAGTTTGAAGGGTGAGTTAGCCAGCGTGAGTGCAGGCACAAAAGACACACCTTATTTTCCAATGTTGGTGGTGCATTGATGATTTTAGAGATTAATATTTCTAACAGCGCCAATGTCTATGGGCGATCCGACCATCCGCCTATCTTTTTCATAAAAAAAGACGCATGTCTTGCATGTGTGTTTACTAGACATATTTATAATCTCTACACTTTTTCCATTACACGATACTTGGAGTATTAACACACTAAAGCAGTCTACATGCCAATAAACAAACTATAATCCACGGATTACGGAGTTTGGCATGATTATATTAAACGAAAGCCTTATTTATATACTTTTATAGGATGGTTTAAGAACGTGTGACCACTGCTTAAATAATATAACAAAAAAATGGTCGCTAATGCACCTGTGAAATTATAAACTAGTTATATTATTGTGTTTTTAACGCGAACTATTTGGCAAAGCTCTAGGTGTAGCATATATTGTATATAACACGTGAATCTTAACCGAAGAATGCGCGTTCTAACCCGGGCAACACTGAATTTTTACGTTCTTAATTTGTGTTTATCTCGATCTTGAGCTTGACGGTGAAAGAAATCGTGAGAAAAAATGTGTCAAATGAAATTCGGTCACATGTGTATCCACTAACCCGCATTGGGGCAGCGATTTGGATTAATCTCCAAGGCTTCCTCTTTATGAGAGGGCATGTACTGGCTGTAAATTTATTTAAAGAAGTTAAAGCTTGGGTATTATGCCATCAAAATCAAGTCTCTCCCTGTGTGCCTACAAAATGAAGGTCTCTTCTGAATTGTTAACAATAGTAGTTAAAAATTAAAGTGAGCGTTGCTAATCATTTAGCCAGGACGTTGCCTGTTTCATATAACTATAATTATCTTTACCATGCTGAATAGTATATAAATAAAATTATCAGGTGCATGCAATTACACGTCAGATGTAGAAGAAACGACTTCTGTACAAAATAGAAACAAATACGAGCCTTCCTTATAAAAATGTCTGAAGACATTAAAATTTGAAATTACGACTAACGAGTATTTCTAAAAATCGGAGCCATCATGAACGGATAGAATTTTTAGTAAATCTTCATTCGTGTTCGTTTTCTTAAAAATATGTAGGTATTTGCTGTAGATGTTTATGATAATTGATTAATTCAAATCGTGACGTCATCGTTTGATGAGTTTATTAGGATTCCATTCGTCACTAGGTTAATGGACTCGGTTCAAAAGAGCCGGGGTACAATCGAATAGTAAACATATAGCGAACGTTAAAAAACGGAGCGCGATGCCGAACTTCTAGCTAAGTGTGTACAGTTACTCACATCGATGGACAAAGTTAATTTATAAAGTCGATGTCCTGCCACTTTGTTAGCCAGTCTCGGATGTACCGCGACGCCATTCAAAACGCACCGAACGTGGCCGCTCCCAAATAATTTGGATTAAATCCCGAATATTTTTCCAGTTCGCCATTGCTATTCGGCTCGCGTCCGGCGTCCTAGGCCGTTCGCGCGACACGCCACTGACACATTTCTGCGGTTTCGCGCGCCTTTTGAATTTAGAACAGTTTTCGTTTTTCTTTCGATACGGTGCTTTTAATATTGCCCAGACACGTGAAATTCGGAAAATTGTACTGTGATTTTATATTGTTTAATTTTACGGATTTGTAAAGGTAAGTCATTTTTAAAATTTATAAAAAGTAAAAATTGGAAAAGGGGTATTAGAAAATATGACCCAATGTTTTTTTTTATTATGACAATGAATTTCATTTGCAAACACTTAAAGAAGTTATTTAAAATATTCGAAGTGCAACTACTTTGAATTAAATGTCAGTAATGAAACTTATTTAATATTCGAAGTTCGTTTTAGCGTCGTAATATCGGTAGAGAACGTGCAAACGGACCTACAAAGACGTTATAACTTTAAAGTAATATGACTATTTACTATAAATATGTTATGAAACTACGACTTATATTTAGTTTTAAATGTTTTAATGAAGAAACTATTAATAAATTTAAATTTTATATTACTATTTTAATATAAACGCTAAACACTTTTTTAAGCGACAATCATACATGTACGTTTTTTTTAAACAATTATTATTCAAATAATATTATTAACAATACGGCCAGTATTAATAACTAAGTCGAATGAAAAAAAAGTTTAATTTTTTTGTGCAAATATTATAATTTTTATAGGTAATAGAAAATTGTTCTAATTTACTATAAATTATAAAAATATTTGTCCAATATATGTGGATACGTAATTAAAATATAAAATATAAAACAAACTATCTCAAAATAAAAACCTCTCTCATTTATAGATAATAATTAATGTGGTTTATTTAATTCATTTAGACTTTATGTCTTATGCCTTATTTCGTATTCATAAGATATTTATAATCATCACTTCTATTTTAAGACGAAGAAAAACTTCGTTAAGCCAACAAAAATAGGTGTATCATGACAAATTCCTTCACTTTTTTTTTTAATTCTTAACCATTGTTAATTATGATCAAACATAATAAGTCTTAATATATCGCATTCATAAAAAAAGTTTTATTTATCTCATTTATTCCTATCGTAGCTAATGAACTAAAGAGAAATACGATGGTTTAACAAACTAAAAACCGGTAACAAAGCGACTGACATTTCCAATTAAAAAAAGATGATTTGCCATCTGATCTTTCATTATGTGATATATCATACAATTTAACGCGAATTTAAATCGAATCTCATTTCATAAAACTAAAAGGCTACATTATCAAAATGAACATTTCAAAACTATAATTGGCGAAGACGCTTTCAATATTAGGCATTAAAATATAATCCCTTCGGCTTATGTAGTAAAATGGGCATAAAAAATCTTAGATTGTTACAAATCGTATAGTATCGTAAGTATCATTCTTAACTTCATCTCAATTAACATGTCAATCTCGATTTGTCGTATTTTTATCGTCAATCGAATATTGACTCTGTTGTTCAAGAGACACAATTATAAATCTTATATATTTTCGACATTTTGACTGCAGTTAATTAACAAATTCCTTTTAAAATCACCTAGAAACAAACTTACATATTTTATCGTTTTTCAACCAATCAATTAGATAGATTCTGAGACGTGTTAAATAAATATCTATGTAATGTCGTTTGGACAGTTTGTAAATAATATATTATGTAAAGCGCTTATTTGAAAGATGTTTGTAATATTTGAAAATAGTTTGGAATTAACCCAGGAGGCTCGGGTTTGGGCAATATTGCCAGCGTCTTGGGTACAATGTCACAGGACAATCTTTTAGACGGCGTGTTTTTTTTTGTAAATTTGTAATGCGTATTTTGTTTTTAATTTTAGTTTTATTTATAGAATATATGAATTTATTCCATTGTAAACATAATAATTGTCTCTATTTAGTGTAGTCTTTAATTGAGGGACTCTTAAATGTAATTAGCAAAACAAGATCATTGAAAATATATACAATAGTTATAACAAAAATTACGTTTTATTTTTAAATATAATTCTTTGCTTTTTTATTAATATTCCCTTTTAACCTCCATTTAAAGATATGCTTGGGTTGGCTTCATTTTCATCATCATATATTTTTTAATTAGCTTCTACAATAAATTGATCTAGCATTATTATAATATACCTCTGTTTTTTTGATAAGATTAGAATACATTCAGTTTTAACGATTTGTGTGGTCATTCTTTTATTTATTTCGAACGTCACCGCTGGGCGTATTTTTGGCCAGACATCATTTTACCATGTTATATATGGATAAGGAGATTTTTTTTTTTAAACTTAAAGAGAGATTAATAAATATCATCAATAACATCACGTTGATAATTAAATTGATCACGTATTTTATATAAATTACGGCGGGTTTCACTTAAAACGATTTACTACATATTTGTTGTTCAGTTGCGGAGAATCATTTACTTATAAAGGTTAGTGTTGCATTATTACTTTTTTTTTTAAATAAAGGTGACCGATAAATGGTGCTCTTGATAATAAGAGACTATACTTTGGCAATGGTGTAACAGTAATCATCCTATACACCATCATAATCCCTTACCTTCGAACGGGAGTTAGGACAAAACAATTGAACCTTTATCTTCTTACTGGAAAATGTATTTGTGCCCATGTATGTGGGGGTGTGTCAGACTCCCAGTCAAGTACAAGACTACCAACTTAAAACCAGCGGTACTATTCGTCATATGTGAGTGAGAATATGTGAGAGATCACGGTATCACTTATGCTTACAACTGTGACATGTTGACGTATTTAAGACACGTACGAAACGATTTGCTTCCTCGTTTCTGATACGCACCGCCAAGGTCTGGAATACCCTCCCGACCTCCGTTTTCCCCACCACCTACAATGTAGGTACCTTCAAGTCTAGAGTGAATAGGCGTCTTCTAGGCAAGCGCGCTCCATCTTAGACTGTATCTCACTTTCTATCAAGTGTGATAACAGGCACGGGCTAGCCTATACATTTAAAAAAAAAAATTGACCGTTTAATGGACACATAATTTGGAGCAATGAAGAACTTATGATAAGATGAGTTCAAGGTATAAAGATGGACATAAGAGGTCGACCGGAATATAAATAAGATAGACTGTAAGAACATTGGTAAGGAGGAATGAATGGAAGTGAACAATTGACCGACCCGAACTAAATGAGAGTAGGAGAAATGATAATGATATTTTTGAAACTATACGAGTGTTGAGAGGCTTTATTTAATTGTATATTACTGATAATCTTTTAAATAACTTGGTACCATAAATTAATATATTGTACTTTCAAATTTATAATATAGGTAAGCGTAATGTCTTATTTTTAGTTATAATTAGAATACGATTTTTAATATTCACTCGATCTTCCCTGTAATGAAAAAATATCTTAAAAAAATACTTAAAAAAATACCCGAATTTCCAAACAAACGAAACATTGTCTTAAAAAATTATCTTGCTTTTTCAAGTGCTTACATTTAATATACATTTTTAAACGCAATGAAACTTACATATATCAGAAGACTTTAAACAACACTGTTAACCAGCGGAAGTACAATCCTTAACTTCGATTATTTTGTATATTGTGTTCTTTAAATAATGGCAGAAATATACAATACACAGTAATTGGTTATATTTAATTATATCTTAACTTTGTATGTCTGGAATTTGGTATAAAATCATCGTACTTAACTTTAATTAGTGTGAGCAAACAATAAATGGTGATATGTATTGGCATTATACTAATTGATATGAAAAGAATATTATGTACGAAATTGCATCATTCAATCATTGCATTAGGTTATATTTTATTTTATCAAAAAAATCCGAGATGGCCCAATGGTAAGAACGCGTGAATCTTAACCGATGATCGTGGGTTCAAACCCGGGCAAGCACCACTGAATTTCATGTGCTTAATTTGGGATAATAATTCATCTCGTGCTTTACGGTGAAGGAAATCGTGAGGAAATCTGCATGTGTCTAATTTCACTGAAATTCTGCCACATGTGTATTCCACCAACCCGCACGGAGCAGCGTGGTGGAATAAGCTCCAGGTTACGGTTATTTTATATCAAATACTACAGACTAATTATCAAAATATGTTATGCGCAACAAACAAAGAGTCTTATGACTTTTTTAAAAAAAAGAAAACCTTTTATTATTATAAAGACAAAGAGTTATGATTTTCTCGACCTCGAGATCTTTATTAAAAAAAAAAAATTAATATTCATGCATACCCAGTTCTGATACAGCACGATAACTCGCCCAATAAACAAGGAGTCACATTCTCTTTTTAAATACAACTCTATTGACGTTTATTTATGGGAAAAGTCGTTTTTACAAAGTCGCTTGTTTGAATTTGTTGACTCGTCCTATAAACTACAAGAAAGCCGTGTAGACAAGTATAAGGATGACAAAAGAAGTCCTATTATGTCGATATATCGTTTTGTATCGATAGGTTTGTTTCGGAGATAATATTTTTATTTAAAACCAAATCATTGAGATCAGATCAAATACATCATGTTGTCCAATATTTCACAGGATATATTTGCTTTCCCATAATATTAAGATATTATACTAATATATACATATATATCCTATGTAATATCGATATGATATATCGATATATAAATTGTTAGCATCCCTAGACATTAATATCAAGTTTCTTTAGTGCTAAATTCGACTAATAAATATAAAAGAATCGCACTTGCCACAGATCTGTTAGAATTTTAAAAACGTTACGTAATTAACATTATGTTATTAGTTTTTATTATTAGTGGGTAAGCAAAAACAAAAATTCAAAGGCTGAAATCACTATTACTTAAATTGCAATAATAATAAAATAAACTAGTAATTTTAAATTAATAACGTACAAAAATACAGTCATGCTATGTTTATTCGTCATATAACTGGATACGAATCTGACTGGTCGAGTAGCTATTTATTGCTTTGTATGGTGTATATATAGATACTATAAATGCGAAAGTATCATTTTTATACCTAATACCTAACACCATTTTCCAATAGGCGGGAAAAATCGCGGGCGAAATCTAGTAGTACACAATTTCTTACTAGGTGGTAGGGCTTTGTGTCCGATCATCAGACATTCTACCGCTAAACGGCAATACATAGTATTGTTGCGTTTCGGTTGGAATGAGTGAACCAGCCAGCAACTATCGGCGCAAGGGACATCTTCGTTTCCAAGGTTGATGGCGCATTGGCGATGTAAAAAATGGTTAATATTTCTTACATCGCCAATGTCTACGTGGTGACCATTTACTATCAAGTGGCCGATTTGCCTAAAACATAAAAAAAATCTACCGTATGTTTGCTTTATTATCGTCTTGTCAAATATCTATTATACATCATCTAAATTACGGGTCAGATAATAGAATCAAACAGTAATTCTCAAGATGCTGAAAACTACTGTGTCATTTATTTTGATTAATGTTTAACAAGAAGCTAAGACCAAAATTAATCCTGATGTTGTTTTTTTATAAAAAAATGACACGTCCTATCAATTAAGTTGAGATGAGTAAATAGAAATATAATTCAAATTTACTCCAAGTGTTACCACGTATTCAATTTTTGTTTTTTTTTCTCGTTTTTGATGTAAATCTGCCTTATGTATACCCATGTACATATGTATAAAGCAGGACAGGCACGAGACAAGCAGTGAAACATTGGTTGTCGTTTACGATTTTTAAATTCTAATAAAATAATAATTATTATATAGATAACAAAGACGTTTATCTATTTCAGAAAATTATGACTAAAAGTTTTTTGTGTCCAGTTTTTGTTTTTATTTAAAATTTAGAAAATAAAGCTTACTAATTGGACTTACGAATTGGATAATTTATATTTAACGATCTATGCCGACTTAAGAGAAAATATATTGGCTACAAAAAATAACACTAAATTAATGGTTCTTTTTTTTCGAATTGCTATTCCTTTGATTGAGTTTTATATGTGTCTGTTGCAAATTGTAGACTTAATAGGTTTATATTGTAGATTTCAGTAATTATTAATATCATTAAGAATTAAATAAAACAATAAAAAATACCTCTGATAAAATACATCACTTAATTTAAAATGCATTTTTTTAAATCAATGTTATCTAATACATACTATATCTACCAAGTCGATCGCAAGTGATTGCTGGGTATATGACACTCTTTAGAAGCGCCAAAGATGAGACCAGGGTTCTCCGCCTCCAGTTTCTGCGCTGGCCTTAGCCCTTGATCAGGGTAGATCGAAATTGTCTATCAACGCCATTTTGTTTACACTTTCACACCGTAAAAGCTCACAATCAATCAGTATATCTAGTATACATAATCGATTCGTTCTTCTGAAGGTATGGAGACATTTATTTTTATGTTATAGGCAGGCGGACGAGCGAACGAGACACCTGATGGTAAGCGGTCACCACAGCCCATAGACAATCGCGATATTAGAAATAGTAACCATTCCTTACATTGCCAATGTGCCATCAACCTTGGGAACTGAGATGTTATATTCCTCATTCACTCTTCGAACCGAAACGCAATAATACTAAGCACTGCGACATATCTGATGAGTTTATCTATCTGATAATCTATCAAACGGACCTGCTCAAAGCTCTACCAGGAGGTTAAGATTGATTATTAGGAGATAGTTTCTCAGTTTTCTAAGTTTAATTTCGTTACTATCCCAAGAAGAAAGAACTTTTTTGACGCACTGAGAATTGATGAACAATTTTCTTAGTTTTTTTTTAGGTTAAACATTTGAGTTTAATGTTTCTGTCACATAAAACAATTAATTAGCACTTATTTTATAGCACGAGATTTAATTTTATTTATCATTTAATTTAAGAACTAAAGGCATCCTTTGTTAATTTCGCAAACATATATATTACTCGACGATTATCAGATTTCTGATATTTTATTCACACTACAAAAGATACGTAATTTCATCAATGGCGATAACGATCGGAATATTTCAAGTCAATGAAATACATTCTTTGACTCGAAAATATTCGGTTGCGTACGGTTTCGAGTTTGGTATTTGGTCTTTATATAATTGGCCTTAAATAATTATATTTAATATATTCTTTAAATGTGAATGATACATTATATACATTATATGTTATTATGTAGTTTTCTTCGAACTTGAATCTTGTCATTAGTGATTACATTCCGGTTATCAATACATATTAGACGAAAATAAATAAACGATACAATGATTTGTTTTAATTAAACTTGGCATAGGATATGAACTGGTTGACGTTTCGTTATGTTTGTTTGAATAAGAAAAGAAAACTTGCAATGTCACATCCAATACCCAAAACGCAAATTGTAGAGTTTTTAGTATCACAGAAATATTTGAGCTGTTTCTTAAAAGATACACTTCGTAATATTCATTTTTGAAGGAAGAAAAAAAAACTTTTAAATAATTTTATTAATTTGTCCTAAATCTAATGATGCATTTTAATAAATTAATATATATTTTATATCTTAAATATTTATTTGTTAAAAACATATGTTTATCCTCTGTACTAAATTCTTTTTTTTTAAATACAACTTGTATTTAAAAAAAAAGAAATATGTTTACATGTTCTTAATAAGGTCTTAATCCGTCAATGTTTTATTAACTAAAAAAAAAAATAGTGTTGTGACCTCAGTATAAGTATTTAAATATCCAAGGACGTACAAATCTATTAATTTCTTGCATCTGCGTAGAATTGCTTTCATTAGCAGAACATAATATTGTTGTAGTATTAACAGAGAAAATTATTAACATTTACTAAGTCGACGGCCATTTTATTTTGCTTTTAAACAAGCGAGTCTCATTCGCATTACTATTCTTAATACAAGATACGACTCTTTATTTGTTTTTTATTGATGCGAAGATCATAATGAGGAACGTTTTTAAAATTGAGTTTTGATGATTTTTTTAATCTCATAGCTATAAATATAACACTCGTCGTTTAAATTCTTGAGGCATTTTTTAAACGATAAAGCTAAATATTATAATGAAAACAAGATTAAAAAAAGAAACTCAAAAATATAATCAGTACTTCATTTTTTTTTGTAGAAATACTTTTTTAATAAAATAATATATTTTCTTCTAGATCTAGATTTCCTAAAAGAAAATTCATAGGATTAGTGTGGCCAATGATATTTTTAAATGATTGCACACATTGGGAGTGAAACGGTTGCCTCCAGGTTATTTCAAATAAAAAAAAATGTATACATAATTCGGCTATTGTTGTATATTACTTATTGTAAAGGATGAGACTAAAATAAACCCGCTGAGTTTCTTTCGCCGGTTCTTCTTAGGTCTCAGGTGTTTATTTCAGGTATTTACATACATGATAAATAAATATTTTTAAACTTAGGTATAAACCGTAGCATATAGTTGTTATAATCTATTAATATAAAAATCTAAATGTATTATAATTTACAGTACTTTTTCCTTGCAGTTTCGTTTGTGTAAAAACCGTATTTATTTTTCGATAAGGATAAACCTCAACTATATCTAAGTTCCACTCTATGTCTCACAAACCGCGTGCCAAATTTCACAATAAACTGTCAAGTGTTGAAACGTGACAATGTGACAACAACGCAAAAAATCTTTCACGTAAACAATATTAGTAACATGACATAAATAAAAACATATCAAAATGCGTGCAATTTGGAATTAGAAATATGAACTAGTAAAAAAATTTATATTGTCTATGGAAAAAACTTAATGTCCCACTATATATTATTTTATATAACCATCAACAGAATTAGATATGTATAAAGTTTAGGTGCTAAATATACAAGCAATACTATTTAAAGGAAGTTACTACACAAGTAAAAATAATCAATATCAATATTTTTGACAGTACATTAAAAGGCTATGAGTGAGGCGGGTCTGGGTCATATTGCCAACAGTAATTATTACGTGTACTAGAAAATAAAATAAATTAAATCAATGCTCAATTTAGTAATAACATATAAAAATCTCTTTTTCAATAATAATATATATATTGCTTTCTGATCTTTTCTACTCAGTTGACTTTAAGATTAGCTACATGACTTCATTTTCAGAAACTTTATCACATCTAGCAACACCGGATTGCCGCTTCATATAAAACATTTAACGGAAATCAGCTGCTGCAGTGCTATTCTGTAAGATCTTAAGTTGATAAGCTATTTTGATGCGTGTGTTCTTTAAATGTTATAATTATTAAAGTCAATGTCGCATATCCCTTTCTGACATTTCACGATCTGCGATGAGTGTCGAGTTTGTTCTTAAATGATATCTCTACATTTGTCAATAATTGGCCGTTATTAAACTTTCACCTGGCTCGTTTTTATTAATTAATCCTCAATTACACTGTTTGTTTATAAAGGTTCTACTCAACATCATTATATACTTAAAAACTTGCAACCGATTCATCTCATATATATACATACACACATATATATATGTCATTTCTTTTATAAGTGACATCCGCAGAATATTACATAAATACACGCCGACAAAAACTACTCAACTTCCACGTACTAATTTGATAACATCTGAGTCAAAAAGTTTCATTTCGAAAAAAAAAATAGGTACTATTGATAACTCTCTCTTATGATATATATAAAACCTTTTAATTTACGGCAAATAAGATTGCCTTTCATCGGGATAATGCCATTGGGTAATGTCACTCTTTCATTTTTAATCCGATGAAGTGTAGCCGGACAGTTACAATTACATTGTTGATACCATGACTGAAGTAATGGGACCAGATATTTAATAAGTTTTACTCATAATTTTTAATGAGCCCATATGGCCAGTGGTCAAAACGCGTGAATCTGTACCGATGATTCCTGGTTCAAGTACAGGCAAGTATCATTGAGTTTTCATGTGCTTAATTTTTTTAAATAATTCATCTCGTTCTTGGCGGTGACGGTAAACCTCTCGACTAAACCAGCATGTGTCTTATTTCATTGAAATTCTGCCACATCTGTGGTACCAATCCGCATAGGAGCAGCATCTTGAAATAAGCTCTGATCCTTTTTCTGAACGGGGACGTTTTTAGATCAGAAGTGGGACATTCAAAGTCTTCTTTCTACTTTATATTATTTAAAAATTTGTAAACATCTAAATTAAAAAAAAAACTACAAATCACGATGCGTTTGTCTTTTGGAATGAAATACTTTTTGGTTATATAATTACAAATCCGATCTACCAACAAATAAACTTATATACTTAGAAGTATATTGTTCTGGCTATTTTATACCATAAGGCCGTGACCTTCCAAATACCTCAAGTTCCATTCATCACTATTGTTTGATATGATATGAACGGCATCAAATACATTATTTAAATAATAACACAGACGAACTGTAATTATATATTATTTGTATATATGTATATACGACAGTCTACAACCCACGCATATATATGGATACATTCATACTCGAACAATACAAAGATTTTTTACTTCTATTATTAAACTATTATTAATAATTAACTATAAACTTAAATTGACAAAAGACTTTCAAATGTAAGATGAAGATGTTAAGTTTGTTATGCAGGAATTAATGTTGTGATAATATATAACATCTAGGATTCATACAAGAATATGTTTATTCCTACGTAAGTAATAAGGCTGAAAATCGCGGTCAACCAATAAATAGATACTAAGTTCATTCACGTAATTCTCTGAAGCAGCCTGATGATAGGATTTTGAGAATAGTAAACTCTTTTCGGTCCCTTCGGATTGCCATCCCAGTTGATTATGAGCCAATCTCATAATCAACTGGTATGCCCAAAATATTATCCTATATTCCTGCGCAGTCGGCTTATCTTTGAGATGTCATGATTTTCTTCTCCATAATTTTATTTTAAATAATTTATCTCTTAAATTACCAATGATATTTCATATAGCTTAATGCGCTTTTTTGTAAATTTTAAGTCAAATATACTCGTGTCAAATACGGTAGCTTGTTCGCGTCAATGTGACGAAAGACTGATTCACAATGTTTAATTATTAATGAGTTTCCTCGACAAATGTGTTTAAAATGATGTACAATGAATTAAATTTTAATTTCAATGTGCGTGAAGGTGTCAGCTTATGAATAAATGATTTTAAAAGCGTTGATGTATTCCATAAAATACCAAATAAGGTTTAAAATTACGGGGAAATTACAATAAAGGTTAGTCGTATTTTTTGTATTTCGAACTGTCTATATGTTTTTTTTTTATATTCTCTTTATGGTTTCATTCATTTTAATGGATTCGAATTTGTAGTGAGATATATTAAAAAACTTATAAACTTTGTAATTAAATAACAGCTGCTCAGGATTTGAGGATATATGTATATATTACATTGAACAACTTTTTTTACTGGACATAGACCTCCATTAATAGCTATTCGTAAGAAGCAAGTAAAAAACAAAGTTCAAACGTGTTTCGAGTAATTTATATTTTAGACTTGATAATATTAACATGTCCTTATACTTCCGCATTTCTGTTCTAATTATACGATCGGTCCGATAACTTTTAATGTTAAAAGTTAACATCATAAAAAATACCATTTTATAAGTGTTCAATAACAATTATATTAACGTCTATTTTAATTTATAATCTGTACTTACAATTAATTTGCGTTATCTGTATTGGTTTTATATTTTGTTTTAAAACATTTTTGATTTGCACCCAATCTTTACTAGTAATATAAACACGAACGTCTGTCTGTCCACTCATTTATTAGTAGGTTTTAATTATCCTGACATGCAACTATGCTTTGTATTTTTAGGCAAGTATAGGCAGTAGGGATATTACGCCCTTAGTTTCCAGGTTTGGCGCCGCGATGAACGATTGATTTCCAGTTTATTCCAATTTATAAAGGAGGTGGCAATCAAAAGTAGGCCTTGATCACCTGCCTTCTGGTTATTAATTTAAAAAATCATATAATATAGAATAGCTTTGGTGTTGCAGACAATTGACAGTTATTCTTCGATAAAATCAGTAACAAGTTAAACGCATTCTTTATAAGGAATATTAAGAAATTTCTTGTAATTGAATAGGTGTTACTATAAAACGTTATCTCACATCAAATTGCAATAAATTTTCGTACTTTCACGATAAAATCTTTCATTGAGTTAATTTATTGTAACCATGAATTTTTTTTTTATTATCTATTTATCGATTGGTGTAGCTTGCAATTTTTTTTAATAAAAAAATAAATTGATTCCTTATTGTATTAATTTATAATTTTGTACCATTCGTCAATTCTAATATTAAGAATTTTATTATTACTAGAAATTTGTGGAGCTCTATTCGTTATTATTATAGTGATGTAAGTGATGGTTAACATTTCTTACAATGCCAATGTCGCACATAGCGTTGGTGACCACTTATCATCAGGTGGCCCATATGTTCATCCGCCTAATAGGTAATATTTAAAATAATAGTATATACATGTTTAAAATTCTCTCAAACAATTACTCTTACTAAAATGGTGTAAAACAATAAAATTTTTATTGCTTTAACAATAATATGCAATGATTACATTCAGTGATGATTTCGAAAGGGCAAATTAAAGTTTATAATGAGATGAGATGACACTCTACGTCATTTACGTGTGTCCCTTCCGTCATTCCGTGTGGTCCTGACGTGGTAATGACAATGGTAACATTTAAATGACGATTAAAATTAAAGAAGTAGCGTAATTGCCACAGTGTAGTGCCACTGAAATTTAACGTTTTAATATAAATGACAAAATCTCGTGGAGGTTGTATATGATTATTTGATTAAGAGAATGGAATACCTTTAAAGTTTAAGTGTTATGTATTAATTGGTTGGTTAAGTAATTATTGTTAACAAGGGTGAAGGATATTACAATATGACGTGTAATAAGGTTACCAGAATTATTGTGTAGATAGATAAATGATAATTATTAAATTTCTAGTAGTTCTTGTTTAGTATAGACCATTTATTTCTTGTGTTTAACATTTTCATCAAAATAGTTTTTATTGAATTGGCTAGTGGTATTAAGAATTTAAGTAGTTACAGACAGATCATTCAGGCCATATTTTTGTTTAAAAAATTTAAAAAAAAACTACCAATTAATAAAATAAGATAAGGTTTTGAGGGTTGGTTCATTTTACGCTATTTTTAGGTTATTTTATATAATTTTACTATCACTGATTTGTGCAAATGACTGTAATTTCTGATATCCAATATAAATTTGGGTTGCAAAGTACCTCGAGCGACCGGTAAACTTTTAAGGTTAAACTTCAACGCGTAGCTTTAAGACATCACTGTCCATCTGTCTCACGGTTGCTCGATCGGCAATGAGTGGAAAATCGGTAATGATTAATTGTACACAAAAAAAAGTTATTATGAAAATGGCAAAAGACTTGAAGATTTATTATAGAACGTCGACGTTTTAAAACAATAAATAATTTCTTGTTTATAAATCATTTTTTATATATTTTTCCATCATGCCATGTTATTATTGTAATACTTTTTGAATAATTAATTGGTTGAAAGTTTTAACGTATGTTTCTTATTATAACGATTAATATATATTATTAGGTTGAACATTATTTAAATTTTCCATGTGATTCAACATGTTTTTTTTTATTATGATAGTTTGCGAGTAATGTTTACACACATATACACACCCACAAACACATACAAACAAATAAACATCGTCTGCGACCAGCTCGGATGACTCTCTATTCGTTTTTATTTATCTCTATTGTACACCAAATTACATAGCTTAAAAATAAGCCAAAAGAAAGAAATAAAAAAATATGAGCAGCACAAAAGATGTGTCGATTGAATTCAAATTATGACGTAATTATACTTATACACACACTATATTTATTTAACCTTTATATTTAAATATTAAGTTATTTTTACATACTCGATTTATTTAAAAAAAAAACTCTTTTAATGTCTAATGTTCTAATCTTCTGTCTAATCTTCTGTTAAAAACTTTTTCCAAAAAAAAAACCAGGGGCTTTATCGCGACTATTATACACGGGAGACGAGATTGCGGCTTAATATTTAATCAAGCATTGTTGTGTTTTTCTTCTGCCTAATTGGTGTTTATAATCTCGTGTGGCTATGAAGGAAAACATCAAAAGAAAACCTATATGTGTTCGACTATGCTGACACATGAGTATCCCGCTTTGGAACAGCGAGCTGGAATTAGCTGTTATGTATGTATAAATGTTCTTGTTATTGGAAAAACCGAATTTTGGCCAAGAACGAGATATGTGCTATTAAAACGAGCCTTTACTTCAGTAGAATCAAGTATTTTTGTTGCCAATTGATTTATATATAGCTGTCCCGTGAAAATTCATTAAACTGTCGAAAAAACCTATGATGAAGTTTCGAATCTTGTTAAATGAATCAGATAGATAATACTAGAAAACGACTTAGGACACTTCTGTTGATTTCATTAGCAAAGCGGGCATTTATTATTTATACTTATATAATAATTTATATGTTCAACTCATTGATATATAAAAAAGATCAACTACATATAATTTATAATTTCATTAACTCTTAACCGAAACAATTAATCTTGTCAAGCGATCATTACATATTCACGTTACATATTTATAATATATTATGTACTTATAAAAAAAAACAATGTAAATTCGAAGATAAAATATTGATTTTACTGTTCGATTACATGCGCAGACGCCGTTTGCTTAACAATGAATGTGTTACAACACGGTTTATATAATGAAAGCGATTCGTCTTGGTTGTGTCGAGATAAATCGATGTTTTGTTACCACGTTCCGATAGCCTTCCTTAAACAGAATACTGTGTTCTTTTTCGATCGTATTTTGGTTTGTTTTTTTTTTTTTACCAAACTTTCAATGTTGCTATCTAAATTATTTATTTGAATTTAGAATTTAATTCGATTTATAATAATAAATATAAAACGAAAAATATATGTATACATATTATAAAAATGGCATAATAGTAAATAGTGTACAATACCGATCTTATCACATAAAGTGAGATCCTATTTGTAATTCTTAGATACTAATCTATACTAATATTATAAATAAATGAGAAAGTTACTTTGTCTGTCTGTCACGCTTTCACGGCTTAACTACTAAGCCGATTTTGATGAAATTTGCTTGAACCCCAAGGACACGCGAGTGAAGTCGCGGGTATAACTATTATTTTAAATGTTTAAATATAGCATTATTTATACTTTTATCAGTAATTATAATGGAGGTATATTTATGAACAAGTTAGCGAAAATTGCAATCGACCGGTCGGACCTGCGATGCTTTGAAAATGCATTTCATTTTTTTTTATTCTACATACGTAGAATATTTTGTTTTCCTTATAAATCTATAGCCATATTGATACAAATTCTTGATATTTGTTAATGTTGCATCCCAAGCTGTATCTTGTTTTTTTATTATTAAAGAGAATTTAAAAACTGAAAACTAATAAATATACCGAGCGTCGTTTATGTCCTCAAAATTTTTTTTTTTATAGAATAGGAAGGCGGACGAGCATATGGGCCACCTGATGGTAAGTGGTCACCAAACGCTCTTAGACATTGGCTCTTACCCATCGCTTACATCGCCAATGCGCCACCAACTTTGGGAACTAAGATGGTATGTCCCCTGTGCCTGTAATTACACTGGCTCACTCACCCTTCAAACCGGAACACAACAATATCAAGTACTGCTGTTTTGCGGTAGAATATCAGATAGATAGAATAGTATGATGAGTGGGTGGTATCTACCCAGACGAGCTTGCACAAAGCTCTACCACCAGAAAATTAAGAAATAACATCTTTACATTGAGCCTTAAAGTAAAAGTAAAGTAGCAGCTTGTAAATATCCCTCAGCTAATGCTTCCTGTCAATAAAAATCTGAAAAAATAATTTACCACCCTGATCGAATGCGGTTTGGATATATAAGGTAGGTTTTTTTATCGGACATAATTATAGCAGAACAAAATGGTCGAAGGAGTTCTAAAGCCACTTATTAAGGGGAAAGGGGGCGGGGCCTTTACTTAGTAGGGAGACATTCGCGTTGTGTTACTTACTACATATTTAATATTGTTATTTCCTTGCTGTGTGCGTGTAGAGAAAGGCTTTGTTTTCTTATAAATGAGTTCATTTAAATAAGGAAATGATTTCTTTGATTCTTAAATTGTAACTTTTAAATATATATCCTTAATATTGAAAAAAGGTTTATTAATTTATTTTGAATGAAGATAATTTATTAAAAACATTGTATTCTATAAATGAATCTCGAATAATAAAACGATTATGATAAAAACTGGTTGTAAGGTGACGTGGAATTCAAGAGAATTCTTTAAAATCGATGCATTTTTTAAAGTTACCTACCAATGATATAAATGAATATATACATTATACTTTTGTAGTACATACGTACAACTTTAAAATAAGAATTCAAATTGAGTAATTATTAAGTTATTTAAAGGCTGTTTAAAATTTTACTAAATATTGTGGTTATATTTAGACCGATCTTTCTTTGTGTAAAATATGGTGAAGCCACAGGTATATAAAACGATATGCTTATAAATGAAAGTGAAGTTAGTATTATACATATATACTCACATGAAAACGTTATCCATGAATCAGAACATATACTCGTATATACTAAGTTTCGTGGTAATCGATCAAACTGTGTCGAAGTATATTAATCTTAAACATACACCAACAACGACAACAACAACGATTAAAAAAACAATTGAAACCGTGATCAGATTCATAATAAGATGCCAATGAGAGATCAATTCTGTACTGTACTGGAATTAGCTCTAAATGTTCTTTTTATTGGAAGAACAGAATTTTGCCCAGGAATAAGGCAATGGACTGGAGGCAGGTAGAGGCAAGATGCCAATGAGAGATCAATTCACCCGGCACTCGTAGGACCAACTCACAATAATATAAAAACAAAACATGTATAGTGTTTGTTTTCTGTGTAAACAAAATATCGTGAAAAAGTACTGGAGATAATATAAAAATGTATTTATAGTCTGTTATTTCAAGATAATGACAATGTGACATAAGAAAGAGTGGAAGACAGAGAACTGACATAACACATACGGTAAAAAATGTATCGTTCTGACTTATTCTGCCTTTGCATATCTCTTCATTATGATGTCATAGACCAATGCGATCAAAGAAGAATAAGACGATGAATGATCTTATTACTAAAATATTTAAACGATATCGTAACAATGGATGAATGAAATGAATTGATATGGTATATGTGTTGAGGATGAAATTAGTGTGATAGCTATGCATAACTATTCAGAAATACTATGATTCTTCTAGAATCCTCCCTTAGTCTTAGCCCTGGAGAGCTTTGAGGTGAGAGAAGAGGTGCACTTGAATACCATAAAATATCGGTATCTACTGGAAACTAAAATCCAAATTGTTTGCAATGTAAACCAAAGTAATTTGTATCGTCTTCTTTCATAGAATTTCTTTAGTGGAGCGCTTTCGAATCTTCAAATATAATTACTAATTTACTAGCTACGCCTATGTTTCGTAACTTTTGATTATTTTTGAGTGACAAATGAACAAAACCCGTGGAAATGTCAATGAATACCAGTTAGAACTGGTCCGCGGCCATGACATTAGCTGTATCGGTTCCGCGAGCTAATTCGAGTCTACCTATAAAAGTACTGTGTGGGCCTGTCCTGACAAAATAGTTGAAGGAACATTCTTTGCATTCTAATAAGCAATAACAATAACATTGTTATTGAGATTTCGAATGTGGATTCTTCCTAGTTCTTTTTACTTGTCCATTTTATTACTACACATAAGCCTTACTGCATTCAGCCAATTTATGTACTGTTAAAAACTATACAGTCAGACTCTCACTGTCAGACAAATATAATCAATATAAAACCAAATGAAATATAAAGAAAATAATAATTCGTACTTTAGTTTCGGCAAGCTTTTTCACCAAATAAATTACATATATGTATGTACATATGTACGTCCATATTAATATTAAGCTGCGCGGAGGTTTTAACCGCATTAAACGTACCTGCTCCGCTTTTCGAATCTGACATGCAGACCCAGGGATTAGCGCGTTCGATAAAACAAAAAAACAAACTTCAGCTTTATTATAGAGAGTAGAAATTTGCAAAATTTTATATATCCTGCATGACAACCAATTATGACGCATTTAATAAATACACACACACACACACACACACACACACACACACACACACAATGCTCATTGTGATTAAGCATCACGTTTGGAATAAACGAAAACTGTCACAGTAAATATTAAAATACATAATACATAAATGTCACTTGGTGAGCCTTTGGTTAATCATAATTTCTCATTTTTATTTATTTTATAGTAAAGAGAGTCATAAATACATGTCGAAAATCTTGTTAAAAATGCGAAAACTTCATAAAAATCTTGTTTTAAAATGAATGATTAATGTGGGACACCAGCGACGTAAGATTGTGCGTCTGCGCAGACATTACAGCACTTGACTAATTGAGTCAGCTCGAATCTGATCGAAATAATTTATTGCACCTTATTAGACATATTTTAGGTTTTCTGTATAATGAGTATATCATTTTTTTATTTAAATCTTGTTAAGTAGCAACTCTTGATGTTTCCAAAGATGGTTATAACTAATTTTGATTTGATTTTCATGCAAAACATCATTAACAGGAACGTATAAGTTTGAAATGTCATAAATACTTTGTTTCTATTGCTTCATAAAAACATTGAATAAATTAATTTAAAAAAAATCATATAATGAGGTATAATTTTATTTACTAATATATATTTGTTTACAAAACAAAGTAGCAGCCCGTGAATGTCCCACAGCTGAGCAAAGACCTCTTCGTTTAAGGAATGTTTGTCTATGCTCGTCCTAATACTATAAACTAAAATAAGGTTCCATATCAATCATATAAGTAGTTTTTGCGTTAAACCGAATAAAAGACAAACAAATAAGTTTCCGCTTAACGATGTCTCGTAGCCAGTTTTTATTTTGTTATATTTTAACAGTAACAGCCTGTTAATGTCCCACTGCTGGGCTAAGGCCTCCTCTCCCTTTTTGAGGAGAAGGATTGGAGCTTATTCCACCACGCTGCTCCAATGCGGTTGGTGGAATACACATGTGGCAGAATTCCAGTGAAATTCGACACATGCAGGTTTCCTCACGATGTTTTCCTTCACCGTCAAGCACGAGATGAATTATAATCACAAATTAAGCACATGAAAATTTAGTGGTGCTTGCCCGGGTTTGAACCCACGATCATCGGTTAAGATTCACGCGTTCCACCACTAGGCCACCTCGGCTAACATATATAATTTAACAATTAGAGGTTATGTTGCAAAATGTGGATGCATTGATCTTTTACACTGAAAAGCTTTTAATAGTGTCTCAAAGTTTAAAGGTTTAATGTGCTTATAAGCTGACTGTTTATTATTATTAAATCAATGATAAGACAAGCGAAACGACAAGAAATACGGTTATAACCGTTTTAATTTTTAATGGATATCAGTAAAATTAATTTAAAGTAATTTACACGATAATTCACAACCTTACCCACGTGCTGAGTGAAAACATAATTTAACAAAATAACCATGAAGCTGTGATTTATATATAGGGATCTATTTTGAATCTTATTACAATTAAATAGAGTTTAAATTTGCGAAGGATTAATGTATAATTTTCATTATCAGCTGGTGTTACATGGGTGTTGGTTAAAGGGTTACTCATTATTACATTTCAAGCTATGAAACTAGTTGCTACTCGCTTGTTTTACGAATACTCAAAATGAAAAGTATACTTTATTTAAACTGTAAAGCACTCGACATTTAAGATGGTAAATTAAATTTAAACCTACCACCTGTTCAGAATGTAGATCCTATAGAAAATACAAAGGCGTCCCATGTTGGCCGGTCTTGTACTGCCCGCATCCAACGGCTTCTCGCTACTATTTTTATGAATATACACCAGAGAACGGACAGCAGCGTCTCTCTGAGTACTATGACCAACTTACTGCGATCGCCAACTCGTCTGCCAAGCGTGGCGATTATGGCATTGTAGTAGTAACAATCATAGGGGGGACCCAAAACTTTGTTACTACAGAGAATAACCGGCAAGAATTTCAGTGGTTATTTTTTTTTCATCGATAATATGAATGTAATAATAATAATCATTTGCTAATAAAATTTACACGTCCTGGAGGAAAAACGAACGCTTACATAGGTTTTAATATACCAAATATATTACTTAGCAATCATTATAATCATTGCAATGGTATCTACGTATATTTTTTTTAACTAAGACTAACATACTGCCTTTGCGAAGTTGGTATTGCAAGTTTATCTTCACTTTTCGTACATAGAGTTGAGGCTTTACATTATATTGTTGTAAATATATTGTGATGCAAAACAGTATTCCTAATTCGTTAAAAACGTCCCGAATGCGTTAAAGAAGTTCTAGGATTGGTTTGCAAATAGCCTGAACAATTATAACGACAATTACTAGATAAGAAGTTATATTTCATTTTATGTTATTATTGCAATCGTTATTGAAGTTCCGGGCTCACAGATATTCACATTATATATTCGTATTACACACACATATAAATTCTTAATGACTTCAATTGACTTATAAAAATCCAATTCATTAAATCGCAACAAAAGAATAGTAGATTTTGTTATAAGTTAGCATATAATTTAATTAATTTTACAACATAAAAATATGTAATATTATATTTTATTTTCCTCCTCTGGACATTAGAACCTTTTTTTAACGAGCTGTCATTGTTTTGTTTTGCGGATTTTTAATTAATTGAATAAATAAATTGAACTAATGCATCGCTAAATTGTCATAAATATTTACAGCGCTGCAATAAAGTTATATTGAATCGGTTATATTAATTGGATAATCGTGATTGATAGGTAAAATTTTTTTGCACTTAAACATATTATAATTTTATAGCATCGATATTAATTATGTATGCAATCGATTATTTTATAAAAAAATATTTAATGGAATTTATTTCGAAAAAATACGATTTATGTAAAAAAAAACGATGTAAAATAGGCCATATTCATATTTCAATTTATTATTTTATTTTCTATTTTTTTTTTTTATATAATGTATAAAAGGAATTTCGTTCTTTGCTTATAAATATTTTTTTTACTTTTAATAGATAGAGAAACGAAAATCTTGTACCATAAATTAAAAACATAAAACGAAAATTAAATGTTAACAAATTTTATAAAATAAAAAAGGAGTACTCTTTTATAATGCAAATTTTACCTACGGTATAGATTATACGGCTTTCGTCGTTGCAGTAATATGAAGGCACGCGTTGATTAAAACGCAAATCATTTTCAACGTTATATTAAATTTTACCGTCATAAAAATAAGAATTATTGTGTAATTCCACTTAAGTGCAATTTTTGTATACTATAAATTTACAATCGATTATGTACCTTAACTGTCAATATTTATAATTCATTTTGCAACAAACACGGTGTTTACAATATGTGTATTTTTTCCAAAAGATTTAGAACTCTAAGTATATTAGATTAGAGTCGATTTACAATGTTTAAAGTATTAACGAATCCATCAAGATCGATTACAAAGTTATATCTCTCAGTAGTCGCACTACACTTAACCACAGATTAAATATATTACAGTAAATTCTACAGAATAATCGGTTATTCGATATTTAATGTTCATAAAGTGTCACGTTTATAAGTATACACGAATTTATGTTATTATTTGCGTGACACGGCAATCGAAATTTAAAATGTTTTTAAATTTTATAGCAGTTTAAATTATTTATAACAATTTTAAAATTGAGTGAGGTAATGGAATGTCGTCATAAATTAATTTGTTATAATTTATAACATAACTTTTTAAGTATTTTTTGAAAAATAAACAGCTTATCGATAATCGTAAGGCAGACGAGCAAATGGACCACCTGATGGTAAATTTTCACCATCGCCCATAGACATTGGCACTGTAAGAAACATTAACGATTCGATCGTCAATGCGACACCAACCTTGGTAAATAAGATGTAATGTTTCTTGTGCCTGTAGTTACACTGGCTCACTCATCCTTCAAACCAGAACTCAACAACACTAAATATTGCTTTTTGCTGGTGGAATATGTGATGAGTGGGTGGTACTTATACTACATTATATGTATATATATGTTTATATTCCATAGAAAAATATTTTTTTATACGTAGCGGTAACTAAAATCATAATTTATATACCTCTGTTAAAGAGATATGAGTCCTAGGGTTGATTATGGTCCTTTAACATTTAAGCGTCTGGCTATAGCGATATTAGTAATGAGGCACAAGTACCAATAAAAAGGCAGTTAATCTTATAATAATATGATATGTACCTTCACTAAAAGTTTCTTAAAATACCTGTCAAGAGTTGTTTGACGTTTCGTAACATTAAAAAACAAAGAAAATTAACCCTTGAAAGAAAACGTCGTAAGACATGTATACTAAACGCGCATGCGTGTTATATGTAAATCAAACACCTTCGCAAGCAAGGTGAGTGACAGTCGTGACGTGATTCACCTTCCTCGGAATCGAACTCGCTATAGTTCTCAACCGCGTCGTGACGTGACGGTTGCAATGAGGAAATTTGGTTGTCTTTAAACAGTTATACTGACATGGTCACAAGATTAAACAATAACGCTTTTAAACGACTTCCATGCGTGTTTCAACTTGAAGTATTTTCACCGACAGCCATTTAACTTTAGCGCTGCTGTTAAAATAATATTGTTTAAAAAAAAAGTAGAGTAACAGCCTGTAAATGTCTCACAGCTGGGCTAAGACCTTCTCTCCTTTTTGAGAAGACTTCGATCACTAACAAGTTTTGAATAGTGATCGAAGGGAGAAGGTTTTGAGCTTACTCCACCACACGTCCCAATGTGTGTTTCCAGACAAACGTGGCAGATTTTTTTCCGCCATATGTAGGTTTCCTCGCGATGTTTTCCTTCACAGTCGAGCACGAGATTGATTATAAACAAAAATTAAGCATATGGAAATTCAGTGATGCTTGCCCGGGTTCGAACTTTGAATCATCAGTTGAGCCATCACGGTTATTGCATAAACAATTGTTTTTTTATCATTATAAGTCCATTATGATTTTTTTTTGTTGAGAAGACGGCAGGCGATGACGCCACTTGGCACTAAGAAACATCACATAAGCCTACTTAATATTGCCAATTGGCTTTTGAGAAACATTCTTATGCATTTTAACATAATACAAAGAATTACAAATGATTCTTGTTATTATTTATTAATAGAGCCGAGATTGAAATAAGTAACTAAAATATGTTAATCACGCATTGAAAAGCAAGGGTATCCATCAACCCGTACTGGAGCAGCGTGATGGAATAAATCACACCATCACCTTAAGAGGAGAGCCCTTTGCCTAGCACTAGGAAGTTTATGGGCTTTTACTTGACTTTTTCATTAATAGAAATAAAAAAAGTAGGTATCACAAGCAACTGAAATATTTTATAAAACAGAAAAAATGCTTAAATTTTTTAAAAGGATAAAGTAAAATCGTAACAATTGTCAAGCTAATTCAATCATATGACTTTATAAAAAAATGCTACTTTGTCCGGTACCATATAAAATTATTATTAACTTATTTTTTCTTGTTACCTAAGTAACATTTACTTTTTCTAAATGAACTTACAATCACTTACTAAAACTTTTTGCTCTAAGTTTTTATTGCTTCTTTGTACCTTACTTATCTATTCAATTTGATCTAATCTTGCTAATGTGTGATGTCTTAATAAATCGATAGGTAGCTTCCGTCCGCGGCTTCGCCTTCTTGTGAGGGGGGGATAAACAAAACATTTATTTCTTCTTATTTGATATCGAGACTGAATATGTTAATCGTAACCGAAGATTGAAGGTTCAAATTTGGGAAACCACTAAGTTCAAAGAACCAAACCACTAAGAAAGAGTAAGGTGGTGTATGTGCTTAATTTTAAAGATACATATCGTACTTAGCTTTGAAGAAAAAAAAACATACAAGCCTGCATTTGTTGGATGATATTTTATATACATGCCAAAAGAATGCCAAGCCAATGCAAAGCCACTGCGAATACACCTCTCCATGCGAATATCCACCGCGCCATATTCGCAGTGGACTACTTAGTGGATTATCCTCAAAACCTTCTACGTAAAACTACTACTACTAACTTTACGGTATTCATTTTTAAAAAGACGACGTTCAACGGGCGTCGTTTTATTTATTATGGAGCGGTGGGTATTTAATAAAATAAACATTGATAAAAAATATGGATAAGAATAGTGATATTTTAATTTCCGTGTCATAAATAATAATTTTTTTTTTATAAAAATATAATAATTTTGAAGTGACACCATCGTGTAGTTTAAAAGATTTACTTTACAAGATCAAATAGATATTTCTTTCTTAATCCTATGTTATTGGCTTTATATGATAATTTAACTAAGAATGTGTTGACTGGTTGACGTATATTGCGCAATTATGCTAACAAGACTCCTCTTCGCTCCTCTCCCCCTCCTCAAAACACTACTTTTTGTTCGTGTCAATGACATGTGACATTTTTGTTTCACCTTAGAAACACGACCTGGTCGAAGGAATTTAAATTAGATTTTATTTTAATTTTTGTTTGAAGATCTGTGGTCATGCTGCGAATTTTTCTTTGGATATACGATCCCTTTGATGGTACTTTTATTTAAAATTAAAAAGATAAGCCAATCTTTTGAATATGGAATCTTTTTAAACTGTTTAGTTTTTGTATATTGTTGTCTGAATATTCAAATAAAAAATATACAATTAAACAGAAACGGTTTTGTTATAATTGTAACGTATAAAATCGGTTTGATATTATATAATACAATTATTATACAGTATATTTCTAAACAAACATTTTACCTTCCTTTTTTACACGCTATCCCTTACACATATTTTTAAGGCACTTGAACTAGAAGTTGACTTTTAATAAACGAAAACGATGGGATTGGATTAATCATTTGAAGTAAGCAGTTGTTAAAAATGACCATTATAAACCGTAATAATACATTATATACCAAAACACTATTATTATCCAATTATATAATTACTCTTTAAGCCAACAGTTATTTTTTGTAATTTATTTTTGAGGTTACGTTCTGTATTATTAACAGTGCGATCGTTTACCTTTGTTTACCTTAATAATAAGTTAATATTTTTTTATACACTTTAAATAACTATTATTCAGCGATACATAAAATATTAATCTGACATCATTTTTCACTTCACAAATACAAATACAAGCGGCTGTCGATGAGTTTTTAATATAAGCAACATTTGTAATAATAATAAATTCATGTTAATATAATTAAGCCGTGTTTACAAATTATATAACATCAATCAATGAATAAGGTGTTAAGTTTGATAAATAATCATCATAGATTATTTCTATGAAATATAATGTTTTTTTTTTATATCTCAATCGGAACGACTTGACATATTGGCGAATACTGCATGTCGGAATTATTATGATAAATGAAAATCATTTATCGTATTTGTAAGTTGATATTATGATGGAATATTTCCAAATTTCCGTTGTAGAGTAAAGTTAATCGTAATATTAATTTTGTATAGGACGCAGTGAAGTATTTAACTTATACTATCTAAAGGATGATTAATGGATAAATCAGATTAGTATTGAATAATGGATAGAATATTTTCAGCACTGACCTACTAAATTGTAGGTCTATCTGGTCGTCATCATTCTAAAAGCCTAGGATTAGAGACAAATGAAACTAAATGCAAAAAACACTTTTGTAAACTAAAAACTTTTCATACAAATTTATTTATTCTGTATTATAGATACGTAGTAAAAAATAACATGTTAAATATCATTTCTATATTGTAGTTTCTCTCTCCAAAATCATTTAATATCGGGCATATTTTGGGTCTTACAATCAACTGATTTATCTAAGATTCGCTAAAAATAAATACAATTAGAGTAACAGCCTGTAAATGTCTATGTCTGTTCTTCGTATAAGATTGTCATCTCTTCTGTGCACGTGTCTTGTCTCATTATGCGCTATATTGCCTGTGAAGATGACTATTATTTGAAATTGTAAGCCGGAAATTTGTTCCGGTGAAATTACTTTATACATTATTTTACACCACAGAGAAAAAAAATACAAACATTGATACAGACTAAATAAAAGCAGCATTCAAAATAATGAAGTTAATTATTAATGCCACTTACGGCATTAGCGACAATTTATTATCTGCCTTCATTATCTCAATACCAACACCTAAATAAGGCAGAATAACATAGACGTAATGTCAAAATATGTTTTAGCGCATTCACAATTTGAGCAATTCAATTCTTAATTTGAAATATTTTTGACTATTATTTAATACAATTGAGAATTCGTTGAAACACAGGGTTTAGTATTGACCGAAATGCCTAAATAATACTGCTTCTTCTACCTCAAGTTAAATACCAGTACCAATGGAAAACATCTGTTCATAAAATTATTCTATAAAACGAAGGTTACGAGAGCTTTAAAAACGAATGTTACAATAATAAGATTGATTGTTGACTTCGGCATCACTTATGTGGTCTGACATTTAAACATGAATTGATATTATTCTTCAAGTATCAGAAGTTTGGGTATTATGGAAGAGCTATATGGCACAGTACGTGATACAGACATAAACAAAAGGTAGCTGAAATTCTTACAATCTAGATATGAACTTCTCATTGAAAAGAACTTCCCCATAGGCCATTTAATGTACACTGAATTCAACATCTTGTTACGTGTAACAATTACCTACCTAACTTTTCGCCAGCAGATTTTTGCAAGCACTTCGATTCCGTCACCAGTTATTGTCTCACTTAACATCAATTCGTCATTTGTCTGTGAACCAGTGTAAGTACAGGCACAAGGAACGTAACATGTGGTTACGTGATTGATTGCGACGAATTGACGACCTTAGATGTGGTATATATTTATATATATAACTTACTAACATTTGGCCCATTTGTATTGTATTCCTTTAAAAAATAAATTAAAAAACAGGTTCGTCATAATTTGTACATTCAAGGATACAATAAGGAAAATTAGATTCGAGAAAATGAGTCCATTATGTAAATTTCAAGCCGCTTCCAAATGTTACTTTTATCAAAGAAATTATATCATTTTTAAATGTTAAACTTACTTAATTTTATCACAGAATGTATTCATTAAAAAAAATTCAAATTTAGAACAAGTCCAATTTCAGTCCAAGTATTTTTTTTAAATCTTAAAGTGGTAGACGTGTTACTTCGTGTATTCTTTTTCTTATGCATTTTCTATAATTCTTTTAATTCTATGATACTAGTGTAGGAGGAGATATTGTGCAGTACATGTGTATGATTGTGATATTAATCGAGCATTTTATCTGTATTCATTATGGATCATAAGTGCGGCCAAAAGAAGTGGAGACAACCATGACTATCTTTAAACCTGTCACCACTCCCTTGCTACCAAGCGAGATAATTGATCGATTAGTTATTCATGTAGATTTTTTCGATATTATCTGTAAAATTGGAAGGTGAAATATTTAGACAGATTTTGAAGTACTTTATTATTATTAGGAAATCAATATTACAGAAACCGTGCTTATGTCTCAATACCTAATTATATGCGTCGCTTCGGCTGACGTAGACTCTAAAAATACCGTCTTAAATCTAAATATAGTGTATCTTCTTGTTATATATCCAGTATCGTTGAAGATATCCAGTAAGGGTTACAAAATAAAGCCTTACTTAGAACCTCTTTCTAGATATCAGCTATAAATTCGGCATAAATTAAATTTAAAAAATAAATAAAAATGTTTCTATTTTGAAATCACTTTTGACAATAAAAAATTGCAACAATAAACTAACAAACGACCTTTTGAAAAGTTGATTACAATAATATAAATTTGAGCTTTGTATCGTTTTATGGCGATCATTAAATGTTATGCTACTGTTGTTGTAAAATTTCGATGGATATAATTAATTAAAACAAAACTTATTGTATTAAATATTTCAGTAGTAAACATGTAGACACGATTTAACAATACAGCGGGCAAAGGTTAACGACCTTTTTGTTTTTTTTAAACTAAAACACGATGTTTGAGCCAAAAAGCTTACATATGCAAATTAATGTCCAGCAGTTTGAACGGTCAACGGCTTTACAGATATTCCTAATTTGTATATTTATATATCTAGTTTTTAATGGTAATTATGTCCATTTACATGTAAATTTGTGGTATATGACCGTGTCTTCGGTTTCGGTGACGACAATTCACCCTTGAACCTTATAGCAAATTAGCGCTGGAATTAATTTTATTAACACTTTCACTTTGTCACCTAGTTAATAATTAAAAACAAATTTGATTTGTTCTTATCGAAAGGTTCAGTCATAATGAAATGGTGACAGGAATGCTCGCAGTGTTTTGTGTTGTTTATTACAAATAATTATCTATACCACTAGGACTTGGTGGTAGGTAGGGTTTCATGTAAGCCCGTCTGGGTAGGTACCACCCCCTCATCAGATATTCTACCGTTAAGCAACAATACTTCGTATTGTAGTGTTACGATTTTAAGGGTGTGTGAGCCGGTGTAACTACAGGCACAAGGGACATAACATCTTCGTTCACAAGGTTGGCGGCATGTTGTCGATGTAATTGATTAATATTTCTTACATCGCCAATGTCAATGGCAGTGGTGACAACTTAACATCAGCCAGTCTCTTCTTCACTTTTGCCAGTCGACCGATATACCAATAACACAAAAAACTCTTCTTGTGTTAACGTGATGTTTTTTTAGTGTGTGTGTTAAATATGAGATAAGATATTCTCGCATTTATAAGTTTAAAATATGTATTAAATGGAGACAGGTGTTATGAAAACTTGATAGTGAAATATAAATTACGGTTGTAAAATTGATCAATTCATGGCTATTAAATAAAAATCAAATAGTGGTCAAACTCCTAATTATATGGAACTTAAATAACTATCGAACGCTAAAAGGAATTTTTATTCGCAATAATATCTTTAACATAATAAAACAATGTTGTGGATTCCTTTCACTTCAAATGTAAAACATCTTTATTATATAACATATACATATACATATACTATTTATATATTTAACGTGGCTTAGAGTTGAAATACGTTGCAAATTTGCTTTAAATTGAAATGTTTTATATACATTTCTTAGGCCATAACTATTACACTATAAAATTTTATTGATTCTGAATATACGACCATTCTCTACTATAAATAAACTAATATTCCGATATGATGTGACGTTTCTACAACATTTGTATTTAAATTTATATTCTAAACATATATAATATAAATGAGCATTAATATTACTATTCATATTTTGACGTTATTTATTAAATTAAACAGTTATATTATTTGAAACGGTTCTTTGCTCGTTCAAATAATGGGCTATCTAAGGAAGGAATGCGTAATCAAGTCAGGCCAAGATGCCTATAGCTTAGGCCTGGTCTTAGAGATCTAAGATCCCTAGGCACTTTGACATTTGAGGCCCCCATTTAAACTATTTTATTTTTTGAGGGAAACATCCTGAGAAAATTTGCATGTGTCATCAATCCGCATTGGAGCTCTTAATTAAATAATCTCCTTATCTTCTCTTTGTATGTATTGTACCTATATATGTATACATACTTGAAAAAAATAATTACTTCATTTGACGTTAAATAAATTAAGAAAAAAAAACTTTCTAAATTTTAAAATGAAATAGTTAATTTTCAATTGGACACGATTAAAAGATAGATAATAAAAAAAAACCAATTTCGAAATGATAAAAAGTTTATAAATTTTGGAATGTTGCCATAAAACAAACGTTATTTAGGAAGGAATTGTTATATATCTATGTCACAAAAAAAAACAATAAGTATCGTTAAATTGCCTTTTAAACTGTCATTAAAATATTTACAACAAGCAGCAGAATACGTGAACATCGCAAGGGATGTTTGTATTGTCTCATTAATTTCAACATTTGTATGCAAACTGGCCTCAACGTAATATATCCAAAAGAAATGTGATTTTGCAAACTGTTTACGTTTATAAATTGATACTTTTGTATTCAAAAAATCTATGTATGTACTTATATTATTGTTTTAACGTGTGTGTAAAATATATATAAAATAATTTTAAATAATTATTTTCAATTAATTTTAGCTGATTTTAAAGAAAATCTTTTTTATATAAAACATTAATTAGTTAATTTAATATTTCGTAATGATAAATTTAATATGTTACATTAATATAATAATAGATATGTAGCAAAAATTTTGGTTGGTAGTTATTTGTTCTGATAGCTAATAATAATATTATAATTTCAACTAACGTAATTAAAAAAATACGTTTCGTTTCGTTCTTGATAGGAAAACACAAAGTTTTAAACTTTGAGAATTCTCAGTACCATCCCGAAGTCTGGAAGTTAGAAGTGTGAACAATCGCGTTCCTCGGAAAATGCGTAAAATACCTCTATATTAAATTAAGAGTTCTTTATACTTTTTTTTTGTTTCTTTGGAAATAAATGTCACGCGTTTAAAAAAAAACAAGAATTAATAACAACATCACCTGAGGCTAAAGAACGCAGATTTTACGAGAGATAAACGCGTGTGGTCTGAACATCTTATAACCAATTATATTAATTGTTAACAATATATATACTTTACAAAATAATACCATGTAATTTCGTTTTCGAAGAAAAAAAAATCAATAATTTAAAACCATTACCGAAACTCATGATTACTTTAAAATTGAATAATGAGCTATTTTTAATATCCACAATTGCAAGATTACCTCATCCTCAGCCATCCGGACGGTCTTCGCAAGAATGTTCAGGGTTCTACAGTCCTTAGTTTAAATAATTAATAGGTTTCCGCGAAGACTAAAGTTGGTGGTCTCGCTGGTTGGAATATGTGAATCTTAACCGAAAATTAAGGAATCGAACTCGCTAAATTTCCGTATGCTTATGTTTAAATCATCTCGAGCGCAGTGGTCCAATCCATTGTGATTTTATTTTAGCTTAGCAATGAGACATTTACAGGCTGTTACTCTAATTGTATTTATTATTAGCGAATCTTAGATAAATCACTTGATTGTAAGACCCACACTATTCCCGATTTTAGAGAAGAGAAATTTTAATATAGAAATGATATTTAACATGTTATTTTTTTAATACGTATCTATAATACAGAATAAATAAATATGTATGAAAAGTTTTTAGTTTACAAGTGTTTTTTGCATTTTATTTCATTCGTATCTTTTCCTAGGCTTCTCCGATGATGACGACCAAGTAGACCTACAATTTAGTAGGTCAGTGCTGAAAAGATTCTATCCATTGTTTAATAGTAATCTTTTTTATCCATAAATCATCCTTTAGATAGTATAAGTTTAATACTTCACTGCGTCCTATACAAAATTAATACCGTAATAAAATACATTTTAAAAATGTCCACTTCAAATAAAAACCTAATGCCAATAAAATTTAAATGGGACCGCCTCGGAGCTATACCGAATTGAACGTAAAAAAGAACAGCGAAATCGGTTCATAAAGGAAAAAGTTATATCCGACCACGTATAAAAAAATAAATATATACGGAGATGATTTTTGAATTTAGGTTGAAGATGCTTGGTGGCTTAAGCCGCAAAAGGTAAGGCAGACGTAACACGTGTCGGTAGGTGGTCACATCGAACTATATACAATAGCATTGCAAAAAGTATAAACAACTTCTTACAGACGTGAAAGCCTCGCTAAGTATCTAATCAAACAAAGTATCGATAGGTATACTTTGTATGGGGGTAAAATTATCGATAACTCAGATAAGCCTGTACAAAACACTATCATGAGTTCCACGTTTCTATCCGTGCTCTAATGGTATCTTTAAATTAAAATTAACAGTGGCCTGTGAATATCCCACTCCTAGGCTATGGCCTTAACTCCTTTTGAGGAAAAGGTTTGTAGCTTATTCCACCACGCTGGTCCAGTGCTGGTTGATGGATACACATGTGACAGAATGTCAGTTAAATTAGACACATGCAGTTGTCCTAGCATTGCTTACCTTCACCGTCAAAAATAAGTTGCGTTTGCCTGGGCTGAACCCGCGATCATCAGTTAACAGTCATGCGTTCTAACCATTGGACCATCTCTGTAATAGTAATATATAACTTTTGAATATATATACATATTAATTTTATTTGCCATTTATAACTTCGTTGTAATATTTCATTTAAATAATTAACGTTTTAAAGTCGGCAAATGATAATGTTACAAGCAATATATCACAGAGGCTTAATAATTATTGAGTTCTGATAAGGACACTAGTCGTCTGAGGCGTGTCAATTAAAATGTTAAGAAAAATTCAAGTAATCTCATTATAAAGGAGACAAGGTTCGTTGGTAATTTACAAAAATGGAATCACTTTTAAATAAAAAAGTGATCTTTGTCGGTTCAAGAAAAAAATGGGAGACGTTGACAAAATAATGGATTGTTCTCAAAAGAAACCTTGGAACAAATTTTCTGTCGCGTCTTGGCTTAAATATTGCAATTAAATAACAAGTTTTTATTTCTGTTCAGTTAAACGATGTTAATGAAGGGAGTAAGTGCTAAAGGATAATAGTTGAGTTATTTCCCTGTTTACTGTGAGTTCGTTCAACAGCTTATTATAATTTTTTTGAAAAGGCAAATTTTTATTTGTAGAAAAATAATTTCCGACGTTACTTACAACTTGTAGGTCTAGTAATACCAACACTCGTTCCCAAAACTCATTTAAAATCAGATTAAATATTATTTAAATATAATAATAAATAATCACATAAACATTTGTCATATATTTAATTTATGCAATAATATAATTTTACAAATTAATAATCATATTAAAGATAAGATAATTTAAGATGATTTTAAAATGTAAACGTTGAGTTTTAAACATAATTCACACCCTCGCCATTTAAAATATTTACATAAAGACATTCCTTTCTCTTGACAAGTTTAAAACGCGTTTTAATTACATTATTTATTTTACCGCCATATTAACAGACAAAAACTATACTAACGGTTGTTTTGAAGTTGTCTTGAAGTATTGTTGTGTATAATAAAAATGATTATGATAAGTTATGGTCATTTTTAACGTTACCATATTTTGTTACCTTAAAACACAATATACCACGAGTAAGTCCTTAGCCCTGTCCTGTCCTTGTTTACGCACACACTATTCTTTCTTGAGAATATCTACCCATAACCGAAGTCGACCAGGTGATCACAATATAAAGAGAGGGATCGAACCTACTGTGCCAGATACACTCGTAAAATGAATTGGTTGGAAATTCGCCCAAAAAAAATCAAATCGAATAAATCTTATTTATGTCTTTTACTATTTATCCATTTAACTTTTAGCTTAAGCTTTTTTGCTTTTTTTGCTAATCTACTTTATTTTGAAACCCTTAACATTTTCGTTATATTCATATAAGTCGTAATAATGTTACAGTTAAAACAAAATTTACTAAAAATAACATTAATAAACTTCAGAATAACCGTCACAAATCGGCGTTGGCGTTAAAAATCAATCTGACAAGCAATTATAAATTATTTCGTGACATTTTATCGTCCTTATAAGATCATTTGGTAAACAACATCGGAGCTCACTCTTAAAACGCTGAAAACCGATTAACGGTGATACGCTATCTTGATGCGTGTATCATAATTACTAAAGTCAATGTCGCATATCACTTTCTGACATTTCACGATCAAGTCCTGCGTCGACTTTTTAGTTTGTACAGTCAGCGTCATATAGAAAGTCAAACAGATAATTTATGTTTATATTTTATCACGTGCTTGACGGTGAAGGAAAATATCGTCAGGAAATTTGCACGTGTTTGGTTTCATTGAAATTCTGCCACATGTGTATTCTACCAAATTGCATTAGAGCAGCGTGGTGGAATAAGCTCTAAACCTTCTCCTCAAAAGGGAGAGGAGGCCTTAGCCCAGCAGTGGGACATTAACAGGCTCTTACTGCACTGTACATACAATATTAGCAAATATGTAAAAATAACTGAAGTGATCAATAACATTCATACCAGAAAAGTCGGCAAATTATTTAAGTCATCTATTTTTTTTTTATAAAATAGGAAGGCGGACGAGCAAATGGGCCACCTGATGGTAAGCGGTCACCAAACGCTCTTAGACATTGGCTCTCATTACATTATACTATACGTCAGCCACACACAGCTACTATAAAAAGTAAAAATACATACTAAACAATTAAAAATTTAAATAAAACAATTTCAATGTATGTAAATAATATTATAGATGACAATCTATATCAATACAGTTGACCTGCTAACTAATTACGTACTTATTTTATCTGATAAAAATCGCAACCTGAATCACTTACAAAATGTAAACTTAACGCGCTGTATAATTGATAAATCGCCGTAATAAATCAGCCCTTTACATTTTATCAAAAAGGCAGACGGACGGGACCACTGTTAATGACTACGTAGTAAATGGCTGTCTCCTTTGGATATTGGCAGTGAGCACTGTACTGTGTATAGCACTGTAAATGTGTAAACTATTTCGTATACTGTTATTTTTTTTTAAATATAGAATAGGTAGGTAGACTAGCATATGGGCCACCTGATGGTAAATGGTCACCAATGCTCAATTGACATTGGCATTGTAAGAAATTTTAGCCATCGCTTTCGTCGCCAATGCGCCACCAACCTTGGGAACTAAGATGTTATGTCCCTTGTGCCTGTAATTACTCAATACTGGCTTCAAACCGGAACCCAACAATACCAAGTACTGCTGTTTTCGCTTTGCTGTACTGTTTTGCGGTAGAATATCTGATGAGTTGGTGGTACCTACCCAGACGAGCTTGCACAAAGCTCTACCAACATAATGAACCAATTAATTAACTTATCACAATATAGTGCACTTATTTGACGATGTCCTTTTGACACGATTTTTTTATTTAGCTCTACTCCTTGGTTATTTAGCTTAATTGGAATAGACAATAGAATTATTTCTTAAAAATAGCTACATAAAGAAAATATAGTATATAGAACTTAGAATTCATTGAATTCGTGCTATTAAATAATTTGATATATTTTAATTGAAAATATTACAAATTTATTTGAATACTAATAAATTTCAACCTTTCACATGAGATGTTTTTATGTTTTTCTCGATTATAATTAATAGATGTGAACATAATTTAAAATTTAAATATGTTAATATAACTATATAAAGCACTTTAAAGATTTTTATTGTTTTATACGCGATATTATTGCCATATCATAAAAATTATCATGAGTAAATAACATATAGTTTTAATTGGTTTGTTGTCAGCCTTTAATAATAATAATAATTTATTTATTCAAGTAACAAGACTCATATAGAAAATTACAATCAAATAAAATAAACACTACTATCTACTACTTATACAATTTACTCCAGCTGAAACTTTACAACAGCGGTTAATAAATATACAGTCTAGTCTGTTAGCAACCGTGATTAGAATTATGTTGGAGCTGGCCCGCACCCTGCGAACCAAGGATGCACACTTTTTTCGCATTAATGCGTAAAAACAGTCTATATTCGCTTCAGCAAACATTCCTGAAGCACTACAGAAGCGAGGCAACCCCATCAGCAATCTAAAGGCGTTATTGTATTGGACACGAAGAGCATTGTATGATTTTAATGTATAAGTAGCTCACAAACTGTATGTATAAAATGAGGTACAGTAAGCGCGGAATGATGTTTTCTTTACAGCCCTTGACGCACGCGCAAATCTTCTGACAATCATGTTAGCTTTTATTAACAATGCTATCCTCTCCCTTACAATGTCATTATCATCCTCGAGACTGGTGGTTAGTATATGTCCAAGGTATTTAAATTGGAAAACCTGAGCTAAGCTCATAATGTAATATGTAATAACAATTTCGCCTGACATTTTCGATGACTAGGTTTGACACTATTATAATAATTCAGAAGTAAGTACTATTTACCTCTTGAGGTTGAGCTTATTCCACCTCGCTACTTAAACTGTACATGTGGGTCCATTTTTTTCATTTCATTTTCATTTCAACCAACACATGAATATTATGTGAATTATAAACACAAATTAATCACATGAAAACTCAATGCTGCTTGTTCCTGCACGGTTAAGATTAATGCGTTCCAATCCATCTCATGCGGGCCATCTCTTATGGGAAAAGTATATTCGTTAATAAAGCTATTGTCGAGTTTTTCGACTGTTGATCTGATCTGTAAAAAAAGTGTTACTAAGTTTTTTGCCGGTTTTGTTAGGCAGAAAAAGTACTCCGAACTAGTGGTGGCTTTACATTAAATTTAATCTTGTTAATTGACAATTTAAACGTGCATGTAAAAGCGTTCTTGAATGAAGCTTATTTCGGTTTTAACTTTATCGTCAGCTTATAAGTTTTCGAGAACAAACAAATAAATAATTAAGAAACAAAATGTAGGCTAACGAAGATTTCATTGAAGTATTACGGGTATATTTTTGTTTTTACGGTGTTGTGTTATAGTAAAATAAAGTGACAGCCTGTGAATGTCCCATTGTTGGGCTAAAGCCTCCTTTTTTGAGGAGAAGGTTTGGAGTTTATTTGAGATTTGTATTTAGAGTTGTGTATATTTATTTAAGCCGAGATGGCCCAGTGGTACGAACGCGTGAATCTTAACCGATGATCGTGGGTTCAAACCCGGGCAAGCACCACTGAATTTTCATGTGCTTAATTTGTGATTATGATTCATCTCGTGCTTTACGGTGAAGGAAAACATCGTGAGGAAACCTGCATGTGTCTAATTTCACTGAAATTCTGCCACATGTGAATTCCACCAACCCGCATTGGAGCAGCGTGGTGGAATAAGCTCCAAACCTTCTCCTCAAAAAGAGGAGAGGAGGCCTATAGCCCAGCAGTGGGACTTTCACAGGCTGTTACAAAAAATATTTATTTATTCTATGTTATACTTGACGTATGAATAATATTTTTATGTGTGTATATATTTATAACAATATATTTTTATAATTGAAACAAAATATCAATAATATATATCTTTTCGCACGTTATTATTTATAATCAACTTTTATTTTGCTCGTATTGTGAATCGAAGTTAATCAAAATCTCGAATATTTTAAGCTTTTAATAGCAAGGTCAAAACGTCAACATCATTTTTATCTTAATCTTTATATACAATAACATTTACAGTTGTGTCTGTGTGTTTTTTTTAATTGACTCAGGTGCGGTCTTTTCTTACATAGCTCGAACTTTTATTTTCAATATTTATGAGCAATGTGATAAGTAATTATGTATTACTATGTATACTGTATCTACTCGTCTTACGAAATTAATGAATATAAATTGAATATAGTGACCATTCATTGTTGTATCCCATTTATATGGGATTGGTAAATAATTTAGCAGAATTTTATGTCAAGCTATTTTATTGTCGACAACCTTTCTTGGGAATGGTTTCACTGGCGGATTGTTAACTAGTAGCGTTTTTTTTAATTACGTCCAACGTGGTACAGCGGTGGCTCTATTCTTCTGTGACATATCACATGACTTCTTAATTGAAATCATTTTGTTGATAACAATATAGAGGACATTTTTTTTTATTACCAACAATTTATCAGCATTACCGGTGTACGTAAGAGTTATTTATATTGATAACTTATAAGTATGATCAGATCAAAATTAAAAATATATACTCTACAAATCATGGTCGCATGGAATGGCGACAATATTTCTATCACCATTTCCACGATTCATCGCTGATTTTCTGAGAAATATGAACCAGTGGAGACAATAAGACGGGGTATTTATATGTCTTAGAAATGTAAATTAAACGTTTATTTAGTAAAGACATTAAACAGTTTTTATTAAACATTATATAAACAAAGTCACTGTTTCTATCGAATTATTTAATATAATTTTTATTGCATTTATATTGTTCTAATGTTTATCAATTAGGCAATAAAATAGCTGATATCTTCTTCTTCTTCTTTGTCCAAAACCCTCTTCCCAGTTCAGCTGGGGTCGGGTCTCCTTGTACGTCTGCGCCAGAGAGCTCTGTTCTGACTTGTCTGTGTACTCAGATTCTCTTTCTGGGCCTCTTTTTGCATGTTTGACCACCAGGTTGCGGGCGGTCGCCCTCTTCTCCGTGGTCGGTCCGGGATATTTAAGGCTTTCTTGATGGGAAGGTCATCGTCACGTCTCAGGATATGGCCGTACCAGCGCAGTCGACATTCCTTCAGTTTTTCGACAATCGGTGTTATCTTGAACGATCCCCTGACATACTCATTCCTTACTTTGTCCAGCCGGGTTATTCCTCCCGCCCATCTAAGCATTTTCATCTCGTTTGTATGCAGTTGTTGTTCGTGTGTCTTTTTGATGGTCCAACACTCTGCCCCATAAGTCATGGATGGGCGTACTACCGTTTTGTACACTTTTCCCTTTACACGAATGGGCATTCTACGGTCACAGAGAACACCCGAAAGCGATTTCCATTTTATCCAGGCGGTTTTGATGCGGTGGTCCACGTCTTTATCGATATTTGCATCAGTAGTAAGCACAGACCCAAGATACTTGAAGTTGTCTACTTTGGGTAGTGCGCGGTTGTCTATGTAAATATTACATCCCGTCTCTTCTGTCCCTCCATAGTCACATTCCAAATATTCTGTCTTACTTCGACTAATGCGTAGCCCATGGTTTTCGATTTGTGTCACCCACCGGTTAAGTGTTTCCTGTAGGCTTTGTGCATTTTTCGCTACTAGGACTATGTCGTCTGCGTAAAGTATACACTCTGGTGCTGGCTTTTGTATGTCTCGCGTGATGTAGTCCATGCACAGGTTGAATAGCAATGGGCTTAAGGCAGATCCCTGGTGTACTCCTACGTTTACGTGGAAGGGCTCGCCAAGTCCCGCTGGGCTTTTGACGCGCGTCATGGTGTTTGTGTACATATCTTGTACTAGTGTCACATAGTACTCCGGGATGTTTTGAGCTCTCATAGCCTGCCAAACTAGATTTCTGGGTACCCTATCAAAAGCCTTTTCTAGGTCGATGAACAGGAGATACAGATTTTCTTTGTTTGAACGGTGTTTCTCCATCACAACTCTAATTAACTGAATGGCATCGATGGTAGATTTGCCAGATGTGAAGCCATATTGGTTCTCAGTTATACGAGTACAGTCATTAATGCGTGCAGCGATGATCCTTTCAAACAGTTTTAGTGTGTGTGACGTGAGTTTTATGCCCCTGTAGTTTCCGCAATTCGCAATGTCCCCTTTTTGTTTATATATTGGTGATAGAATGCTGTTACGCCAGGATTCAGGGATCTTGCCATCTTTAATAATAGCGTTAAAAAGCTTTGTGAGCCAGGGTGTGGCAGATTCCTTCAGCTTCTTCCAGAGATCTGCTGGGATCTGGTCGGGACCAGTGGTCTTATGGTGTTTCATTTTTGATATAGCCTTGCTCACCTCCTCCTCTACTATACATTTTATAGGCCCTTCAACAGGCGGCATATGGGGCATTTTTTTACTCGAAAACTCCTCGTTCATTAGTTGATCGTAGTATTCTTTCCATCTTATGTTGATATCCTTGTTCGTCGTTAGTAAAATACCCTGGGCATTTTTGATGTATTTGTTACATTTAATATCGAGAGTAGATCTATGGCGTTGTCGGGCTATTTTGTAGATTGAGTTCTCATCCTCGGCGTTTTCCAATCTGTCATAAAAATCTTCTCTAGATTTTGCCATGGATTGTGCTACTGCAGATTTAGCTATCTTTTTAAGATTCTTATACAGTAGGTGATCTTCTTCCAAACCCGATTTCTGCCATGCTTTAAATGCCTCTCTCTTTGACTTTATTATGTGTTGAGCAGTTTCATTCCACCAGGACGTTTCTTTACCTATGCGCCGTGCTCCACGTGAAATACCCAGGATCTCTTTTGCCCCTTCCAAACATAGTCTTTCGAAATCAGACCACATCTGGTTAGCTGATTTGTCGATCTCAATGTCTTCTTTCATATAGGCGTGGGCCCATTCTAGGAGCGGAGAGCCCTTGATGGAGTGCAGTTCTTTCCACTTAATACTGTCTGCTCTGCCGATGTGTGTTGTTATAGGTTTGGGTAGTTTCATGACTGAGACGAGAAGCCTATGTTGTGAGGAAAGCCCATTGCCGGGAATCACTTTACAGTCTTTATAAAGTTTAAAGATGTTGTTGCTGGCGAGGATATAATCTATTTGTGTGTTATATTCTGAGCATTTGTAGGTGATAAGGTGTTCCGGTTTTTTTTGGAAATATGTATTAATTATTTTTAGGGAGTGCCTGGATGCAAAATTAAGAATGCTCATTCCTTGTTTATTTCTAGTGCCAAATCCATAGCCTCCATGGGTGTCGCTATGAAGGTCATTCTTTTCTCCTATATGTCCATTCAGGTCTCCTCCTATGTGGGCATGTTCTGTTAAAGGAATATTTTGCATAATTTCGTCAAAGTCCTCCCAGAAATCGTGCTTTTCTTGTTCAGAACATCCCGTTTGTGGTGCATACGCTGAGATTAAATTCAAAGGTGGTTGGCCGTCCATTGCTAGTTTTATGCTTATGAGTCTGTCATTCTTCCTAACCACGTCAATTATTCTCGTTTTCAGGTTTTCATCCAATACGATTCCTACTCCGTTTCTTTTGGTATCAGCACCATGGTATACAAGCTGGTAGCCATTTCCGATATCCCTGGATTTTGACCCTTTCCATTTAGTTTCTTGGACGCAGCAGGCGTTTATTTGTCTTGTTTTTAAAATTTCGCTTAGTTCTGTGCTGCGTCCCGTCATTGTGCCGAGGTTCCACGATGCGAGTCTGAGTTTGTCAAAGTCTTTTGGATGCGAACGTTGGTTCTTGTCTTTAGCGTCGCTTGTGGGGAACGCCCTAGCATGTATCGCATTCTTCGCATTTACGTCGCTTGAGGGGGACGCCCTAGCATTTAACGTTCTCATCTTTAGCTTTACTGTCATACAAGGAGTTTTTTTTATTTTGGCTTAAGTTTTACGGCCGGTTGCCACCTGACGCCAAGGTCGTACTTCTCTTGGAGACATGCGGGCGCCGCCGTTGGCCTTATGCAGGCTCTTCCGCCGCCATCCCTTTTGTGCGTCCCGACCTAGCCGCACAACACTAACTGCAGCCTTTGCTCCAGATATTTTGGATAAGCCTGCAGCAGGGGTTTGGTAACGAAGTGTCCTTCTCCGGCCTGTTGGTCCACGGGAGGTATTTTATTTCCCTCCTACCCGGCATATCTGCCGAGCCCTCCCCTATCCGCCACCTGGGGACGCGTTCTCTAGGGGTGAGGCTCCCCCGAGAAAAAATAGCTGATATCAATGTTGATATTTTAAGAAATTGTTTTTTTTTAATGAGAAATAGCTGTTTTAGTAACGGTCGCTATTGGTAACCTAAAAACCTATTCTTTAAATTAATAATATTTGTTTTGATTATCTTTAAAGATGCTACCAGGCATCAGGCCAGTCACGAGAAAAATTAACAACTTATAAGGACTATTAATCGTTTGTACCATACATATTTGTATGTATCTTAGTTTGTCACTGTACTTCCTTAAGATTTTATTGTATTCAGGCTTGTTCTGATTAACTGATTTTCATACTTACGAGATATTATGACAACACAGTCTACTACTGCAATGCTTACTTAATATAGCCATGAATACTCTCCGCCCAGCTCTCAAATTTTGTCGAGATAAACAATAATCAGGAAATATCATGTTTCGACATCGCTAATACTGAAAATAAAAGGAGGCTTGACCGCTCAATGGTACTCGTTTTATTAAACACCAAATCGCCACAGAGCGAAGATAATGAGAAATGGTACATGCGGATATGTAATTAAATAATGTTCATATTTGTTATTCTTCAATAAAATTTATAATACAAAATATTATACGTCGGCTTACTTTAAAAAAAATTAAATATACTATAAGTTTCGTTTAAAATTGTATTTAGCAGGTTTCCTGTCGAAACAGCAGACACAATAGTTGAGCAATAGTCATGAATTTCATGTGAATCACAGGACCAGAAAAGGGCTGACATCAATGCTTCTACAACTCAAAACATTTCAAGGTCATGAAATGTCAGAAAGTGATATGCGACATTGATTGGTATAATAATTATAACATTTAAAATTTAAAGAACAGATACACGCATCAAAACGGCGTATTACAGTAAGGCGGTTTTCAATAATTTACGAGTGAGATGTAACGTGAGTTCTTACAGAATAGCACTATTATCTTGGATTATTACGTTCTCTATCATGAATGCTCTAATCCATGTGTAAAATGTTAAAACAAAAATTGACAAACTTTTACGACTTACCGCCTGATGCCAATCCTCTTTAGGAATACTTTTGCGGCTGGATACTTAAATGCTCGCTAGTATTGAGAGATGCACTTAAGAAATATTTATTTGTAGGCTCTTTTAACACCTTATTAAAATGAGGATCAGGATTAAATAACATAACAAAAATAGCGCAATTTTACTCTATGCATTTAAGTATAACCACGTTATTTTATCATCTGTGGTTCGTAGTTTTTTTTTTTGGTTATTAGCACAGTTTTTGCCATATCTAGACTATTAATTCTGGAAGCTAGCAAAAACTTGCTAAGTGGCAGAACGCAAAAAAAGCCAGGAGCTAAATAAGGAAGTGATAAAGAGCTGAGGGCGTTTCGCTTGGAATTTGTAAAGCAATTAAACAAAACCAGTTACAATTTATGAGAGCTGCTGTCTGCTCCAGTTTGCGCAGGTGCTCCAAACAATCAGACGCATTATGGTGACCGATGAATACATTAATTACATTGGTTTACTTTCCACAATATGTTATACTACGTGATATTAAAACCCAGCATCGTAATTGTATAATACTATGTCCATTACAATACTTTTTTTTTTAATACGCCTTCCTTTATTGATCGATGATAGCATGGAATTCATTTTAATAACTGTAGCATCCTGTAATTTAAGAAATATAAATTAAAAAGGTTATCTTCTTTATTTTATATAATTAATGCTTTTTCATATTAATTTAAAAATATTATCAAGTCTTTTGCATGTGAGTTTTGCTTTCCAAATTATAATCCTGATCGCAAGCATATCAAAACAATGAAGTTGTATGCAATTCGTTCATTTTGTAAGCCAAGTCAAAATTAGCCTGCTAAAAGCATATCATAAATAAATCATAGTATTTAAAAACTTTGGCAAAACCAAACCTTTGAAATATTTCCACCTGATTATTTATTCTTAAGAAAATGATTATCAAGAAGAGTCATATATGTGTATGGAAATAACTGAGGAGACGACTAGAGATAAGAGATACAGATGAAAACTGACTGAAAATGGAAGAGAAAAACATTGCGCTGGTCCTAAATAAATTGGAAAAAATAAATAGAATATTTTCGTATACGTTTGTTGAATATTGTAAAATGAATTATAGGAAGTCGATGAACTGATTTATTTTATTACGACTGAGCTGAAGTATGCCCATTAACGCTGTTGCATTCAATAAGTATTGACAGACATGATAATAAATTTGGAGCAAGAACGACGAATATTCAAGAGTTCAAAAAATGTAGAAGTGATTTAATTATTTATTATCAATAAATAAAGATAAAGTTATAAAATAACATATTTCGTACATGTGTGTGTGGACATGGTGACGATGATGTCTTACTGACCGATAACGGCCATGGCTGTCAACTGTGCACAAGTGTGTGTGCAATCAATTTTGTACTCTCTATCCCCTTACTCTCATAATTCGATGAGACATCAATCCTACACGGTCGTGTCGTCTTGCCGGTCGGCAAGAGTCCCAACTTCCAGAGACAAACCCAAAAACTTTTATGGTACCTAGGGGTTTGAACCCTGGAGATTGTTCTGGGGTTTGATCTCGGAATCTGTGACTTTATATCTAGCTACTAGACCAGCGACGCAGTTAAATAAGTATATAAGTATATATACATCGATGAGGAGTAACTAATATATTATCAGCACTTCAGATGGCCATGTTTTATTTTTAGGAGTCATTTTACGTGAGATTCTACATTTCGAAATTATCTGCAGCGTTTTTCATATTCCGATTGTTTATTAAGTATATACGTAATGATAATATTTCAAAAATGCAAAAAAGCTAATGGAAATGCCTGAAATGGTAGTTAATCAGAATTGTAAGCTTAAATTAATTGGTGTCAATTACTAGATGTTGTGCAAAATAAGTATATTTTGTCCTAATCGTTTTTGTCTTGACTTAGAAACCTGTTGTTATCATTTAATAATAATGGCAAAAGTATTTATCCTTAAGAGATTTTATCTTATGAAATAATCGTGTAATTAAGAGTTCGAAAAACCGTCGACTGCTTTATCAAAATTGTAAAAAAAACCTAAAAAATATACGTAGAACTTATCAACAGCAAAAAGGCAATTCACTCAGACATGTCTATTTGTTCGTAAGCCTGGCGCGACGGTGAGCGCAAGACGAGCCCCCGATCCAATGTCGTTTGAATGCCAAGGGCAGAAACCGCGTACCAAATAGGTCAAAAACACCAATTATATAAATCCTAGGCTAGGTAACTACTATATAGGTATTACTTTTTGTTATATTTGACTGTATACAAACTATTCATATACATACTATATAATTAACGATCAACGGTTATATGTTTTGATCGTTATGTGGAAAGTAAAAATTCTCGTTCGAGATATTCACCTTAAGAATTAAGCAAAAATTCTAAGAAAAGTATTTCAAGTTATATGTTAAAATTGACACAATAATTGGTAACACAACATTAAGATTGCTTTGGTAATTACCTATAGACAGATCGATCCACGATGACATGCTTCACTCTTTTTTTTCCAATCATTAAAATGCAAATGTGCAATGTAATAATAGCGTTTTCGTAGATTGAATTAACTACAGCAGTCTTAACGACCATTATACTTTTTTATGAATTATAAATTCAAAGCTTTTCTACTAGGGAACCACAAGGCTTCTTGGGATAAGAAATCGGGATCGTAACTTCGACATCACATCGCTAGGCAGGCGCTGAAGATGACGCTTCAAAACTATATACTTCATTTTATAATCCTTAGATTTTTATATAATATATTGATATTATCGTTAATGTATGATTTTTGTTCAAAAAATATATTACTAATATGTAATATCTGTTCTCTGTGATTCTCTGGTCTGATTTTACCTTAAAACTGTACAAAAATATCCAATATTGTGTAATATACATATGTATATATGAGTTAAAGCAAGAAATATATCGTAATAACGACGATACGCTTCTGCAATTTTTCCCCTAATCAACACAGTCATCAATCACAAATACATATTATGATCGAAACATGTATCATATACACATACCTGTAAAAAGGAGGGATTATACCTGATTTCTTTGACGCAGAATAAATTTCAAATCGATAAGACGTATTCTTGTCACATTATCTCAACATGTCACCCTAATTCGAATTAAGAGTATTTCATCTTTATTTAAATTTATTTGCGTCCGGCACGGCCTCTGATAACAAAATGAATTTTAATTAAAAAGGATTGGAAAAGGATTCTTAGACGCAAAATAACCCTGAAAAGCCGCTATCAACTTTCGATAACATGGCTTAATTAGGACGAGAAATTCTTATATATGGGGATACTTATATATCACCCCATAAGTTTTAATAAGCTTTAATCTTGCACATCACTCGGTACTCTCTGAATAGGAGAGGAATCTTTTGTCCACTCTTTAACTACTAAATATTTTAACGGGAATGTACCTTATCCTTAAAAGGATTATTTACCGACCAAATCCTTTAAACGAGATACAATAACTCCCGTAAAGGTGAGGACCCCAGGCATGCTGGCCCAGCTGTGGGATATTTGTCACATATATTAACAAACAAAAGCGCAATTATCGTTCTTTTATGAGTTTGATTACAAAAACCATTTAAAGTTGACCTTTCGCTGGATTTATTGTACATTGTGGTCGAAGCATTCTGATACAAGTGTAGCGTTATAATATTGTATTAAAATGTTTAATTAGTATAAAAACGTCGTTGGCACGTTGATTATTTCATTATATAATTTGTAAGTTTGTATGTTGGTGGAAAATAAAATTAAAAAACTTTCAAAACAACATTTCACAATACGCGTGATTTAAGGAAATTCAATTATGCGCAAACGTCTTGGAGTTCCCAGCTTTAGGTCGGCCAACTTAGATTGCGCGTAAATATGCGAAGTCACTGTACGTCATAATATTGTTACGAGCATCTTGAATGTTTTATTTGGAATATGCCGCGATATCGTAAACTAATTGTAGTAGTCTGATATCTGAAAATTGTACTCTCTCATCTTCTATTAATTTGCCAGTTTTAGTAATGGACTTCAGACGTGTAGAAGTACATATTTGGAATTTCTTGCATGGGTTTGGCCATTATTTTACATTCATATGTTTATGTGCCTAATAAGCCGAGATGGCCCAATGGCTAGAGTTCGCGAATCTTAGCCGAAGCACCACTGAATTTTCATGCGCTTAATTTGAGTTTATAATTCATCTCGTGCTCGGCAGTAAAGGAAAACATCGTGAGAAAACCTGAATGAATGAGATGAAAATTTTCCATATGTGTATTCACTAACGCGTCGGAGCAGCGTTGTTGAGTAAAAGCGTCCAAAGTCTATCCTCAAATGGATATCCTCAGACTTAGTTTTGTTTATATCGATCCGTTATATAACGCTAAATTGTAATGATATCCCATAAAAGCGTTTCATGAACAAATACGTCGGCAAAACACTACCTTTTAAACATAAATACAAATCATTACAAAAATCTGATTGTAATTGCGATACAAAACAAATAATCATAAATTAATATAATGGTTGTCTTCGTTAAAGTGCCTTTTACCATATAAAAATGTTTTGTAAGCTGTTATAAGTAATATAATGAGCTGCGATTACTCATAAATAATGTATAAGACGTATTGTGCACGGATATCGATACTCTAGGTTTTTTGGCCCTTCCCCATATTCAGACACCTGCCCCCGGAATCCGATATTTTACCTTGACATAATTGATTTCATGGAATTATTTTTACTAGGAATACAACACTTTTTTCCTCAAGTAATTTCAATCAATTATTGTGTTTAATTTTTTCTTTGTATTTTGAATATTTTTTTTAGCTTTAATCTGTGTAATCATGTTATTATGTTTATTGCTACCTATCTTGATCTTAATTATTTACTGACATTTTTAAGCAAATTTAAATGTATAATGAATATCACCAGGTCCTTTTAAATTAGAGTTAAACAATATAATTTAAGATATTCATAATTTTTACTGCTTTATCTTTAAAATGTAATGATATACAAGCAAACATACAATTTGCCTTAAAAGTATAAGTAATAGTTTAACATATAAATGTTGATAAGTTATACAATGCTGTTTTTTTCTTTCAAATGTCAAATAAATAATGTCCGAAAGAGAGAAATTAATGTTTAACTAAACAACGTTTATTAGTACATGGTCAAGGCTAAGCTGTTAAAGAAATTTCTAGAAAACTCAAATGCACTTGAAATATTTTTTTATTAAGCTTGCTTGACATTTTCGTAAGTATATAAACAGCTACGAAATTATATAACACCTTTTATAAATTGAATAAATACCAGAAGCTGAAATCTTATTTTTTTGACCAATCTTTCTGTCAATCGTAATGACAGCCGCCATTTTTTGAACCGAATAAATATTGTGGTATACTTAATTTCGACTTGATAGAATAATTGTGATTAAAAAACGAGACATTACTAAAGATGTCATTCAAATGTCACCTTGACAGATCAAGGACGTAACCGTTTTTTTTTATAATTTTGAGTAAAATTGCTGACGGATTTGTATATTATATAATAAGTTCGTTTTTCAGAGATAATGACACTGTTTATGAGACGGGCTTTAATGATCATTATTTGACTCACAGCGTAAGGTCAGTATTACAAATAAGATAAAATATATATTATATTTTAGATATCACTTCAGTGCACTCACATCGTATTCACCTCACCCTAATTCCAATATTTCTTATATTCGCGCGCTCTGCGATGTGTGTCACTCGAGATGACAGATGCATACACAGATAATATATATTCATATTATAAAAATACTAATTAATTTATTATTGTATATTTGTGTACACTACAATTATTTAAGTTACAATTCAATTATTATATTGGAGGTTGTATTTGTTAATATTCATTGAGGATACATAAATATAATTGTACATGATTATTACATGTACATTGAGTACATATGAATTTATGATTGATGAAAAAGAATAACCACTAAGTTTATTTTCGGCTCATCTCAGTAGAATCATTTCGAACCAGTGGAAATTTTACCTATATTAAATTAACCTTGTACAATGACGATTCAAAAGTATTTGTAAGAGCCTATTTGAATAAAATATATTTTTTATTTTGATTTATTACAAAATTATGCGTGGACATAGACTAGGTACAAAAACGGGCAATGATTTTATAAACTAAGAAGAAGATTCTAATGCTTAAAACTGTGATGGCTATTACCTGAACAGACAATCACATTGTGTTGTTTTATTTAAATAAATTAGTCTTAAAAACTTTTTTTATATACAAATTTTATTAAACGCACACATATGCATTTATAAATGTAAGTTGTTTTTACAAATATACAGCCTTTTGGATTTTTTCTTTTTATAGTTCTTGTTTATTGTGACAAAGAATATATATAGTGATTGTTGACACGCACTGAATCAGCTGTTCTTGTTAATGTCAATTAGTAGAGGGAGTCGAGATGACCAGTGGAAAGATCTTGTGGATATTAAACGAATATTGTAGATTCAAATAACATGCGTCACTGAAATTTTCACGTAGTTTATTTGTGTTTATATAATGGAAACTATTTCAATTTAATACTCCGAGTTATATGTACTAGATATATTATAGTTTTAGTTCAATTTTGTGAAATTCAACCTATACTCGCGCGTTTTAAAGTAACCAATAAAAAAAAGATGGGAATTTACATAAGATATTTTAGCACATACATCAAAAAATAATCGAATGAATAATCTTGACTCAAAAAAAATATGAAAGTAAACAAATTATGCCTCGTGTAATATTACACGATATTTAATATATTTTGTTGATACTATCGTTAATGAAAACGGGCAGTTTGGTACATAATGAAAACCGCGAAAGCCATTAAATCAATCGATTAACGACGTGCGATTCATCACGCCTACGAAATATTGCGTATAATATTAATTGTGTTTTAATGCAAAAATGAAATTACTTTATAACATAATATACTTATAATATTTGTAACGATTATCCTTCAATATGGGTTGTGCTTAGAAATACCAGAAGTTGAGAAGTTTATGAAATTGAATTTACAATTATAAAATAATTGAGAACGATTAATTTATTCGATTATCTATACTTACTTAATTTGATGAATGCGAAAACAACTCTATCTGTCTGTTGTTACGCTTTCACGCAAACCACTGAAATTTTTTTTTATAACATTTGGTGCGAAGCAATTACAAAAAGGCTAAACCGCGTTCCAAAACTAGTAATACATAACTTAAAAAAAGAACAGTCTGTATATGTCCTACAGCTGGGCAAACTTCCTTACTCGGGGTAATTCCAACTTACTACTGAGTATTTCTAGGGAGAAAAACCCAAAAATTGTTTGTTGAGCTGACCCAAGATTCGAAATTGAGACCTCGGATTCAGAAGACGTACAAGACATCCAGTAGACTAATGATTTTTTTTTATCGAAGTTAATAATCGAGTATAGTACAACATGATGGTATGAATAAAGTTTTTTGATTTCGAGTGATTATTTTAAACGATCGATAATAAACGACCAGTAAGTGTTATCTGACGAATTTAGTATCAGTTGCGTATGAAATATTGTGTTTAAGGTTATTTTGTGAGTTTTAAAATATCAATTTGTCGGCGTACCTAGATCTTATTATATTCAGTATTATTATGCTATTGAAAAATAATTACAGTAAGTCAATGTATAATAAGCTATCGTGATATTTCGTGTTACCAGCCTTAACTGCTTCTTCGTCCGTATACGATAATTACGAGTAAATATCGCTTTAAAATTAATTGTATATAATTCTGAAATGTCTTATTGTTTGTTGAATATTAATGTTGCGTATATATGAAGGTATAATAACTTTTTATTATATAATATGGTATAATAAAGTAATTACTTGGTGGCTCTTCTGGGTAGGTACTACCTCATCATATATTCTACCGCTAAACAGCAATACTTAGTATTTTTATGCTCCGGGTCGAAGGGTGAGTGAGCCAGTGTAACTTCAGGACATAGCATCTTAGTTCCCAAGGTTGGTGGCGCATTGGCGATGTCAGGAATGGTTAATATTTCCTACAGCTCCAATGTCCATGGGCGCTGGTGACCACTTACCAACAAGTGGCCCATTTTGTCGTCCGCCTACCTAGCACAGATAATATGACGATTATATGAATAATGGTGACCAATTAGTATATATTGCAATAAATGCTGTCATAATGATAGCATAATATTATAATGACTATTTACGCATGGTATTAAAAAGTACAAATAAAAAACATACATACGTCACGATGTAAGTTTTTTTTTAATTTCCTTGTAAGACGTTTTCATACAGTTGTGAAATCGAAATATACTTTTTTCTTTGAAATTAATTTCGTCATAAAACCTAACTCAAAATAATTTGACATAGCCTAACCGTAAATATTTGCTTCGGTTATAATATCAAAATTCATTTATTTTAATAATAAATGAATGATGAAATGGATGAATAATCGTTTTAAAATATAACAAAAACCTTATACCCGAAAATGAAGGTATATCCCATGTCATTTTGTAATCGATACGAAATTAATCTTTGCTTGTAATAAAAAAAAAAACGTTATTAATGAGGATACTTTATTTATTTCAAGCGATTATTCTTTCATTAGACTTCATTATGTGTTTAGGACATGTTTAGGAAAAATGGTCCAATTTAACATTATAGCAGAATGAAATAAATAAAGAGGTTATCAATTCGGATTTATTTTTAAATATATTTTTTGTAATGTCTATGGCGAATGTGAATGTGCGACTAATTTTATGATGTTTTTTTTATTTTATTTATCTATTTGAAAGCATTAAGTTATATTTGAAATGTTATAATAAATATCAAAATCGAGAACTAAATTGATTTTGATTTTAATATTTATTGATATGTAGAGGGCAGCTTATTAGGATGCATATAAATCGTATTATTTTATATATTCGAAAATGTAATAAAAATAAATAGTTCACAATAAAATAAATATTAGATATATATCCGAAAATGTCAACCTCCGAATATTTTATATTTTTTTATTTGGGTAACACTTATGTTTGTTGAATAATGAAACGAGATCCACCTTTTTCAACTTTGCTAAGATTCCGATTCAAGATAAATGAGAACATGAATTATCTTACCTCCATCGATACGTTTTGTTTATTTATTGGTAACTAAGACTTAGTAGCGACCTTTTGTATTAAATTATTGTTTTGTATTTTGACTTTTTAAAGGTTGTATTTTTTAGTCTGTTTTGCAATCTTCATCCCAGCAAATTGCGTGTTGGGATGATCCAGAGAAATCCTGAAATTATGGCAGCTATTTCTATTAGAAACTAACCAATTGCACTGGACAATTCGATGGGACGGTAAAACAGGAACGACCGGGAAGACTTCAGGGAATGCATCAACGGCTTCACGTGTTTTTCGAAGTACGGTAACGGAAATTTAAATATTACCATAGAGAGTAAAAAGACATCCCGATCGGTTCAAGGCCTTAGTTGTGACGCACATATACGAAATTATAGTTGGTTAGTTAATCCGCTGACAAAATATGTTAATGTTGAAATTGACTTACGCTATTTTAATGCGTGTATCCTTGAAATGTTATAATTATTATTGTCAATATCGCATATTACATTCTGACATTTCACCATTACGTTCTGCGGTATTTTCGAACTTATAACCCAATTGGTTCAAACCCGGGCAAACACCAGTTAATTTTCATGTGCTTAATTTGTGTTTATAATTCATCTCGAGCTTGTCGGTAAAGGAAAACGTCGCGAGGAAATCTGCATGTGTCTAATTTCACTAAAATCTGCCACATGTTTATTCCGACAACGCGCAACGGAGCAGAGTGGTGGAATAAGCCCTAAACATTCTCCTCAAAAGAGGAGAGGACGCTTTAGCCAAGCAGGCATTCACAGGCTTGTACCTAATGGAAATTAAAAAAAACCTATAACTTAATATATGGAATATTGTCGTTAGTACTAATTTTAAAATCAAATGAGTTTTGCTGGCTTATTTGGTTATATTACACCCACATATTGTATCGTTTTTACTATGTCTTGAACTGTTATTGACCCTTCTCTGAGAGTACGTTAAAGCTTACGGGCATTGACATTACCGTGTCAATATCATTAGCCGTCAAGTTAACAACCGACCTTGACTGTGAAAAATATCTATAATATTTACATAACATTATCATTTTAGCAAAAAAAAAACCAGTAATTCGATTACATTACAGATACGTGATAGGACTACCTAAATAGCAAAATAAATATATGCACTTAATTGCAAACTAACCAGATGAATTTACATAGATATAAAAAGTTGCGCCTAATTTGCAACAAGGAAGACGTTTTCAAAAACTAATGTAGAGTCTTTATTTTACTCGTGATTAATGTTGAAATTTATGCTTAATACTTAAGCAAACCATAAGTAGTCACACGAAGAACTTAATGCTAACATTGACGACTGTGACGATGCGCGGGGAAACTGGTGAACAGGGTCTTAAAATGGCGATCCATGATAGAGATGACTCCATTATGGATTTACTGGCCCAACACCATTCAGACCAAATTGCAATCCAACAATTTTGATGCTACTTGAACAAGACACATAGAATACCAAATTAAAAACCGATAGGAAGATACAACAAAGACAGGGACAGCACGTCTACCACTTGCGCTATTGAAGTTTATTATTCAATATAATAAATAGAACTCAGAAATATATTATTATACATATATTATGCCATGAAACCAATGTTTCAGCTTGTATATAACAATATACTAATCTCATCACACAAACAGTAAACATAAAAAAAAACTCGATAATCTTGATTCCATATCGTATTTTAAGCTTTTGACTAATACGTAACTACTTCATTAAAATATTAGCCACCTCTATACAATTTCCCACTTAGTTGCTTAAATATTAGAGCTCAAAATCTAATCCAAGATGTACAGAATTGCTAAGCATCAAGTTTAATTCGTCATTATATGCAAATTATTTGCGAGAATCACTTCGCGAGCAAGCTTAATATATGAATCATAAAATAAGGCGTGATTTGTAACGTTTTGTTTTTATAAACGTATATATTTATTTTGTATTAAGGAAAAGCAATATTTTTTTATTAATTGACAGAATTTGAATTTACTTCTGCTTGTTTTATATGTGACTGTTTTCCCTCACTAACTTAATCCGTACAAGGGTAGGTCGAAGAAGTACAGATTTGAATTTCGAACCTAATACCTCGGGATGAGAAGCCTTATAAACTAAGTACTACCACGACCACTGAGACGGTAAATCATTTATTTATATCATAAACTAATTTAGGCATTAATTAAGTAACTTTTTAAAATGTATGTCATTATAAGTCTTTAGTTTTTTCAGTCTATAAATTCACTAAATAGGTCTTTATTACTATAGAGGTATCCAGCATAGACACAACTTAACATTCTTAGCCTTCAGCCTTCTTTCAAATATTATAAACTATCAAATATTCTAACATGCATCTTTATGACCCAATGAAGTTCGAAATGCATGAAGCATTTAGATGATCCCATGCACAATTTACTTCTTTTTACTGGTTTGACATATTCCTATCATAGATCACATGATAATGATGAGATGGATGTTGTGTGGATGTAAAGGAAGGGAGTATTTGAAGATATTACTTAAGATAGAGTTGGATGGAAGAAAAAACATACTGTGGCAACCCTCAATAAAGGATAAGGACAAACGAACGATGAATCACATATTATTAATTAATAAAAACCAAGCGTTTTAACGGTCAATACGAACATATGCTCTTTAACAATATATCATTTTATCTTAATCGTGATTATAAATATCAGACATTTATCAGCTGTTAAAATCATGATAATAAATGGAGTATAATCACAGATTCATTGAGACAGCTACCAGCGGAGTAAGACGCAATCGCTAATATACCGTGTGTCCGCCTCATAACATTGAACTTTAGTTTTAATGGACTCATTTTTATAAACATATAACCAAATTTTTCATGGTTTATTTGAATTTTGTTAAAACAAACGAAATAGATTACCTAAATAGTAAACAATGCATTTGTTGTTATATACTGATGTGAAGAGTGCTAGTATATTTTTACTGGAGCTAGGGATTTGTGCAACCACCCAGACGAGCATTAGATGTTCTATCGCAAAACAGCAGTAATTGGTATTGTTGTGTTCCGGTTTGATGGGTGAGTGAGCCAGTGAATTTACAGGCACAAGGAACAAAACATCTTAGTTCCCAAGGTTGGTGGCGCATTGGCGATGTAAGCGAACACTTCTTACAATGCCAATGTCTATGGGCATTGGTGACCACTTACAATCAGGTGGCCCATTTGCTCGCCAGCCTAACTATACTATAAAAAAAAACGTAAAAGGCTATGACCTGTTGATGTGCCCTACCACTGCGTATGCTTTGATGGTCTATAATTATAATTTTGAAACATATTTCGAAATTGCAAAAATTATAATCGTAAAGAGATTACCAGTTATATATAAATACTACAATTGTGCGCATTTAAGGACCATAAACCGGATAAAAATGTTAATAATTACTGTGTTTAAGGACTAAATTGACGGCGATATGGCCATGATCTTAACACTATCATTATCATAAATTCATTATAACATCGGTTAAAAATGAAATTACGATTTAACTCGTATATAATATAAGATAATAAAAATTTAATTTCATTAGTTTACCGACACATTATTGTTCGCTTTCCAACAAGGAACTTTAACTTTCAGATATATGAATAATAAAAAATATAAACGCCAAAAAACGTTACCAAAGTTGTTAAATACTGAATTTAGAAATTTACAGCAGCTTACTAAATAGTTAATGAGAAGCAATAAATTAAAATAATAATATACAATGGAAGTAGATCACGATTACTACAAAGAAAAAGATTAGGAATTAAAAGGGTAATACTTAAAAATATCAGCGGCTGCAAAAAAAAACACAGACGAAACGAGATCGCGCTGTGTTGATATTTTCCATACTTTAAATGTCACTAATTTATTCAAATTCACAACAATGGTGCTAAATCGTTGTCAAAATATGTTCATAATATAAATCTCTATTTTACCGGAATACATTATATTATCTGTGTTTTCCTCTGAATTTTATTTCTCAATTGAATTTACCGTAGGTAAAACAAAATTGTATGTAACTATTAATTGACAAAAAAATAATCTTTAACTGTTTTTTTTTTTAATTTTTGTAATAGATATTTTAGTGTGATCCAAAACTTTATTTAGTCAAACTATAATTACTTGTTTCAGATGGAAATTAGGAGACGCGGTGGGCCATCATTTCTCACATATTGGATATTTTTGTTGCAAGTAAGTAATGTACAAATAATCTCAACGTAATAATCTCAACGTCATCAATACCTAACAATTATATACCTAATAATTAATTCACAGAAAAAATATATACTTTTTAATGTTGGTATAAAAAAGATTAGTTCGACAATGTTAACAAAATCTAGAATTCGTTAAATAATCAAGAAATAATTTAGTTTCATATACCAAAAAAACTCAATGTGAAATATTTATACTATACTTATATTGACTTAAATATGATTGGTCGGTAGCTGTCGATGACGTAGATGTTGACCAATGAGAGTGCAATGTTTAGTCATATTATTAATTTGAATTTACCCATTTTCTCAGAAACTGCTGGTTAATATAATTTTAAGTTTTTTTTGTATGAAATAATTATACCTTTACAGATTGAACCTTTTTACACTAGATATGTTTATTAGTAAGACCTGAAAGACGTTTATGCCACTTTTTACGTTTTAAAAATAGGGGTTCGAATAAAAACTTTCTCTTTGAAAAATAAACGTAAGTGCCAACTGGTGAACCAGTATTCAAGAATTTTTATTTAAAGGATAGTAGTGTTGAAACTAAGTTTTCCGATTTTCAGATGTTAGGCAGTGCTCGCCGTGGCGCGGAGGGGCATGGTCGCCTTATGGACCCTCCTGCGCGCAATTCCATGTGGAGGTTTGGTTTCCCAAACCCTGTCAACTATAACGACAACGAGCTCTTCTGTGGTGGATATGCCGGTCAGAATTCCCATTAATTTGATATAATTTAATGATGTTTTATGGGTATTTTTTGACTTTTGTTAGATGCAAATTATTTTCAGAACGCTATTCTAATAATAGAAGTTTGAATTAATATTGGACAAAACCATCATTATATTTAATATCTGATTTAATGTTTAGGTAAATATCGTATTTCTTTATAGAATTTTACATTAAGTTTACCCAAAAAAAATGAAGTCTATAAGTCATATTAAATAATAGGAGAGGAAAAAGTTTCGAGTCTCTAAATGTTATCTTATTAACAATATAGTAATATTCATTACCGCCTATGAATTTGCAGATTAAAAAACTGCAGTTTTTTATATTAATTAAGTTTACTGAAGAAGAGCCAGCCACTCGACCGGTCAAATCGTGCATATCGGAAAAAAAATTACGTCAGCTCTTAAGAAATTGTCTGGGTGACAATCTTTGCATTCAGAATATTAGCAAACATTTTAAGGTTGTTTATGGACAAGTAGTTCGTATTTAAAGTTCATTGAACTCTATATTTTCCGTTTATTTTTTAAGACAGCTGAATAAATTTATATTAAACGTCTTATTTTTTTCGATAACAATCTCAATACTAAGAACTTTTATTACATAACATAAACAACAACAATAATTCCTAAAATGTCTTTGTTAATTTAAAAAAAGGCGATGAGATTTTTGGTGAGCCTGAATCTCACTACTTATTCTGCCGTTAAACAACATTTTTAAAATGTATTTTTTGAGTAAGATAGTGTAATTGCAGACGTGGATATTACGTCATAAACTCTAAAATATTTAAAATAAAATTACACAATCTCTACTTTGAACAACTAAGCTAATTCAGCGTGTGTTTAGTCCAGTGGGAGCAGAACTCAGGACGGTGTGGTGTATGTGGTGACGCAGATCACCTAAACGAACCGAGGCCTCATGAGGCCGGAGGAATGTACGGCAAGGGTATCATAACAAGACACTACAGCGTTGGACAGGTGATTGATAATCATGTTCTAAAGACCGATTTTACAGCATCAATTAATCATTCACATCACAAACACAATCACTGATACGATTCAATTCAACCATTAACAGATATGATAATATTTAAGGCTTCGCTCACTCGTGAAATTTTGAATATGATGACTCGTGAAATTATAAACGGTGATAGGCTAATTTAATGCGTGAATGTTTTTAACACCCAATGTCGCATACCATAACTTTCTGACGTGAGTATTTTGATTTTGCGATGACTTTCAAGTTTCTTCTACATAGCATAATATCTTTACTGTATTTATCTTCAGGTAATATTAAGAACATTTACGCGATTATAAGGGACTCAAGTTTTAAATATAAGTTTATTTTTTTATAGTATAGGAAGGCGGACGAGCATATGGGCCACCTCATGGTTAGTGGTCACCAACACCCTTAGACATTGGCATTGTAAGAAATTTTAACCATCGCCTACATCGCCAATGCGCCACCAACCTTGGGAACTTAGATGTTACGTCCCTTGTGAAAGTTATGTCCATTGTGTGTTTAGAAAATATGATTCTCATTTTAAACTTGGATAGATTTTTTTATGTTCATTAGGGGATTCATGAAAAGGTGTTTTTAAATTGCCAACTTGCAGTGGAGCAGCGTTGTAAAATAAACTTATAATTTTCAGGAGATTAGTAGTACTAATGTGTCATTTTATTTTAGGAAATAGAAGTAGAAGTAGAATTAACGGCGAATCATCTTGGCACATTTATACTGAAGCTGTGCCCGAACAATAATCCGAAACAAGAAGCGACTCAAGAGTGTTTTGACAGGTGAAGCAATATAATCCATTATAAACTGTGTAACGAATGCTTTAAACGCTTAACGTAGATTATAAATAAAGACAATATTAGTATAAAAAGAAGACGACCTCTTTTACAATTTCAGTCATGTGCCAAATTGAATAAAATATTATAGGTACTTAAATAATTTGTATTGATATCAGCACAAAGAGTGTTTACAAATTATCGCCTAAAACTAAGATATATTTGAAATGTACACACTAACAGATAGATAAAAAGTAAAACTTACGCAAACAGCGTATCGTCCTTTTAATTCACAAGAACTTAAAATGCTGTAGTTGGTAATATGATGTGAAGAATTTCATTGAATTGAATTGAAACAATCTAAGTACACGTTTCACGTACTAAGTATCATCAGAAAACTCGGTATTAACATTTGTTATTTATATAAATCTCCATTACGTTTTAGGTATCCGCTTTATATCTCAGGAACTCGAGAGGACAGATTCCTTATACCCCTGGATACTGCCAAGAAAGAACAATTCAGGTATCGGGTGAGGTTACCGCCTTACGTAACTTGTACGCAATGTGTTTTACAATGGACATATTATACAGGTGAGATGCAAATGTATTCATAGCGCTGTCAATGTTCGAAACATAAATATTTAAAATTATTTGGCAGTTTCAGTATATAAGCGATCAATAAAAAAACCATATATTAAACGCATTGGATTTTTGCTTTCGATTGTATTTATAGTAGGGCAGAGGATCAAACTGGCCACCTAGTGTGGTACACGGTCACCACTACAGACGGCTCATTTGCACTGAAATAAACTTTTACTATTCTCTACACCGAGCCGTGGTAACAAGAATGTATGCCTTGAATTCTAGTGGTTTTCGACTTAACCAGACTTTCGACTTTTAGAACTCACTCCCTCACTTATAACCGAAGTAATGAATGCTATTTGACGATAAAAAAATCTAATAACAACAGGATTTATTTAAAATGACCCAACTTATATACTCACGAATCTTACCTTATAGTAATATTGCAATCATTTTCTAGGAAACATGTGGGGCATATGTCCAAACGGTACGGAAGCTGTCGGGTGTGGACGCTCTGAAACATTTAGGAACTGCGCGGATGTGAGTGTGGTGACCAGCACCGGTGGTCTTCCGCCAGCGTTTGCTGGTGATCTCCGGAAAGACAACCCATTCCTGTTGTACTACAGGGACTATGCCATGCCACAAAATGTCTACCCTCTTGTTGTCAGGTTTGTGCTCACAGATCGCGGTATATTTATATATTATTAAATTTATATGTTTAAAATAAGAATGTATATATGTGTATATCTCTTTTTTAATTATTATTTATCATTTTATATTTATAAATACTTATTATAATTTGAAATTTCATAATGTCAGAATAAAATATGGTGTGTATTTTGTAAGTAGCGTTTATTATTAGGTATTTTTATGTACTATAAGTATCGAATATTTATATGCTTAATATTTCAGATATAAACAAAAGGGATTACGGAAAGAGGAATTTCGTGCTATTAGGTAAAATATGCTAACGATGTGACCAGAGAGTATGAAATTGTGTTTATTTAAGTATTGGCACTGTATAAAATCACTGATTTTCTTTCAGCAACGATATATCTGATAGTGAAACAGAGACGGACGTAGGTCCTCACGTCATTAGGTATTTGTTTTGTGTTCTCGGAATGATGGGATTGGGCCAATGGTGTCGGAAAATCCTCCGATTCTTCGGGACTTTATATGTTGTGAATAATTCTAATTTTCACCTTGTATTTTACGATTGTTATATAAAATGTGACTAACGTGATATAATCTGTATTTATAGTTCCGTTTTCTAATATTTTTTTCGTTCCTCTGTTCTATTGTTCTATGTTGTCTATGTGTATATTTTGGTTATCGTTTGTCTGTTGACATAATCTATCCTATAGATGTATGGCAAATTTGTGCTGGTTTGATTTGGTAGCATGAATCAGTTTTTCTATTTCCAAACTGAAATTCCTTTACGAAATGAACCGGTATTAATTTAAGCCCAAGACATAAATATAATAATTAGGATCTAAGGTTACAACCGCGGTGATAATTTACCTTTTTATACAAACGAAGGACTTATGTCTCTCTAAATTCATAACAACCTTTTTTATACACTAAAATATGTATTTTAGAACGATTTTTTTACTTTGTTGTTTTAAGGCCTGAGTATCATTAATATTATACTATTAGCAGATTTATCATTAAGTATGGCCTCAATATTTTTTTTTATTCTTTTTTTTAGCTATTAAGATTTGTTTAACTTATCTTTTCAATGCATGTAAAAATCCTTTTTGGTATTTAACTTATTCCTAATATTGCTATTTAAAAATTTTCAGAGATCAAGTCTGTCTACCATCTCAAAGTTACCGAGTAATACCGGGAATGTTAAGCTGGTGTCAGACTAATTGTCTGCGGTACCCTCCCAACTGCCCTGAGAGTCTGTGCCAATGCCCGTAAGTATATTTATTTTATCTCTAGCGATAATCTTAATTGATGATGTTTGTGCGATTAAATCTGAGCAAGCACACCGGAAAGCTTAAGGTATCCCGCCTAAGTAATGCGAATGTTAGGAAGCCTAGATGTGTTGGATGAAATTCAGTCACATGTACATCAACTCGCATTGGAGAAATGTGGTGAAATGAGTTCCTGAAACTTCTTATTTAGACCTTTGTCCAGAAGTGGGATATTTGCAGACTACTTGTTACTTTATTTTACTTAACGTATCATAGTAATAAAAAATACGAACATAAATTTTGGTAAATTAAAGAATATTGATACTTCAAATTAAACGAAATCACTTGCTGGCGATTTATTCATTTATGCGTTATGTAAATGTATATCTCGAAAATAATTCTCAGACAAGTCTGCGAAGCAATTGGTGAGTTGGAGGGTCGGGAAGGTGCTGATGTGTACTGCATGGACCAGTGCATCGTGTATCCGCCGCGCTGCCCCAAAGATAGATGTCGCTGCTATTAATGGAAGCTGGTCCCAATGGCGTCCAAACTACAGCACAATGCACAATACTCGCGATTACCACGCAGAATGTAATAGCGTTCGTATTGTCTAATTCTTTTATAATCAATGTTACCATTAATTTCCTTAATATTTCAATGATATTGCAAACACATTAAATTGGACCAAATAGTATCTAGTACTTTTAAATTGAATACTTATTGTTTCCTATATAAACATCATAACTGCCAATCAATGACGATTTGAATTAAATAATTATTCATGAGCAACATCATTGAAAATATTTAAATTTATCTTGTTGATCGAATCGTTTCTATGTTTGATGTATAATCAAACTATGAATATTATTAAGTATTATTGTAAAATACTTTTCTTTAATTCGATGTTTTTCAAAGAATGTGTTTTCTTAAAATTTCTATAAACCCAATGTACAGCTGTATATATTATACATAATACTTGTAAATCAATAATACGAGATTTTATATCTATTTTATTATGTTTGGTGTTGTCACGTGTACTTATGAATAAGGATATTTTTGTACAATATTATAATAAATATTTTTAATTAAGCCATGTTTCATTTTTTGAATTATTTATTTTGAATGTTGAAGAAAAAGGGAAGCTGCTTATACGTTTGCAAAAAAAACTGCATGTTATTTTAGTATATATATAAAAACTTAATATCCTGAACTGTGGCATGCTACAAACTCAAAGAAGTTGAAGTGTAGACATAACGTGATTGCTACAGCAATCACACTTAAGAAAATGAGTTTGTTGACTGTTATATTTTAATTACTTTCAGGGTAATTCAGCCAATATCAATACGATCATTGTCCAGCAGAAAAAGGCTATGAGAGCGATTTATTTATCCAGGATCTTAAAAATTAATTAAGAAATAATTTAAAAACGTAAAATATTCACTGATTTCGTAATACATATTTCATAAACGTTATATTCTCCAAGTTTTTTTAATACATCAATATTCTATGTAATCGTACAGAATAGTGTGCCTTATTTTTTTCAAATTTGATGAAAAAAATATTTTTATATGCTATATTATTTATAAATGTTATTTTAAATAAGTACTTAATAAAAAAAAATGCAGTAATTTATACCGTCAATATGTCGGTCGGTGTCATTTGAGTTTAAAGGATGTAGCAAACGAGAAGTAAAATGCTAAACAAAAGAAAGCATTAGGTAGTCAGAAGATATAGAACAAACATAAAACTTGAGTGAGATCCAACATGTAAATAAAAAATGTATGCTTATTCATACATAAGTTCGTTCCGAACTTTAACCTAATATACATTCTTAATCAATTACGATTACAATAACTTGTAATAAATTATGTTACCTACGGGTCGAAATTAAAAAGTGAGAATGACAATTTTTACTTATAGAAATTGCTAAATATATATTGACATTTAAAATGATAAAGTTTTTTCACAAATAAATCTACTAAAAGTTACTGGAAAGCTTGTAGCTGTGACGTTAAATTATTATATCTTATGTCTCAATTCAAGAGAATGTTGAATGCGATTGTGTACAAATGGCATAATAAGTACCATTCGACAAAAAACACTCGAGAGAATAAAATGGCAACACTGAGTTTAAAACTTCAATTCATTATCAGCCGGTCGATTATTTACGCATACAAGTTAGAAAAGGTAAATATTTAAGATAATACAATGGGTGATATGTTGGACGAAGATCTGGAATTTCGTGGCGGCACTCTGCAGTTATCGTCGGAAAATGTTAGCGCGGAATCTCGGAATGCTCAACAGCAAGGAAAATCTACTACAAATACATCGAATTCACAAGTAAATCCTTCCGTGTTATCTGGTGCAGATTCTTTGACTTCATCATCTTCGTCATTTGCAGGTAAATAAGTCTATTAAATAAATATTTTTTATTATTGTAACATAGAAAGTATGAACTTTTATGTTTATAATAAACCACGAAATAACATTTATTCCAAGTAATTTTGTTACAAAATTCTAATTATTATACGTTTACGCACCACTGCAATTTTATGTATAAGTTACTAAATTGGTATAATAATTTTTCTACAAGTAAATGTTGCATTTTATATTTGTAATTAAAAAAAAGTATTTTATTTGTTGTCTACTTTAAAGTACAATGACTTTATTATTTACTCAATATCCTTTAAATGGACCATTATTTAATAAAATAATCATTAATTATTATGTAAGTGTATAAAATCTAAATTTCTTTAAACAAAAAAAAAAATATATATGTCTTGATTGAATACACTGTATTTTATTTTGCTTATGGATTTACACAACAACTCAAGTTGGTGCATATTATAAAATATTTATAATTTGTATATTTTATGTAATTTAGCTATTTTATGGCCAATACTGGCAAAACTGTTAAGGAAGTTGTATACAAAATATTATAACATATAACAGGGTACTACTTTATACATGCATGCATTACACAAAAATAATAACTATTCAAATGTTTAATGGCAACTATAGACAAATTAATTTGCAACATAGTATTGGATTTATCAAAATAAATTACACAAGTTTAAGCATTATCTGCAACTAATAATTGTTGCTTACATTATTAGTTAAAGTAATTAATTAAATATAGTAAAATATGCTTAAAAACACTTATATAAAGGAATAATGTCAAGCCCTGGCACCAAAAATAGCACTATGGGTTGTGGGGTGTGATTGTGGTTATAATATTCATGTTTTGTTTGTTCTAAGAGAATATCTCATTAAATTAAAAAAAAAACTTACTAAATTTTTAGTATATCTTAATATTAAAAAAAAAAATATTGAAAATAATATCATTCAGAACTGATAGCTACAATTACTATTACAGACCTAGTAGAAGGTCTATGACAACATATGTAAAAATTTAAACATGCAAAATTCATGTCTATATATGTTAACAAATAACAATATGTACTTTGTAAACTAAATTACAATTTATTGTATCAGTACATTATAATAGTACTAAGAGTGTGCAAAAATCTCACTCCAATCAATTAGGCGTAAATTATTTAATATTTTGTTGTAAGTCTACTGCTAATGTTAAGTTTAATTGAAGTTTGTAAACATATAAATAAGTATGTCCGTATGTTTTATAAAAGTTTTTATTATTCCGAATAGATGCCAGGGGAGCAGAGAATCCAGCGGCTGTTCAGGAAGAGACTGATCCGGTCCAAACTGTTTACCCTCGGTATGATGTTCCATTTAACAGTGAAAATATTAAGGACTTCTTTACGTTCCGCAAAGGAGTAGTTGAGAATGCCATACAAGAGTGCATTACGGGATTACTATTTCCTGAAGATGGTGAATATTTAGGTTCCTGGTTATTGACAGAGTAAGTAGATATTTTATGAATTTACAATTTTTTTCTAATAATAATCTGCTAAAAGTAGCTTTATAATATTCAAACAATTTTGGCCTTACTTATAAATATTGCTTAGCAGGTTGTCAGTTATATACTGATTTCTTTTTATCATCATTGATTTGGCATATGTGAGAAGAAGATACAGTATTGTTTCACTAATCACCTTCTAACATTTATAGGTGAAACGGACGCTGAAACTGATAATCACAACAATTTTTTTTTATCAATTTTACCGATCGTTCTTATCAATATTTTAATTGATTGTTCTATGAAGACAACTGTATGATACAATTACAATAAGTTATCAGTACAGTATTCATCCTGTTATTTTGAATAACACTGTCTATTTAAAACACTCACAATTTTTTTAAATAATTTTGCCTATTTCTTACATTGTTAAACTAGAATTGAAGGTCTTAATACTAGTCACACTTTTTACTTACCAACATGAGATATCATTTGCTATTTGTATTCGGAAAACTGAAAATATAAAAAATATAATAATACAATAGGAAATAGCTTTCTATGTGTATCTACATGCTTGTATCTTGTTAGTAGTTATGTTTACTGTTGCAAAATTTAAATTTAAATGTTATTATGAATATTTATAATTTTGGTTTCAGGATCACACTATGGGATAATGAGAAAGAAAGAATTGTTCTCTTAACCTCGAGATTAGTTATGACTATAAAATATGACTTCATAGCAATGAAACAGTTGGACTTTAAAAAGACATATTTAGACGATTTGGACACCATCGTTATCGGCGAATTAGTCTATCCGCCATCTTCTTTAGTACCGTAAGCATATTTATAAATTTTTTATTCGTCACTTATTTTCAGTCAATGTTTGTTGATGCAAATTATTTATTTTTTCTAAATATTTAAAATATTCTACAATTAAAAAACAAAACTATTGTATGTTCCTTTTATAGCTTATTAAATAAATAATTAATCTTATTGTAGACGTCTTAACGGTATAGCGACGGGTGTGACGACAGTCGTCAAAGATTGCGTCATAGATCGCCTGTGCAGGCGTCCAAGTTCCTCGGACGAAACTAAACTGTTCGATTACAAGTATTTTGAACCTAGGTACTTTCAGTTGCTGTAGACGCTGTTGACATGATTTTTTATATAATGCATTTGCATGGCACTCATTAATACATAAAATAGTACATTTCAAAATTCATTTAATTCATTTAAATATATATTTTAATGCACTTTATCGAATCGAAATGTGTGAATTTCATGTGTTAAAGAGCTAGTGTGCTTTTTGTGATATTTATTATTGCATGATTATTTAGCGAAGTTTAGTATTAAGTCTAGTCTGTATATATTTTATCGATTTTATACATTAACACAGAAGATGGAGATTAATTGGTGATTTATAACTTTAACGGCTTGTAACTACTAAATTAATAAAATTATTTTAGCCTGTAAACGTTTGATAGTATCTGTGGAGGGAAATTGGTAACATATTGCAACGGTTATTGTATTCAAAGAATACATAAAAATGAACTTTTCATATATAATCGAGTTAAAAGTATTAAATTATTAAGCTAGATAAAGTCGTAATATTTTATTGGAGATTTGCATGCAAAATAAGCTACATAATTTATAACATCTGTACATATTGTTACTTTAATCAGCAAATAATTAAATTGACAACCTCGTTGGTCTAGTTGCTTGATGTAAGGCCGCAGACCCGGAGGTCCCGGGTTCAATTCCCAGGTCAGTCCAATAAAAAGTTTTGGGTTTTTCTGTCAGAAAATTCTCAATAGCAGCCCGGAGTCTGGAAGTTGGAAGTGTGTACACTGCCTCGGAAAGCACGTAAAGCCGTTGTTCCTGTGCCTGAACCCTTTCTGGTCGTGACCGATTGCCATCCCATCGGATTATGAGAGTTTGTCTCTATGTCTATTATTCGTTATCTACTATGACGCATAGCTTGACGCGTGAGAAAGTAATATTTCAATGATTAATTTGTTTGTTCATTATGTTCAATTTCATTGGGCTCGAATGTCTTATACCAAGGGATTCGTATGTGTGAGCAATATGATAGCGCGACTATTTTTAATTTAAATCTGATGATTAAATTATAAAAAAAAACGAGTACTTCAATAGTTAGCAAAATAATTATTTTATTTTTAATTCTTACTATAAAACCTTTCGAAGACATGTTAAGGACTCTTAATTCTAAGCCTTTGAGTAGACAAATTAGTGATGACTAAATGGGCATCACACATTACTGGTGGTAGGGCTTTGTGCAATATCGTCTGGGTAGGTACCACCCACCCATCAGATATTCTACCGTAAAACACCAGTACTTGGTATTGTTGTGTTCCGGTTTGAAGGGTGAGTGAGTCAGTGTAATTACAGGCACAAGGTACATAACATCTTAGTTCCCAAGGTTGATGGCGCATTGGCGATGTAAGCGATGGTTAACATTACTTATAATGCCAATGTCTATGGGCGTTGGTGACCATTTACCATCAGGTGGCCCATATGCTCGTCCGCCTTCCTATGATATAAAAAAAACTCATCAGTAAAACTAGATTGATGAAAACGAGTAACTACTGAGTACTTGAGAATCTACAATCCGAACCGGTATTAGCTTTACATTAAATTTAATCTTGTAAAATTACTCAATAGTGCTTGTAAGAGCTCACTTGAATACAATATACTTTGATTTCGTAGTTGGTGGCGCATTGATGCTGTAACTTGTTATCTTTGCTGTGCTATTGTCTATGGGCAAAAGTTAACACTTAATACTGGGTGGACGATTTTATTTATTTTCTGAAATAAATTTTAAAAAAAGAACTTGGCCCGCCTCACCAGTTACTCAATGCATGTTTGTTTGTTGCATCACTTGTTTATTGTATTCATTTTAAATACTTTTCGTATATTTGGCACTAGCATTAATTTTATTTATATTACATATATAACATATTTTTTCCTATGTATATAAAATGTATAGTTACCGATACAATAGTCTAGCTCTATTGTGAATTTCTAAATCCGTTCGGCTGTTTGAACTTAATGATGTGACCAACAATTTTAAACATTTATATTAATAAATATTTTAAGTCTTAAATGTGAAACAGACTACAACAATTACTAACAGGCTACAACATATAATGGGAATATATACATACAATAAATACATAAATCAGAGTAATATTATATAAAATAATTGTGTATCTGTTTGTTTGAATCACGACAAAACGATTGAACCGATATCAGTTAAATTACCATAGAGATGGTTTGAGAGCAGGGTAAGGATTTTAAACCATTTATTTTGCTACACACATACATTACATAGATTATACAGAAGAAAATAATTAAATTTAAAGAATACAGTGTAGGTAGCAAGGGGTTCATCTCAGTATAAGCTGTGCTAATGCACAGCACTGATTTTCAGATGGCCCCTGACTATTGGGTAAACATAAACAGATGCGCGCACACGAAAATAAATAAATGAAATTATAAGAACAAAAAACTAAAACTAAAAAGCCCTTATCCTTGAGAAAAAAAAATTACACAAAAAGAAAAACATCACAAGGAACTTAGACATAAGATAGACAGACAGACAGACAGACAGACTTAGACTTAGACATAAGACATTAAATATTTTAGATGTATGCTATGAACAAAATACTAGATCTAACATTTGACATAGACGGACAGCTAGTTATATTGTAGTTTGAAAATGGAATATTAAAAAAAGAAACAGTTATTAAATTAAACAGCCATTACTATATAATTTGAAAATGGAATGTTCTAGTAAATTCTCCATAACTATTACAGGGAACGAAACCTTCGCGGGGTACGCTTGATGTGGAACAAAGGCGAACCTCTGCCGATGAAGACGGTTTGGAACCCTTTTAGCCAAGACGTACCGTTCCTGACCTTCGCTTCTCACCCCATCTATTGGCACAAGGGTAACATTACTAACTTTAAAATAACAGACCTATTTAGACAATTATCATCAGGCAGTCAACAGAAGCAATTTATCATCAGGCTTTATTGTTGTTTTTTTTTGACAACTGAAATAAGTATATATGAGTCAATAATAAAATAGCTAATATCAAGGCCGCGTAGAATGGTGACAAGAATGCTAGCAACAATTCCCCTTTGAAACATGATCATTGTACTTATATAAAAAAATCTGTGTGGTGGTAGGGAAGAGTGGTACCATGCCGTATCAGATTGTATCGTATGAGCACACCTGTTAATCAAGCAAATTGTTATGTTGTATAATGTATATGTATGTTTTTTATCCAAAGATGGCGGATTAGAAGAAAGATCTACTTATGACATGGAACTTTTTGCTCAAAAATTGCAAAGGGCTGTCGAGAATATGACATCCCCGTGTTGCATACATCACTCCCCGATCGTCATACAAAGCTATGTAGGTCTAACATCTCTACTCCACAACAAAACGAGCATGGGATTCTTCAAGGTCAGAGGTAAATTTAGTTTTTAATAATATTCAATAATTTATTATCTGTATTCCATACAATTTCACATTTTACATAGATAATAAGGTTATTAAAAAAGAGTGTTTATATATCTTGGGCAGAGTCTGGGATAATTTTGTTTAGCTAGTTAAATTTAACGCAAGCTCATTCGATTGTAGCTATTTTATTTATGTATTTGTGTATGGCAACATTTTGGCAATGTTTATTATTAGGCCATAATATAATTATTGGATCAAGAAGACAATGTAACAAGGAATCATTGTTAATATATAAAAGTTTGGTGCATATTAAATTGAACTTAGAAATTTAGATATGTTTACTTAAAAAAAAAAACAGATTTTAATTCTTATAATATGAAAATAATATACCTCTAGCCGGCTCTCAATTATGGAATTAATTAATATTAATATTATAATAATATATACAGTTCCTTTTTAAGGTATGTTCTATATGTCTAACATATTATATTCGGTTAATGAATTAGATAACTACACGGGAATATTACAAAGCATAAATATGTGCGCAATGAGTTAATTTTTTAGTGTTAAGTTAAGGTAAGACAAACCGAGAACAGTGTGAACGCAGCGATAACAATTAACCAACTATTATAACTAGTATTGAACGCACCGAATTGCGTTACGTGCGTTTTTAACGAAAGTTGTCGTGTTGAAGGTCTGAAGTCTCTGGTCGTATCTGGCTCGTCCATCCATAGAATTATGAGTGATTGTATCTTGCTGGAATCCCCCTTGAGGGGGTCATTGGATTATGAGTGTGATTAGAGAGCCAATTGCGCACACATTTTTGCTTTATATCATAATTATATATTATAAAATCTCCTTCCTAATTGTCTAGTCTTCGTTGAGGATATCATAATAATTTAATATTATATTGATTATTATTTTCAAAAATCAATTGTATACAAACAAAATAATATATATAGACTTATAGAACTGCCCTTAAAACGGAACGTAATTTTAAAGATATATACGACAATACTTTTAATTCACTTAAAAAATAACATTCAAGATATATTCATATATATTATTTTTAATAGTGATTACATATAAGTACAATATAATATATTTCATTAATTATTAATAACACTCGCAAATTTTCAATATTTCTCGCGTGATGTATAACTAAAATCGTGTTATAAATTATTGAGTATTTAATTTTACAATAAGAATATATTCGCAATAAAAAAACAGCGATTTCATTATTTATATATTCCTAATCCATTTTTAAACTTTAGTCATTGACCTGACATATTATATTGTTAAAAGGCATTTTCTAGTATAATGGGAGTAACTATAACTTTAGTTATATATATTCTATAGCATATAGGCTATGTATTTGTTAATATATTTTTGGCGATATTGAGTCGGCGCCACACATTTGCTACACACGCGTCTCATATTCGCAGACATTTGCGAATATTCTGATTATTCGTAAATTTTTGCGAATAAAATGTTTACGTTTTTATATAATTCGTTCAATAAAGGGGATATAGATTTTTAATTGAATACTTGGGCTCGATAAATGCTTTAAAATTGAAATTTGTTTTATATAATTTTTTTCTATATTTATTGTCTCTGATTTAAGTCAAATTTACAAATCGATTGCCTATCACCGAAATCACAAATCATATAAAAAGATACTAAATTTAGACCTTATTTTTTAAGTTGATGATTGCGCTTCAAAATTCTATGTAGTGAATGCTGGGGTCCCCCAGGAATTTGTGCTATCTCCCACTCTTTCTTTTGCATATCAATGATATGCTCTCTCTCGGGAACATTCATTGCTATGCAGACGATAGTACAGTGCATGGTGGATGGTATCCACCACGCACTGTACTGTACGGACGCGCAGTGGCTTGAGCGAGCGGAAATTGAGGAGAGATGGGAGGATCTTGTCATTGAACTCGATAGGACGTTAGAGCTTATCGCCAAATTTGGCTCAGATAATCTTGTTGAGTTTAATGCTAAGAAAATACAGGTATGCGCTCTCACAGCGAAAAAGTCACCATTTTCCCCTCTTCCCTTCCTCTGTGGCATTCCGCTGGTGATACAAAGCAAAATCGCCATGACGTCCGCTGCGGCCTTAGTCCAAGGGATTACATCGAGGCTGTCATCAAAACAACTTCACGGAAACTCGAGTTCTCTACAAGGTGCGGCGTTTTTTCACGCCACAACAACTGTGCCTGTTGTACAAAACACAGGTACGGTCTTGCGTTGAATATTGCTCGCACCTTTGGGATGTCTCCGCTAAGCACCTACTTGAGGCCTTGGATCGGTTGCAGCGACGCGCGGTCCGCATTATTGGCGACGTAAAGGTCAGAAACACCCTCGAGCCTTTACAATTGCGTGCCATTGCGCACAAAGAAATTTGGCAACTCCTTTCTTTGTCCGTTGTTTTTTCCCAAAAATGGAATTTCTTACCAGCTCACGTGTTCCCTTCCTCTTAAAACCAGGGCTCCTTCAAACGAGGCGTGAAGAGGCATCTTGCGGGCCGGCAAGGCGAGGGCGGCTAGTGCAGAACCTTCCCGTCTGTACTGGCCGTCGTCGCGTATGGACTCTACTACCACTTAACATCAGGTGGAGTAGAGTCATTTGCCCTCCCGGCAAATATAAAAAAAAGTACCTAGTTACACTAGCTTACAGCAATATAAAGTTTGTTGTACCCAAATGGAAAACAGACAGTCTAACAGTAATTCATACACAACAAAGATTTGGCCTCAACTCATGTGTGGCGTCGACCTAACTTAGGAGTAAAATATTGTTTAGATGTTTACAATAGTAAATAGTTTATAAGTATTAAATTATATACATAATGTTAAAATTTTCTCGTTAAAATTAGTTATGGAAGGGTTCTTTCATTGATTGTGATATTTATTATTTATTTATTATATGCTCTTACGAATGTATATAGTGAAAATGTATATGGAAATATATTTTGTAACTTATAATTTTGAATTTCGATAGAATTCGTTCAAAGGATAAATTGTCAGAATATAATCAACAATAATCTTTTTAATATTATGGTATATCTTATTTCAGTTTTACTAAAAAAGGTGCAGTAAGTTTTGATAATATTATAATTAATGAGTTTCAATTTCACTCATGTATATGAGTACGTTATTATGTATCGACATATAATTGACAAGCTTCAGGGTGACTTCGTAAAATATGTGTATCATATATGTATTTATGTTAATATTATCACATATTAAAATTAAAACCGTAACAGCCTGTGAAATTCCCACTGCTGGGCTATAGGCCTCCTCTCCTCTTTTTGAGGAGAAGGTTTGGAGCTTATTTCACCACGCTGCTCCAATGCGGGTTGGTGGAATTCACATGTGGCAGAATTTCAATTGGGGTGTCCGGCTCTCCTGAGGAAGGCGTACGGGTGATGACGGAGGTACGTCACGGGGTGTATACTTTGGCCAATAAAAATTAAAAAAAAAAACAATTAATATGTATTGTTATATATATTCTGACAATTGACGACAGACGTTGCTCAACAATTTATCCACAATCAGACGTACAATGTTGAAAAACATTCTCTTTTGGCGGCCGGTTGGCGTGGTTGGTAGATACTTGCCTTTCACGCCGAAGGTTGTGGGTTCGATTCCCACCCAGGACAGACATTTGTGTGCATGAACATCAGACATCTGTATGTCTTGAGTCTGGGTGTCATACATATAAGTATGTATTTGCAAAAGAAAAGTAGTATATTTAGTATATCAGTTGTCTGGTTTCCGTAGTACAAGCTCTGCTTAGTTTGGGATCAGATGGTCGTGTCTGAATAAAGTTTCAGAATATTATTATTACATTAAGTTATTTAATTAACAAATCATATGTTATTTTAAAGAGAGAATCAAATGTATGGTAATATAATTATATCAATGCATTTAATTTACATATTGAAGAACTTCTATTCAAATAAACACTATGTTGTTAAATGTTTTAAAAAATATATATTTATATAATATATAACTATAATTTGTACGTTATCTATGTATTAGGAGCGGTAAAATGATAAAAACGAAGTCTTCACAGGATGTTGTTATTACTAGTGTAAATTTTAAATGATATGTAGCTTTTGCATGAGATTATCTTTAATATTATTAAAATACTAAACTACATGGTTTTTCGGAGTAGATCCAATTATTTAAAGTAATCGGATCGGCGGAAAAAATTGCTATTTCTAGCTAATTTTTTGTGTATGAATGTTTTTTTTTATAGAACATATTATATAAAAAATTGGCCTTTATTGATGATACGAGGCCTAAATATCATGTGACACTAGGATTACGACGAATATAATAATCGTGACAATTCTAATATTTGCTTTGCATGCTGTTTTCGATTTTAGTAACATAATTCTAAACGTTATAAATAAATACATTTTCATAAATAAAAGCTGTTTTATTTTATCCATTAAATGAATAATTATTTATTTGTGTGTCAGTTTTCTAATATCTAGGTAAAGTCAGAAACAAAGGCGATCAACAAAATTTATGCTCAACGCTTATTGTCCAATGGATTATAAATAACAATGGTCGAAATCGACTAAAATTTATTAAAAATACTAAATATAAGAAGTTTGTATTGATAATTTTTATTATAATAATATTTAAAATGGATAATCTGTAGTGTTTTATACATTATATAGCATTGAATTTTCTAACAGTCCACCAGCCAGTCCATATTCCTTTTTGCTGTTAGAAAAACGCGCTACGCGTTTCTACCCCCTAAAGTGGAAGGGCACATACCCTTCCACTTCAGGGGGTAGGGGCCTTGCTAGTGTTTAATTCGGCTAATGCGCCCGGAACATCAGAATACTTATCTTATTATAATCGAATTTATATATTTATTTATTTTATTAATAAAAACTGTTAGGCATTTGTCCAATTAGTTAATAAAAGCACTAATTGTCTATGGGTTTTTATTCATCTCTATGATATGACAAAAGGGCTAGGGGTGAGTAGCTTATATTTCAAATGCCCATTAAAAATTAAATACATATAGAATATTAATACATTATCGAGATTGGAGGCATAGTGAGATCATAATTAAAAACATTTTACAAATGACCAATATTAATCTGAATAATCAAAATCATTGAAATTCCAATTAACAGGTAGAGTCAAATCGTTCCAAAATGTTTCTTCTAACTTATTCAATGTTAAATCGTATTCATCTTTGCATACCTCTCTCACATATTCAATATTTTTGATCCAAGATAGATCAATTATGTCTGTGTCCAGAATTGTATCTGGTACTTTCTCTTTTTCAATATTGCAACATTTTGAATTTCCGGACGATCCAATATTATCGTTGAGATTTTTCTTAACGACTTTTTCGCAGTTTTTCTTAGAATTCGTCTGTTTTCTTTGACGTTTCTTCTCTTTATTAGTAACTTTTGTCTTAGATTCTTTTTTAATACGAACTGTTTTATTTTTTCGTTTTGTATTTGTTTTATCTGTAGTTACATCTATTTGATCTCGTGTATTTTTTAAAGCTATCATACTCGAATCATTATTATCATGTTGGAGGGAAACCATACAAATATTACTCAGTGTTGTGACATTTTCTGTGCCATTATTATTTTCGACTTTATCACCGTGGTCAATTGTAATATCTTGAATAAATTCTTTATTATTATCTGTATTGTTTTTTAAAACATTATCATTGAGCGTAATATTTGCATTTTCTAAATCATTAAAGTTGATATTACACGCTGTAACAGCCATGGATGTTACTTCTGTTAGTGTAGGAATAGAATTATCTTTGGTAAGCTCATCATTATTACCATCAGCTGCATCTAGATTTGTCTGATCAAATGCTCCTTTATTTAAATTTTCTTTGCAAGGATTTATTGATAAATTTGAAAATGAATCCGTGTCAATATTATTTTGTGCATCTATACAAGAATAAACTTGGTTCTTGTATTCGTTACTAGCAAAATTATCTACAGCACATACTTTAAGAGTATTCTTTTCAATGGTATCTTCACAATTTGTGATTGTGTTTACAAGTTTTGTTGATAAGCAATTATTCGTATTTGTTATTTCAATTTCAATGTCATTATCGTTAGGAACTTTGCTTAACGTATTCTGTTTGATGATACTTTTCATGAATAAAGTCAGTTTCTCGATAACCTGAAATGGTTTTAGTGAATTTATTATTTATTTGGTAAAATAACAACGGCCATAATGAACTGCTCACGTTGGTAAAAGATAAATTATACATCAAAACTAGTCATTTAAAAAAATATAAAATTTCAAGTATTAATTTATTATATATAGCCGGAATAAATTGGACAATATTTTATCAAATATATGTCCTGTCACTATGGCCGGTGTTTCCAGTTTCCAAATATAAATAGTTACGAAATTTTTCTATTAATTTGAACGCACTGCGTCACCAAATGGGAATACATAACAAAGCGTCGTCGCTATCAGTGAGCCACGTTCCGCCTTCTCCATGACAATATGAAAACTCATAGACCACAAATCATCACCGTCATACCAGCGTCACGTCGCCGTTCTTTTTTTTAAGGGTATGTGTGGATCGCCGGTGTCCAAGGCACCGACTGCGCCCCGAACATCGGAATACCCACTAAAAAACCCAACGGTACCCTTTCTGTCTTAACGAGGAGCGCCACGGGATCGCTAGCGCATGCTACCGTGACGATCACGTCGCTGTTCTGCCCTATCTGATATCTGACTCAAATACATTAAATACACAAAGTACTAAATGTAACAGACTGAATGACATTTTGACAGCCTCCCAGAAGTAGCTGACAATATCAGAGCGGGCTCCGCACAGGTTGGGCCGCTGTCTGTTGCTCTGATGCCAATGTTTATATGTATACTGTGTGATGATGTGTATATTCATTCTTGTTGTGTTGAATAGAGTTGGAGACGAGACCTACCTGTCGAGACCTGACGTCATTGATGCATTTTGATTTATATGTTACCAGTTCTTCAATATACATTTGGACGTCTTGCGCAGAGATCGGTTTATTTTTGTAAATATAGTCATCCATCTTTAGACTAATTACCATAAGTCTCGTGGCTATTGCTTTCTTCTAAAACATAAGCATAGATAATTATTTTATTTTTATTCATTTATTAGATCACAAACAATGTAAACGCAAATACATGAAAATACATAGTTGACAAAATAAAGACAAAAAGATTATTACAAGTGATATCTGCATGAACAATAAGGCATCAGAAACATTATACCACAAAAAATTGTGGCTACTTGTGAATAGCCGAGTCAAGTCGACAACTGTTCTACTATTTAGTACATAGGTATATTTTGAACTGGTAGATAAAAAATACTAAAGATTTAAAGTGGTAATAATATGTATCCCTACCAACGTGTTTGCAAAAGTTGCATCGTCCCATCGTCCCAAAAAAACTCATCGTCCCATTTATAATATTAAAAATGATATGAAATAATAATTACAGTCAAAGAGTATTTTGAAAATTACGTTCTACCGATAATTCGCTTAGTAATTTGCAGTATTTTCTCTTAATTATTTTTGATAATTCAGTATCAGTAAGGAAAAGCTATGATTTCTTGACCTTTTTATTTTATGCTTCAACAGTTAAATGATAAAACAAACAAATATAGAATAACACGAACTGATAATGTATTTAACGAGTTATATTAAAAAAACCCAGCGTTTGCGTAAATATAAGCATTTGCAAAACGCGTCATAACTAACGATTTAATTTTAGCCAACTAATTCTATACTTAAATAAAGTATTAAAATTGAAAATCGAACCTCTTTTGTATATTTATTTTTCCTTCTTTTTTTAAAAGGCATCCTAAGTTCTTAATGCGTTTTAATAATAATTCTTGAAAGTAATAAAGTATTGTCAGTGTTACAAATATTTTGGCGCCTTTTAGTATTTACTTTTTTTTTTAAATTAAAAACGTATAAGGAAAACTGCATTCTGACACAAATAAAATTACGCGTTCTAATATAAACAGATAAAATCAATTTAACGAGAATTCTTCGCAAATCCTGTATTCGCAGATAATTTTCAGTTATCGGGAGGATTCAGTGTATGAATTTCCTTTTTATATGATAACACTTGCATTATATTTAAAACGTTTAGAATTCAGTATAGCTTGTGATTTACAAGCTAACAATCGTTTCATAAAATTCATATGGATAATTAATTAAGATGAATTTATATACTAGTGTTTTTATATTACTGTTTGAGATATATATTTGTGAAGCTGGTTATGGCGCAATACCTTCAGAACATGCGTAAGTATTTAACTTTAATTCTTATTAATATTTTGATTTTAAATTAAGCTTATTAAATACGTTTGAATTGAGATGTTATTTATTTATTCTTTGTTCGACAAACAAACACTACAAAATTACATTAATAGTAATAAGATAGCACCTAAACCAATCAATTTTGCATTCATTATGAACAAGAAGCTGTAAGAAAATGAACATATAACACCAAAGAAATTAAAAAAAATCAGTGATAAGAATTAAAGAAAAACATTATACACAAAACAAAAAAAAAATCATTCATCATAACGAGTGTACAAAACTATTATAATTATAAAAGATTTACTGTTATAATCATTTTTAAAATAAAAGAAATGAATTTACATATTTCAACAAATATGATTAAAAATAAATGGATTTTTTTATTATATCATCAGACAATCCGACGTCCAGGCGCCGGAGTATGTACCGGCATATTTGAAAAACCAAAGGTTCACGAAAACAAACTATCCTAGAAAAACCTATTCAGGGCGGAAGACCATGTACTCTGGTACGAAGACTGGTTACGGAGGCACAAAAACTGGTTTTGCTGAAAGGAGAACTTGGCATTCTTCAGGCACAGGGTAAGTAGAGACAAAAAAAAGTTTTTTATTCATTACAAGTTTTCAAACCTGTTCAAGCACCAGTGAATTTTTCATGTGGTTAATTTTTGTTCATAATTTTTCGGGTGTGAAGGAAAACATCGTGAGGAAAGAGAACTCGAGACAAAAATATGACAATTCGCCTTTATCTGAGCTATGTTAATGTAAAAGATATTATATTAAGAATAGTGATTGAAAGCCGTACTTATAAACGTTGCTAAACGGCTTTTTAGTTAAACACTTATTTCACTCTTTTCGTCATTGTTGAGTTGACATTCGAAAGAGAAGGACAGAGCATTGTGTAACTAGTTACTTGGTAAACATTTTTTATAAGTATACGGCCTAATTATAAATGTTGTTCGGTGGGTTGTTATTTGTTATTTAATTTGTACAATATTACATAATCCGAGTTGCCTAGTGGTTAGAACGCGTGAATCTCAACTGATGATCGTGGGTTCCAAACCGGGCAAGCACCGCTGAATAATCATGTGCTTAATTTGTGTTCATAATTCATCGCGTGCTTGACGGTGAAGGAAAACATCGTTGAGGAAACCTGCATTTGTGTAATTTCACTGAAATTCTGCCACATGCCATAATCTCCTCCTCAAAAAATGGAGAGGAGGCCTTAGCTCAGTAGTGGGATATTCACAGGCTGTTACTTACTACTATATAAATATTATTAATATGTAAAACACAATTAAATTTCAAAAGCGATTTGATGTAATATGTGCGAATTTGCACCCAATATTTATTACATTAATACAGACATAGTATTTTTTTAAATTATAAAATAGACAGGCGGACTTGCAAATGGGCCACCTGATAGTAAGTGGTCACCACCGCCCATAAACATTGTAAGAAAGCTGATCCATTCTTTTATCACCAATGTGCCACTAAACTTAGGAAATAAGATGTTATGTCCTTTTTGCCTAGTTACCGCCCGCGGCTTTTTTCACGTGTGAAGGGACCGGTAGTTTCTGTACCACTCACAACGTGTATGCAAAATTCCACGTTTTCCTTTGAGTAGTTCAGACGTGGAAGCGTATCAAACAAAAACACACTTTCGAATTTATGATATTATTAAGGATTTGCACTAATTAATTATAACTATAGTAATTTCTTCATTTTAATCAAATTGTTACAGGCCAACCTATAAAGATTTTTCTAACACCGCTAATCAAGCATATACAGGTATGTATTATCTTTATCGATTTTTCACACATTTGTAGATGAAACTGCACAGATTGCCTACTACAGATCCGTATCCTGTGGTCGTAATATCATTAAATCCTCGTTACTCGAGCCCCGGGTTGAGTCATTAAGAAACAAATAAACCCGATTTTTTCTAGTATAAAATTATCAATAGCAACCTCATTGGTACTCCCATTATTTGAAAATTATGTAAAGCCGATGATTCAGCATCCAATCTCAACCATATTTAATTCTAAATAGTTGTAAAAATATAACATTACATTTAAAGCAATACATTTATAAATAAATAAAATACCTAATATACGACTTTTACACTCACAGCAGTGTAAGAACAAGTAACTTTTATTAACGACTAACAACAATACGTACCATAATATAATTTGTTGTTTTATTAAAATTCAATACCCAGTAGACTATTCTGTAAGAACAAACTCGAAAGTCACTACAGAAAACGGTCGTGAAATGTCAGAGTGATGCGATATTGACCATTATAATTATAATATTTCAAGGATACACGCACCAAAATAGTATATCACCATAAGTCGGTTGTCAACATTTCACGGGTGATAAATGACGTGAGTTCATACAGAATAGCACTGCAGATGTCTTCAAAATAAATTGATAGTATTTTTTATTATTTGTAAAAAAAAAACCTATTATAAGCTTTGATTTTAATTAATTACATTAGATATTTTTTTAGATATTTATTGTAATAGATAACGCACTTTTGAAAACATAATAGAACTGCTAAATCTGCTTAAATAAACAAAACATGTAATCCACGTAAACGGATTAGAACACAAAAGTTTTTTATAATTTATCGCTATAGTTGTATAACAACAGTTATCGTTGACATTGTAAAGTTATCAACATTGTATTTATAACATTTTAGTACTTAAATCAAATCCTAAAATAATTAGGTTTCCACAATCACACAGCGTAGGAGGAGCTATCTATGTTTGGACGGAAATTAAAAATATGTGACCAGAATTAAAATGACCCAAATGAATTATTTATAGCAATAATAATTATCTATATACATAAAATATACTTTTACGGCGTGGTTATATATATTTTTTTGTTTTATATATTGATAAATCTTAATAAAGATATTTTTACTAAATTAAGTGTCAATGATATTTCTCGGTTACAAGTATAACATTTTTATAAGCAGTAAAGATTTTATTGTTTTAAGTAAGATTTAAGTAAATTAACAGCGAACTGCTAACCAAAAGCCTCTTGCTTTAAAGAGAGAGCTTGGAGCCTATTCTACAATATTTTGAACTAAGATGTTATTCTTCAATGCCAAAAATTAGATGGTTTAAGCACAATTTAAGTAGCCGAGATGGCTTAAAATGCGTAGTAGTAAACAGTGGTTAGAACGCGTGGATCTTAACAGATGATCTTGGGTTCAAACTTGGGCTAGCACCACTGATTTTTCATTTGCTTAATTTGTGTTCATAATTCATCTCGTGCTTGACGGTGAAGGATAACATCGTCAGGAAACCTGCATGTGTCTAATTTCACTGAAATTCTGCCACATGTGTATTCCACCAAACCGTATTGGAGCAACGTGGTGGAATAATCTCCAAACTTTCTCCTCAAAAATGGAAAACAGGCCTTAGCCCAGCAGTGGGACATTACCAGGCTGTTACTTTACTTTAAGAACATGAATTCAACTCAGTCCTTGTTCGAATCTGATTCCGTTATCTTTGCTCAAGATCCAAAATCCTCTTGTTCCTGTTCTATTCACTTGACCATCTCGGTTGTTGCTTGTTTATTTTATGTAAATATAATACTAGTGTAATATATTCCTTTTTTAAACGTTTCCATATCCCATGACATTTTTATTATACGTACAAAACATTTATTTCATTACATTTTTCCGTAGGTCTTTGTGATATAGAGTGTAAGAACAATGGCATCTGCGTTGATAAGAACGAATGCGCGTGTCCACCGAACTTCCACGGTAAATACTGCGAGTTCGAGAAGAAACCCTGCCTCGTTTATCCGCCTTTGCCAATGAACTCGCAAAGAAAATGCTCATCTGAGTAAGTACAAATAACTAGAGCTGATTCATCTATTAGTTCATGTATAATTCCATATACTGGTTTCATTTGTTTATTCAAAAATCTTGTAAGATCTCTGAAACTATCGGTAGCGTAAATAACAAAAAAACTTTAAAAAAAACGCTAATATATTCGTTGAAATATTACTAAAGCATGTTTTTTTAAAACTGATCTCTCATTACGTAAAAGTTCCATATCAATCATATAAGCATTATTCGAATACGTATAAAAAAATCACATCAACTTATCTTTTTATTATATACTAGGTAAGAAATAAAATTGAAAAACCTCCAATTATTTCCGATCGCATAATTTAGTGTTATATTAGAAGTAAATAAAGCATGTCGTGAATTCAACAGACACTGCACAATAACGTGTGTAGAAGGACACAAATTTATCGACGGCTCGACAATAGCAAACATGCGTTGCGTCGAAGGGCAATGGAGACCAACGCGAGCTGATCTGACGTCGATACCAGATTGCCAGCCAGAGTGTGATCCTCCGTGTTTGAATGGCGGAGTGTGCTTGTCAGTGAATACGTGCCAGTGTCCTTCAGATTATAGAGGACCACAGTGCCAATACTGTAAGTCAATTATTTAATTTATTTATAAACTTTTTTGTACACAAACTCTTTTAGACAACCTTCGAGACCGAAACTCTAAAATAATTTAAAAAACAAAGTATGATAAAAAAATAATAATAAGAGAATTGATTAAAATTAAATTAATTGTTTAAAATTATGACACAATATCGTAATTAAAAAATTATTATATATTCACATGCTGTATGTTAATGTATGTTACATATACATTTGTAAATTCAAGCAATACAATTTAAGTGAAATTTAATGTTGTCAAGAATATTTTATGTGACAGCTTACAGTTCAGTACAGTATCTGTACAACAAATCTAATCGGGGCATAGTTTCTTATGTACGTCTTGTAAATGAAATACTCATTGCGATTCTGCATATGATGCACTTCTTACCGAAAACTTTTTTTATAGTAGGATAGTTACGAAAGACGATATATTAGGATATTCAAGAGAATATGTAGTTAAGACTTCTATCATTCTACTTAACAATTAGCAAACTGCAAACTGACTCGTTATTAATATTTGGTTGGTGGTTGTGTATGTTGAAAAAATATACATACGTATATACCTTAAAACAAAACGCTTAGTACTGCATTTGATAGTTAATTACATTCCTCTAATTAACCTCAGCCGCCAGTGTGTGCGACGTCCGAAAGTTGGCATTCAACGGCGGCTACAACTGCTTCGGTGATAGCGAAAAGTTTTCGTGCAAGTTGAATTGCCCAAGCGGAGCCTCGTTCAGCACACCAGCTGTTGAACTGTACACTTGTCTCTACTCAACTGGAGTCTTCGAGCCGCAGCCCATACCACACTGCGTGTTTAGTGAGTTAAAATCCAAAAACTATTGTGTTCTCTAATTGGAAAATGTATAATTAATCTTGTCTCCTTTTAGATGAAGTGATCGTGATCACGCCTTCAAATCATCGAAAAATTGTAAGTGGAACTTTTTTAAACTCACAAAGGAGGTTATTATGCTTTTGTTAAGCTTAAACATTAACCTTATTTTTATATCTTATAATTCTGTAATTTTCGCCGTTTCAACGCTTGTCCTCGCTTCAGTAGAAAATTTGATTATTACTTTTACAGTATACGTGAATACTAATTTTAAACATTCTCGTTTCAGCCGCCTCTATCTCAAGTACATTCACCAAATTCGAGTGATACTACAACTTATGAGATAACAACTCAAAGTGCAGGAAAATACGGTGGTTACAACAAGCCTGTTACTATCGTAGTACAAGACTTTACTCCTAAAGGTGGTAGTTGCTTGACCTGGGCTGGCGTACACTACAAGACATTCGATGGGAAAATATATAGGTATACTCCTCCTATTGTATTTTTTTATTATTACTAATAATAAGAAAGCGCCATAAGGCCAGCCACACTTAACGAACGCAGATGTTTCGTATCAACGATTCTACGCCATATTCGCTTTTTGATAACTAGCTAATCACTACGTATTTTTACTTCTTTCAATATATAAATCATTCTTATTTGGGATTATCATTTAACAAACGGTATCCCCATCTCTTAGGATTTTAATTTTGATAATTATAACGCTAACATTTTATTAGCATGGATAATTTTCGAACAGATCTGACCTTCAAATTTAGTCATTTTCGTTAATACCAATCTGTATGCAAAGCACTCGAGCATCCACTAGATACTGAAGTTTCTGATAGTGTACGGGGTATAGTAAAAAGTACGGGGTAGGGTAAAAACTCGCACTCCGAGTTAAAAAATTATCTGACATCCGGCTTAAGGATCCTGCGTATAAGGAGATTGCGTATATTTTGTGTCGCTAATTGAATAAAATCACCCCCTGTCACCAGTTTCCAATCGCCGTGCAAGCACATTCTTGTTCGAGATAGTACAGAGCATAAATACACCATAGCTATCAGACACCCCGAGTGCGAGAGGCAAGGATATTGCCCGGCGGAGATCATCATATACTTGGAGGAGAAGATGTATTCGCTAAGTGTCTCTGGTGAGGAGAATTTATTAGCTTCTTAAACGCACGGTTGCTTTCGATAATAAAAATGTTGCTTTATTCTTTTCGAACACTTGACTCTCATATTGCGTGATGAATTGATGGTTTGATATGATATTAAACAAATGACGAATTTTTAAAGACATTATATAATTACACATAATATTTAGTGTGCTATTTTAATAATATTTAAAAATGTTAGAAAGTTAAAAAGCAAAATATAGTTAAAAAAAACTGGTTAAATAATACCATCTGATAAGGGTATATTATTACAGTTTAGTAAAATAATTTAGCAATTTCGTGACTTTACAAGCGTCTGCGCAAACATAGTTACACTAGCATTTCTCCTACATAGATGAATCCGTCGAGAATGATTGTCGTAGACGAAATCGGCCAAGAAGGTCCTATATAATTTATAGTTCAATCTACGATGACGTATCACACTCTTTTTTCCAATCGTTACTGTAAGGCTCAATCAGACTGAAATACATAAGAAGAAGAGTACATCTGTCATTTTTTTTATATTAAACAATAATAATCTACAATTTTAATCTGGCAATAAGAACATTCACAGTGGGCATTTCCTTTGTCCACGGGTGTCAGGGCTCTTTATAAACTTGTAAGACTGGGTTTGAGAGTAAGATGATCCAAATCATCATGTCTCAAGCCCAGTTTACTGGTTAAGGAAGACGTAAAGAGCGTCATAGTCATTTATGTGACCAACGTCTTTAAATAAAGAAAAAAAAAACTTTGACAGATATTATACATGGCGGGAAATTGATTCACTTTTAATTTTTCATACGGGGTAAAATACATTATAACGATATTTTATTATTGCAAAAAATAATAGAAGTAATCCTTTCATCGAATACTCGTTGCTTTTTTAATTCTTTCAATACAGTGCAAGTGTGCAATGTACGCTGTAATAGTGGGCGCGTTTTTGTGGATTGAACTAACTATAGGGTTTTAACTATAGGATGTTACGTCATCAAAAAACAAAACTTAAACGTGTAGAAGTCAATTCAAAAAATATTTATTTTACGAACTATTGCGCTAGAAAGATTTAAAAAATCGGGTATTTATTTTCATAAATAAATAAATTATATATAATGAAATTGTAATAAAAAATATATTTTTATCACAGAAGATGGATCTGTGATATTCCGAAACAGCAAACGCATGATCCCGATGCCGGCCTTCCTACCCGGTATCAGGGTGTCGATGCCCACCGACCAGGTTCTCGTCAACCTCGACGTTGGTGTTACTCTCAAATGGGATACTAATGTAAGTATCTGCACTGTACTATAAAAATACCTTTAATTAACCACATTTTTATTTACGCAGTACTAAAATTTTAAATTGATAAACTTATATGTAAATCTTTCGTCGTCAATATTGCTATTTCTATTCTTTATTTGATTCTAGGACCTAGTAATAGTTGAAGGGTCAGTTCTGTTATGGAACAAAACGGAAGGTCTTTGCGGGACTCTCGATGGCAATCCAGAAAACGACATGACAACGAAAGAAGGAAATATTGCACAGACTAAATCTGTCATGATTGCTTCATGGGAGCTAAATAAAATTGGGGGTAAGTGGAAGTATACGTCGAATAAGTATTTAAGTTAACAAATATATATATATATATATATTATGTAATCTGTCAGATATCTATTGTTTTATATTTGTACCTGGTCTGCTCTTAGACGATATAGAATAACTTATAACTGAGGGTAGGGAAAAATTTCGAAAAGAACACTACTTTTCAGCCATTAATTTTATTTCTTGTGTCGCCTGCAAAACTATTATTTTATATACGAAATATATAAAATAATAAACTTTATTAAGTATATATTCTTTATTTATTCATGGACTATATTATTTATTTTATATGTATAGATAATGAAAAGAATACAAGTCTTATTTATGTTAGGTATAAAGATATATATTCACTTTTTTAATGTGTAAGAAATGAATATTTGCAGATATATGCGACAGTAGTCCGACTGATGTTAGTGCGTGCCACTCCAAGGCCAACGCGGATATGAAGAATGCTCTAAAGTTCTGTAGCAAAGTCTTCAGTAAGGATAAGTTCCGAAAGTGTTCGAAGGTTAGCAAATTAAGCGTATCTAACAATCTAGCTATTTCCGTAAATATCCGTAACAGCCTGTGAATGTCCCACTGCTGGGCTAAAGGCCTCCTCTCCCTTTTTGAGGAGAAAGTTTGGAGCTTATTCCACCACGCTGCTCCAGTTCGGGTTGGTAGAATACACATGTGGCAGAATTTCAGTGAAATTAGACACATGCAGGTTTCCTCACGATGTTTTCCTTCACCATAAAGCACGAAATGAATTATTATCCCAAATTAAGCACATGAAAATACAGTGGTGCTTGCCCGGGTTTGAACCCACGATCATCGGTTAAGATTCACCTGTTCTTACCACAGGGCCATCTCGGCCATCTAGCTATTTACCACTTATATATTTTTTACAAAACAAATTTTAAGTAAACTTGCTGAGATTCACTCGGATTAAGGATCAATAACTTTATGAGTATTATCAGCTAATGAAATAAATTTATACCTCTCAATTTTGCTGTGTTAGCCGACGCAATAAATCATTCCGTCCACAAAATAGTGCTCACTCAAAAAGGATTAACTCAAGTTTGTACCCATCAAACATTTTGACTTTAGAAACGAACAAGTAATACTCCATCAGAGCAAGAATTTTTTAATAAGAAATTTAATATTATTGTAGTAATGTTGTATTTAAGTATTGTGCGTCATTCAAAAGATTACATTCAAAAGAATCGCTATAGCTTTGCGAAATTAAACGAACTTATTATTATTACTTTCAATGGATTTCTTTATTCAATAGAATTCCTACCACCTACAATACAATAGTTATTACCATATACTAAAAAATCAATATTCAGCGAAATGAAACTCGATGGTTTTTGGAGTATATTCTTCAGATTTGCACTCTCAGCTTTTAAAAGCTTTTGAGACGTGAACTTACAAAAGCTTCAAAGAGAAGTATTCAACGTGGTCTATATTCTGAAGAGTAATGGATGACGAACAGTAATGGTCATACTAGACACAGTTAATAATAACGGCACAATAAGTAGTTCTTTTTATAGTATAGGTAGTCGAAAGAGCATATGGGCCACCTTATGGTAAGTGGTCACCAACGCACATAGAAATTGACATTGTAAGTAATGTTAACCATCGCTTACATCGCCAATGCACCACCAACCTTGGGAACTAAGATGTTATGCCCCTTGTGCCTGTAATTACACTGGCTCACTCACCCTTCAAACCGGAACAAAACAATACCAAGTACTGCTGTTTTGCGGTAGAATATCTAATGAATGGGTGGTACCTACCCAGGCGAGCTTGCACAAAGCAGCTACCTACTAAGCAGTTGTAAAGCAAATATTATAAACCATAGTGTGATATTGTGTTATCAGAATTCGACGGAGCGTATGTTAGCGTTAAACGCGCGGCGTTATTCTATTTTTGAATTTCAATTACATAAATCGCGAATTTGTTTTTAGGTTATGGACGTGTCTCAACTGTTGGAAGTCTGTCAATGGGACTACTGCGCTTGTACTACGAGCTTGAGTCAGTATTAACAATAATTTTAATAAATAAATAAAAATCAGACAACCAGTTACTAATTATAACTTTCAATTTAAATAAAATTTTGATCCAATCAAAATCTGTACAATTAATTCCAACAATATTTAAATAAGAGACAAATTAAAGTACATTTTAATATTATCCCCAAATAATGTTGTAAATTCGAAAATATGACATCCAATATGACACTGAACATGCCCAGTTTTTAGGAAGAAATCGGCTAATAGCTGACAGCCACATAATATTTGATATTGCCAATGACTGATGTGAAAAAATTACCATATAAATAAAGTCTTTTTTCTCTGATGTATATAAAACATTGCCTCACTCATCTTCCACATGAACTCCATAATTTCAATATATTATCAGAGTTTTGATCAAAAAAGATGACTGCTTTCATCCAGTAACGCAAGTATAAAGGTTCTACTGTTGGGTAAAGACTTCCTCTCTTTAGGAGAAGACTTGCGCAATCCTTCTCGGGTTAGTGAATACACACATAGCAGAATTTCAGCCGACACATGCATGTTCCGTCCATAGCCGAGCATTAGATAACTTGTGCTTTCCTAGACTTGAACTTAACAATATTTTACTAAAATTCTTCTATATTTTTAAGGTCCAGAGGAGTGCGCTTGCAGGACCGTTTCAGTGTACGCTAAGGAGTGTCTCAGACATGGTGTCCAAGAAATGAGAGCCTGGCGTGACTCTGAGACATGCCGTAAGTTGCCTGCAGTTATATATATTTATGTATATTTATTCCAAATTAATTAAAGTAAAGTTTAACTCAGCGCAACGAGAATTCAATATCCCATGTGAGTGCAATGCAATCGTGCCACACGTACTTTGCACGTTAAAGTGCAACGTTTTGATTTTTGCATCAAAGTATTATTTTTGCGTAAAGTCTGTAGCGGTTACCTGACGTGCGCGCATTATCACTTTTTTTAATTATATGATACCAGTAACACCAATTTCATGAAAAAATAATTCAGGATCGGATCTAAATTTAATTTTCCAATCCAGCGATGAAATGTCCGGAGGGTAAGATCTACAAGTCGTGTGGATCAGACACGCAGCCCAGCTGCACCTTGCCCGAAGTGACACCCAAGGACAACGCCACCTGTGTGGAAGGATGCTTCTGTCCTGAAGGTATGTAAAGTAAAGTAACAGCCTGTAAATGTCTCACTTATGAACAAAGACACACACAGTCACATGTGGCAGAATTTCTGTGAAACTTGACACATACAGGATTCTTCGCGATGTTTTCCTTCACCGCCGAGCACGAAATGAACTATAAACACAAATTAGGCAAATGAAAACTCAGTGCTTGCTTGGGTTTGAAACCTCGAAATATAATATAAAATATATATATGTATATATTAAATATATATGTATAAATTTCATAAGCCTTAACACAAACATTTGCTCACTCAGGTCTTCTGCTGGAGAGCGGTCGCTGTGTGCCGAAGAGCGATTGTCCGTGCCGAGTTAGAAACCAAGCCTTCCCGCCTGGTACTGTTATACCCAAAGGCTGCAACACCTGGTACATCACCTTGTCAATCCATGCATACGATTGAATATATTTTTAGTATAATGCTATAATAAGAAACTTAGCAAATTTAAGCTTAGCAAACTTAGCAAATTTAAATAATCTCTTGCATTTTCCAGTAAATGTGAAGCTGGCGAATGGACTTGCACCCAAGTGCCTTGCGGTGCCCGCTGCGGCGCAGTGGGTGATCCGCATTACACCACGTTCGACGGACTGCGATACAACTTCATGGGACACTGCACTTACACGCTGATGAAATCTGCAAACATTACCATCGACGTGGAGAACGTTGCATGTTCTGGAGCTATCACTGAGGTACGAGGAGTTTATCGACGTGACGTACTTTTTTTATAGTATAGGTTGGTGGACGAGCGTATGGGCTACCTGATGGTAAGTGGTCACCAACGCCCATAGACATTGGCATTGTAAGAAAAGTTAATCATCGCTTACATCGCCAATGCGCCACCAACCTTGGGAACTAAGATGTTATGTCCCTTGTCTCTGTAATTCACTGGCTCACTCACCCTTCAAACCGGAACACAACAATAACAAGTACTGCTGTTTTGCGGTAGAATATCTGATGAGTGGGTGGTACCTACTCAGATGGGCTTGCACAAAGCCCTACTACCATCTTCGTGAAACATGACTGTGTCTTAAACTAATTAAAATATTAATTATTTTACGTAATATGTAGCATATGTCATTTATCTGCTAAGAAAACAGCTTAGGTTCGATAGTTTGGAAATAAGTCACAAATTTTATATAGGTTAGATAATAATTGAAGATAAAATGATAAATATAATTGACTTAATATGTAGCGCTGCGATGCATAACTTGATCACCGATTATTGATTTAGGATGTGTCGTTTCGTCCTCGGTTAGTTAATATTATTAAATTATTTAATTAAATTTAAACAAATTTTCTTTCTCATGTTCTCTTCCTTATACAAAATCATTATTACTCTATTTAATATATTTTATAATCATTTAATATATATCTATTTCAATAATTGAAAACTTTTATTGGTATTGGTATTTGCTATTTACTTTGTTGTGTTTGTTTCCATAGAAATCGAAATTATAAAATAAATAAATAAATCAAATTTATTTCAATCGTTTTTTCCCAGGCAATGAATTTAGCTCCTTATAAAGGCGAGGGTAAGCCGTCTTGCACAAAAGCAGTAAACCTCGAGTACAATGGAGCCAACATCCATCTCAAACAAGGAGGGTTCATACTTGTGAATGGAAAGGAAGTCAACTCACTGCCCGTTAACGTCGGCGACATCAGGATTCGTGCTGCGTCCTCTCTCTTCATTATTAGTAAGTAATTTGATAAATAAAAAGGAAACGAAGGTTCTGGTTTTTCTGGAGATATTATTAGGATTTACTGTTGTAGCTCTGTTATTCGCTTAGTCCTTATTTTCTACTTAACGAAATTTCCATTCCACATCACAGATTTCATTCACACGTTTATGTGTAAGGAACTCACTATTTTGTTAGTCTCGTGGCAGTCTTATAGGGCTGTGGATCCCTAGGATATAAATTACTGACGGGTTCAAAAAAGCTATTGGGTTTTCTGTCAAGAAAATCTGAGTATCAGCCCGAAATTTAAAAGTTTCAGCAGTGTTAACAACCTCGTGCTTCGGAAAAACTGGAAAACCGCCTGAATTTCGCCGGTCGTGTCGGATAGTCATTGAATTATGAGAGTGAGGCAATGGACAGTTCACAGCCAATTGAGAATGGACGCTATGACATCGTATAAGTTCTGTGACAAAACCATTTTAACATGAACTTTACTTTCAGTTCAACTGCCTATCAAGGTAGATCTTTGGTGGGATGGAAACACGAGAGTATTCGTCGATGTGCCACCCTCGTTCCACGAACAAACGAAGGTAAAAACTAAAAATAAATTTGGTATAATTACTTCCTTAACTCAAAAATCTACATATTAAATATAAATAACTCCAATATATTTAGGGTCTCTGCGGAACTTTCAATTTGAACCAAAAAGACGACTTCTTGACACCCGAAGGTGACGTGGAGCAATCAGCTCTCGCGTTCGCCAACAAATGGAAGACCAGGGAGTTCTGTGACGATGTCATTACCAAGGAACCGGAGCACCCCTGTAAAGCCAATATCGAGAACAAGGAATCTGCTGAGAAGTATTGTAGCAAGTTGAAGAGCAAATTATTCGAATGTAAGTTTAGATACGTTTTCAGTAATTTAAATATAATTTAAAAAGTAAGTATGTCTCACTGATACGGAAACACCTTGACTTCACTGTAACCGTAAGAAGGATTCAAAGACTTTTTTCTCGCTGATTCGATGCATATAGACGAAAATAGTTATCTCATTAGGTATATTTGATACCTTAACAATTATATCCTACCAAACAAACACAGTTGTTTAGAAATTATGTATTTGATTATTTTATTTATTTACTTTTGGGTTTGTACAGCTTCGTGTTTTAAAAATTAAAAGCTACGTTTATTAAAAGGTAGATTTGAATTTATTTTTATGCTCATATTTAGTGTTGGTAAATTAACGTAAGCGCTCCGCCTCCAGCGTGCCACTGGTTTGTGGACGTGCAGCCGTACTACGAGGACTGCCTGTACGACATGTGCGCGTGCGCGGGCGACGTGTCGCGCTGCCTGTGCCCCGTGCTCGGCGACTACGGCGCGGCCTGCGCGCGCAGCGGCGCGCTCGTGCACTGGCGGTACAGCGTCGCCGAGTGCGGTCAGTGCGCACGCCACGCCAACGGATTAGGGGAAGCCCGCTTTCATTTTGAATTCGGCAGTCTCCTAATCGAATGCATAATATTATTTGATCCTTAAATTCAATTCTACAATTCAGTATGAAAATTAAAAAAAAAATGTATATCCATGTATGCCATTTACATTCTCTACTCGTATATCACTAATCAAAATAATATGCCTTGACAAACAATATATTTTAATATTAGCTTTGGTGGTATTTAATGGCAAATGCAATTTTACTTGTATACAACAGTCACAATACTTATATATGTTCATCAGAGCTGCAATGCAGCGGCGGTCAGGAGTACACGGTGTGCGCGGACAGCTGCCTGCGCACGTGCGCGGACGTGGCGCTGGCGGGCGGCGCGGCGTGCCGGCCGGCGTGCGTGGAGGGCTGCGCGTGCCCCGCGGGGCAGGTGCGTGTGCGCGGACACTGCTCGTCGGTTCCGACGTTTGATAATTAGTCACGTCTGACAGATTCTACTAAAAGCTAAAGAATAATGTCACATAATTAAAACGACATATTACATTGCCAATTGAAGAAGTATATATAAGTCGATACAATCTTATAGATATACATATATATTTTAAAGAAATACTTATTTTAGATTTATCTCTGGCAAATGCAGGTTTTATGAAGATCTCTGGACCAAACTGTAAATATACTGCCTGAAATGCCCGATTGCACTCTCAACCATAATGTCTCCTTTAGGTGCTGGACAACAACAACGTGTGTGTGCCTGTCGCCCTGTGTCCGTGCTACCACAAGGGTATGGAGTTCAAACCTGGCTATAAGGAAGTGCGCGCTGGCAAGCGGGAACGTGATTTATGGTAAATTCAATATAATTTGTGGTTTACCAAAACTTTAGATAATAAATAGAATAAAACAACAGTGCGTAATACCAACAGAAAGAAACCATACTATCTACATCAAAATAGTATGTGCTATTATATCTAATTTGCCATTCTTCATTTATATACTTGATGGTAGGACTTTATGCAAGTCTGTCTGGGTAGGTACCACCTCCATTCAGATATCTCAAAAATCTCAGATTTATCGCAAAAAAGCAGTACTTACTACTGCTGTATTCCAGTTTGAGATGAATGAGCCAGTGTAACTATGCATTGGCGATGTAAACGATGGTTAATATTTTTTATGAAGCTAATATCTATGGACTGTTGTGAACACTTACCACTAGGTGGCCGACGTTAGCATGTACACACATATATATAATCCGACTGGAAATACACAAGCAATGCCGTGTTCCAGCACCTGCGTGGGCGCCCGCTGGGCCTGCTCGCCGGCCAGCGCGGCCGACGTGCAGAGCTACCCGCCCGCCGAGGACCTGCGCAGCGCCTGCAGCGCCGCCAACCACATGGAGTTCACCACCTGCGAAACCAAGGAGCCGCTCACCTGCAAGGTCGGGGCACGATTTTCATATTTTGAGGCACCATAACAATTTTTTAGTAATTTTGACTATTTTGGTATATATTCTTAAATACATGCGCGTAAATAATTTATAATAATTCAAAATGTATTTGTCACTCTTAATAAAGTTAAATGAGTAAATATGTATAGTTATAAGTTGGTAGCAAGGCTAACGCAAATCAACTATTGGGTTTGTTCTGGGCACTCCAGCACTCTCGGTGTAATATATTAATCATTAAAATCCATATTGCCCTAATATTTATTATTTTTTAAATTGAAAATTTCGTTCCAATGTAACGAAACTATTTATAGCTATTCATTTTATAACGATTTGAAATATTCACTCCGGAACTACTTTTTTTAAAAGTAAACTAATAAAATTTGGCAATCTTTGGATATTATTTCGGATGCGTAAAAATATAATATATTGCAAGCATAATTAGAACTATTTAATTTAAATATTTATGCGTTAAGTTTAAGTTATTAAATAATAAATATAATATTCTGATCCCCAATAGAATATGCACCTCCCACAATCGGTGACGTCGCAAGAGTGCCGTCCAGGATGTCAGTGCAAGAAGGGCTATGTACTCGAAGCAACGACCAAAAAGTGTGTGGTACCATCCGACTGTCCTTGCCACCACGGCGGTCAGAGTTATCCCGACGGTCACACGATGCAAGAAGAATGTAATACATGGTCAGTATAAATTCAAACGGTTCCTTTTAAAATAAATTGTTGTAATCGTAAGCAAAATAATGTTTTATGTCATATTATAATTAAATTAAGTAACTATCAAAAAGAACATTACATACTTTGACATAATTATTAAAAAATATATGTATATCTGGAGGCGCCGGGTATCGATCCCGGTACCTCTCGCATGCTAAGCGAGCGCTCTACCATCTGAGCTACGCCCCCGGTTATTTACTTCTTATAATTTATAGTTCTCTTAATTAATCTTTGAAATATTTTTTGAAAATTGTAAAAATTATGATTCTGGAGGCGCCGGGTATCGATCCCGGTACCTCTCGCATGCTAAGCGAGCGCTCTACCATCTGAGCTACGCCCCCGGTTATTTACTTCTTATAATTTATAGTTCTCTTAATTAATCTTTGAAATATTTTTTGAAAATTGTAAAAATTATGATCCTGGAGGCGCCGGGTATCGATCCCGGTACCTCTCGCATGCTAAGCGAGCGCTCTACCATCTGAGCTACGCCCCCGTTGTTTCTCAATACGAACTAACAACTATACTAGTTAATTGAAAGTGTAATTACAATGCGCGTTGCGTTGTCATTGCGTACGTGACTGTAGCGCCTTTCACTTATCTGTATCAAGAACGAAACTGTGCTACTTATCGAAGAACAGTTGCACAAGACAACATCGTTGTTGGTTAATTTAAATAATAAATCAGGATATCCTAATCCCAGACCAAACTATTACTGGTTAGCTGTTTGCAAAACAATCGCAAAATCAAAACTTTGTATCATTCAAAACTTCATCTACGTTTAACGTGTATATTATCACAGCAATGAGTCAATCGATCTACAAAAATAGTTTTAATTGAAACTTTGATCAATTATTTTTAAATATGATGAGAACCTTAAAATAAACGTCTGTATTATTATCCTAGGTCCCTATTATTTGATACCTTGCCGAAAACAGACTTTAGTAATATCATATCCCAAAAAAAGTTACGGGTGTGCAGATTACTGCGTGCGTCTGGCTAGGTACCACTCACTCATCAGTTAATCTAGCGCAAAACAGCAGTACTTGTATTGTTGTGTTCCGGTTTAAATGGTGAGTGAGCCAGTGTAATTACAAGCACAAGGGACATAAAATCTTAGGTCCCAAGGTTGGTGGCGCATTGGCGATGTAAGCGATGGCTAACATTTCTTACAGTGCCAATGTCTAAGGGCGTTGGTGACCACTTACCATCTGGTGGCTCATAGGTCACCGCTTTAATATTCTATAAAAAAAAGAAAAAAAAAGATATCTTCTCTATAATAAATTTCACAAACAAAATGTTTTATACTTATGGGCGATAGGGCTTTGTGTGAGCTTGTCTAGGAGATTATCCTACAGCTATACATAGTATTGTCGTGTTCCGGTATAGGTGAGTGTGTTAGTGGTAGGCACAAGGGACATATGTCTTAGCTCCCAAGGTTGGTGGCGTATTGACTATGTCTATGGTGATGACAACTAACAATCAGGTGGCTCATCAGGTGGTTCATTAGCCTGTTTAAAAAAAATTAAAAAAACCGAGTCTGACACTCGACTCTCAAACATCATCATAATGAGATAATATATTATAAAAAAAGGAAAAATTATATCATTGCATTCCATAGTTAATAAATAAAGTTAAAAAAAAACGGATTGTAAATGTCCCAGTGCTCGACTATGCCTTACTCCTTTTATGAAGGAGATTTTTGGACCGTATTCCATCTCGCAGCACCAATGCGAGTTAAACATCCGACACATTCAAGCTCCCTTAAGTTTCCGTTTACCGTCATCGCCGATTACGAGATAGATTATAAACAAATTAAACGAATAAAAATTCGAAGATAATTGCGCCGATGTGAACTCTCAATTTTTTTTATTAAGAATTACACGATTTAACCACAAGGTGGGGTGACCTGCGCTCTTATTGATGCTATTTGCATTATTCTTATTTTGAAATCATATTAAATTGTTACTTTGTTAGATTGCTATGCAGAAGAACAAATTATTATTAATACGTGATTCCTTGAAATTTATGTCAATCAAAGAATACTGTGCTATAGATGTGGATATTTCTAGAACTATCCAGAAGCCCGTTTGTTTCTATTTAGGAATAGATATGCATGAGACACATATAAGGACACACGTGATCGCTTATGCGCATGCGTAATTCTATTAGTCTTTTTTTATAGAATCGGAAGTTGGACGGGCATATGGGCCACCTGATGGTAAGTGGTCACCAACGGCCAAAGGAATTGGCATTGTAAGAAATGTTAGCCATCGCTTACATAGCCAATGCGCCACTAACATTGGGAACTAAGATGTTATGTCCCTTGTGCCTGTAATTACACTGGCTCACTCACCCTTCAAACCGGAATACAACAACACCAAGTACTGCTGTTTTGCGGTAGAATATCTTATGAGTGGGTGGTACCTTCCTAGACGAGCTTGCACAAAGTCCTACCACCAGTTTCTATGTTGAATGCCTCTGTCAATATAATTTTATAATAATATATTTTAAATTAAATGCGGCCTTAATCTTAAACACTGATTTCTCTCTTTCTGCCATAATTGATTTGGCATTTGAAAGAAGAAGACAGCATTGTTTAACTAATCGCTAAGCAAAGTTTATAAATAAGGCCGTAAGTTTTCAAGATGAGCTATCCTTATTCATGCGTCACAATTGTGTCTTGTATATATTATTTTTTACTGACAGTGATTTGTTTTTCGCTCACACATGTTTAATATATCCGCATCTGTAAGGATTTTAATTAAATTTATATTCATTTTCAAAAAATCATGTCATTATACATACGGGACGGGCCGGTTGGCGTAGTTGGTACATGGCTTTTCACGGCGAACGTTGTGGGTTCAATTCCCATCCAAAACAGGCATTTGTCTGCATGAACATGTCTGTTTGTCTTGAGTCTGGGTGTAATTATCTATATATAAGCATGTATTTACAAAAGAAAAGTAGTATATCAGTTGTCTGGTTTCCATCGTACAAGCTCTGCTTATTTATGATCTGATGGCCGTGTGTGAATAATGTCCCAGGATACTATTATTACCACATTACACTATTATGTATGTACGAAACATATAAATTCTTTTGTATATTTTTGCTTATGTTACGTTTTCACGTCTTCACCGTAAGATCAACTTTGATAATCAACAAATCAACAATTTAATTAAACTTATATTTAATAAATACGTCGAAAAGTACACAGGCAAAGTGTAGAGTACGAACCAATGTGTGGTAATATAAAAGTTATGTTGGAAAAATCCTTATAAATCCCACTGCTAGGCAAAGGTCTCTTCTCGCAGATAAAGTGGAAAGCATTAGAAATGTATTATATGACACATTATATATGTAATTTAATAAACTTCAGAGCAAAGATTACTTTTGAGCTTTTAAAATTATTCCAAAATAATGATACTGGAGGCGCCGGGTATCGATCCCGGTACCTCTCGCATGCTAAGCGAGCGCTCTACCATCTGAGCTACGCCCCCGTTGGTATAATCGTTAAATATATCGAACAACTTCAAATTGTTACGAAATTATTTTAATAAAACGTACTGAAGGATATACGCGTAACTAGATCACCTTTCACCAAATAAATAAAGGCAGTACTCTATGAAGATATATCTTCGCTTTCAAAAAGCTTAGCTTTCGTCTTGATTTGAACAAAAAACACCTATACCTTAATTTATCTAATTAATATTTAATTTAATTATATTTAGTTATTTCATATTAATAATTCTTATTACAAACCATTGGTTACTGTCTCATTTTTATAATGACAGTGATTCCCAAACAAATTATATGTATGTATGTCTATTGTAATTTTTAGCACCTAAATTATATACAACTTAGTATATCTTAGGTTTATTATGAGCTGAAATAGTCAATGACTAGAAAAAGTATATCTTAGCGAGATGACGTCCTCAAGTTTTATGCACAACATAAATAAATAAAATAAAAGTTATCTAAAATACCACGAATGGTTTATTAGATAGGATACGATGAAGATTGCGGGTTTACAACCGGACAAGCACTGTGCTTTTATGTGCTTAAGTTATATTATAATCAATCAAGTGTTATTTGGTGATGACAATTTATGTGTCGGATGACATTCTGACACATACGTATAAATCTGCACTAAATAAGCTTGAGTAAATAAACTCCATACCTTCTTCTTAATGAAGCTCTTTGCACAGAATGCTATGTTCCTTGCCGGCACTGAGTCAGTTGATATCTTCTAAACTATTAATTCCAATGGTAAAATGTAAAGACAATTTATACTTAATACCCAAGGTGACAAACATATTTCTCTATATAAATAAATCGAGAAAAATATGTATACAAATTATATATATAACCCATCATCGCTTAATGTTCTTTCTATTAGTGAAAACCGTATCAAAATCCGTTGCGTGGTTTAGAAGGAATTAGCGGATATACAGAACAAGCAATTTAACGACTTAGTTTTATACTATATTTAGATATAGATTTATAGATAGATAAAAATTAAACATCAACAAATATATTGACTGTTTTATGTTTGATTATTTTCCTTACTTTTACTATAATATTTCCTTTTTTCATCAGTGAATGTAAAAGCGGCAAATGGTCGTGCACCGACCGTAAGTGCGCAGGAGTGTGCGGCGCGTGGGGCGACTCACACGTGACAACCTTCGATGGGCAGAGTTATGACTTCGAAGGCGTCTGCACGTATCTCCTCGCTAAAGGAACTGCGGACGGGAAAGACGGCTTTAGTGTTGAAATACAAGTAAGTGATGATGATGATATTCTTATGATCAATTGCGGTCACGACAACCACTGACCACTCTCATAAGACAACAGTCAACTGCAAATGAGACGTTATAGTGCCGAAGTATGTGAGCAAACTCAGGTGTATTTTCTATTACATTATATGTATTTTCTCATAACCCGACATGAACGGAGAAAATTCAGGCTCAAGGCCGAAGGCTTTATGTGCTTTCAATATGCATGGGAGTCGCAACAATCACCAGTCGCCAAGATCATAGGCTGTTTACTGTTGCTGATAATGCTGACAGGAGAACGATATTTACTGGCCCGTTTCAGAGTTTAAACCCAGGACCGTGGGATCAACACCCTTATAAGCTAGTAAGACTACGAGGTATAGTGAACAGGGAGTGCTGTTCAAATGATTTAAGTGCATAGGTACCTGGTGACAGGTGGGAGGTTAATTGCGAATTAGGTTAGGTTATTGTGTGGATTTGTATTATTCTATTGCAATAATATTTATTACAGTTAATATTATATTATAACAAAGCTTATTATAGCTTTGAGTGAAATATTACCTTAAATAATTTACTTTCAATTTAAATGTGATATTATATTCGAAATAAAATTGTGCGGACATAATTTAATTCAGGATTCATTCATTAAACACTATAGTAACCTAAACTTAGAAGCTTAAATTTTATTCCAAAAAAATTCTCTTTTGGAGGCGCCGGGTATCGATCCCGGTACCTCTCGCATGCTAAGCGAGCGCTCTACCATCTGAGCTACGCCCCCGGTTATAAATATCTCGTAATAAATCGTTCTCTTAACAGAAGTCTTAAATATTTCTTATAAATTGTAAAAAAAATGATTCTGGAGGCGCCGGGTATCGATCCCGGTACCTCTCGCATGCTAAGCGAGCGCTCTACCATCTGAGCTACGCCCCCTGTACACTATAAGACCAAATAGCAAGTACTGTATCGTTTAATTAAATACAAGAAACGTGGCTGGCAATGACATTCCATACGTGACAATAACGCATTTCACTTATCGACATGTAATTTGAAATAAATCATTTTAAAACTTAAGAAATGTATACATGGTGGCAGGGTAGGTACACCACCCACTCATATTAAACCGCTATAGCCAAAGTTTAGTATTATTGTCGTCCGGTTTATAGATACATCTACATACAGCATCTTATTTCCCAAGGATGGTGTATGTTTTGGATGGATTATATATAAGGCTCAGTGGGCACTAAAACTTGCTGCTGCTTATCGGAAGTTTGATTTCAAGTTAAGACATATATTTGTACAAGCCACGATCAATTCAGACTTCTTAGTTTTAGCAGCTCTTAGGCAAAAAAAATTAGCATATTAATTAGTGAAAAAGACCCTGCTGACCTAGTATTTTTTTATTTTTTTATAGTATAGTTAGGCGGACGAGCATATGGGCCACCTGATCGTATGTGGCCAACGCCCATAGACATAAACGTTACCCATTGTTTACATCGCCAATACGCCACCAACCTTGGGAACTAAGAATTACCCTGTAATTACTTTGGTAGTCTTAGCCATTTTTTTTAGCCTGTAGACAGCGCTTAGTAACGAACTTTCACTTCTCGGCCCGTATTGTTTCTTATATAGATTAAATATTCAACGAAGTTCGTGAGGTTCTCAAAGTTACTGGTAACCGATAACTTCCGATCCGGCGCTTGTGGAGAAGGTTTAGTACATATTTCATCACGCTTGGACCCATATATGCCAGAAACGCTCAAACAAACAAATGAATGTACAAATGCACTTTTTGTTCTAAAATTATGTCTTATTAATATCATCTATTATTCTTTAGAATGAGCCATGCGGTACCACCGGCGCGACTTGCTCCAAGTCGGTGACGCTTCGTGTTGGCCGTGGAGGTGGTGATGAAGAAATCGTCTCCTTAACAAAGAGCGCCCCACTTCCCGACACATCTAACTTGAAACGGTAAGATATATTTATGAATGAGTGAATGAAATGAATTTAAATAGCACGAACAGAAACTCGTTATGTTCATGCTTATAACTATTCTAATCAGAACTAGTGCATTACATATTCCTCTTAAAAAGATACTAGTTTTGTTTCTATATGTGATAGACGATTGAAAAGGATTTCAAGAGAATATTTTACAAATAAAACCAACTATTAAAATTATGTTTAATTCAAACATTACAATACATATATTGATAGCTCTTAGAAACAAATATGACAGTGGTAATACATATATTTCCAGAAATAACTAACCTACTCCACACAATAACGACGAACCAGTTATTGTCTAACACAATTAGATGGTAATAATGAAATAAATAAGCTTACAATAAAAGTGACAGCCTGTAAATGTCCCACTGCTAGTCTAAAGCCTCCTTTTCCTTTTTGAGGAGAAGGTTTCGAGTTTATTCCACCACGCTGTTCAATGCGGGATGGTGGAATACACACGTGGCAGACTTTAAGTGAAATTAGATACATGCACTTCACCGAAAAGCAGGAGATGAATTATAATCACAAATAAAGCACATGAAAAACTTCAGTGGTGCTTGCCCGGGTTTGACCCACGATCATCGGTTAAAATTCACGCGTTCTTACCACTGAGCCATATCGGATTTTAAGCTTTAGGAAAATAAAATACCATTTTAATATAATAAACAACAATTTCGAGCGAAAGTTAAGCACGGTGCCATCAGCGAATCTGTAACCTTAATAATAAAATACTTCTTTATTTATATAAACTATATTTACTTTTATAAATAATAACGTCTAAGTTGAATCTAACATTTCACCATACATAATTGGTGTTATCCCAATATAATAGGATAAAGCTCCGTGAGGCGGGCGCGTACGTATTCTTGGACGTGCAGTCTTTGGCCGTCAGTCTGCAATGGGACCGTGGGCTACGAGTGTACGTCAAAGTCGACTCCATGTGGCAGAACCGGGTTGGTACTATTTGTAAATCACTTAATGCTTCTTCTAACGTGCTACTAAATAATTAGCGTATTAAAATATATTAAAAATACAGTTGTTATTTTAGGGTTAGACCCTAAAATACACACACAGTTTGTATTAACTTATTTTTGTATTATGTTTGTATTACAACTGCACACCAGGTGCAAAAATGCAGGTTTGAAGCATTTTGCAACTGCAAACCAATTGCGCAGTCGATGTGCACTTTTTAGAACCCGACTGAGATCTGATTTCAAATACATATCGTCAAGAGTAAGCTACCTTGTAGTTGCATATTGTGTGTGACACTTAACAAGTTCAGAAATGCTTCACCGCTTTACAAATGCCCAGAAACCTGTTATAGAGTATTTGGTTTAAAGCATTCGGCTTAATAGCACCACGCTACTTCACTGAATTAGTGAAAATTGTGTCAGATTTTACTCCAACAAATGCCGATTTGTTTTGTTTCACGACGAGGCCAAGTTAGATCTCAAGTGGATAATCTCAGTGATGCCTTTGCCCAGAACCACAATCGATTACTGTTGAAGTTCTCATGTTCGATCTGCAGGGCCATCTTTGTATGAAATAATAATATAAAAATTTAGCTGTAATTAGATTTCTCGCTATTTTGTCCCTGATTGATGGCGCGATATAGGATTTTTAAGGATACGTTATGTTAGTACTTAATAGGATATATTGAAAATATTATTCTATAATTGAGTACAATAACAGTCAAGGCATACTATTTTCAGGTTAAAGGGCTTTGTGGCAATTACAATTCTGACATGCGAGATGACTTCCAAACCCCCTCTGGTGGAGGGTTTGCCGAAACTTCGCCGCTCATTTTCGCTGACTCCTGGAAACTTAAAACGACGTGCCCTAAGCCGCTGGAAGTTACGGTAAGTGCGGAAGGTTAAGTTACAGATTTGTTTTATATTTTTCCATCTTTGAGTCAATTTTGGCAACAATTAACAGGAAGCGGATAGAAATTCGAATAAAAATAAAATATTTGCTTCACACTGTCCTCTAGGACCACTGCAAGGAGCGGCCGCACCGCAAGGAGTGGGCGTCCACGGTGTGCGGCGCGATGAAGCGCTACCCGTTCTCGCGGTGCCACGCGGAGGTGCCGGCCGGCGCCTTCGTGTCGCGCTGCGAGGCGGACGCGTGCGCGTGCGACGCGGGCGACGACTGCGCCTGCGCGTGCGCCGCGCTCGCCGCCTACGCGCACGCCTGCGCCGCGCGCGGCGTCACCTTCAAGTGGCGCACGCAGGACCTCTGCCGTGAGTAGCTAAGTAGTACCTGTACTTGATTATGTCAGGTTACATATTATTGACTCCTATAATATTCAAATGATCCACCTCTACCTAAGCCCTAAGCGGATGTTCAATGTCATTATACTCATTACTAGGAATGTCTTTCACTGTGAACATGAGATATATGTATGTTATGGTAGAAGAGTATATGGTGTTCACGCTGTACTGTGACTTCGGTCATTCATTCACTTGACTATGCTAGATAAAAATCTTATTAGAAATCACCTCGCAATTTTTTAATTAAAAATAAAGGCAACCCGTTATTAAAAAAAAACGATGTATAGAAAATAAGAATTACGTATAAAAAACTACTGATTGCATTTTTTTTATTTATTTTTATGTGAAAATCTTTTTCGCGTGCCTTGGGGGCAATACCCTCTCTTATCCGCTCCATTGCTAAAACATTTTGAAACGATAAATAAAAATGTGTTACATTTTATAATATTAACAATTTTTAAAATATATACAATATAATTGATATTAATTGAATTATAAGCCGAGATGGCCCAGTGGTAAGACCGCGTGAATCTTAACCGATGATCGTGGGTTCAAACCCGGGCAAGCACCACTGAATTTTCATGTGCTTAATTTGTGATTATAATTCATCTTGTGCTTTGCGGTGAAGGAAAACATCGTGAGGAAACCTGCATGTGTCTAATTTCACTGAAATTCTGCCACATGTGTATTCCACCAACCCGCATTGGAGCAGCGTGGTGGAATAAGCTCCAAACCTTCTCCTCAAAAAGAGGAGAGGAGGCCTTTAGCCCAGCAGTGGGACATTCACAGGCTGTTACGGTGTTACGGTATAATTGATATTGCGTAATTCCATAAATTATTCTTTAATTAAAACTTTTTCTTCCTTACCATCGTACTATGCCCGAAAAGGTAATATAATTTATAATATTATAAGGTACCTAAGTACAGATACAAATGCACAATTAAGTATTGAATTTAAAAATATGTTATTTTTATATATTTATACATGATTTTCTCCACAATGCAGCGATGCAGTGTGACGGCGAGTGCTCCAACTACAACGAGTGCGTGTCGCCGTGTCCGCCGGAAACCTGTGACAACACACTCGACTACCCGCAAATAAAAACCGTTTGTGAAAAGGACACCTGCGTCGAAGGTACGTTTTATACAACTATATTCTATTCATCCTACTAATATTATAAATGTGAAACAGTTTATTACACTTTAACGTCTGAAATAAACCGTTCATCATGAAATTTACCAAATTAATTGTCAGGGATATCGAAAAGGCTAAAGGACTGACACCAAAAGTCACATCTGAGCGAAGCCGCGGTTAGATAGTAGTTTATATACATTAAGTTATTTGCAAAAAATATAATAATTTCACCAACTAATAGTTAAAACGTTAATAAGGTAATCGATGGTATAACATATTAATAATTTTTATTACTTACGTTTAATTTGAGTAAATAACTTCGTTAGGTTTGACCTGTATTAAGTTAAGCTTTGTAAATTTAATTAGTATATTATATATTCATTGCATGATACACTTAAAATACAATCCTAATGAAAAAAAAATACATTGAAGAGACATTTAATTCCAATAAAAAAATATAGTTTTGGAGGCGCCGGGTATCGATCCCGGTACCTCTCGCATGCTAAGCGAGCGCTCTACCATCTGAGCTACGCCCCCTGTACACTACTATCGCGAATAATAGCATAGCAATCGTGAACTACATTGCAACAAGGCCATTTAATTATTAAATATAATCCTTTCATATCAGTAATTCCAGCAAGAACGACTTTCGAAAAAATATTCGTACCGACCAAAAGTAATTTGTATGAGATTTGAACAGCGCCCCTATAGTGCGTAAAAAGAACTAATTATACTAGTTTGAATGATTTTAAGCACTATCGTATTGCAAACCTGGTGAAAATATAGATGTTTATGAATATAATTGCGATATTTTTTTTAAACTGGATTTATCTTTAGAAATGAGAATGTAAGTAAATAAAATAATATACGCCGTACATCGTAATACAAATATTTCAAATTGCTGACTCTTTTGTTTGAATACTGAATGAAGAAAGAAACTAACTAAATATATACTAATATTATAAATGCGAAAGTAACTTTGTCTGACTGATACGCTATAACGGCTAAACCGCTGAACTTTAAAATGAAATTTGATAAGATGCAAGCCTGTTCTCGAAGGAAGCACATTGGCTACTTTTTTAAACCTAACAAGCCCCCCAAAACCAACACGCGGGCGAAGCTGCGAGCACGGTCTTGTGAGAAATAAAAACGAAATCACATTTTTGCTGTTGCTAAGCCATATAAAACAATTAATGTCAATTTAATATTTTTAAATAGTTATAAAATAAAACACGAACCAAATAGTTTTCAATCATGGAGGTGAATCAAAGTTAATGTTGACCCCTAAGACCTCAAAGGCACAGACGAAAGAATATCAGCTCATTTTTTTTGCCTGCATCCATGGTTTATCGTTGAGAAAAAAAATTAATCATAAGATATGTAAGAATTCCTTAATAAATACATTTTAATTATTTGTTTGAAGTGGTAACTCTAAATAAAAAATGTCACCCTAACAGGCTGCAAACCCAACAAGACCTGCGCAGAGGGCATGATCTACTCTAACTCCTCCCTGCAGGAGTGCATACCACGAGCCAAGTGTAAGCCAGTATGTATGACGCTGGAAGACGGTCGCGAGGTGTTGGAGGGTGAGATACTGGAGGAAGACGCGTGTCACACCTGCCGCTGCTCCAGAAAGGAGAGAATCTGCACAGGACAACCCTGTGCTACTGATGCAGTTAGTATATTTCTTTGGAGCGTTTCTTCTACTATTCTTTCTTTTCTTAGATTGATATCATATTTAGCCTCTTGTTTCAATTATATATTAATACTCCTTACATACTTTGTGGTAGGTCTTTGTGTAAGCCCTTCTGAGTAGGCACTATCCACTCATCACATTTTTTACCGCCAAACAGCAACAATACAATATTTACTATTGTTGTGACCCGGTTTAAGGAGTGAGTGAGCTACTGTACTTAAGGCACAAGAGATATAACAACTTAGTTCCCAAAGTTGGTGGCATATTGTCGTTGTAAGGAATGGTTTATAATTTTTACAGGGCAAATATTTGTAACTACCATATATTTATCATAATCTAATATATGTAAGTTCGACATATTCCTAGCATTAAGATAAGCTTAAAATTAAATGTTCAAGACCTTTGATCGTCTGTGTTCAGGTAACGGAGGGATCTACCGGACCACCAGAAACGACGCCACACGACCAACCGTTACAGTGTAAAACCGGATGGACGGATTGGATTAACCGCGGCCCGCCCGAGATCGGCTCCGGCGGAGAATCCGTCGACAACGAACCTTTGCCTAAGAGCAACGAACTTGTGAGTTTACTCGTTTGTTTAGTCAGAAAATTCAGAAGAACACATTTTTGACAGAGATTAGGTTCAGATGATGGTCATTTTTAAAGATGATCATTATCTTATATCGTTAGATTATGTTAATACGCACAGCCGTGTAATGTGATATTGGATGTCTTTACCTATTATTTGTTGTCGACTGCCTCGATAGTGGCTAGATATAAGGTCGCAGATCCCGAGGTCTAAAAGGTTTAAACCTCTAGGTTCTAAAGGGTTTAAACCTCTAGGTTCTAAAGGGTTTAAACCTCTAGGTCGGGCCAATAAAAAGTAATTGGATTTTTTTTTCTTGAAGAATCCCAGTAGCAGCCCGGTGTCTGGATGTTTGGAGTATTTATATTTATTTATGTCTCTAATCCCTTTATCTGACGTGCCTTCCAAGCCACAGGAGCGTAAACACTGTCAACATCATAAGTTCCAACCTCCAATCAAAGCCAAGAGATTAGTAGACATTTTTTATGTTAGACCAAAGAGTCAGTCAACTAGCAATATAAGCCCTACAAGTATTGCAACAAAAAATATTTTTCTTCAGACAATTGGATCTCCCATGTGCAAACCTGATATGATGACTGAGATTGAATGCCGAACTGTCGGTGACCACAAGACGCCCAAGGAGACGGGACTCAACGTTGAATGCAGCTTGGAAAAAGGTCTCGTTTGCTTAGAAGCCGAGAAAACTTGTCCTGACTTCGAGATCAGAGTCTATTGCAAGTGTGAAGAAGGTAAGTTAAGCTATATATTTTCAATATCACGTTTTAAACTGTAATCAAGCTTAAAATTACCATTATATCAAAAACACGGTCATAATTTTATAAAATTTACTTAATTTACTCAATAAAATATTTTCAATGCAGTAATTCTAATTATACCAAACTCCAAACAAGATATAAGAGCTCTTTATCTTCGATCAATTTGACGAATGTAACTTAAATGCGACATATTTTCTCATGAAATCATTTCATAAATGGACATAAATATGTCAACAGAACCGTTCCAATGCCTGAACTCGAGCCACCCCAACAACCCCCACCCCACCGACTGTAGCAAGTTCTACGAGTGCACCCCCGACATGACCAACCCGAGCAAACTGCACAGCGTGCTCAAGAGCTGTGGGGAGGGACTCTTATACAACCCGCAAGTGATGGTATGCGACTGGCCAGCCTCCGTGATAGCCGTCAGGCCTGAGTGCGGGAACCTGACCACCACCACCACTACGATTACTACCACCATTGGAATCAGTGAGACGGGTAAATATATTTGTGCATTTACTGATACATACAATCAGACACAAAAAACTGAATTAGAGATAGACAAACCATTTTTTATATTGAGATATATTAATACTGCTAAATAAAAAATATTTTCAAATCGTAAATTTATACTTTACTTTTTTGTTTTAGAAGGAACCTCCCCGCCGACTACTTCGAGTTCAACTACAACAGGTTTGGCGTTATTATACATATTTAAAAAAACAAATGTTGACAAGATTAAAAAGTTCCTTACTTTAAAACTTGAATCCACTACGTAGCGTAATAATATTTAATTTTAAATTACCAATCGTTAGCTTCGTTCACGTATTTTTATGATTTGATATGGTCCTCGATGGGCCTCCTTTTAAGATAATATTATTATTATTTTTATTTGTCGTTTTCCAGAATCTACGACTCGTCCGTGCCCGCCCGGACAAGTTTTCAAGGACTGTGCGTTCCCTTGCGACAAACTGTGTGACCACTTCAAGAATGAGTTGCAGAGTCAGGATAAGTGCTTAATTGGAGATGTACGTACTTGCTGAAAAATAACAGTTTTTTTACTTACGCCATATTTTTACTGATGTCAAATTATACCGTCTAAATTTCGACCTTAGATATATGACAATAAGTTTGATTGTATGTTATCTTAAATTCATAATAGTGGTATTTTGCGAAATATATGGAAATATATGGATTTTTTGGGCATAATGCGACTTGTTTCTTGGCAGCGGGACTGCCCCACTAAATGTACGATCACCTAACTTATAGTATAAATGTTGTTAACTAATCTTATGATTGATTGATACGTCCGTTCGCAGAAATGTGTTTCTGGTTGCGTGGACGAAGCGGTCGCGAACATCAAGTGCGATTTTGGATCGATGTGGCGTGACCGGAAGACCTGCGTGCCTCTAAAAGACTGCACGTGTGATAACAACGGACAAATCATTAAGGTATTTATATATTTATTTATTAAAAACTTTATTGAATGACAATATGCAGTTGGAACAAGAGGCAGACTTAGGCAGATTTCCGTGATTCCGTTTTCCTTCACTGTTGGATACACGAGGCAATTTTAAAAACAAATTAAGCATATGAAGATTCATTGGGTGTTTGGTGGACATGCCATCAAAAACGTATTAGAAATATTTATTCTGCAAACATTTTATAAAAAACCATTTAAATGTTTTACTTACAAAAAAGTTAAAGTTCATTGTATACATTTATTTTGTTCTAACCTAACTAGTATCAATTTGGAATTTTACATTTTATGAAATGGAAATATGATTCGTAATTTTACAAAATTACGTAAAATGAAAATTTCATCATAAAATCATTTGACAGGAACCCTTTATATAGGCTTTTTCTGCTTAAATTTAAATATCATTTTAATAGATAAAGTTGTGTTCCTTCATTGGTATTATATTGTTTTTTTTCTACCAGCCCGGTGGAGTGGTGAACGAGGGTTGTCAAAAATGTCAGTGCTTAGACAACGCAATGCACTGCGATTCAACAGAATGCGTCTCTATAGAGACTCCCATCAAGGGCTCGACACACTCTCCAATTATGCTCCCGGAACCGCTGCGCACTCTTCCTCCTACCACCAGTACCACTACTACAACACCCAAAACCACCACATCTACAACCACTACCACAACTACTACTCCCATCCCAACCACAATTACCACCATACGTACCACGAATGCTACAACAACGTCCGCTCCAACAACAGTACCTATTGTTGAGACGACCATTCTAGTAAAGAATACAGAAACGCCCCCACCGGAATGCAACCCTGATAAGTAAGAATTATAATTTTTTGTCGTAATTAATTTAATTTCAAAACTTTTTTTTCTTCATTATTTAACACAAACATATTCTAAACTAGATACTTAACAAAATCCACATTATTTTTAATGTTTTTTTTATAGTTTTTACTCAGTAAAATCATCATAAAAATTTTATATTTAATATTGCAGATTCTGTGACAATTGAATAGAAATATAAAATCCTTGTTACATATTTAATCACTTATGACTTATAAAGCGTCGTAATATTCTTTGATTGTGGTGCCGAGTCTTAGTTATTAATGTATCTTTTGGAGGCTTGGTCCTACACAGATTTTTTGGAGATTCGGTATATTTGTTGTGTGATGTTATAGGGTCTATATACCTTTCAAAATAAATTAAATATGTTACACAAACAAATATACGAATTTCAGCTTTATATAAAGAATAAGAAGAGTATAAAATTGTGATTAAAAATAATAACTAACGTTCTTCTCGTTGTTGCTTTAAAACATGTGATGAGATGTGATTGAGAACCTCATAACTTTCCATTTCTGCACCCTTCAGCTACAAGAACTTACTGTGGGAAGGTGACCCGCTGCCGACGATCGCGTTCACGTCCAGCTCCTACGCCAGCCCGATGTTTGAACCGAAGTACGCAGTGTTCAATGGACACCCGACAACTTCCTCTGGTACGAGTGACATAAAGCTTGGCGATTTTATTATGACGAAATAGCCGAACGAAATTTAAATCAACTATTTTTAAGGGTGAATGTTAGGATAAAAAAATTAATAACTTTAATGTTACCTATGTATGTATTATTTTATTAATATCAATTAATTGAAAACAGTTCCATAAACCGTAGTAATCAGTTTTTTTTGCTAATGTTTAATCTTTTAATTATGAATCAAGTAAAATCTAAACTAAATCTCTATATTCACAGCTGGCAGCTGGAACCCAGACCAGTCAGACTCGAACCCCTATATTCAGGTGGAACTTCCTCAGAGGGAGCCAATATACGGCGTGATGATGCAAGGCAGTCCGCTGTTTAACCAATACGTCACCAGCTATGATATTATGTACGGAGATGATGGTTCCGTCTTTTCTACTGTCGATGGTCCCGATGGAAAACCTAAGGTGCGTAGGTTATGTTTCTTTATATTATAAGAATTTAGTCCTAATTCTTCAAACGTAACACGTAACAGCCTGTGAATGTCCCACTGCTGGGCTAAAGGCCTCCTCTCCCTTTTTGAGGAGAAGGTTTGGAGCTTATTCCACCACGCTGCTCCAATGCGGGTTGGTGGAATACACATGTGGCAGAATTTCAGTGAAATTAGACACATGCAGGTTTCCTCACGATGTTTTCCTTCACCGTAAAGCACGAGATGAATTATAATCACAAATTAAGCACATGAAAATTCAGTGGTGCTTGCCCGGGTTTGAACCCACGATCATCGGTTAAGATTCACGCGTTCTTACCACTGGGCCATCTCGGCTTATATTATAATTAATATTTAATTTATATAATTCTTCAAAATTCTACCGAAAACGGACAACACTCGTAAAGTGAAGATGCGTACATAAATATAATACTTCGACATATGTTGTTGCAGATATTCCGTGGACCGGTAGACAACAAAACACCAATGAAGCAAATGATCGAACCGCCTATCGAAGCAAAGTTTGTACGAATCCGACCAATCACATGGCATGAAGAGGTCGCTGTGCGCTTAGAGCTGATTGGTTGTCAGGAGTTTACAACGACGCCAGCAGAGCCTACCAGCCAAGAAATAACCGACGCACCTTCAACATCTACTACTTCTACCACTCCTGTACCTACCACCCCTACGACCGTTACGACGCCTACTACCCCGGCTTCAACGCCAGGCGTTATAATAACAACAGTTACAACTCCAGTCGTCACTATACCTACAACCGTAAGTATTTATCTTCTTTTAATTGAGATTGATTATTTCTTAAATCATCAAATATATCGTCAATGTTCGTAGCTGGAACCATTCCTAAACTGTACGGAGCCTCTGGGCTTTGGAGCGGAACTTCCAATAGACATGGTGGAAGTCAGCTCCAACTACGACGCGGTACCTAAATTGAAACTAGACTCGGAGCGAGGATGGAAACCTCTTTACAGTACACCTGGGGAATGGATAATGGTAAGAGCCATACGAAAATTACGCTTTACAAATCTTCTTTCTATTTACCATCTTCATTAGTATTCTTTCTTTGAAGAACTCCTTAATTTTAAACCAATTACATATAATGTTATCATGGGTAAAATCTATCTTGAATATATATTTAATCTTACGCAAATGTGATGACAATTTAGATACAAAAACATAGCTGCATGATTCCTTTTCTATATATATTGTATTTTTATTTTGACTTTATACCTTTTCCAACAGTTCAACTTTACATCACCTCGTAATTTAACCGGCATCAAGACGAAGGGAGGTCCCTCCGGCTGGGTCACCGCCTACAACGTCATGTACACATCGAACCTCTCAACCTTCAACCCACTACTGAACGAGAAGGGAGAGAACAGGCTCGTGATCGCCAACTTCGACTCGGACAGCGTCGTGTTGAACGAGTTCCGGCCGCCGATACGCGCGCAGTACCTCAAAGTGCTGCCCGTGAAATGGCAAAATAATATAGAGATCAAAGTGGAACCGATCGGCTGCTTTGAGCCGTATCGTAAGTACTTATCGCTAAATAAATATGATATCATAACATATATTTATTTATCACTGGAGGCGGAGTAGCAAATGGGAAAGCCCGATTGTAAGTCCATAGAATAAGCACTACAATAAATTAAGAAAATATTAATTACTATTAATGTGCCTTATACTTAATATTCGGAGCTTAAATAACTGAAGTAGGATAGGCCCCCTTTAACAAACTTTCCCAGTAATGTACCAGCAGTAAAGTACCGTTACATATCCAGATACTAGATATTGTTGAATTCCTTGGTAATGTATATGTATTTGTCACCTGGCCGTATAGTTTCTGACAGAATAACTCGAACCTTTTGAAACACGCGAGCTTCTTAGGAGTCGACTAAGAAGAATCTCCAAATCTTTTTAAATTCAATGTCAATAAAATGAGCCGGCCACATAATGGGATAGCGGCAACGGCTGGCCATGTGCCCTAAGAGCCCGCGCTGAGGTCCGCCCGCCCGCAGCGCCGCCGGCCGAGGTGCGCGAGCAGCGCGTGCCGGCGCCGTGCGCGCGCTGCGCGGGCGTGCCGGCCGCGGCGTGCTCGTGCGCGGCGCCGCTGCACTTCGACGGCGAGAACTGCGTGCCGCGCGACCAGTGCCCGTGTTTCGTCGGGTACATCCCGTGAGTCACCTTCGATATACATATCATTGTATATACATGTGTTGTATGTCCCTTGTCTATAGTCTATAGGTCCCATGTGAATAAAGAAAAAAATTATAAATGGCGCTCGACCACTTGCACAGTATTTATCTGCATCTCATGTCTGTTGGATGTAATTTAATGTAATTAATTTACATTTAAAAATTACTAATTTACTTGCAAATGACTAATAATTTTGCCAAAGTTTTTAAGTATATGACAAAAAATAAACACAAATCATACCTTTACCTTGAAAAACCCCTGACTTAGCACGTATTGTCGTAAAATATCACAATGCGAGTAATTACAGAGCCTTGATTAAAGGCTGGTGTTATAAAATAGGAATATAAATTATATACTGGTTGCAATTACCTCGAGATATTATCCTTCACTATAAAGCAAATGTCTTAAGAAATATAGATGAAAACTACTTAATCATTAACTCAATTCAACATTTAAACATTTAACTCATCAGATACCCAGTGGGCTCGTCGTACCGCGGCGACGATTGTGACGAGTGCGTTTGTAAGCTCGGTGGCATAGCTGACTGTAAGCCCGCCAAGCAGTGTGTCTGTGAACCGGTAACTACTAAACACGTCTTACTAATAGTCAACATCCCAAACGTAAAACCAAAAAATACACAATTTGTAATATTTAATTGACCTAAATATATTGAGTCAAAGTTTAATTATGAATAAAATATATAAATATATATATATATATATATATATATATATATATATATATATATATATATATATATATATATATATATATATATATATATATATATTTGATGCCTAGGACCTTGTACCAACCCTGACACCAAGTTGCGAATGCCTATGTGAGCCTTGTACCAACGGCACCAAGATCTGCCCCACCAGCAAGCTTTGCTTGCCCCTGAATAAATGGTGCGACGGCCTCCAAGATTGCCCCGACGACGAGTTGGCCTGCACCACCTTAGCACCAATTACTGAGACCATGGTAACTACCGTCGTGCCGACCGTTGCCGCCACTATTCCTGTAACTACCACTGTAGCGCCGACCACTACAACTGAAAAACGTGAGTAACCGTAAATTACTAATAAGCTATAGAACCAACTTATAAATCATTACCAACCATATTTACTTTTAATTTTTATTTATTTGTTGAAACTATGTACAGACATTTTTATAGCATACAAAATAAAAATAAAAAGAACAAAATACACATTACAAATTTAAAGCAAAAACACGCCGTCTAAAGATTGTCCTGTGACATTGTACCCAAGACGCTGGCACTATTGCCCCTCTGCACCGCTAGACTCAGCCTTTGGGCTAAATAAGTGCCAGCTCTTGGGTCACCAGAAGTGTGAACCAGTTACGTAGAAAGATCTTTTATAATTTTTTTGTATCGGACGACCATGGACCTAAAGTTTCAAAACCCAGCCCCGCAAATTCATATCCGTTTGATATAAGTGAATATTTGCGGCGCTTGAGTATTTGAGCACCTTCAGCGGCTGCACTGGCTTTACGAGACGTATTCTTGATATGAGATACTTTAATAAAAACACAAATTACTTTTAATTAAAACATTATAAATATTAACATCCAATTTGGAAATTTTTACGTTTTAAAGTTCCTTAATGCGATTTTGCTTTGTATTAGAAAAAAATGTTTTTGTAACTTCGCTAATATTTGCCAGTTTCGCATATGATATTGTCCTATTAAAGAATTTCATCACACGAACGTAATAAAAGCTTAATAAATTCAATTGAGTATATAGTGTTGTTGTAATTTATTGTAGAATATAAATAGCGATGCCTCGCGCTTTCACCCTCGCGCGCTAACGCGATCAAATTTTATCGTTATATACTACTAAGATACTTTGTAAATATGAATATGTATAGATATATAATTTGTTAAATTGACTTCACCACCTATCGCAACCATCGCACCTCGACAAGCTAAATCTGTCAATATGCGTAAAATAATATAATATGTTATCGTATATAGTATGGGCTTTCTTGTATTAAGAGTGACCTTCGTGACTTAGAGATAAGATCGCCTTATTATGCATCTTCGATTTAGCTTCGAGCTTTATTAACCATCTTCCAAAGTACATTATCAATCCGAGATTTTTGGGTTATGTAAAAGTAATAGCTTTGCGTTGTCCAATTTAGATAGATGCCTAATAGAAAGATGACATAATAGATGATGTGAATGAACTTACAACCAGACTATTTTTATCTTATTTACTTCTAATTAACTAAATCTTATATAACATTTTGTTTCAGCAATTGAATGCCCCAAGGTAGAATGTCCACCTGGTTACATCGTCCGTCAAACTTCTGCGTCACACTCGAGCTATAAGTCTGCATTAGACCTGCCACCCCCGAGGCCCAGGTATTCGTACCAAAGATTCTACAAGGGCGCTAAGGGAGGAAGAGGATCTGCCAAGGGTGGATTCTCCAAGACTAGCTTCTCGAAGGGCGGATACTATAGTAAGTGTTCATTGTTTTTGTATGGGTCTGCATGTTTCCTTTACCAATCATAGTTACTCGTTCTAAAAGATATAAATAAACAGGTCCCCCATCTCGGCCACAACGGAACCAAGCGTTCACCCTGGACAAGCCGGCGCTCACCAACACCCCCGTCGAAAAGAAGGAGTGCGTGCAGTTCAAGTGCATCCCTCAGCTGCCTCCGATCCCCCCCAAGGGATCGACGCCCGCGCCGCTCGTGTGCTCGACTCCCGCGTGCCCGCCCACGTACTCGCTGAGACTAGAGAGCGTGCCCGATGGAGCCAACAAGTGTCCTCAGTGAGTTGTGTGATAATACTTTCTCGTGTTTTTGTAAATAAACGACTAAAACTGTCGAATAAATATTTTTAATTCAAAATACTAAACTCGATAACCTGACTCGTGGTAGCTGACCATATTGTGCTGTTAAAAGGTGACGCAGACATTAAGAATAGAAAGGAATAGCGATTAGCTAAAATATTGATATTGCTTTGCATATAAACTAACAGTAGTGCAAAATTAATTAGTTTTAAGAATTATTACGAGATTTATGCCTAGGCCTACAAGGCATAGAGAGAAGATCATAGAGGCCTTGGATCTCTAAGCTTAAGCTTGATGGGCGATGTATTTTGGACTGTTGATTTATATAATATTTGCTTTGTAGGTACATCTGTGTGCCGCCACCAGAACGACCAGTTTTCTGCAACGTAACGGGACGAACATTTAGCACATTTGACGGCAGCGAGTACAAATACGACATATGTAACCACATACTCGCCAGGGAGAACCGCATCGGAGAGTGGACCATTCTACGTGAGTTTTTATATATTAACTTATTTGCTTTCAAATATAATTTAAATAGCTATATATTTTAAATAGCTATGGACGTAGTTTTTATCGTGTATTTATGTCATTGTTGCTCTACATCTAACCCGCAGGAAAAAACCTCCAAAAGGTTTACCTATACAAGTTGTCGAGGGGATGATCAGATAAACAAAAACCAAAAACGTTTAAAAGTAAAACCGTGAGTGAATTACATGGGTCACATGATGGTTAGTGGTCATCACCACCCATAGACATTGGCATTGTAGCGTAAAGAAATTTTAACCATTTTTTACATCATATGCTACTAACCTTGGGAACTGAGGGTGAGTGAACCATTGTAACCACAAGCACGAGGTGTTCCTCGTTCAAACCAAAACAATACTAAAGTATTGCTGTTTTGTGGTAGAATATCTGATGACCTACCCAAATGAGTTTGTACAAAACCCTCCAAGTAAAACTAATGTATAACTATTTTCACGATGCAGTACGTAAGAAATGCGACTCGACCAACTGCCAGAACCAGCTGCTGATTCTACAAGATATGGAACTGATACTTGTGAAACCAAACATGATGATAGAATACAACGACTACGAATATACGGTGGAGCAAACCAACAAGATCTGCTTCCAAAAGAACAGCTTCGACGTGAACCGGCTTGGTGATGGAATTGCCATCAAGTCACGGAAATATAACTTCACCGTGCTATACAGTCCCGACGGTGATGTGAAGATTGGGGTTCGTACAGATATTAATAAATTATATTAAATAAATTTATTTATAATCTACTTGCTACTAAGTTGGTAAGTATTTTTTTAAGGATCCCAAACGGATATTTTATTTTATTTTACCTTAAGTAAATAAATAAATAAATTTATTTATTCTCGCACAGACAATACTGTTTACATATTTTTATATATATATAAATACAGTTATATGTGGTAGAAAGGAGCCCAAACTAGGTTGCCCTGTGCTAAGGGTCTCCTGGCTCCCCCTCTTGAGTAAGGTACTATTTATTTATTTATTTTTATACAAAAAAGGAGAAACACTAAAACTTTTACAATATATTATCTAGTAATAAGTTCTACTTCTGCTAATAGAAATAAAAAGATAATGTATGCTTGTGAATATGTGCGTGTGAGCGCATGTTTACGTGTGTGTGAGTTTTCTGTCTCTTCATTGTCCAGTTTTAAAAGCCAGTCAGTTAATCTCCCCTTACATGCGAATTTTAGTAAATTTGAAATAGAGAGTTATTTATTTAATTTATTGTAAAGCCTTGCTGCTTTAAAATCAAAGGATTTTGGGCAAAAAAAGTTTTGACCATCACAGATTTACAAACTTCATAGGATCTTCTAGTCAGCTATATCAATCAGTGAGGCCTTAATCCTGGAGTGATTTTTTAAAATGATGTTCAAAATGTAAAATTTTCTGACTGCTAGAACATTTGTTCCCCATATAGGTCTACAGTAGGAAATATGCGTGGCTTAGATAGAGCTACTTTAAATATCATCTTTGAGCTCTTTCAACTTCAATTATATGCGTTTTGTTAGAACCACCCCATACAGTTATACAGTATGCTATTAAAGATTGACATAATGATATATAAACAGTCCTGATGAGGGTCCAGTCAGCGATATGTCTCATAGTTTTAGATGCCCTTTAAAATTAAGATTTTTATCAATTGTTATACCTAAGTATTTCGTTTGATCTGTTTTATTAATAACGGGACAGGTACATTGGTATGATCTGCTAGATTACATGAATGAGCTACTTATTGATGTGATATTGTATTATTAGGTGTGTTGCGTATTGAAAAAATTATGTATTGAGTTTTACTTGGATTCAAATTGAGGGTATTAAAAGCCATCCAGTGATTAACCGTATTAAAACCTTCACCAAATGATTTAACAATATCTTATAATTCAGGCAACTTTTCGGTTTTCAAACTCATATTTCTAATTTATTTTAAAGAATATTTCTAATTTCTATACAAGTAGCACGACTTCTTCTTTCTAGTATTTCTATTTTTTCCTCCAAATTTGATTTGAATTGATTAAAAGTGATCGTATTTAAAGTACCAGGGCAGCAGGACTCCGCAAGAGGTATAGGTGTCGTAGTAAACGATAGAAGCTCGTAGCGTAGTAGGCCTGGCCGGGGCCTTATAAGTCGTAGCCACGAAGCGGACTGTACTAGGCGCAAAGTACCAGGCGCCGCGATGAACGTATACCTCCTTATTGGTTATGCACTTCTATTTTATAGCACTGATTTATTGTTTTTAATTGTAACTTTAAAAATAAATTTTAATCACAAATAAGCCGGTAAACACATGCACTCAGTAACCGGTCCGAGAGGGGAAAAGGGAACGTAAAGTGACATAAGTAAACAAAGTAAAAATTTATTAGTTATATTAGTATATCATCGAAAAATATTAGGATTTACTTGATCAGCAACTTAAACTTACCCAAAAATAGTGGCGCATTGGCGATGTAAGCGATGGTTAATATTTCCGTTGGTGACCACTTACCATAAGGTAGCTCATATGCTCGTCCGCCTTCCTATAAAAAAATTGTCTAAAGTGAACGCGAACATGTGACAGGTGTCGAAAAGATACATGGGCCACGTGGACGGGCTGTGCGGGCTGTTCAACGGCGACGCGCGCGACGACCGCGCCGCGCCGGACGGGCGCGCGGCCGCGTCGCTGGAGGCGTTCGCGCGCGCCTGGGCCAAGCCCGGCCTGGCGCCGCGCGACTGCCGCGTGGACGCCGTGCCCGCGCGCCGCCAGCGCCGCGTCTGGGACCTCTGCAAGGTCATCACGTAAGTGATGCCTAGAAAGTGGACTTTTCACCAGTTTTACCATCGGCTTCGTCATACAAGGTCGATGGGGAAGATATCGTTATTAAATAATGCTTAAATTATATTAAACTTTCGACAAATAAGTCCCTAGAGAGAACCTTAAACGAGTTACTGAGATATAAGCTCGTTGTATATAAATTGATATTTTAATAAGATATTCGAAAAGTATATTAAAAGGTTAAGTGTCATTTAAATATTGCTTCATAGGGAAGAACCATTGTCTCAGTGCGCGAAGGTACTTAACTTGGACAAGTGGCGAAGCATTTGCCTAGAGAAGATCTGCAAGTGCGCGGATCTGGTCATAAACGGTACCAAGAAGACTGAGGAAGAATGCAGATGCCTGTTGGTCGAGAAACTTGTAGCCGAGTGCTTGGCCGCGGATAAGAACATCGACGTTTCGAGCTGGAGAATGCAGATGGATTGCCGTAAGTTAAATATATCTAATATGCTTTTAAATAACACGAATGAAAGGATTAATTAAAATAAATATTCTTCAAAGCCTTACAAAAAACTATATTTTTACGTTCAAAACCTTTACGAATTAGTCTAACTTTAATCGTAATTGAGTTTTGTAGTAAATGGATCTTGGAGAAGTCGTCGGTTTACTTACCGACCGATTGGCTCATAGTCTCATGCAAACTATAATCTTGAAATAAATTAATAAGTAATTGAAGTCACCGACTGAGAGGAAAAGGGGGAGAAAGATGCGGTTCTGACGATATCTCGTGATGTGTCCTCAGCGGCGGAGTGTCCGGCCCCGCTGGTGCACTACGACTGCTACCGCAAGCGCTGCGAGCCGGCGTGCGGGTCGGGCTCGTCGTGTCCGGCGGAGGAGGGCCAGTGCTTCCCCGGCTGCTACTGCCCCGAGGGCAAGCTGAGGAAAGGCGACCAGTGCGTCACGCCCTCCGAATGTCTCGACTGTGAGTACACCAAATCTGAAACGTATTGATTCTTAATGAAATAGTAATTTTCATGAAAAAATAATGCATCCTTATTCTCACGGGAGACATTTTGTAATACGTAATAAGTAAAAATATGCGCCTCGCCCTTAGAAATTTTGGTTTTAAATCAAGTATGTAATGTAATCAAGAACATACAACATATATATGTTGTCATCCACACCATGGCTTTAATTATTTTAGGCACATGTACGGGAGTGGGCTCACCAGCCAAGTATGTGACCTTCGAAGGCGACGACCTGCCCTTCCTCGGGAACTGCACCTACCTCGCCTCCAGAGACACCAATGAAACTGAATACCATAAATACCAGGTTTTAATATTTAACCAAACTATTTACAACTACTTAATTAAAAATATAAGATTAGAGAATGAGGAATGAATATTTATATTAGGTGTACGCGTCCAACGGTCCGTGTGAAGATAACTCAGCCGCGGTCTGCACTAAGAGCGTTCATCTCATACACGAGAAGAACGTCATCCATGTCAACAAAGATCTGGAAACTGGAAAAGTAAGAAACTTTGATGTCAATTTGTTTTTTTTTCATGATTCGACTTTAAAAAAAATAAAAACATATAGTTGTCAGATTGCTAATCAAAAGCTTTTTCTTGCCTTGCGTTCTGGAGGTTACTTCACCGTGCTGCTCCAATACTGGTCTGTGTATATAACTATGATATCGAGTAACCATTAAAAAATACTAAATTGTCTATGGTGTCATCGTAATATATTAGATTAAATAGTATAGTTGAATAAACAAGGTAAAAGATTAATAATAATAATACACCACATAGCTCTCGGTATGATATGTAAAGTATTTTGCAGACGAAATGGAAGACCATGCAAAACATACGATTAAGTAAAAACATTGGACTAACCCATACATTCTTCCAGCTTATAACGACGGTGAACGGTAAGCCGCTGTTCAAATACCCACTGACCAACGACTGGGTGACCATCAGCCAGCTCAACGGTCAAGACGTCAGTGTACTCCTGCCGGATCAACATGTCGAAGTAAGATATCCAATAAACACTCAATATCCTATTATACATTAAATTATATTAAATACATTAGTAAAATTCCAAATTAAATAACATAGAATAATATTGTTTTTTGTTTAAGTACTAAAATATTCATGTATTAAATAATAATAACCAGCAAAGATAAACATATAACTTATTAGATTATGTTGACTTTGTGAGGCAATGTATTCGTTACCATAATATAATTATCCCCCGCCCTATTCGTATCAAAGGACTGAAGATACACAAACCATAGATTTATATATTCCATGCGATTAGGCGATAGCTCTGTTATATTATAAGTCCAACTTCCTTAACTCTTCCGTAACTTCCAAAGTTCAGATCAGAAATTGCCGACTTTCAAGGCAGTTATTTCGTAAATCCATAATGAATGACATGGATTATTCAAGATCTCCAATGATATCACATTATTTGTCTTTATTTTTCTTGTGTTTGGAATAAATTATAGATAAATATCTATTAAGCATATTACTCAACATTATAACATATATAATAGTAGTGTTTGACTTTGAATGAATAAAGTAAATGTTAAATTAATTGTTGTATTGATTAAAATCTAAATCCCGTTTATTTTTATAGTAAAATGAATCTTATTAAAACTTACTTTTATTCGTCATCAGCTGACAGTGATCCAATCCAAGATGGAGTTCACCGTGCGCGTCCCGTCCTTCCTGTATAGCAACCGGACCCAGGGTCTATGCGGCGTCTGCGCCGGATACCTCGACCACCTCACCACCAGCAACGGCACCATCACCGACGACTTCAATCTGGTAAGTTAATAGAAATCATCACTCAAAACTTTTCTGTATGTAAATCAATCGTTATCTCTAATGGATTTTCGTAAAGAAAAAATCAATATAAGCAGGCACCTAATCGTAAACATAGAAACGGACACTAAGAAATATACACCACTACTCGTACCGTCAATGCGACGCTTACCTCTTGTATGTTGTGTAGAGATATCTTCAACTATCCTCTTTTAAATATGTGTTTTAGTACGGGAAGAGCTGGCAAGCGAGCCCCGAGGCACTCACGACACTGGAGATACCGCCGCAGGAGCAGTGCGACGAGCCGCCCCCACCGGAAGAGTGTCCGCCCATACCGCCCGAGACCAACCCGTGCTACAACATCAACGACGTCGATAAGTTTGGAGCGGTGATTACCTAAAATAATACTGACGTACGCGTTTAAAGCAGTAGTTGGATTTCGTCTCCTAAACGAAACTTGTGTGGTGTACGGCAGTGCCACGCGCTGGTGGAGCCCGCGCCGTTCGTGGCGCAGTGCGAGGCGGAGCGCTGCGAGCGCGCGGGCGCTGCGTGCGCGGCGCTGCAGCGCTACGCCGCGCTGTGCCGGCGCCACGGCGTGTGCGTGCACTGGCGCCGCGACCTGTGCCCCTACCCCTGGTCGGTGCCGCCACACTCTCGTGCACATTCTTTGCCGATACTTGTCTTTACATGAATAATCAATATTAAATTTATTATTAAAATTACCAAACCAATCACACCAATAAATCTACCTCTATCCAAAATCCTCTTTGCAGTATGCATGTATGTACAGTAAATTTGCTCGCATCGCCTTTGCAGATATTGTTAATAAAAAAATTAAGTAACTATTGAGGAACACGTGTTTTTAGTATGAGTATCGCATTTATTTAGAATACTCATGTCATTATATATATTTACCAGCATCGGGTGGCATTACTTAGTAAATATATAAAATTACGCCCCGGCTTCGAACGGGGAAAGAGAGGGATGAGTGGTATTTCGGTTATATAGATTATCACTTCCCTTATAAAACTTATTTTCAGAATACATTTCACAAACACAACTTCTATATTTGGATTATATACACTTACCATGATCCTACGACATATAGTTTATTATGCAAGTGAAAATAAAAAACATCTTTCCTCGTTTTACAGCGAGGCCCCTCTGGTGTACCGACCATGCGTGGACTGTGAAAGGACTTGCGACAACCACGACGAACTCAGAGACAACCCTAAGAAGTGCGACAAAGAACCGATTGAAGGATGCTTCTGCCCGGAAGGAAAAGTTAGTTATATTATTTTTTCTCTTAAATCTTATTGAAAGACAAACGGTGTGTTTTAGGTGTTCTATTTTTGAATTAAAAGTTTGGCTAACCTATATTGTAAATCCTCTTTGGTCGTCAATAATTATTAACGAAGTTTAGTTCATTAGTTTTAAGAAATATTTAAATGACTTACGGATTATATTTGGATTCAGTTTATTTTGATTTCAGTTTTACAAAAACTAAACCTTATATATTTTTATATTTTTGAGTATAAATATTTGTAATTAATTCAGGTAAGAGTTAACAACACGTGCATCGAACCGACTAAATGCTTCCCGTGTGACGCGAACAAGGAACACTACGCCGGCGACGAGTGGCAGGTGAGCCGTTACTGCACACGTTCTCTATTGAATTGACTCTACTCTATTGACTTAACTCCGATTACTCATTACTTTTTTAAATCATTAGTGCCAACTTATTTCGTATACTTAGTTTCTCATAGCCATTACGTCACCAACCTTAGAAACTGAAATGTTGTATCCCTTGTGCCTGAAATTACACTAACTAACTCGCTTGAACAGAACAGTATTATTGCTGTTAGCGGTATAATATATGATCAGGGGATGGTACCTACCAAGACGGGCTTGAACAGAGACCTACCACCGAGTGAACCAAATTTTGTGTAGGTACATTTAGGAATTTACGTTTACTAAAAAACTTGAATGTCGTGCGCAGGAGGACGCGTGCACGAAATGCACGTGCAGCAAGCTGTCGGCGCAGGCGGGCGCGCACGTGGCGTGCACCACGCAGGCGTGCTCCGTGCCCGTGTGCGCCGAGCGGGAGGACCTGCGCGCGCAGCCCGCGCGGCCCGGCGCCTGCTGCCGGCAGTACCTGTGCGGTGAGCGCGCCGAGACTCTTTCGGGGACAAAAGTCTATCACAGAATATTTATTTCATTGTTTGTATTGCAGTTGAGAAACCACCGGATGAAAGGTGTGAGGAACCTAAAAGGATGGAGTGTGGGTTTGGACAGGTGCTGAAGCAAAAGACCAAAGCGGACGGGTGCAAGGAATTTGCTTGCGGTAAAAATAAGTCCAAATATATTTTTTGTTTTCAATGTCAATACTTAATTCTTGACGGAATAATATAATTCATTCGCAGAATGCAAACCGGAGAGTGAATGCGAGAAGCTCCCTGACGAGAGCGAAGTGGAGATGTTGGAACCGGGAATAGAACGCGTAGTGGACACCACGGGGTGCTGCCCCCGCGCCGAGCTCGTGTGTGTTCCACAGAATTGCCCGCGACCACCGACTTGCCAAAAGTACCATACGCTAGAAACTACGAATGTCACCGGCCAATGCTGTCCGGAGTATAAATGCGGTTTGTACCGATCAGCTATTCCAACACTTCATTATAACAAACGTTGGCCCAATGCTAACAACGTTTACATTTCACAGAACTGCCCAAGGACAAGTGTGTGGTGACCCTCGAATGGGAAGCTGCTGCAAAGGGCGGTGAAAAACAAAGAGTGATACCTCAAGTGATGCTTAAGGATGTAAGTTTAAATAAATTTTATCTAAACGAAATGACGTAATCAATTACATTATTTATGACATTTTACCAATGCTAATCGTATTACTCTTGTTTTAAAAATTATGATTAGTAACATAAAGCTATTTTTCATTTAATACAAGATGGATTCCGCCTGGCTGGACGGGCCCTGTCGTTCCTGTCGCTGCGAGTCGTCGTCCCTGGGCGCAGTGGCGCAGTGCTCCGTGACGGAGTGTCCCGCCGTCGTCTCCACCGAGCAGTTTGTGCTGGAGCCCCGTCCCGTGCCCTTCGCCTGCTGTCCCGCTGCCGTGCACGTCGCCTGCCGGGACGGTGACAATATATACAAGGTGAGACCACGATTATAAAAGGTTCTGCCATCGGCAGACAATATATGCTCGTCCATCTTAAAAAATAAGCCGTCCATAAGTTTAAGAGAATCACTCATCAATCGTTTTTCTCAAAAAATATATATTTCAATTAATTGAAATACATAACCCACCCAAATAATATATGTAAAATATACATATATATTTACTAGGTTGGCGAGAACTGGACGTCACCCTACGACCCCTGTGAATCGTACAAGTGCTCAGAAGTCGAGGAAGGCAAATTGGAGAAGATCACAACCGTAGAGAAGTGTCACACCGATTGTCAACCTGTGAGTACCATCAATGTTTCTGGTGTCTAGAAAAGCTTTATCTAAACTCAAAGGCAACATTATAAATCAGGGTTGGGAGTACTCACCTGCGCCGGCAGACAGTAAGCAGTGCTGCGGACAGTGCCAGCCCGTGGCGTGTGTGGTGGACGGCGTCACGAGAGCCATCGGGACCTCCTGGACGTCACCAGACTTCTGCACGAACTACACCTGCGCTAATCTCAACGGAACTGTGAGTTGTACTATCTGCTTTTGTTATTTTAGTTATGTTAATAAATATCTTAAACGAAGTGGAAGTATTTATTACAATCATAAGTTGTGTTGTTGAGTTATAGAAATAAAAAAAACAGTCTGAATGTTTGCTGGGCAAATGCCTTCTTTCGTATCAAAGATTATAGTTTTTCCCCAGCGCTACTGCTCTGCGAATAGGTCATAATTTTCATATGGCACTTAATCCAACACGAACGACAACGTTAGCTAAGTTTTTGAAAAATTGGTCGAACTTAAAATTTTAAACTTCGATCATCGGATATTAATAGTAGTACTTAACTCATCTTATGTATATGATCCTTCATATAATCCAGTAACAGCCTGTGAATGTCCCACTGCTGGGCTAAGGCCTCCTCTCCCCTTTTGAGGAGAAGGTTTTGGAGCTTATTCCACCACGCTGCTCCAATGCGGGTTGGTGGAATACACACGTGACTGAATTTCAGTGAAATTAGGCACATGCAGGTTTCCTCACGATGTTTTCCTTCACCGTCAAACACGAGATGAATTATAATCCCAAATTAAGCACATAAAAATTCAGTGGTGCTACCGGGTTTGAATCAACGATCATAGGTTAAGATTCACGCTCTCTTACCACTGGGCCATCTCGGCTTTTTTTTCATATAATACGTAAGTGATAATAAAAGTAATATAAGTACTTTAACTATTAACCCTATCGTTAGTACCTTTATCAATACTTTATTTAATGTATAATCATTTTATGCAATTGTTAATAATTAAAATCGATTTTCTTATTTTACTTTATTTATGAAATAATTTAATATACGTACGACAAATACGTACGTAATTCAATAAACGACATACATATCAATGGCCGTATTGCTTAAAAGTGAATAAATAATACAATGGTCTTAACCGAAGTATATTTTTTCAGCTTCAAGTGCAAAGTAAGAACGAATCTTGTCCCGAAATATCGGACGCCGTTAAGAAACAGTTCGTACTGAGTGAAGAGAAGATTCCAGGGGAGTGCTGTCTGAAACAAGAGCCGATCGCTTGCCGCGTTGGAAACAAAATTTATCAGGTACGTATTTTATTTAAATAATAACCATTAACAAACAATAGGCATGATGACTGATTTTGAAATAACCTTCTATAATGTAGGTACACGTCTACTATTACTGAAAATAATTTTATTTCAGTAATAAACTAACTGCTTACGTAAATAATTGCATTTTCATTTACCTATTTTGTAATTTCGCTCGAAAACAACCGCAGGTGTCATAGCGCCTGACGTGACGTCACGCCTCAGAAAACAACAGTAAACGTTGTATTGTGTCTATACTCAAGAAAGGCAGAAAGTATTGCGTATTTCCTAAGGTTAAAAATGAATTCCAAAGTTAACAACGTGCAATACGATACAAAACTAATTGAAACGCGTAAACACAACAGCTGTTCAAGAGAAACGGTTTTAAATAAAGAGGTGTGACGTCTTTCGCTTTGATTGGCGTTGCAAATAAAATGGCCGATTGCAGAATTTTATACATTTATTTTATTAAAAATATTATTAATCCCAATGTGTATTTTAAACTTGGATCATTTTTTAGAATCCTTTTAAAATAGTTTCTTCACTAAAATCATTTATTTTTTAATTCTTTAGTACTGTCATCATACCTATTGTATGGTAACCATAAATTATTAATATTAAATGCGAAAAGCTTATAAGTACACGTTTATTTTCAATGAGTTAAAGCCTCTTGGGTTGGTTCAAACAGTAATACTCGCAGTTTGTATTCGGGTTTGAAAGGATTAAGTGAAATTACGGGCACGATAGCTTCGAACCTATGTATCTGCCGATGGTATAAAAAATGGTATATTTCTTTGTGCCAATTTGGTGCCGAAGGTGATCATTCGCCATTATTTTGCCAGTCTGCCTATCTGCTAAAAATACAACATTTACTTTTGATGTCTTACAATATTAATGTAAACACACAGGAGGGTCAAACGTGGGCGTCGCCCGACCCGTGCAAGAACTACACGTGCGCGCGCGACGTGCGCGGCCTGTCGCACGCCGCGCGCGTCGAGACGTGCGCCGCGGACTGCCAGCGCGGCTGGAAGTACGTCGCGCCCGCCGCCGGCGCCTGCTGCGGCCGCTGCGTGCAGGACAAGTGTGTGGTCGGCGACGAACTCAAGGAACCTGGTAACTTGGGGACCTATTTTGTCCTAGATGTACGATGTATCTTTGGACTAGTGGCTAGCCTGTTGGACTGCAGTTCGTGAGATTCTGAGCTTAAAACCCTGGTCGGGCTATCGAAATTTATTGGGGCTTTTCTTTCAAGAAATTTGTAGATGTTTGCACATATAAACGCCTGCAAAATTATACATCACGCACGAATCTCAATATTGATAATACTGGTCATTAACGTTATTAAAATTAAATTAAAACGTAACGACAACTTGTTCAACATTTTTTTTTTTTTTTTTTTTTTTTTTTTTTTTTTTTTTTTTTTTTTTTATATTTGCCGGGAGGGCAAATGACTCTACTCCACCTGATGTTAAGTGGTAGTAGAGTCCAAACGCGAGGACGGCCAGTACAGTCGGGAAGAAGGTTCTGCACTAGCCGCCCTCGCCTTGCCGGCCCGCAAGATGCCTCTTCACGCCTCGTTTGAAGGAACCCGGGTCGTAAGAGGAGGGGAATACGTGAGCTGGTAAGGAATTCCATTTCTTAGAAGTGCGACAAAGAAAGGAGTTGCCAAATTTCTTTGTGCGCGATGGAATTGATGCCACAGTTAGTCGGTGACATCGAGAGCCAGCACGCGTGGACTTGTGAAGGAAGGGGGAAGCAGGAATTAGGGAAAATAATTCCTCGGAACACTCGCCGTGATACAGTCGATAGAAAGCGCTCAGCGCAGCTATCTCTCGACGCAATTGTAAAGGTTCGAGGGTGTTAGTGACCTTTACGTCGCCAATAATGCGAACTGCACGTCGCTGCAACCGGTCCACGGCCTCAAGAAGGTACTTAGCAGAGCCATCCCAAAGGTGCGAGCAATATTCAACGCAAGACCGTACCTGTGTTTTGTACAGCAGGCACAGTTGTTGTGGCGTGAAAAAACGCCGCACCTTGTTCAGAACTCCGAGTTTCCGTGAAGCTGTTTTTATCACAGCCTCGATGTAATCCCTTGGACTAAGGTCGCAACGAACGTCCATCCCCAGCATGGCGATTTTGCTTTGTATCACCAGCGGAGTGCCACAGAGGGAGGGAAGAGGGGAAAATGGTGACTTTTTTGCTGTGAGAGCGCATACCTGTGTTTTCTTGGCATTAAACTCAACAAGATTATCTGAGCCCCATTTGGCGATAAGCTCTAACGTCCTATTGAGTTCAATGACAAGATCCTCCCGCCTCTCCTGAATTTCCGCTCGCCCAGCCACTGCGCGTCCGTGGTATCCACCATGCACTGTACTATCATCTGCATAGCAATGAATGTTCCCGAGAGAGAGCATATCATTGATATGCAAAAGAAACAGAGTGGGAGATAGCACAGATCCCTGGGGGACCCCAGCATTCACTACATAGAATTGTGAAGCGCAACCATCAACTAAAACACGAAGGCTGCGCTTGTGTAGGAAGCTGGCAATCCAGGTGCAAAGCTGAGCAGGCAGACCATATGCCGGCAGCTTGGAGAGAAGACTTCTGTGCCAGACCCTGTCGAAAGCCTTGGAGATATCGAGGCTGACAGCCAACGATTCCCCATGTTTGTCGATAGCTTCACCCCAGAGGTGCGTTACGTACGCTAGAAGATCACCTGTAGACCGTTTTGGTCGAAATCCGTACTGACGATCATTAATTAAACAGTGATCTTCTAGGTAATGGATCAGTTGGTTGTTAATAATCCGTTCCATCACCTTACAAAGTACTGAGGTGATAGCTATTGGCCGATAATTTACCGGGTCAGACCGATCCCCTTTTTTGGGAACCGCTTGCACATTAGCTCTTCTCCAAGCCTCCGGCACACATCCCGAAGAAAGAGACAGTTGGAACAGGCGCGTTAACACGGGAGACAGCTCCGCCGCGCACTTCTTCAGCACTATGGCTGGTATTCCATCGGGACCGCTAGCTTTCCGTACATCAAGTGATTGCAGCTCCGCTCGCACATCACGCTGCCTGATTTTGATGTCAGGCATCGTGTGGCCACAAGAAGGTATTACTGGTGGCAGAGCACTACAATCATCGATGACGGAGTTGTCGGCAAAGAGTTTAGCCAGGAGATCAGCTTTCTCTTGCGGGCTGTGAGCTAGCGATCCGTCCGGACTTCTGAGCGGTGGCAGCGAAGGTTGGCAGAAATTGTTTTGCACAGACTTGGTCAGACGCCAGAAGCTACGGGAGCCCCGAGGATGAGAAATAAGGTCATGACCAATCTGTACAATGCGCTGTGCGTCCGCTCTCGTGTAAGCCTTCTTACAGGACTTGGAGTTTTTATTGTAGATTGCTTTCAGTGAGTCAATGTTAGATGCCCCGCTAATGCAGCCATTGATCCACTCGCGATATGCCGCCTGCTTAGATGATACAGCGTCGGCACATTCGCGAGTGAACCAACGGTTACGCGCACCCCTACTGTCGAGATCTGAGCTAGGAATGTAGTATTTCATTCCCAACATGATCTCGCCAGCAACAGCAGCGGCACTAGCTGTCGGGTCATTCCCACTGAAGCAACGTTCCTTCCAAGGGACTGACGCATAGTAATCGCGCATACCGTCCCAATCTGCCGACTTGTAGTGCCAAACGTGACGTTTGCATACCGCTGGTGGCGGCAGCTTGGCCTGTGGCACTTTGGTAGATATGAGGCTGTGATCCGAAGAACCAAGTGGAGCCTGAACCACAACCTGATATTCCACCGGGTGAGAAGTTAGCAGAAGGTCCAGTAGAGAAGGCGCTTGCCCATCAATGTCAGGGATCCTGGTGGGCTGATCAACCAGTTGGGTCAAGTCATGTGTGAGAGCAAAAGCATGAGCAGTCCTCCCAGCATGGTCAGTTTTGAGGGATTTCAACCATGATTCATGGTGAGCATTAAAATCCCCCAAAAACACCAATTCCGCGTTAGGAAACTGCTCTTGCGCAGCATCTGCCACCCGACTAAGATGGTCGAATAATCGGCTTGTCTCCAAGTCACCATTGTGGGATCTGTAGAGGCACACGTAGACCCGACTCTGACGAACCAGATCCACACGTACCACCAACATGGAGAAGGAGGGGTCCTCCAAGCAGCGCAGACGGTGACAGCAAACATCCGTCCTGACGAATAAGCATACTCCGGCTTTCGCTTTGAAGGATTCTTCAAGCATGTAGCCGGGATAATTAAGGTAGCTGGTATCGGCAGGACGGAGTATTTGTGTCTCCGTTAGAAACATCATTGCCGGCCGTTCTGTCTCGAGATGGTGGTGGACAGCGTTGAGGTTAGCGTGGAGTCCACGGATGTTAGTGAACTCGACCTCAAACAGCGTGGGTATGGTGGGGGTGTGCACCGCTGTACGACCGTCATTCCTGCTTTGATGCGCTACCATATGGGAAGAAAAGAGAGGAGAAGAGACGTGAAGCGAGCGACGTATTGCCACGATAGGGATGGGCAAAGTGTGGAGGCGTGTTTCCCCAAGTGGTTGCCAAAAGGGAAACTACACTGACCCACCGGACGGAAGGGCCCCCGAACCCCCCCGGAAGTGGCCGCCGGGACCCCACCTTCCGGTCACCAACCGGCACGACGGTCCACCCCGAGATTATGCGTGGCCTGGTGGGGCAGCCTCGCGTGCTGGTTAGGCACGCTTGGGCCCCTGTACTATGCCACGGGCGGCCAGCGGAATAGCCGTTTCTTCGGGTCTCCCTGCCCGGCAGGGCAATACAGTTTCCCCCGGCATTGGTTCAGCAGCCGTCTCCACTGGACCAACACCCATCGCGGCAATGCTCGCTCGGGCACTGGCTGTACGCTGGCTGACCTCGAAACGCGGCTGCAAGCCACTTCACGAGATTTTCACCATGCGTACGGTGGTAACAAGCCAGGCGGATGTTTATCATCCTACCACCAGATGATATCCCTTAGTCGCCTCTTACGACACCCATGGGAAAGGGGCAGTGAAATGTATTCTTTCTCCGTCACTGCACGGATAAAACATCAACATTAATATGAAATCGCTTATATAAAGACTTATCATTTTTTTAATAAAAAAAGCTAGAAATCTAGATTGCTGCATGACGAGGTAGAGCAGTGCACAGTTTTGAAAATACGAAACTAAACGCTTAATACGACAGGCACGACATGGCAGTCCGCCGACAACTGCACGACGTTCTCGTGCGAGGGGGCGGAGGGCGAGGTGTACACGACGTCGGCGCTGCACCCCTGTCCCGACGTGTCGGCCTGCGCCCCAGAGGACCTCGTCAACGAGACCTGCTGCCAGGTGTGCAAGGAGAAACCTTCTTCACTCAGTGAGTATGGTCTGATAATAATTTATGAATTTCATAATACATACCCAAGACCCAATGACTAACGGTATATGAAAATATTCCTACACAATATTAATTATATTAAATACATAGGGATGATTAAAATGTTGCCATCCTTAAATTTTTTTGAATGAATATAATATAATGAATCACAGTGAACTATTAATATATTTTTTGTCTTTTAGGAACTTCAGTGTTAACATGTATATTATATATAACCATTATATTTCGTAAATTAGTAGTTCTAATATTAGGAAATTTTCTCTGACTCAACTCGTCTCGAAATTTTTAATGTCATGACCGACATGTGAAATTGCATTCTGAAAGTTGTAATTGACTTTCCAGGCACATGCGTACCGAAGCCAATGCCCAAGAGCGAGACGGTCGGTCTAATCAGAGTGCATATGGGTGTGCACGGTCTTTGCGTCAACGACGAACCGCTCGACGGATTCCAGGAGTGCAGAGGCTCGTGTGACTCCGGAACTCTGTATAACAACCGTGAGTGAAACTTGTTTTTTTTTTGTTTGATTGACTTCTTTTTTATATTAGTTTTATTTTTGACGCGTATTTCACATAAAACCTCACACTATCCAAATACCAACTGTAATTCTGCTGCGCCGCGTCCCCAGAGACCGGCACCCACGACTCGTCGTGCGAGTGCTGCCAGGCGACGCGCTACGCGCCGCTGCTGGCGTCGCTGCGCTGCGCGGACGGGACGCGCCAGGCGCACCGCGTGGCCAGCACGGCCGCCTGCGCCTGCGCGCGCTGCGGGGGGGCCGCCGCGCGCTGGTACCCCAGCAAGACCGGTGAGTGACCACTTACCCGCATAGATATACCTTCCTAAATCAATCAATCAACAGCCTATCGTAGTCCAACGCTGGACATAGGCCTCTCCCAAAGTACGCCAAAGCTCCCGGTCCTCCGCCTTCCACATCCAGTCGGTACCCGCTACCTTCTTAAGGTCATCGGTCCACCTGGCTGGAGGGCGCCCTACGCTACGTTTGCCGATCCGCGGTCTCCAATCTAGGACTCGTCTGCTCCAACGGCCATCGGTCCTTCGACATACGTGACCAGCCCACTGCCACTTCAGCCTGCTAATTTTGTAAGCTATGTCGGTGACTCCGGTTCTTTTCCGGATAATCTCATTTCTGATCTTATCCTTCAAAGATACTCCGAGCATAGCTCGCTCCATAGCACGCTGAGCGACTTTGAATTTGTGGACTAGTCCCGCAGTTAGTGTCCACGTTTCGGCACCGTATGTCATGGCAGGTAAAACGCATTAAACTTTCGTCTTCAAACATTGCGGTATAGACGACGTGAAGACTTGACGAAGGTTGCCAAATGCTGCCCATCCCAAGCGAATTCTTCGATCGGCTTCCTTCTCGAAGTTGTTCCTACCGACTTGTATAACCTGTCCTAGGTAGTTATATTCTCTAACAACTTCGAGAGGTGTCCCTTCTACGTATATCGGTCCCGGCACAACATGCAACATATTGAACATGACCTTGGTCTTGTCCAAGTTCATACCAAGACTGACACGCCGGGAAGACTCGCTTAGGCTACGCAGCATTTCGGTGAGTTGTTCCAGCGGCTTTGCTATGATGACGATATCGTCGGCAAATCGAAGATGTGATATGTACTCGCCGTTTACATTGACTCCATAATCAGTCCAATCCAGCGTCTTGAAAACGTCTTCCAACGCGTTGGTGAACAGTTTCGGTGATATTGCATGCCCCTGTCTCAACCCCCTGCACAGTTGGATCGTCTTCGTCTTACAGTCCTAGATGTGGACGGTCATTGTAGCGGCGTTGTACAGAAATCTCAATACCTCGATATATCTCCAGTCGATATGACATCTCTGCAATGAGTCGAGCACTGCCCAGGTTTCGACTGAATCAAAGGCTTTCTCGTAATTCACAAAAGCCATACACAGCGGCTGATTGTACTGTTCGGTCTTCTGCACAATTTGCCTAACAGTATGGATGTGGTCTACGGTGCTGTAGCCTGATCGAAAGCCGGCTTGCTCTGGGGGCTGGAACTCGTCAAGTCGTCTAGCGAGACGGTTCGTGACGACTCTTGAGAACAGCTTATACACGTGACTCAGGATACTACTCATACGGTTTCCAACGCGGTAAATTGATTTTAAAGTTCCATTTGGAACTTTTCGGCGCCTTGAGCAGCTTGGAGCATGGTAGGTCGGAGAGTAGACCTCATCATTCTCGATCTTTCGGCTTTGAAGTCGATATCTAGAGTGCCTCGAACCAAGCGGTGATCACTTCCAGTATTAAACCTGTCGATCACTGAGACATCTCTAAATATGTGCCTTTTATTCGACATGATAAAGTCTTTCTCGTTCCTTGCCACGTTATCGGGGCTTCGCCAGGTCCACCTCCTCTGGGGCTTCTTTTGAAAGAAAGAATTCGTCAATAAATATACCTTTAGTTTTCAATAATTAAGCAATATCCACGAATCACCTGTGATACTCAGGGCAATCTGTAAATATTCAATTTCAAACCCCGAAATGTTCAATTTCCCTTTTTCTTTCTAAATATAAACCAAAATAATAAAGTAAAATAATATATCGTGCAGGTTACTCGCAAGCGTCCAACCAGCCGACGCCTCACTACGGGCGCCAGCAGTCCAAGGAGCCCGACGAGTACACCGTGCCCGACATGTTCTTCCGCTACGGGACCGCGGCCACTCGCCGTGAGTTCTGATCGTCACCTAGTCATTTCTAAGAGAAGATAGGAATTTAAATAGAAAATTGGACACATTCAAGTATTCCGTATGCAAATAGGGCGCTGTTTTTTTTTTACTTTTGCTGACCATAGTAACGAAACATAAAGCCAATTTTAAAAATTGTAACAAATTATTGTAAATGATCATCAATAATGATTGTTTAAAAGAAAAACTATTTTCTATAGTTCTACCGAAATTCCTTGCAAAAAAAATTATTAGTATATAAATACTCATTTTATTCGGAAAAATCTACGTGATTTAAAAAACCACAATATACATTTATAGTCATTTGGGCTGTCAAGGATTGTTTTATTTTCTTTTAAACTGTTTGGGGAAATAAAATAATTGAAAATTGAAGATTTTGTGACTTTATACTTGCGAAATACTTTGAACGCGTCCTTTATGTTAAACAAAAAATGTAACTTTCGTATTGATTATAAATTGTATTAATAGGAGATATATCCAGTGATGTTAATCATTTATTATTGTAAATAACGAATAAAACAACATTGATAAATTATGTGTTTCTTTATCACAATTTTGAATTTCAAAATTAATACTACCACAGATGTGAATGATCACCTTACATTTTATTGTCACAACCATAGAACACGAATGTGAAACAGAGATAACTACAAAGATTTAACACACACTATCACATTGAACAAAAAACATTATCTCGAATAGATAATACTGAAAATAAATTAGAATAGTACGTACAATAGTCTACATTGAAAACTTAATCATTAATCAAATCTGTTAATCTTTTTCATTGGAAGTGGTCACGTTTAGTTTTCGTATTTTTTATTCCTTCCCTTATCAGCTTTGGTTGATACATAACTGTACCTCTCCTTAAACTCATCCTAATAAATATAAAAAACTTTGACAATAGAAAACCTTTGACTCGTCATGTTAGGGGTTGATCGGCAAGACTGAGACGAGAGCAATTTTTGAAACAATATCTTATGATAGGCCTTACAAGAAACATTATGTAGCGCTTTAAAGTTTTAAACTTTGGAATGTATTTAGATATGATCAATCAATTTTATTCTAGAAGCAGTGTTTAATGGTCTTTACTCCTCTTGTAATTACAATAGGCTATACATACGTCATTTAAGATTTAGAGAGAAAATTTCTCTTGATTGCTTACGAAATATTTGGAATACTTTCCATGAGTCTGTATTTCCTGATAGTTACAACATTTTTCTTCAAATCCAGAGTAAACAGGTTCTTGTAGGCAAGCGTGCTACACCCTAAACTGTCGATGCTTAACACCAGGCAAGCCAACGGCCAAATGCTGGCCTATTAAAGATAAAAAGAGACCGCGTCCTTTGGCTTTAATAACACTTAAAATATTCATTTCATGATTTACTGTAAAATGCAATAATAAAAGAAATTGTCAGAGATGTATATCATTTTTTATTGAAAATAACAAATAATATAATATTGATAAATTATGCGGTTTTTTTGTCACAATTTTTAATTCCAATAATGTCATTCGAACATCCAACTAAGACAAGCGAATATCTTCTGTCCACAGATAATTAAGACTACCACAGATTAGTTAATACATTTTACTCTTCTTCATCAATCTGGTTATCATTTTCGGTGGAAGATTCCGCGTTTAGTTTTTGCGTTTCTTCTTCCTTCTGCTTCTGTTTTCTTAACATCTCTGATAAATATTTGCACCTCTGCATACACTCCTCCTAATAAAAATAAAAAAGAATTTCTTTATTTCAGTATATCTTATAAGCAATTTTGAATGTCTACTGTCAATATCACGTTACAGGATTAACTTGTATAACACGCTATCATTGTATTTACACATTTTACATGTAACACAGTCAAATAATGAAATCGTAATAAGAAACAATGTTTAAAATAAAATCTGAAATAAATTAGTTAATAAATCTCAGAAAAAAAAAACAAATGTAAGTTAAATAAAATACCATATATATATATATATATAAAAAATATCATAATCTTTGTTACCATGCATCTAAATCACTTGGTGGTTGGGCTTTGTGCAAGACCGTTAGGTATCACTCACTCCTCTCTTAATCTACCGACAATCAGCAATACTTATTGTTGTGTACGGTTTGAAGAGAGATTGAGCCAGTGTTGTTACAGGCAAAAGGAACATAACATCTTACCAAGTTTGATGGCGCATTGACGATGTAAGGTTAATATTTCTTACATTTACAATATCTGTTGGCGTTGGTGACCTCTATCTATCAGGCGGCCCATAGATACTTGTTTTGAATGTTGATTCTATCATATTATTATTTAATAATGTATTTTGCATTTAATAAACCAACTTAATAACAAATAATACTTCTCGATACGATGACTTATTTAATTATTAAACAATAGAATTTTATTACACCTTTTTTTTACACTGGCAAAAGCCATTACGTCTTTCCCCCACGGGAACAGTGGGGGGTATGTGGGGCACGCCGGTGTCCAAGGCGCCTTGTGCACCCCGAAAATCGCAATAGCCACTAAAAAATCAGCGGTACCCTTTACGTCTTAACGAGGAGCGCCGCGGGATCGCTTGCGCATACTACCGTGACGCACTGAAAATTTTATTACACCTCCCTCAAGGAAAGATTTATTAACTTGTCAGAGTCCAAAATTTGTACATGTTGTCCGTCAAGTGTCAAGTGTAAATTGCCATGGTTGTTTCTATTAAAATAAACAACATAACTGACTTCGTGCATCCGATTAAGTGGAAACTTCTGAATTACGGTACTTATCGTACCATAAACGCAAAAAAAAAGTGCGGCAGAAAATTACAGAGCCATTGCAAAGCCGCTAAGATATTACAAAAAGCAGTTACGTAAACACGCCATATTTAAAAAGTCCATTGAAATACTTCATCATCAATCACAGTAACTAAACGACCATTCACGCGGAAAATTACTTTCAACTACACTTTCATTTTCGTCACACTTAACGATTAACTTTATATAAAATACTGAATATTACAAGTGACTGGCATAACTTGATAACGTAATGCAATTTTAAAATTAATAAAGGCAATAAAAGCATTAATAGCTTGTAGAAATATATATGTTAAATATAGTTAAAGTAACAGCCTGTTAATGTCTGCGAGATAAACTTGAGCAACTATGTCAGATTCCGAATGTAAGCGGGATTAAGATTCGTTATCTTGGAAGCCGAAGCAGCTTCACCCTCTTACCAACTACATATTAATTTCATAGACTTCCATGTCATCTCTAAGCCGGAATTAAAATAACGGAGACCGCATGAGGTTGCCGATCAAAACACACGCTGGACGCCATTCCAGAGTCGGCGTCCATGTTTGCACAACCTATAATAGGTTTTAAAGACTAACAAAAGCGACAAAATCGATATCGCACGCAAAACGGGAATCCATTAACAAACGTAAAATAAAAAGTTCTGCATAAAACATCTGAAACCAAAACAAAGGCCAGTCCATGCGCAAATCTTCGTATGTACAAAACCTCACTCATCGGCGATCGAACGTAATCTCCTACGAATACGAATCTAATAATGTAAAATCTTTATCAAATAATGATATAAATACGTAGACAGGCTGATCTATGAAACCGTTTAAATCTTTTAAACGAGAAATGAATCTTTAATTATTTAAATCTTTTGGGCTTCGTTACAAGTCTTTGCGAACACTGCATTGTTAACGACACAAGATGTAATTATGGTGTTCACGGTTTATTACGAATTAACAAATAATTTATAAAGCAATCGAGCATAAGGAGACGCGGCTTAGTCTCAGAAATTGGCGACGCATCTTCAAAGATACAACTAATACCACTTACCACCTGGAGATACTTTTGCTGAGCGAATTGCACCTGGTAATAACGGTTATGAAACCTGTACCTTGGTCTTCCCGGGCACGGCGTTCGCGATCTTCTGCCAGCGGTCCCCGGGCGCTCCCTTGGGGCTCTTGGCCAGCGCGGCCTCCAGCGCGCGCTGCTGAGTCTGAGACCAGTTGCCACCGCTCGTCTCCTCCGCCTTACGGGTCTTCACCTGCGAACCGACATTCGCTTTAACGTTTACCTAACTGGAATGGTTCTCAATCTGTGCTCTGCGGAATACTCAGTGAATCACAGTGTTTCACGAGAAAATTACATAGAAAATTGTATTTGTTTTATAAAACTGACATTGAAGCAGAGGCTCTACTGCCATCATGATACGATAGAAGTATTTTTAGGTTTTCCACAGGACTTATGCATATGAACGACTGTCTCTTTTATTCGAAATTTTTATAAATGTTGCTGTTAAAAATATTATTCACAGTAATTATCAGCTTTATGGCCCAGATCAAAATTAAAAGTCCAAGATCCTCGTGGCTGTGCCACCGCTGCCTCTCTATAAAACTGCTTCTCCCCCTTGAGAATGACGACGACTTCAGAGGGAACGAAATTTCAAAGTTTAGTGTTACCAAAATTCAAAAAGACTAAGAACCAGTCTGACTTTACTGACTCAACGTCAAGGACTGTTGCTGAAGAGGTTCGATAACTTATTCATATTTGGCAAATCGAATACACGTACATCATAAAAGTAGAATTATAATATTATAAATTCTTCATTTTGTTATAATATATCATCAACCTTATCTAACTTTGGAATTTAATTGATTACTCATCACTATCACTGAAGATTATTATTATTGAAATTATGTTAATTTGTTTTTTTTTAATTTTAAATATAAATTACATAATATTAACACAACAGTAACCTACAAAATACCAATCTCAGTAATTACAACAGCTGTTTAAAACGAATTAAAAGTCTCACCTTTTTAGGTGGTTCAGGAGGTGTTTCTTCCGCTTGATCTTGGCCAGGTAACTTGTAGCAATTCTCCTTAAGCTTGGCAGCCATGTGGGTAACTTCAGGAACACTCCTCGACATAGCCTCGGCTATCCTCTCCCAACGTTCAGCTGCACCAGGCGGGTACTTCTTAACTAGACGGACTAGTTCCACCAAATCATCATCCGTCCAGAGACCTCCCGATATCACTGGAGGTGCCTGCAAGAATATGATAAACATAATTTTTAAGCGATATATAAAATAGCATTTATTATCAAAAACTCAAAACAAATGTATTAATGTGGTATATCGTATCCTTCGATCAAAAAAACTCACAGGTTTGACGGGTACAGCCACCGGAGCTACATCGTCCGGCTCCGAGGCCGGGTCCAGCAGGCAGTCCCTGGCGGGCGGCACGAAGGCCCTGCGCCTGCGCGCGGCGCTGCTGGCCTCTGCGCGGGCCTCCGCCGCCGCCGCTTCACGCTCCGCGCGGATACGGTCTTCTTCTTCCCTATCAATATAAACACAGTTTTAAATGCTATAGTTGAAAAAACTGAAAAATAAACTGTATTATATTTTGTACACTGTTATATTTCCTAATATTGAATTAGCTAGGCTAACACTTTGAGTGCACAATAATATTGTTGTGATAAGACCACTTTCATTCAAGTTTCATTCAATGCAATTGCATTTTTACATTCCAATTATTTTTAGTGTACTATGTACTATGCAACATATACACTATTTTGTTATATATATAAAAATTATGAATAGATAAATATTAACAAAACTCACTTTCTCTTTTTCCTCTTCTTCTCTTCAATCATCTCTATCCTCCTTCTTTTTAATTCCATTATACAATAAGGTATTGCTGTGATAGACCACCAAATTGCTCTCGGTATTTGAAATGGCAGTGTATCCTTTATACTAGGTTTTGGTAACTTTTCTAATATTTCTGCTATACCAGTATCAAAACCTGTCTTTCTGAAAAACTTCTTACCCCGACTATTTAAGATATGCTCCTGTTAACAAAAATTAAATAAAAAAATTAGCACAAAGCTTATAAATATATCAAATGGATAAGCTTGCCATATATAAAAATAAAATGTCTAGATATAAAAATAAAACTTACTCGTTTTATAATTATTATAAACACAACTACAGCATTTTTCTTAATTTTAGCATGAATTGCATATACAAATAACGTATATTATAAATTTGAGTTAGTTTGTTAAACTTTTACATCTTAACTACTCAACCGATTAACATGAAAATTTGAATACACCATGACAGAGGTACAGAAAAAGTATACAAGATACCTAACATCTGCCCTCATCCCTAACACCGATAATAGTATTATTATATTAGATTCTGTTAGTTTCAGGATACATTAACAATCCAACTTAAAAAAAAAAATGAGTGTCCATACATTTTTGGAAGATAAATCACAGATCTAAATATATCAGATGATTGAAAACAAATGATATGGATATTTATCATACGTATGTATGTGTAATATACAGAGATATTTTTGTTCTGAAATAGTTTGCAATGTTTATCCAGTTCTTCTTCACTCATCAGCAGTTTCACTGCCAATCATCAATAATAATTTGGGTATTGCGATTTAAGGATTGAGTAAGCTAATCTAATTACAAGACACAAGTGATCTAACACCTTAGAATTACCCAGCACATTGACGGTGTAAGTATACATACTTACTTATTGCTTTAATTAACAAAATTATAATATCTATTAATTAATGCTAGAATTTTATTAAGCATATGTTAAAATAAATCTACTTACAGCTGTATACCTCTTTTCTAAATATGCAGCCCACCCAACAGCATACTGTCCAAATGTTATGATTACAAAAAGTATTATCGAACCCTCGGCCAAGCCCATCTTTCTCACATGTCTATAGTAATAAACTGCAGACCTCCAGTTTGGAAGACCATTCTTGAGGACCTCATTATACCTGATTAACGATAAAACTAATTTAAAGTAATATGACACAAATACAGATTTAGAAAAAAAAATTGTAGATAAAATATACATAAGCTCAATATCAAATTGTTTAATAATTTATTTAATAGATCTAAAGCTCAAAAGGATAAAGTAATGGTTTTTAAGTGATTACTTCTCTCGTTTTCCTGGATCTTTAAGAATGTTATGAACCGACACTAGGTTCCTAAACTGAACATCTGCATCAGGAGCGTCGTTTTTATCCGGATGAAGCTTTAATGTTAGCCTTTTAAAGGCTGCTTTGATTTCAGATTGTGAAGCATCCTTAAAAACAACAAAAAAAATCAACAAGGATAATTTATGATCTTACGTTCAAAACGTAGAATTTTATTTATCTGGCGTAGTAAGGAAAAAGTTATAATAATTTTTCACCTACCTTTAAAACTCCCAATAATTCATAAAAATTCTGATTCACTTCTTCAACCACGTCGAAGACTTCTAAATCATCATCATTCCAAGCATAGGCACTTAATATTAAAGTAAAAAATAATATAACTCCACAATGCATTTTGTTTTATTTTATAATAAAAAGTTTGACCATTTAACACATGAATTACATGATTTGGTACATCGATAAGGTGATCCGCTCTGAGTTCTGACTGATTTTGACTTATTATAATTCGCAATGATAAGATTAAAAAGTCACTTAATGCGAAATGTCACAACGTTGAACGTCGTCAAAAAAATGACGTTTAGAACTTTAGAATCAGTGGTAGGTACTTGTAACAAGTGCTTAAGGACACGTTCATTTCTGGGCTTTTGTCTGTAATAATAATATTTAAAATATTTTTTTATCTAAAACATAGAAGAAACGCAGTTTAATTTGTTATAAGAAAGTGTTTTCTTAGAAAAGAATGATAGTTATTATTAAAACGGATTTAATGTAAAGTTTTCTAATAATAATAAAAAATGGTGTATAAAAGTGAAGACTTTAGTTAGGTATTTCATTTATATTTACTTGTAATTTAGGTCAAAATATATACTTCACCATATCTCCATATCACTTTACAAAAAATAAAATCGATGTAATTAATATTTATTTTTCTTCTCTATAAATATAACAATAGGTAAATTTTATTATACTAATTACCGGACGATGTTCAAATTGGAAAATAAAAATTCGAATTAATAAGTTTATAAATTTAGTTCTTGCATAATTCCACGCTCATTTATTTTTGTTTTTTGCTGGCCAACAATTGATTGAATTACATTTTTCTATCAAGTAAGAACAAAGTTTTTAAGAGTACAGGGCTTACTCAGGTTTATTCAGGTGGCTCGGAAAGCACGTAAAGACGTTGGTGTCTTTCATAGTCCTGCACTCTCTCAATCGTGTCAGATTACTCTCCCCGTCGGATTAGGAGAGTAAAGAAATAGAGGCAGGATATAAAAGCTTATGACCACTGTGGCCAGAATCGCTTATGAAACAAAATTATGATGAACCCTGGTTCAGTCGTATATGGGACTATTATCTGATCAGATAATGAATGTAAGGATAATAGAGATAATATATAATTAAGGCTCATGTTAAAAATAATAATTAATTTCTAGGGTCGCCGTCATCGAAATCGATGACAACGACTATATATATATATATATATATATATATATATATATATATATATAATATAATAAGTTAATACATGGTCAGCTAGGCGGCGGGTGGAAACTAGTAGATAAAAAAATATATTATTATTAACTGTACATATTCCTAACAGAATAAATTAAAATAGGACTAACAAAACATCTAGCATGGAAGATTCACCAAAATTCTATTACCATAATATTGTGTTTTTTCCATTAGCTCATTGCTAATGGGCTTTATATTCAACCAGTTTCAGCCCACGTTTTCACACGTATATTGGAAGGGGGGAAGGTAATGGGTTCAGTGTGTCCTTTTCTAACAACGTGTTCACAAAAATTCATGAGTGGTTAAGTAGTTTAGACGAGAAAGCGTAACAAACAAACAAACAAACTCACTTTCGCATTTATAACAGTAAAGTAGCTTAAGGATTTTCAATTTTATTTAGAATTTTAAAAACAGAATATTTTAAAAATGTTATAATTTTTCTATTATTATTTGTACGACAAATTTATCAAAATGTAGATCTACATAGAAACATTTTGAGCAATAATTTACCTATCAAGGCAATTCATATGTACAGTATTATCATTGATTTTCATCGACCCTGGAGCTCTCCACGTAATATAATACTATAACATGGGAGTTTTTCTACTCTTTCTTACGAGTTCACGTAGACGATATGACGTGAGAGGGATGGAAAATCACACGTCATAGATGTCCTTTATAAAATCTGTGCCTGGATGCAATTCCTAGAATATGGTTCAATATTCTATTTGAGAAATGGAACTCTTCTATGACTGGTCAACACTCATTTCGCAATTTGATGACTTCAGAATATTATACGACTGTGTTCCTTACAGTTTAGGTTTTATAGTCGGTTATGCGTTGCAAACTTCCGCTGAAATACACAAGTTTACAGAGTATTTCCTCTAGCGACCAATGTAAATCGAGCTCAGTGTATTTGAGGAGGCTTACACGCCCGGACGGGGATGTGAAGGGCGAGACGGGTGGGGAGGACCTAATAAAGTGGCCATTTCTGTTATATGTGCAAGAAAATTCAGTTTCACTCGGCCCCGCAAGGGGGTGACACGCGGCGCGGGGATGGCGTCCCTCAAATAAATTTTCATTATTCCCAGCGACGTGTTGCAAGGTGCAGTTGCATCGTGCATCTAGATTGAGTCTAGCATATTATGTGAATAGATTCTATTATCCATGCCGTGCCCAACCCCGCTCCTCGTGATCACCATGATTTTTCTTTGCCTCGGTGTTTCTATGCTGGGGGTTATATCGAACAAGCCGGCTGTAAGTCTTATTATTTGTTGGTGTGCATGTGTCAAAGAAATTAATGTCACCTAATTAGGTACTAGGTTTAGTGGGCCATCATTTTTAATATCCATTTAACATATTTTAAGTATTAATTATATTTATATTTAATTTTACAATCGCAGTTTATAACATAAATTCTTATATTAAGTGTTAATTCAAAGGTTCTATTGCACGAATGATCCGTTCATCTTATCTTCTGAATTTAATAAAAGCATACCTAATTGCGAAATGAGTTACATTTAAATATAGATTTTAAAATTAGTACGCAGTCTGTATTTGATTAAAGTTTTTCAAATAATATGGATGAACGATATATTTATTGTTAGATAAATCATATTTATTGTAGAATCTAATTGGTAAGAGCTGATTTGCAAAATGGCTTTGTCGAATGCCGATTGCTTACTTAGGTTTTGACAGCCGGATCGATCGGCGGGAAAACATGCGCCTTACGCTCACGTGAAAATTTCGCGCGAAAGATACAATCACTGTTTTCTCGATGTGGGCAGTACAATGCATTATTATTGGCATTTGCTATGATGACTAACATAAACTGTAAAAATGAATTTTACCTAATGTTTTTTAATATACCTACTATTCTCTACTGATTTGCCTATTCGTAATGTTAATTGTCCTTTATTTTCGTTTTACTTGGACTACTGTTTTTTTTTTTAATTTGAAGCTATTCTTCTTCTACCAGGTCTACGACTCTGTTGGATCTTTTCCTGCGTGATCAATTGGAAAACATGGTATTTTTGTTTGAGCATGTGTTTAGTTATAGCCACAATTTCATTAGTCGCACACACGAAGCAAGGCAGCTATTTATATTTACACCATATTAAAAATAATAATATATCTATACATCCGACATAGTAAACCATTCTAGCTCTTAGTGTCAAATTATAAATATAAAAAATAATATACTTAATGCTTTTTAATGTTTAACATAAAATTACTTTTTTATATAATATTTACTTTTAATTTTAAATGAAAATAACGCTTAAAAGAGGCTTTATATCTACAAATATTCCAACATAATTTTACATAGTGTAAAGAGCATACTTCTAAAAATTAGGTTATGTACAAGCATGACAAGCAATTAATAGCTTTTATTACTTTTATTATCCAAGCAGTTAGAATTTAAGCCAATTAGTCTAGATTTGGGTACTTAGTAAAAATCATAGCTAATAAATAACTCGATATGCGTAAAAACATAGAAGCGCGAAGATTATTATTATTATTAATTAGTATTATTTAAATACAAGTATTTACGTACTTATATAAAATGACTTTAAATAAAACTACACATCCGAATATCGTAAATATACGAACACTTATTTGAAATTTTGAAAAAGGAACATTACAAATAATAATTATCTATGAAAGCTATTTATCTATTCATTATGAATTACAGACCTAATATATTTTGTAACATAACAGAATATATTTTTTAACTATCAGTGTGCGGCCGAAACTCCTTGCTCGGATGGGCAGCTATGCCCGCCACAATGGGAATGCTGCGATGAAGGTTGTTGTGCACCAGCCACGAGCCCCCCACGTCACGCCCCGAATGATCCTATGAACGATGTTTTCAATAATTCTTGGTATACACAATGGTAAGATTCTCTTTTCTTTATCAGTTCAACACATATACATATACAGTATACGCTTGAATCTGACGGTGATGATGATAATTATGTCCTGCTGATTGGAATTAGTAGCGGCAACCATACAAAAATGAATAGCGAGCTGTATAGAGAATTTCTTGTCAGAAAACTTTTTTTTTATATATATTTTCCGGAAGGGCAAATGACTCTACTCCACCTGATGGTAAGTGGTAGTAGAGTCCAAACGCGACGACGGCCAGTGCAGTCGGGAAGAAGGTTCTGCACTAGCCGCCTTCGCCTTGCCGGCCCGCAAGATGCCTCTTCACGCCTCGTTTGAAGGAACCCGGGTTGTAAGAGGAGGGGAACACGTGAGAAACGCCGATAATATCCCTATGGCTGGAACTTAGGACTTCGGGATCTGCGTTATAAGCTAGACAATAAACAGACGAGCCACATTAAGACCCTGACACCATTATCTAATGGGAAATTTTCATCGCAATGAGGTCAATGTTACAAAATATTGGCTTGCTTACAAGTTTTTGTATTATTACGATTCATTTTATTGTAATTCGATTTGTAGTCAGCTTTTGATCTACTTATACACACATATAGCAATTTACTTCCATTTCTTTTTATTGATTGAAATCTTGTGACCCATTACTAGATTTACGCTTTTAAGTATACAAGCATTAACTATTTATTGTGACAAATTATCAATAATATAATTTGCTTCAGGGAGGTGCTGTTCCTCTTGGGTACTTTAGCCGGGATCCTGGTGTGTTGCCTGTGGTGCCTGGTTTACAAGCGTCCATCTGGCGTCTACATGTGTTCATTCGCTTGTTGCATCCCCCGTAACCGCTCCGACCGCGACTCTGCTGGCTCCGTGTACCCTCCCCCGCGCTACAGCCGCTGTGGATCCATACACCAGGCGCCACCACCGTATTCTGAAGTGATATTTTTGTTGTGAACTTATTCAGTTGAAAGTATTATTAATTTCGCTCTTAAGTTTTTTAGAATCTCATTTATTATTTTAAATGATAATTCTTCTAGGCTATATATTACAGTGTTGCATGTTTGGTGCACGTGTGTATGCTTCTTATTGATAAAAAAATTAAATGTTACCATAACCATAAAATAAAATGTTGGTTTCCGCAAACATGGAAAATAATTTATTCGGGATACTTTAAACAACAACAATCACTACTAATAGTGTTACTATTAAATAGTAAATAATAATTATTTTCCAGTATTAATTATTTAACATTTTTAAAGGTGGGGCTACACGTGTAATTCTTTTCTATTTCCATTTAATACAGCGTAAATAATCTTTGCCAGGTTACGTCAAAACCAGACCTCTATCCGCTCGTTATTACATGCGGGGAAGGAGACGGCAAAGCCGGAGGAAGCTATCTTATGGTTCACTACTTTAGAAACTATGTAATTCGCGCACCAGGTAAATAATATTTTAAAACAAAAATCAATATTGTCCTAATTTTATAATCCTTTATGGCATATTCTTACTAATGAACATAGTATTATATTGTAGCAATTATTAGTATATTAATGTATGTAATGTATGTAATTAGTAGTATATTGTAGCAAGATAAATGAAAAATAAATGAAAATTTACACGTGACGTGATCGATCCGTAATCCCGACCAACAGCTGAGGCAATATGACTGCTATTGCAATCTTTATCCAAAATCAACTATTGCTTAGAAGTCCAAGTGTTAAAGTAAAATTATTTATTAAATTAATGGACGTTTCATCATTTCACAGGTTCCCTATCAGCTACAAGTACCGCAGAATCCCTTAATTCTAGTTTTATGTGTAACGCAGCAAATGAGGTGAGTTAAATAAAAATTTTTGGACATTTTTTCCTAAAACATATTAAATTTGATTTAAGAATAATGACTTCATATATACTACATCTATATTAGCCAACAATCGATAAAAAGGTAGGATAGATTAAATGGTAGGATAATGTCTGGTACTTTCTGTATTCTATAGGAGAGCAGGCCAACCCATTTGGTAGTAATATTTTGTAGTGTTTTATATGTATATATTTAGTATTATGTCTTTCACAGGTAAATTCTATAATTCCACCACCATATTCGTGTGCGAGCAACTGCGGGGAGTGCGGCGCGGGGTGCGGGGCGGCGTGCGGCGCGGGCTGCGGGCGCGGGGCGCTGCGCTCCATGACGTCACTCGCGGAGCCGCGGCGACGAGAGCACGGCGCCTTTCGGGAGAATATCATGACCTCACCGGTACCTATATATTATTAGTCTTACTGCAAAATATCCTTAAATTAGAAGTAATATATATAAAAAATAATTATTTTTTTTAATAGTTTTTAACATAATTAATTAAAATTAATAAATGTTACATGTGCTTAAGCAAAATTAAAAAAAATATAAATTTACTTATATTTTTTAAACTCAGGATCAAAATTACGATCTGGAGCTGGACCTCATCGACTGTGAACTTTACTGTGATGGAGGTTGCAAGCCGCGACTCGGTTCGTCGCCTCCACCACGTCAAGCGTCTCCCAACACCGATGACAATTATTGTGAACGCGCCGCATACCTCCGACACCTCTTCCTAACATCTCCAGACACACCAGGAGGATGTGAGTCACCACCGCAACCCACGAGCCCGACGCAATCAAGGGAGTCAACTCTCCGAAGACAGATCGACGAAAGATGCCAAAGAAGACACGACCTCTTCCGAAAAACTCCACGAACGAGAAAATCGAGCTTATATATACCACTTTCAAAAATACCTCCCGGAACGAGAAAACTATTGACAAGATCGGCTCCAGCTACACCGAGTGGAGCTCTTGTACCCAATTTATTAAATTTTACACAAAGAGTCTCAGCTTCGAGGCTCAGTTCGAGATCATCAAGGCTGGAAGAGGAGAACGACCCCTTGTTAGCGGACGTGGAATCCTCGCACATGGATCATAAATTTTAGAACACCTCGCTGCGTAATATTCACATAGCATCTAATTAATGAGTGTTTAAAATAGATGTTCGTGACTGTACCCTATCTTACGGCCTAGTTTTGCAACCCCAATCAGCTAACAGCGATCTTGTGGGGATCATCCAAATCTCAATGTTGTGATTGTTTATAATATGCTCTATCGCGAACACCGCGACGTAGCTAGCTAAATGTTATTCAATTATATTAATTCTAAGGAATGAGCTTGTTGGACCATTGTTCACTAGCTTTCTATTATTATATTATTATATGTCAAATTAGATAGCGTTTGTTTTTTTTCGTACCTAAACGTAACAACTTTAATTCATCATCTCATCGTCTTAATCATAATTCCTACAAAAAGAATCGTAAGTACTTACGATTAATATAATAAATTTTAGGCTTAGTACATACTACTTTTTAAACAAATATTGCTGATATATTCAAAAATTATACAAATAAGCTCAATACAACTTTTATCCTCTTATCACACACACGGTATTATTTTAATTCCTAATTTTTAAGTAAAATAAAATATATAATGAAATTATAAGTATTATGCAATTACGACTATTTACGATGAATTACGACTTCAATTACGAACATCAATTCCTCCTAGTGAACAGTCCTTTACAAAATAATTATCTGTACTCGTAATTGACGTTGTCATTTGACAGTGACAGTGGACACATCTATTGAGGTTAGGTTTGTGTTTACTAACAAAATTTAAATTATTTTCAACATATCATAATATAAATATCAGCAATCGTGGATACGAATTTCTCTAAATCTGATTTAGTTATGAGTTTACCGACAGACTTCGGTCCAGATTCTGGTGGTAGAGTAAAGGTGAAGTAGCAAAATTTAACAATGTTCAAAAAAATCCCATCATATCGTTTGTAAATGAAATCGAATTCCTTACAAATACCTTTTGTCAAATAACAACATTATTTTATTTCAGGGACTAGTCATAGTAAAGCCAATAGTTTATGGTAACATAGCTAGATATTTCGGAAAGAAACGAGAAGAAGATGGTCACACACATCAGTGGACTGTATACGTTAAACCCTACGCCAATGAAGATATGTCGACGTATATTAAAAAAGTGCATTTCAAACTGCACGAGAGCTACGCGAATCCGAATAGAATAGTGACGAAACCGCCATACGAATTAACAGAAACTGGATGGGGTGAATTCGAAATTGTTATCAAGATTTATTTTCATGATCCTAATGAACGCCCTGTAAGTATGAAAGATTATAAATAAATAAATAAATAAAATTCATGGATGTACAAAGTAATTTATAACTACAATTTTTATTATAACTTTAACACTTACATCAATTGAAAAATCAGTATTGCTACTTTATGCATCTTAATACAATTTTATATATTATAGGTAACGCTGTACCACATTCTCAAACTATTCCAATCGCCTGTAAGTGAAGGCACTCCTCCGGTAGGTCGAGCACTCGTTAGTGAATCATACGAAGAGATTGTGTTCCAAGAACCGACGCAGCTCATGCAACACTTGCTGAACAATGTAAAGCCCATTACTAATGGACAATGGACACATGATACTAACTGTGAGTTTATTGTTTTTTAGATATTCATTTACTTCTTTAACTTTCAATTGCTAAATACTAAAAATATAAAAAGTTATGCATAATGTGAAGCCGAGATGGCCTAGTGGTAAGAACGTGTGAATCTTTACCGATGATCGTGGGTACAAACCCGGGAAAGCAGCACTGAATTTTTATGTGCTTAATTTGGGATAATAATTCATCTCATGCTTTACGGTGAAGGAAAACATTGTGAGGAAACCTGCATGTGTCTAATTTTACTGAAATTCTGCCACATGTGTATTCCACCAACCCACACTGGAGCAGCGTGGTAGAATAAGCTCCAAACCTTCTCAAAAAGGGAGAGGAGGCCTTCAGCCCAGCAGTGGGACATTCACAGGCTGTTACGGTATAATGTGAACCTTTAAGCAAGCTTACAATTGTAAATGAGGGTTATTGTTTATAATATATAAATGTAATGTTTTGTAATAATATGTTTTCTTTTTAGTTGAAGAAAAGAAAGAAAAGACATTAGAAAGAGTAATATCAGCTCAAACGAAGGTTAGAGGTGAAATATCAGATCTTAAAGAAAAATTGCAACTAGCAAAAGAAACTATATCAAAATTCAAAGATGAAATAGCGAAGCTTCAAAACAACCCGGCCTCTAGTATACTCTCTGGCATTTAAGAAAACATGTCTAGTTTTCGTATTTAAATATAAATAATTGTAAACGAAATTTTTATATAAGATATACAATGGCCTATGTAACATTCATTTGAAATACAAAAAAATTACTCACTCATTTTTTAAATTTGTTTTTAATGTACCTTTTGCATAAATTACTTATGTATAAAAAAACTATTTCTAAATCAATCGCTTACTATTTTAGTGTGAATAGTGTAGTATCGGTAACTATAAAAACTACTTACGTATTGCATTTTAAATATTTTCATATTTAATTAAATATAGATTTGTCTTATATAAAACGTTCAGTAAATATAATATTAGAATAAAAATAAATAAAATATTAAACTAAAATTAAATATTTCATTTCCAACCCTTCAGCAGCAACAGCTTCAAAATGCGCGCGCGTATTTCGGTACGAAAATTACCATATTATGCAATTTTGTAGTCTGCCCATCACCTCCGCGAGACGCTACAACGCTTACTAGCTATAAAATGTAAGCTTCGTAAAATTTGAATATATTAATTGTATATTCTTTGTAACTGTATATTTGTATGTCTAAACAATAAACATGTATGTGATATTGTAAGTGAATTTACTGTCGCAAATATTAAATTTAACTGAAGATATTTTTATGTACTGCTACGTCTACATTCGTGCTCAGTCTGTCATTCGAGTCAAATTACGTAAGACTACATAATTGGAAGAAAAAAGCGGTAGGGGCTTTTCGGAACGGATAATATATCTTTAAAATATTTTGGAAAAGTTGCCGGCGAAAGATGATGTCACAGTGTGGTTGTGCGAGGCAGGAAATTCCTTAAAAATCGCGCTATTGTCGATTTCCAGACATCGAGGTGGTGAGGATGGAATTTAGAGAACTGGCGCGATGTTCAGTGGTGAAATTCAGCAGCCGGGACTAATCCAAACAATTCCTTAGAACATTCCCCGTGATATATTGGCATATATCGTAATGTCAAGTCCGTTAAAACGCGGATTGTTAACACTAATAAAAAAACTTATTAAAAAAATACTAATTCGTCGTTCTATTAATCGTTCTAGACTAGAACGAATTAGCTAGAACATCTAGCCGAGATGGCCTAGTGGTTAGAACGCGTGAATCTTGACCGATGATCGTAGGTACAAACCCGGGCAAGCACAGCAAGCAAGCAAGCAGCAAAAACAGTATACCACTGAATTTTCATGTGCTTAATTTATAATTATAAACACATTATAATTCATCTCGTGCTTGACGGTGAAGGAAAACATTGTGAGGAAACCTGCATGTGTCTGATTTCATTGAAATTCTGCCACATGTGTATTATACCAATTCGCATTGGAGCACCGTGGTGGAATAAGCTCCAAACCTTCTCCTCAAAAGGCAGCAGAAGCATTAGCTGTGGGACATAAACAGGCTGTTACTATAATTCGTTCTAATCATCAATCCCAATCAAAGAGCATTATTAATAACATTTCTCTTTATATAAATATTGAGATTTCCCATCGAGAACGTTTCATTCCAATAGTAATTATTACTTTCATATCGAACTATTTTTAGTACTAAACTAATCAAACAAACAACTGACATCGCTGTTGTTTTATTATTTTGTTTGCGTATCGATCGGCCTTCACTGTTCAATTTGTAACTGTTGGAATTTGTTTTTAATATTAAATGACATTCATTAGATTATGGAAGTCGTTTATATTTTAAGCCAGTGGCTAAAATAGGTAACAACTGTGTGCATCGTCGTAATTACTAAAATTAGGTACAAATGTAAATACTTAAAAATTATAACAATAGCCATTCACGTACAGATAAACAATTCGTCCAATATTGTTCGGGACGTTACCTAATTCAAAAGTTTTTACTAATAAAAAAAATACTTATTGTTTTGTTCGTAACTAGCTATTCTTAGGAATTTTATTAAGTTAAACCTATTACAATCAGAGGTTTGAAGACAAATAACTTTGGCATTGAATTGACGTGATACTGAATTCTTAAACAGATAGCAATGTTTAACTGCCGCGCCCGCGCCGCCGCGCGGAAAGCGTGTATAGCCTTTCTTACCATAATCTTTTTCCGGGCGAGATGCACTGCGAAACTCACACAAGGAAATGGAAACTAAGGAATGTATAACCGTTCATCCTTAGGCTGATTTCTTTCCGGTCGAGGTCCTGTGGCAAAATTTCATCCGACACTTGTAGCTTATCCGACGATGATTTTCTGCGCCGGCCACAAGATAAACTATAGGTAAATATAAATTAAGCTTATTCAGTTTATTTCTACTAAAATATCTTGACAAATAGACAGTGACGTCTGCTTAAAGCATTTACAGGCGATTACTTAACTTTCTTAAAACACTAACAAATAAGTAGTAACATTACAAGCTTAAAAATTCAATCCTTTGTTTCTATAACTCTTTGTTCATATTAAAAACAAATGTTAAGCTTAAAAGCATGTAAAGGATTGTCCAACGTGTCCATCCGTTGTCACGCGATCAGACAAACGCGAGCGCATTTCTTTGCATGGCCTACATTACACTAAATGTTCTAGTGCAGCTTATGCACTCGTTAAACCTTTTTTTTTAATTAGAAAGGTATTACGGTTTAAAATCGTATGCATATAATATATAATACTTATTTCATATCAGGCTATATGTAAAGGTGAACAAGTAAAACTGTGTTTAAAATTATAATTAGTTTTCTAAACTTGATACAATCGAAATCAATACCTAGTTATCATAACTTTACATTGACGTAAAAAGAATCGAAATATTCACAGAAAATGTGATGATAATATTATTTCTGAAAGTTGTTGGTGACTGGTAAAGTATAGTTTGACTAATACATTTTAAAGGACTCATTATTACAAAATAATCAGTCTGCTGAAAAGTTGCGAATAAATTATCTATCGTTAACTTACGAGTATAAGATTGTGGTGGTAAGGTGGTAATGGTTTGTATGTTCTGTTTATGGTTGTAATAGTAATAAAACATTCTTACTATTTTTTTAATAATATACTAAAGCCAAAAATGGGCCGAATATTATTTTATGTTTTGTATATTCGTCTAAACCAAAGACTACCGGATATGGTTTGAAAAGTAAATAATAGTTTTTCTTTACGATAAATTTCCACATACATGTTAATATATCGACTAACTCGCATTTGGAGCAGCGTGATGGAATGATCCAAACTTCCTCTTCAATAGGAGTCCTTATCCCAGATGTGGGATGTCATTTACAGGCTACTTACTGATGTTAATTGTTAATGATTATTTTTTATATATAGAGTTAAATATATTCATCATTATTTAAACTGCAAAAATATAATTATTATTTCCCACGAACGGAGCAAAAATGAGAAATAATCGTTAAACATAAATTAAATCATCAATGTAAAGTACAAAAAACTTGTAGCGAATTTTATTAAAGTTTTATTAGCGATAAATAAAATATGGCAACAATTTTTACTAAATAGTTCTCGTTTTAGTCAATTTATACTTGTTTGTCCGAGATTCAATTTTAATGCTTATACAACGACATCAAACTACGTACAATAACTAAATACATACCTATAACGCCCTGTAGTAGGAAGTAGTTTTGGCTGTAATGGTTATCGTCGGTCAAGGTAGCCTCAAGTTAATCCATCCGTGCTCGCTACTTTTACATTAGTATAATGATATTTTGACTATTTTATAAGTAGTAGTAGTTAATCTAATATTTGATAATAAAAAATATTGCTTAAGTTATATACTTACGTAAATATATATTGTATTTTTAGTTTCTGATAAATTTCGCTATTGCATTAAAATTTCGCTACCGTTAAATAATATTTATTTTTAAGTTATCACTAATAAAATAAAAAATCGAAGATATAGAAATTCGGACATACCCCTTTTCATAAATGAAACATGTTTTAAAAAACTTAGACACACTTTTATTTAATATTATATGAACGCGCAACAAACACGCAATACGAAAACTTGAGCAATAGGAAAATCTCTCGTTTACATTTAAATTATAATTAACAAATATAAATAGAATATTTTATAACACGTTATCAATTTCTTTCACTGCGTAAACACTTTCACAAGAGGCTCATAGAAAACTTTATATAGAATACTCTTAAACTATAATTTGTTTAAAACCAACTATTCTCTTTTTTCATCCTGTCCCTGTGTCGCCCCTTCATTTCTAAGTTTTGAAAAATCTCCGATAGTGTATTTAATTTCTGCGCAGGGCTTTGTGGTAATTTCTGCAATCGGCAAGAATCGTTATCCTCTCGACATATTATATTATAAGTCTCTCTTTCCCTTAAGCATAATAATTTTCCCGTTTCCGGTAAAGACGTTAGCTTTGCAACTTGCAACGCTGCGTTTTTAAATCTCGTCTTCGGTGACAGCTTCGGCGCTGTACCGTTTTCGGAAACTGTCCTCCTCGTCGTTACCGTTTTTTTCAATTTATCCGAATTGAGATATAGCGGCTCGATAACATCATACGTATTCTCCCTCAAAAGTGGATGCGGTTTCCTCTCATCGTAATCCGTACTCTTTCGTAGAGCATGCATGCTTAAAGGTGTTAGTGGCTTGAGAACTTCCTGCAATTTTAATGCATTATCGTCTTTTTTCAAATCAAAGACAATAACTTTAGTTTTTTCTTTTTTCTGTCCAATAGCTGGTAGCGGATGGAAAGGGGACAGGGTAGATTTTATTGGTATATTGTTTTCCAGCATCCTCGATTGTGCCGTTTTGTGTTTTCGTGTTTTGAGTTTCCGCGGCGCGTAAATAGTAGTGAGCGCGCGCGTTTTGTGAGCGTCGAGCGCCGCGAGTGGACCGGGCAGCATGGTAGCCGCCCGCCCACAACCCGTGACCTTGGATGTGTGTGGCCGATAATCGAACGGCTAACGCGCGATGGCCCCTGTCACTGGACACAACACGAAGCTACGTCGGCATCGGCGCGATTGACGGATTTTAATTTTTATTATCACATCCGTCCCCGCGCCCTGGCAAATCAAGCGAGTTATGTTACATATTTTTATTGAAAAGTGACACTGACAGCAATTTTTTTATTTTCGTAACTGTTGTGCCAGTGCCCATTATTACAATAACTTTAACATAAATATATATATTTAAGTCAATATACACAATTCAATCTTTTGAATTATAAAGACGTAGTTTAGACCTATTCGTTTAGCTCAACAAAATTAATGTTTTTTTATAAAAAATGATTATTTAGGACTGATGATTAATTAAAAAAAACTATATTCTACTACCTATATCTACGAATTAAATTTTTGTAGTTAATCTGAGTAGCGTCTTAGAGTCTAGTTTCCTTAGTTTAGCTATGTATCTTGATCATAATTTTTTTATAACAATTTGGCGGATTAAAAACAAAATTGAACGAAGTTTGAAAAAAATAACCCTAGTAATTAAAGTATCTAATCCCCCAATAGCCCAGCGGTCGTCGAGTAATATTACAGCCGCAAATTAAAATTCCACTTTTTCGATTCCCACTCCTAACATAAGTGTCGCATTTAACTTGAGGTATAAATATGAATAAGGTTCATTCAATTAATATAAAATAAATCTCATTTCATTTTGAAAAGTATAACAGCAATTTGGTAACAGCCTGTGAATGTTCCACTGCTGGGCTAATGTCTCCTCTCCCTTTTTGAGGAGAAGGTTTGTTTTCCGCTATTTAATATATTTAAAAAGGTAAGCAATTAAACAAAAGAAACCACGCTGTTTCTTTCGCTGATCAGAGGATTTGAATTTGAATAAAGTAACAGCCCACAATTATCCCACAAGTATGAACTAGGCGATGGCCTCCTCTTCTGTCGAGTATGATTTAAAATTTATTTCATCACGCTACTCCAATTCTTTTAACATTTGCATTTTACTCATATCATAAAGGTGGATAAGTAGTTATAATATACATATATGTATATAGGCAGATTGGCAAATAGGCCACTTAATGGTAAGCGGTAACCACCAACCATAGACATTGGCACTGTTATAAATATTAAATATACCTTACATCGTCAATACACCAACTTGGGAACTAAGATTTTATGTCCCCTGTGCCTGTAATTATACTGGCTCACTGACCCTTCAAACCGGAACACAACAAGACTAACTATTGCTGTTTGCGGTCGAATATGTACCAAGTAAAATTATTAAAAACATATAGTCCAATAAAAATGAAACTAAATCTTTAACATAATGATACAGCCTATTAGTTCTCATATATCATACATGTGACCAACTGCACCTGCTTCAAGTAAACTTCCCTCGTTATTCATTTCATTGGACAGAGCTATGCTTATTCAATAATGGCCGTCATAACTACCATCGATCGCACCGTCCTTCAGCATAAAATGTAATTTTCGTGACGTACACCGAATGTTCTTGATGGATTGAGGTTTTGTACAAAATTACTGCAATTTATGTAAATTATGTACATATGCCTTTTGATCTATGCGATATCTTGGTAAAGTAATTGTTAGGAAAGTAACGTTTGAAATACCTATGAATTTAATTTCTAAAGTATTATTTTATAGATGTAGATATTGATTGATTTTTTTCTGTTCATGTCTATGACACACGTGACGTGTTTGAAATCACACAAATAACAAAGAGGTGAAATTTGTTTCTTGTTTTGACACATTATATCTAACATCGATACATAATATAATTATGCACCTCTATGCACCTTATAACTTTTTTTTATAGAATAGGAAGGCGGACGAGCATATGGACCACCTGATGGTAAGTGGTCACCAACGCCCTTAGACATTGGCATTGTAAGAAATGACAATCATCGCTTACATAGCCAATGCGCCACCAACCTTGGGAACTAAGATTTTATGTCCCTTGTGCCTGTAATTACTCTGGTTCACTCACCCGGAACACAACAATATCAAGTACTGCTGTTTTGCGGTAGAATATCTGATGAGTGGGTGGTACCCACCCAGACGAGCTTGCATAAAGCCCTACCACCTCTATAAAATGCGAAAGTTTCATATGAATCTGATTAGTAGTTTTTGCTTGTATTTGGAAAAACAAGTACAAAACGCACCTGTTAATCTTATTATATTGATACACGAATTTATAATATTATATAGATTTCAGAAAGTAAACATACTTTTTTATATAAAAAAAAATTAACGATAATATCGCAGTACTGTGTTTGTACTAACTGATAAATCGCTTAAATCGATGTTCCTTTATTAAAAATGTCATACCTTTATCTTATAAAAGAGATCGTAAATCTATATTAATTAGTTATTATTAAGTTCTTATAATGTGAATGGGTTTGGAGAGTAACGAGTATATGATAAGAACAAAATATGCAACACCATGAATAGGAAAAGGACGTTAAAAATAATATTGTTTTATAGTTATATATTTGTGTGGTATCTATCTAGATATACACATGTTTAGTGCCATCATAATATAAAACCCACACCAGTAACGATAATAGAGTAGTCTTATATCAACATTCGAGCGTTTCATTTCCCTCGTCCTTATATGGCGACCCTGCCAGCGCAGTATGCGCATCGGTAACGCGAGTTGCTTTAATTTAAATTATTGACACGTGTAAATTCAAACTCGCCAAAGTTCAAAGTTAATAATGGTCACTGTAGTTTAAAATATGTGTAATTCGAAAGTAGAAAAGGAGGACATTTTTATAAACCAAAATTCTGTAGCTGCCGAAAATAATGCATATATAAAAGAATTGAAATTCCATGCGTCCACCACAAACATTCTTTTACTTATAATATTACTGTTGATGAGTCTGTTTATCATCTACGCTGTATGGAGAGTATACCGAAAAATGCATCATCGCTGGGTCCAGCAGGGTATACATCAATATGTACTTCGTGGATCGTTCAGATGTCAACGGGCTACCCTACACGGTTCTCCAGCTGTTGCTGAACAAGAAACATAAATTGAAGTGATTTTGGATTGGAGCCGCGTCTAAAAATTGTTTATATTCAAGAAAGAAAAATTTGTGATTTGTCCAAACAGTGCGCGAGTAACGTGACTCCAGAATGCAGAACATGCCTATATAAGGGATGCAACGCAGAGACGGACTTTGATAGTTTTATATAATTATAATAATACATATTATGTAGCAATATATTTGTAGTAACTAGATAATTAGTGTTAAAGTATTCATATTATTTTTGTATAACTTCAAAATACGTAATTAGTAATAATGAATTTTAGTAATATGTATAATTTTTATATTTTGATATGGCAGATGATTTAAAAATATTGTGCCAAGAGTTAAAATTGATTAAAGAATACTTAAGGAAAATTGGTCCTGAGCGTAGAAAGGGTAACATTTACATTGTTAAGTTAAGCGAAGCAAATAGTTTGTATAGCCAATATTTAACATTAAATTCTTATTTGCAAAAAGAAGTAAATTGTGGTAATATTAGTGCTAGCGATAGTGAGTTGATTGTCGATTATTCACAGCAATTTCTTTCATTGTATAAAGATATTGTTAGATACTCTTCAACGCCATCCGATTCGAAAGAATTTATTAGTAAATCAGGTCAGACTATAGAAACTATAAACATGGAAAAATTTGATTTAAAAGTTGCTCTGAGTTTGTTACCGGTTATGAATGACGACGTATCTGTAACTAAACAGTTAATAGATTCCGTTGAATATTATGAAACCACCCTTACTGCCGATTGTAAGCCCCAATTAATAAATTTTGTGTTAAAAAATCGTTTATCGCAATCAGCAAAACTTAAATTACATCCAAGCTATTCTAGTATTTCAGACTTAATTCATGATATGAAAAAAGAGCTTTTGCCGAAAAAATTTGCTACGGCCATCCAAACACGGTTGCTGAATTTCAAGCAGAATGAGTTGACCATCGAAGAATACGGTAAGCAAATCACTGAAATGTTTGTTGACTTAACTATTTCACAGGCAGATAACGACCCAGAGACTTATAAGGTGCTTAAGCCCTTAAATGAAAAGCAAGCAATCAAACGATTTGCTGATGGACTGCGAAATCGTAGAACCGGGACTATAATTACAGCGCGTAACTTTACATCTTTAAAAGACGCTATTCAATCTGCATTAGATGAGGAGTTGCCATCCACTTCTAATTCCAATTTGATGACCATAAATAAAAAAGTTTCCTGTTTTCGAAATTCCAGGGGACGTTATAATTACCGAGGTGATCAATATCGAGGGTACCGTGCCCACCCGCAGCACGGCGGTGGTATGAGCAGAGGCCAACAGCCAACGTGGCGTGGCACTCAGCGAGGTAGATCATGGCGTGGCACTCAGCGAGGTAGATCATGGCGTGGTAATTCCCGCCCGTACCAGAATAGAGGTATGAAAAATGGAAACAATAGCTTAAGCGTTGGGCAAAATCAGGGTTATGTAAACATCATCGATCGAAATAATTCACAGTCCCAACCCACCCCATCTGTTGATAATAATAATCAGTTTTTTTCGTGAGTAAAGGTCATATATTTTCATGTAATAATCATTCGCGTTTAGTTCAATTTACTTTTAACAATTGTTTTACTTCACATTGTTTAATTGACACCGGCGCATCAATTTCCGCGCTAGAATCGAAACTTGTTTATACTTATAACATTCCATTCCATAAAGAGAAATTTGAGTTTAGCGGAATTGGAGGTAGTGTTGAAGCAATCGGATATGTCTTTCTTAATTTGGAAGTGCCCCAAGGATCTATTAAACATAAATTCTTTGTATTTGATACACTACCTACTAAAGTTCCTGCTATAATTGGCGATGACTTTTGCAAAAAGTATGCGGCGATAATTGATTATGAAAACAATTATTTTTCATTGATTAATTCAAATAATGATCGAATTTATTTACCTACTTTTAGTAATATTAATAATGAGGTTTTGTATATTCCGTCGCGATCGGAATCTATACATTTTATAAATACTGATATGAAAGATGATTGTGTGGTATGTTCGAAAGAGTTATCGGAAGGTGTTTACTTAGCCAGTATGTTAGTAAGTCCAATTAGAGGGAAAATACCGATTCGAATAATAAATACAACCGACAGAGATTTTTGTTTGGGTGACGTAAGCCCTAACATTTATAGTGCGAGTGAGTATAATATATGTATGTTTGGAAAATCGAATAAGAATTCGGAACGCGTAAAAGAATTATTTTCTATTTTAAAATTACACGAATATCTAAAGGGGGAAGAACAGGTATCAATCGAAAACATATGTGCGAAATACTGTGATATCTTTTATTTACCCGGAGACAACTTGACTGTGACTGATATCTATAAACATACAATTACATTAAAATCCAATGTAGATCCAGTCTATGTAAAACCATACAGATTACCCCATTCTCAAAAAGTAGAAATAAAAAGGCAATTGGATAAAATGTTAAATCAAGGAATTATTGAACCTTGTAAGAGTGAATGGTCAAGTCCCATTCTACTAGTACCTAAAAAATCGGAAAGTAACGATAAAAAATGGAGATTAGTAATCGATTATCGTAAATTAAATAATTCCATAGTTGATGATAAGTTTCCTTTGCCGAATATTACAGAAATACTCGACTCTCTTTCAGGTTGTATATATTATACACATTTAGACTTAAATCAAGGTTTCTATAATGTAGAATTAGATCCAAATAGCCGTAGGTATACAGCATTCTGTTCTGGTCAATACCAGATGACCAGAATGCCAATGGGTCTTAAAACCAGTCCCAGCTCTTTCTCTAGAATGATGAATATGGCTATGGCAGGCTTAACATTTGAAAAATGTTTTATTTACCTTGATGACATCATAATTCACATTGGTAGAAATTTAGCAGATCACAATAAAAATTTAACCGAAGTATTTGAACGATTAAAACAAGTTAATTTAAAGCTAAACCCCGATAAGTGTACATTTTTAAAAAAGGAATTACTGTATTTGGGTCATGTTGTATCTGGAGATGGTGTTTTACCGGATCCTGAAAAAATCAAAGTCTTACAAAATTACCCTATTCCTACGAATACAGACGAGGTAAAACGCTTTGTAGCATTCGCGAACTTTTATCGTAAATTTATTCCAAATTTTGCAGAGAAAGCTTTTTATTTAAATAAATTATGCCGTAAAAATGTACAATTTCATTGGAGTGACGAGTGTCAACATTCATTTAATTCATTAAAACAAGATATGATGTCACCTCCGTTACTGCAATACCCAGATTTTTCTGAAAGTAACCAATTTGTAGTTCAAACGGATGCATCAGGTTACGCTATAGGAGCCGTACTGTCCAATAAAAATGGTAAACCTATAGCATATGCTAGCCGAACTTTAAATAGAGCGGAGAAAAACTACCCAACAATCGAAAAAGAATTATTAGCGATTGTATGGGCTGTTAAACACTTCCGGCCTTATTTATACGGACGTTCTTTCAAAATTTATACGGACCACAAACCTCTCATTTCTCTCCATCTTTTTAACATGAAAGATCCTTCGAGTAGGTTATTGAAATTTAGACTTGCGCTCGAAGAATACGATTGTATAGTAGAGTATGTAAGAGGAAGTGAAAATTCCGCCGCAGATGCTTTATCTAGAATACGTATTACATCAAAAGACTTAAAAGATATGAGTGAGTGTAGTTTGAATGTGTTGACTAGAGCTCAGAAGAAAAGAATGGAAGAGGAACATAGTATGTCAGGGATGAACAATGATTCTTTGTGTGATAGTGTGAATACTGACGATTGGCTTGATCACCCAAGAGTCGTAGAGGTACACAACAAACCGAAGATATCGATAGAATTAAGATTTATCAACAAAAGTAATTTACAAAAATTACGAAAGGACAATGAAATCGCATGCGAATCTAGAACTTTTATATACGTTTTAAAGAAAATGACAATTTATATAAATCCAGCTATTCGATCACAATTATCGCGAGGCGAATTTGTGAGGGAGCTGTCTGATTTTTGTAAAAAAATAAATATTAACGAAGTATACTTCATGAAATGTAAAGAAAAAAATAAATTTATAGAGCAAGTAATAAATGAAACTAAAAGTATTGAAAATTGGCCCGGTCCAAGAATTATTGTGTTAAATGAAATTGAAAGAATTGACAACAAAGACGACCAAAGAGTAATATTAAATGATTTTCATCTCCTCCCCACTAGTGGCCATGCGGGTATTAGGAGGATGTTGAATAACATTAAAAAATATTACTTTTGGCCAGGTATCGAACGAGATATAACAGCATTTGTGAGACGCTGTGACAAATGCCAGAAACAAAAGTATTCTATACCCGTTACCCGGGATACCCGGGAGCCTATGACTGTAACTTCTACAGCTCAAACTCCCTTCGAAAAAATTTTCTTAGATATTGTAGGACCTTTAGATAGAGATAGTAATAATTATTCATATATATTAACACTCCAATGTGAGTTATCTAAATACGTAGAAGCATATCCGTTAGTTTCTAAGAGTTCAGTTGAAGTTGCACAGACATTCGTAAATAACTTCATTCTTCGACATGGAATACCCAAGGAAATAGCCACAGATCGAGGTACCGAGTTTATGTCCACAGTAATGAAAGAGGTATGTAGTTTATTAAAAATTAAAAAATTAAATTCCACAGCATACCATCATGAGAGCATCGGCGCTTTAGAAAATTCCCATAAGAGTTTAGGAGCATTTTTACGCATACAGACTGACAACCACTCCGAGTCTTGGAGTTCCTGGCTACCCTTTTGGTGTTTCTCGTATAATACTTCCGTTCACCGTGAAACAAAATATACCCCATTCGAGTTAGTTTATGGCAAAAAATGTACTTTACCTAGTAACTTAACAAAAACCGTAAAACCCCTCTATAATTACGATGATTATACATTAGAATTAAAATATCGCCTACAAACCTCACAAAAAGAAGCAAGAGAAAATCTTATAAATAGTAAAATTGTTCGAAAATCAAAATATGATACTAAAATGAACCCTATAACTTTTAAAATCAATGATTTGATATTAGTTAAAGAAGAAACAGGCAACAAACTCAGCGCAATTTATTCCGGTCCATATTTAGTTATTAAAGATTGTTCACCAAATGTTGAAATATTGAAAGATGGAAAAAATTATGTGATTCACAAAAATCGAACGAAATTGTATTACCCTTAAAATGTACGTAAAAAATTATAATATGTTATGTATACACATTGTAGTTAATTTTTTTTTTGTAATTATAATAATAGTCTTAAGTTTTTTTTATGATTTCTTTAATATTGTACCTATGTCAATAATATGATGATTTAAATACTGTTTATCATAAAAAAAAAGAAATATATGCATTTCTTTTTTTTCTTTGAGAGGGAAGGTGTGGTATCTATCTAGATATACACATGTTTAGTGCCATCATAATATAAAACCCACACCAGTAACGATAATAGAGTAGTCTTATATCAACATTCGAGCGTTTCATTTCCCTCGTCCTTATATTTGCAAACAATAATAGTTCACATTAGTGACGAATTAAGTGATTCGTCAATTTATTGTCCGTCGCTAGAATAACTGGATCGTGAATAAATAATGTAATTCGATTAATTTATTATTTATAGAATCAAATTGTTGTCACCAAAATCGATTCTTTATTAATTATAAACAAGTGGGCACGTGTACCAACTTGTGTAGCACCCGTGGGCTAACCCGCGTGAGGTAGAGAGGTGTTAAGTGTAAAAAAGTAAAACCCTATGTCCTTCCTTGGGGTTCAAATTTGCTTCATACAAAATTTCATCAAAATCAGATGCTTAGCCGTGGAAACGTGACAGACAGACAGAAATACTTTCCCATTTATAATATAAATAATCTATATCTTAACAAAATATTTCTTTTTGTCATTAGATTTTATCATCACTAGATCCCCACCTATATCATAGTCAAGTACTCTCTAAGTCTAAGTTAATAATAATAATAATGATAATCATTTATATACATGAAACATAGTTACAGACGTTATGATTTCTTTATAAGTATCTAATACATTTCGCCCACTATAGGCACGCAAATATATTTGTTAACAAGTAATTAATATTAAATACACATCACACCAAGTGTACATTAAAATAATTATATTAATATATGTATTAAAAGATTAATCGAAATCTGTTTAGCCGTTTCAGCATGAAGCGATACAAAAAATAATATATTACTCAATAACTTCGATTAGTTGTTGTTACTGAAACAAATACGAAAAATTAACAAACATACTTTCCTTTATAAATATTATTAGAAGAAAATGATTCAGAATACTTTTTTAAGAGATAATATATAAAACCTTAGAAAGCCTTTTACGATAAGGCTTTCTTTCGCTGACGCTGTGATCTTGACATTAAAATGGTGATTCATTGATAAGCCTAGTCAACCTTGTGGCCTGAAGTCATGGCTATTGACCTTAGAGGTCGATCAATGATTCATATACAAAAGAGGTAAGAATATATATTTGTATCATGTTTACTTTTAGTTAATGTTTCATTTAAATAGGTGTTTTACCTATGTGATACTTACACACATTTTCTCACACATACATTGACTGAGCTGAGATGGCGTAGTGATTAGAAAACTTGCATTTTAACACACGAGTAAAATCACGGTTTTATTACAAGCAAGCACCAATGTGTGCGACATTTTTTTAAAATATTCTGTGCTTGGCGGTAAAATCAAAACAACTTAAGATAATTTACATCTGTCAGAATAAATATCCACTCTCTCCATTTATGGTTATTTACTTTTTGATATAATTAACACAATTATCATTTTATCATATCTAAACCGCCTAATATTCATTATCACAACTTACATACATTATAAAAACGTACGTAAAAAGATAATTGTCATGCTTAATGAATATAGTTAACAGTGTTAAGACACAAATAAATAACTCTTAGTGTTGAAAATATGATCGTAGTCCGAACTTAATGACGCTAAACCTATTTAGCGTCACTCTCCCTAATAAAAAAGAAAATGTCTGTTATTGTAACCCCACTCCGTCTTTATATTTAATCTTTTCCTAGCCTAGCTCTGTAAATCTATAAATTAATACTAGTTTTCATTACTTAGTGATGGCATCGAATGTATTTGCTGCTAATGAATAAATCGAGAATAGTCGTTTTATACATTGGTAAATCAGTATAGGAAAAACTTTGTTTCCACTTCTCATATATAAATTACTCATGTATCCTAAATATGTACCTACTAATATATTTAGAAAAAAAACCAACGGTTATAAATTATGTGTTTACACTAAATTTGTATTTTTGTCGAGTCTTCCCCTAAATTTATTAATGTCGATAGCCACAGTTTTTGCCAATCCAATATTATTAACAGTATAGTCCTTTCCAATTTATCTGAGTCAATAAAAGTGTCAATCGAATCGATAATAATCAAAATGTTACGTTGCCTCACTATTTCCATCTGCCAAAAAGTGAATAACCAAATGTACAGAGTATACTTTCCTACCACGGCTTCGCCCCTTACACGGGTCAGGTGTTAGGTACCCTTTCCATTTCTGTACCCCTGATAACGTGTATATTTGCGTGTTGCGTGCAAACGTAGCGTAGGACGCCCTCCAGCTAAGTGGAGTGACGATATACGCAAGGTGGCTGGTAGCGGTTGGAGACTGAGAGCTGAGGATCGAGCTCAGTGGCGTGCCATTGGAGAGACCTATGTCCAGCAGTGGACGAGAAAAGGATGATGATGATGATGATGATTGCGTGTAATTATAATTTACGTGTTAATTGGTTGAGTAGCTTAGACGTGAAGCAAACCTAACAAACAAACTCTTTTAATGTATATTAGGCTTGAAGCAATCCATCCTGATTGATCACGGTAGCATGCGCAAGCGATCCCGTGGCGCTCCTCGTTAAGACGGAAAGGGTACCGCTGGTTTTTTAGTGGGTATTCCGATGTTCGGAGCGCATTCGACGCCTTGGACAGCGACGAGCCCCACATACCTGTTCCCATGGGAGAAACGCGTAATACATATTTCAAGCGTTAAAAAAAGTCCATCCTGACTGCTTCAAACTGTCCGTGTATGGCCGGCCTTAATTTGATACATCATATAAAATATATATAATTTTTCTCTTTCACAAAGTTTGACGTATTAAACTACAAGTCACGGTGTAAGTATAAAACATACAATGATATAACGATATGTCGCATCCTACGTAATACATTTTATTTTCACGTGTATTAATTCAAGGTTATTCAGGCGGCTGAATAATGTAGATAATTACTGTTATCGTGTTGTATTTACAAAGTCGACATTATAAAATTCGAATTAAAAAATGTTTTTACAGGACTTAAATATCCCCATTAATAGTACTTTGAACCTTACAAGTGGAAAATATATGCATATAGTGTTTTTTTTTAGTCCAATCATTAGATTAGGCTAGGGTTGCCAGGTTACATTTTATAAGGTGTACTCTTTAAGAGTCGGATTTAAGTTTTGAAATCTGGATAACAGTTTTATAATATTCATCAATGGTCATACTCACTCTGCAAATACTGCAAGCAATTTTAAAGCTTACGCTACCCCAGTAAGTAAACATGTTAAGGATTTTCAACCGAAACATGCGGCTTTATTCACGATATACTTCGCCGCAGAGCAAGAAATGAAGTATAAACCCAAAATAAAGTCATGATAATTAAGAGGTGCGAATCCCTGGGAGGAAGGAGGCCTGGATGTGAATCCCCAATCTTCGGTTATGTTCCAAGTTCAGAATGGCCATTAACAAGAGCAGCTGCGTTTTACATAATATAATAACTAATAAAAATTCGCACATGCCGGGAAAATAAAAATTACGCCGGACACGACTCTTAAAAGCTAAACATATCCGGCTAAAACTGGAAACCTGGCAACCCTATGTACAGAAAAATTTGCATTGTTATTCAATAATGACCCTTATTTAGTTCTCGATAAAGTCTTTGTAGTTTATTTTATTTTATCGAATTATATCGATTCCTACCCATTCATGGCGTGCGCCGACGTAAACTCTTCCTCAAACGAGTGCCAAATCTCGTATTTAGGTGACGTCATAGTGGACGATGTTAAGCAGTAGTAGCATAATAACAAAATAATAGAATTATACATTTTTAGAGATTATGGAAAAAATACTACTTTGTGTTGTAAAGTAAAATTGTATTTATTTAATAGGAAGCCACGGTTATATACTAAGAAATACATTTTTATGCGTTTTTTTTGCTTTTGTATAAAGGGTACTGTTACTAAGTATAATACCAAATATAGGCTATTAGTAGTAGTAGCAAATAAAAGTTGTTGCTCATATAGGTATAAAGATTAGGTACATTAGGATTAGGTATTAGAATAAAATTGTAAGGCTAAATTTCTGTAACTTTCTAAATAGAAGGTATGTTTAATTAAAGTGAAATGACACGACACGAAAAATTATAAATACTGGGCGTCACGTGACAATACGTCTATACGCGTTCTTATAAAAATAAATATAGTGCGTGTTATATTTCATTTTAATTGAGTGATCATTATAAAATTTGTGAATATTTTAATAATAATAATATAATATATATTTCACATGTATGTATATAATATACACAATGACGCGCCCTACTCTTTTTTCCACGTGTGTCACATAAGCTGTAATAATAGGCCGAGTTTTCGTGGATTAAATCAACTATAATAATTATATTATATAATCAATTGTTGTCCCAATAATTTTAAAACGATAATCATCAAGTAAGACATGAATTGAAAAATAAAAATCAATAATATCTTCCATACAGCATTATCTTATTCACAATGTTAGTTTCATTGCCACAAACGTCAGATAACATAACAAGTCAGATAGTAATCGCCAGTAACAAGAGACGTTGTGTTTTTACGTAACTAACGAGCATTGTAGAATTTAAAGTATATTATAATATAATTATAATATAAAAGTGACGGACTTAATAAATATATTCAGAACGTAGAGTTTTCTTTTAGCGATAAATATTAAGCATCTATAAATAAATAAAAAGGTGTGATGTGTGTGTGATGATCATTCACTGTCCGTATTCCAATGTAAAATGTGGTAAGTCTGATTAAAGTAATAAACATATTTCATTTGTTTATATTAATTTGTTAATTAAGCATATGGTATTCGAATCAAGTTATTGTTTTAATTATATTATATTTATGTACATGTATATAGATTATTATATAGAAATTTTGAGAATAAAATTTGATGCTTTAAAAAACAATGGACTATATTCTTGATTTATCTCGAGTTTTTAATCATTCATGATACTTTTATTTCACAAATGTTGATGTCTTTCTGGGGTACAGTTCTACTAATTTATAACAGTTACGATATAATCTCGATTCTGTTCCGATTCAACGTCGACCAAATCTCAACTGAAACGTTGTGTTAGTAGAATTCTGATTCGATTCGATTCTGATAAAATGACAGTTTGTTAGTAGAATTGTCCCCTGACCGACCTTGCCAATAGCAGCTACGCTAGAGGCAGTATAGTCACTTGCGCGGGACTTACCTAGGTAAAGTATACTACTCTGCACTGACCTCTGCAAAAATCCAATGGCCTTGAACCCAGGAACTCGCGGCCTGCCGCCTCTAGCCTTAGACTAACAGTGCATTTTACGAGTATTCTATATTTAGGGTAATTCAATTTATTTCTTAAATGTGTCTGTTAAAACAAATTTACCGTTAACAGGTAAATAAATATACAAAAATTAACAAAAATGGATTTCGTTATCGGGGGATTGGCGGGTGCCGGTGCAACGATTTTCACAAATCCTATGGATGTGGTGAAAACGCGCCTACAGCTGCAAGGCGAACTACGGGCGCGCAATGAACACGCCGCGAGATATAGGGGAATATTTCACGCGATGTACGTCATTGCTAAGAACGACGGAACGTCAGCCTTACAAAAAGGCTTAGCGCCAGCGATGGTTCTAGGTTTCTGCATGAATTCCGTAAGGTAAGTTTTTAAATTTTACCCAAAAAATAAGTTTAACCACTATTTCAAAAATATATTAGTAGTTACTCTAAGATAAAGTATTTTTTTATACTTTTTTATACAACATATATAGATGAAAATCGTACATATACATTATTACCTATTATAAAACAAAAGGTTAAATACTATAAGTAATCCGAATATCATATAATTATTTGGAAAGGCTAATTATTTTAAAATTTGCCAAACAAACTAGGTGGTGTGCGTCGTGACGTAGTCTTAATCCAGCTCGAGTAACTCCTTAATGAATCCTATAATATTGTCTCACAGATTAGGCATGTATCACATAGCTGAAGTCCAAGGTTGGAAGAAGACTAAAGAAGGTGACATTAGCATACACAGGACAATGTTCTGGTCAAGTGTCAGCGGAGTGATGAGTGGCCTTGCAGCCAACCCTGCCTCTGTGCTAAAGACAAGAATGCAAGCAGCAGCCCATCCCAGTATAGCAGTGGGCAGGCAACATTCGTATAATGGTAAGTAATTGTAGACGACACTAAACAGTAAAAAATGTTTAGAATTTATAATAAATTTTGTAGAACCATTAGCACTCTTATGGCCTTATAATTAATTATTAATTTCTTCTTTTATTTATGTGTTTTTCTTTACAATAAAATGATATTTTCTTAAAAACCTCTCGATTATGGTCGCAAATTAAATCACGAGCACAAATTAATATGAAGAAAGACTTATAGGGACGTTTTCCTCCAAAAAAGGATATATATCTCCTTATCTTCCATTAATTTATAATCCGACACCCACCAGGTATGATAGACGGTTTCGTAAAGATCTACAAGATGGAAGGAATACAAGGTTTTTTTGCTGGTGTAAACGCTACCTGTTCAAGATTGGCTATCGGCAGCGCAGCTCAACTTACAACATTTTCGACGTAAGTTATTTTAATATCGTCACAAGCACCTACTGCAATTACATCACACTTAGGGATTTTATAGGTCCTAAAATAAAAAAGATAGGCATTAATGTATGCTGGACTTTTCCTTGCATGTTTTTATTTTAACCAGTATTTGTCTATGTTACGTGTACTGCATTACATTCAATGAACGAATATAGTACGGGCAAAAGTGTAACAAAAATAGTCATGTAAATAGAATATTAAATTTAATTAAACATCGAATTTCAAATCATGACTATTCTGCGATTATTTTAGCAAAATATAATAAAAATCGGAGATACGAGGGACGCTTGTCTAGAAAATAAAAAAACTGGCTGAAAAACTGCTACACTAATTATTTCTTCTCCTGCAGTGCAAAAGAAACATTGCTGTCTTATGGCTTGTGTGAGCGATCTCCTCTTGGGCTCGCTTTCGCCGCAAGCTGTATGAGTGGCGTGATGGTAGCTCTAGCCATATGCCCTTTTGACGTCGTCGCTGTACGACTTTACAATCAGGGTAATCAGATTACCACTTGATTATTGTCAGAGTTTAACCATATCACTGTTCACGTTTGTTTGCTTGAGCTGTACCACATAATTGCACCCTCTGAAATGACCTTCCGTTCATATTATTTTTAAAACATGGAATAATTTTGGAGCTTTAACATTTTGTAAAATCGTACGACAAATAATTTCCTTATGAAAAAGTTATGCCTCGTGTCATTTCTTACAACGGCAAGTCCAGGTTTTCTCTTCTAGAACACTGTTTGTACTTTGATGGAAACATATTTAAAAAAGTCAGCGGGGAATTGTTCAGCTTATTAATTCATTGCAGAGTGAAAGAACTCCTGCTTACGCACGGTTATTGGGAGCATTCGCCCGCGATGTTAGCGTTCACAGCAAGCCTTGCATGTGGAGTCGTGTGTGTGTTGCTGGAAACTCCTCTGGATGTTGTCAATACAAGACTTTATAACCAGGGTAATTAATGGCTCTATGTGATGTGATTATAGTAAAGTAACCATTTTGTCCTTGTTATTAATTATCATTCTCATTCAACGGTGACCAAATGACAAAAAATACATATAATTTTGATCATTTCGCTTTATATTTGTTGGCTTTGGTTTGGCTTGCCAACTAATTACCGATATTTTAGTTGCGCATATTATGTATTGTTGCGCATATTGATATTTTCAATATCATGATTGCTTGTAAATTAAATTTTAAACAAATAATACTTTTAAACAAAAATAAAATTGCGTATACTTTTTTATTATAATTTTCGTTTCTGAGTAAAATTGTATTGAGTAATAATTAAATGTTACACCAGAAATTTGTAGGTATTTTAATAATATTAGAATATCATCACAGGTGAAGTAAGGGCATTTTTTTATTATATTTAACAAAAATTTAAACTGGTATTTTTCAGGTCCTGCGTCGAAAGGTGAACTACTTTACAGCGGAGTTTTTGACTGCCTGAATAAAATATATAAGAAGGAAGGCCTCCATGGTCTGTACAAAGGAATAGGTCCGCTTTATCTAAGAATAGCGCCTCATACAACCTTGTCCCTAGTTATTTGGGACATGCTAAATATATTATTTAATAATAAAAACAGATAATAAAAACATTGTTTTATTTGGTTATATTATCACAGTAACAAATTTAATAAGAGTACGACAAATATTACTATATTATATCTCTCATAAAGTTACACAAACAATTGATTTTCATCCTCTTTGTGTAACGTTTGATAATACATTAGAGGCGGTGTAAAATGAATTTCCCAATTTACATCAGAGGAGGTAGTGCTGATATTGACTTCTTCATCTTCACATGAACTACTATTAATAGTTTCAATTTCTTCATCATTACAATTATCTCCTTCTAGGGGCAAAACACCAATAACATGCTTGTATGTTTTTGCACAAATGTTTTCACAAGCATCAGGGTGATATGGGTCTGACCAAACATTTTTTACAGCAGCTCTTTCAAGACGCCGCTGTAACCGTTCTTTTCGCTTTATTTTATCTTTATTTTTTGTAGATTCTATTTCATATATTAAAGGCATGTGTCGTTCATTATTGTATTTCGGATTCTCAGACGTGACTTGCATTTCAATTTGATACTTGCCATTGTTTTTACTAACTATAAGCGTCGGTTTCTCTTCAATTTTCTTTTTGACACGTCTTGTCCGTTTAATCGCCTCCACGGTGGACTTCCTTATTTTAGCTTTATTAAGCATTTTTAGTAAACGCTTAGATACAGCACCTGGTTTCCAATCTTTATGTACCTATAAAACATTTTATTTATAATTACAAGCAGTTTTTTTTTAAAATTAAATACTTTACTAAAAAAAAATCTTACTTCAATGTGCTTATGGAAACGCCCAAAACAAATTCACGTCCTTTTGTTTTATTTGCTTCATTATAAAATATTTAAAAAAAAAACTGAAAGTTTTAAGAGAACCGTACGTTTTATTTTTTCTTACGATTAATAAACGTTACAAAATTTAACTTAGCACAGTACCAAATAAATTAACTTTCACTTAAAACATTACAAAAGTCGTTAAATACACTACCAATTGTCACTTCAAACAGAAAATATATATATGGGTTAGAACAATGGACATAACAGTTATTAAACCTGCGTCGCTGTAGTTTTTGTCGTCTGTGCAAGAAGACGATCACGCAGCTGCTGTTTCATCACTTCCGAGTTGATGAAAGAATGAAAACATGGTACATGAAACGAACTCAGACTTATACCGCGGTCTTCTAGGGTTGCCAATCTTTCCCGTGGACGTAAATTTTTACGATGTCTTAATTTGAAATACGTTTTATTACCGTATGCATCGACAGCCACAATACCTTTATCAGATGGTACGGGATGATGACACTTGTTTTTCGCCCTTAAATTAACTACATTACTTTTATTTATATCCTTTGGACCGAGCTTGCTTTTCTTAGAAATAGGCAGATGAAAAACTGTTTTAGGTTGAGGTATATTTACGTTTTCTCCGTGTGCCAACATATTTTGTAGTGTAGAAATAAGTAATTTTCTGTCACCGCCATGACCTACAATTCCTAACTTTGATAATTGTCTAGGAGAGACATCTCCAAAACAGCTCCAACTTGTTTCAGACTTGTCATATTTCTTGTCAACCGTTTTCCTTTTCTTTGTTTGGTCACCACGATGTTTCTTTTTCTTTATTGATCCTGCTACTGCAGGGTAGAACTTCCATTTACCATGACAATCAATATATCCATCGACGCCAACAACTAACCATTTACCATTCATAGCCTGGAATTTTCCAGTCTCCGCGTCAACTTGCTCACCACTTGGACCAATAAAATTATTAGGCGCCCATCTGCCATCTGGAGCTATATAGCCATCTACATTTATTTCTAACCACTTATGTTCAGGACTCCAAAAGCCACCTAAGTCACTGCACTGTTCCTTTCCATCAAGACCTTTAAAGAACCTTGGAACGAGATTTCCAAATCTATCTACGAGCTTAACTCTATAATCAAGATATGAATATTGTGAACCATTATCTACTTTAATTATTTTCTTTCCTTTATAACTAGGATCAAATATTGCATTAGGGGGGGTAAACTCAACAATCCATTCATCAGAATCAGTATCGGAGCCAATTGACGATTCATCTTCTGAACAAGAGCAAGAAACGTTCATATTTGTAGTCTTTGGAGTTGGCAGAGCTGGATAACACATACATTTAGGATCTTCAGTATCAGGTAATATACCAAGGGCTTGCTGATATGTTTTTAAGCAAATTTCTTCACACATATCTTTAAAAGTGCTTTGTATAAAATCTCGTTGAGCTCTCTCGAGCCGTCTTCGTGCTCGTTCTTTTTTCTTGAGACGTATTCGATTTTCCTCCTCTGTTCTGCCTATAAAGTATGTTACGACTGGCTTATCTTCATAAGGTTGTTGATTTAATGTCCTTGGTTTTAAATAACTTTTCATTGTTTCCATAGTAATAGTAAATTCACCATCCTTTTTGTGAACAATAAGTAAAGGTCTTTTTATGGGGCGTTTCCTTTTATTTACATCTTTTCGTTTCTTCTTTGACAACAATTGACCTGGATTTTTCGCTATCTTTAATAACCTTACCACGTGCTTACTCGTTGCACCTGGTTTCCACATAGGGCGAAACTATAAAAAAATTAAAAAAAAAGAAAAAATACAATAAAAAATAAAACATGTGAGTTCAGTACACAAACTTAAAACCTTACCTTCATTCCTGGCACATTTTCTGCCGTCCAAAGCCAACCCATATTTTTGGGAACATTATCTAAAGTACCCGTACAGGGTAAGCCACATTTACTGTGACCAATTTGAGGAGCTGTAAATTTTAAAAGTAGATATAGTATATATTAAAATTAGACAAAAAATGTAATGTCATGTTGCACTTCTGTGAGTATATTTTCAATACGTACGTATACCTTTATAGCCATAATTGAATTTAAACCTGTCATCTTTTTTATTTTTTTTCTTGCCTTTTTTCAAGTCTTTTTCGGATTCAACGCTTTTCTTATCAGTAACTGCTAGAGGCTTATCAGAAGCAGCTGCTTTTTGAGGAGAAGTCACTCTTAAGTTTTTTTGATCGTCCATTTTTTTTCGACTTTCACTGCCGGATGTACTACCAGGTTTTAATTTACTCTTATCAACGATTTTATGGAATATAGGACAAGGCATTTCGTGAATCGGTCTACTGGTTAACTCTTCACCAGCTAATTCGTAGCCACCACAAACTCCACAGTATGTTGTTTTCTTAGTAAAACCAAATGTACATTCGCAAGCGCAAAAACATGGATCTTCTCCATATTTCATTTTTGCTGTTACTCCTCCTATCACCTCTTCTATTTTTTCTACAGTTTTATTTTCATTACAACATGGCTTTCTAAAGGTCGATATATCTAAATTAATTCGATCATCCGCTGCTGATGGTGGTAATTTCCTGTGAATTCTGTCATTACAATTAACATCTTTACATTTGATTACACTGAATTTAGCAGCTTCATCTGATAAGTTTAAGGAATTTGCACTTGTTGAACTTGAGCCTATTCTTTTCTTACCAGGACAATCGGAAGCACATTTCTTGAATTTAAATTTTTTTTGAGCTCTTGATCGTTCTACGTTATCTTCATCTGATTCTTTAGGAGAGTTTTGACGAGAAGAATCATTTTGAACAGAAAAATAACCGACACAGTAAACTTTGTTACCAAATGTACCGGAAGGATCTCCAAATATATATTTTAATGTATCGTTTCGTTTACCACGAATTGATAAACATGACATACTCTTATCAATATCTTTGTGTTGTTCGTCAATTATTATATTATCGCTTTTAACGGTATTAATTGGATTATCTGTATCTTGCAATGATTTGATCGAGATGTTTTTGTCGCATTTTTTATCCGTATTTGTCATCAAAACTATATTTTCTGTTACTTCAGGTTTCATGTAAGTAATATGTTTGCTATTAAGCTTGTTTTGATTGTGGTTATTACTTTTAATATTGTTAACAGTACTTAAAATCATGTTGGTTTTTGAATTGATTTGTGTATAAATAAGCATAGGCACATTTTTGGAAATGGACCCAAAGTTGCTTGTTATTTTGTTACCTAAATATGTTAACTTAATACTCAGTTCAATTAAAACGACTCTTTTTGAGTTTAAATCATCATAAATGCTATATGAACCTTGTAAACAAGGTGGTCGAATTGTCGGTTTTTTTTCTACATCGCTCAAATACTCAATATATACCTTGTTCCACGGTATAACAACAGATCCCAATTTAACATTCGGATTAGTATCCCTCCATAAAGATAACTCGAGTGGGTAATGTTTCATATAAGATACAAGCAGAGGTAGATTGTTGACTATTAATATTGATTGACCCATTTGCGGCTTCAGGTTTGACGTTTTCTTGATCGTAGCATTATTTTTTCTTACCTTTTGTTTTGATTGTACTTTTACTTTCCGTGCGTTCTTTGGTAACGACGAAGTTATTGGATTTTTTATAATTGTTTTGAATATCTCAGCGAATTGAGTGACTACTTTTAATTCTTTTTCTGCTATGTAACACTTTAGGTCTTTTATACCTATCTCAAATAAAAACATTGAATCCGAAAGAGCCATTATAAGTATATGATAAATGTTACTTTAGCGATAAATTACATTTACGGTTATCAAAATTATGAAAATTATATAAAACTTGTAATTTACATGACAGTCAAAAATTATATATATTGTCAATTAGAACATAGTTTTTTATTTGTATTTTTTGTGAAAACTATGATATTATTTTTGGCTTAGGTTGACAGTGACAAATTTAACAAGAAGTTCGAACGCTGTAAATATACTTTATTAATATTAATGTATGTACATTTGTATATTTAATTCGTTCTATCGTCCGATCCGCAAGACCAACGCCTTGGGCGTCTAACGAGGAGCTTGTGTCGGTTGCGCAAACGACTATTTTATATGTCTGCGTCTTCGATCACTAATAAGAAACTTTTTCAGTCTAGGACAGACGTGTGATTTCTGCATTTTTGATAGAGCACTGAGGCGTGTTTACTGTCGGCGCGTCCGAACGGTACTACATTAAAAGAGCACCCAAATGTTCAAATGGGTGCTCATTCGGTGAGGACGTTTTTTTAAGCTGATTATGTATCTAGTTTTTTTTAGTGATCGAAGGCCTGCGTACAATAAGTGACGCGATATTTATTGTACGAATGGGATTCGACAGCAATAAAAAAAGATGGATTTGGAGATAAGAAAGTCAGTGTTTATTAATATAATCAACTTTTATATATTATCGTAGGTACCTGGTGTAGTGAACACGCATGTACAATAATGTATTAATATATATTATCTGTGTATCTATCCATCTGTCATCTTGGATGACACACATCGCGGTGCGCGGGAAATAGAATACATGTATTTGATATAGAATATATGTATTCTGCTATAAAAGCAATTAAATTATCTTATAAATAACACCTTGCAGGAGTTGAAAAATCTATTACAAAAATTAGATTTAACGTACCAAGTGTTTAGTACAGAATATTTTGATGTGTTCTTCTAATTAATATAAAATTAACTTTTACCTCAACAATACAAATTAATTGACTTAATTGACGATAAACTTAGTGCGATTATGACCGTGTAAAATTTTATTATTTCCGGTTAAAGTACGTTCAATATATGTATGTTAGATAATTGTTATACTAAGTATTTTTAGTTACTGGCTTATTAATTAAAAATGGAATATATGTATATACAAAGTATTGTTGCTGGGCGCTAAATTACTGATAAGTATGAGGTGCCATGACTTATTTGAAATTTATATTAGTTTTTAATTACATACCTTTATTTTACATATTAATCTAAACAGCAAATAATGTATTATCGTTTTGTATACTGTATTTTGTATTAAAATACTGTTGTCTGTTGCGGAGTTACGATTTGATAAAACAATATAATAAACACTTGTCACATTTTTTATAAATTATATATTTTTTAAATAAATATAATATAATATACAAATTAAAAATAAATACTAATGCGATACTATGCGAAAGCCTCTATGCGGGATTGATTATGACTTCTGTTACCATATCTAGTAGGGCACTTTTTGTATGTTTTTCTTAAATTTTGTAATGTGATAAATGTGTGCGTATTCGAGGCTCTATTTATTTTAACTGGACTATTAAGCTCTGGCATGTCATGCATTTGTAGTTCATTCATTATTTCGTTATATTTGGCAATTTTCTTTGCTTCCATAGAACTTTTAATCCATGGCGATTGAGAATATTTACATTTTTCATGATTCACCGACACGCTCATGACCAAAGGGCTCTTAGCTTTGTTTGATGAGTATGAGACTGCTTTTCTCAATTTATCTTTATCAGAGCCTCCTTTAAGTACAGTAGAATGGGGAGCTTTATCTTCCTTTGCTTTTATTGTCGCCTGCTTCCGTTTATTATCTTTTCTATCTTTGGCCAAATTTTCAACTTTTGGTGAAACTCTTCCAGCCTTAGTTTCATTTGTCGTAGCTGTTACGGTTGACTTTGATTTGGGACTTCGACTTATTTTCCTTGAATACCAAGCCCATTTTCCATCTTTATCTATGTATCCATCGATACCTATTTTTAAAACTGCACCAGTATTATCTGTGAAAAAACCTTCCTCAGCTGAGTAATACATGCCATCGGGACCAATAAAATTCATTGGCGTCCAGCGATTGTCAGGTCCTATATAACCGTCCTTGTTAATTTCCATCCAAACGTGGTCTGGACTCCAAAATCCTCCTAGGTCACTACATTCCTGTTTACCATCAGGACCTTTAAAGAATCTTGGAACTGGATTTCCATATTTATCGTTAAGTTTTACCTTATAATCTAAGTAGTTATATTGGCATTCATTTTCTGCAATAGCAGGTGGATGCTTAGCCTTCACATCCCATCGAGCTGCAGGTGGAGTAAATTCTATAGTCCATTCATCGTTGTCTGTGTCGCTACTGGATATAGAGCCTTCATCAGAACATGAACAAGAGTCAATGGGTGGACTAATATTTTGAACAGCTTCAGTATGACAAGGACACTCAGGATCATTAGGATTAGGTAATGGTAATACTCCTATAGCTTGATTATAAGCTTTCAAACAAATTTCTTGACATCTGTCTCTAAAAGTCGACTGCAATAAACGACTTTTTCTTCTAGTTTCTCTGCGTTCTCTTCGCTCGCGTTGCATTTGAATTTTTCTTTTTTCTTCTTCAGTCTTTCCTATTGTGTAAACTAGTGGAGGTTTTTCATCATAAGGGTATTGAAATACTAGTCGTTCATTTGAATATTTCTTAAATACTTCCATTTGAACTGAGTATTCACCGTTTTGCTTTTTAACTACTAACGTTGGTTTCATTTCGATTTTCTTTTTCCTTTGCATCATTGCTCGCTTTTTTTTCGCTATAATGTCAACCCCTTCTCTTATTGCTCTGTATCGTCTAACTAAAATTTTATTTGCTGCGCCTGGCTTCCACTTTGGTCGAGGCTGAAATTGTTAAAGCTTTTTTATTTATAAATTTTAGAGATTTGTATTGATAAAATCACGGTATATTACAAATATATAATAATAAAACACGTATGATCTGATTAACATCTATTTTATTGGCACTAAAAACAATCAAATACCAATACTATTTAATGGTTTCATTTTCTTCAAACAATCTTCGATAATTTTATGGATAAGTTCCTTCCGGCCATTACAACTGCAAAGGGATATTAAAACCGTTTTATTACATAATATTTTTTGCTTTTTCATAATTTAAATTAATTAATTAATAGTCTTAACACAAAAAAAAAACTTACCAACAAAAAAACATAAATTGATTATCAACAAAAATGCAATATCACTTTAAACTTCTGTAATTTATCCGTTGCATCACTGAATCAGGGCTCTGGATTAATGGTGGGCGTTGGCCTTAGAGACAAGAGATTAGAGACGTCCAGAATTATTATTTTATTCAGTCAGAGAATCTTGGAGCGGCTGGACGTCATGCCATTATTATTAAAACAAATAAGAAGTCGCTATCGCTATGGCTGTCCTTTCGACAATAATTAGTATTAAAGCAAAGACGAGAATAAAGATGTCCTAATTCATATGGTGCTTGTGGTCCATTTCCCACAAATAAGGCATATCTTTGTATAAGTCTAATATAGAAAACAATACTGCTTTTTCTTTGTTGGACATGGCTAAAACGCGCGAAAACAAGATAAACGACCGCTCTCTGCGCGCGTCACGGATCGAATGAGTTCTCTAACTGCCCTAAGTATTATTAGTATATAGTGGATAGTAAATATTACTAGTATAGTATTATATGGTCCGTGGTATTATTACACTGTACAGTGCTAAGCGCACTAAGGTGGTAAGACCAACCGGGTTCACTGTGACGCCCTAATTGTCGAATTGCTATCGTTCTTGATTTTATTTAAATAATTGTACATAGATATAATATATGTACATATACACACCATTCATAAAATCACTGCAACGAGAATAAAATTATATCGTCTTGCAACTGACATATATAATGTGAATTGACGCCATTATTCAAAAGTAATATTTATTTATTTATTATATATACTACCAACATCCATCGCTACATAACTTGTAAAAACTTGTAGTAAACTTAGGCATCAAACTTCAATTTTATATTTTAGTTAAAGAATAGATTTGTACACTCCCTATTTTACACTCTAATCTAATACTCTAATCTTATACATACATAAGAAGATATTTAAGAATCAACTGATTGTACTGTAAATGTTAAAACTTTTTACGACTGTTTTAATTTTTTAACAGACAGCATATAAGGCTAAAGATCCCGAGGTCTTCCAATAATAGGATATTAAAACTGACAATAAATTGTTAGCAGCAGTCGGGAGTCTAGAAGAGTTTGTGAGAGTGAGTCACCCGTGCCTCAGAATACATTGGTTCTGCGCCTGAGCTCTTTCCGGTCATGTTTGATAAGCGTTCCTGTCGGATTATGAGAGTGAGAAAATAAAGAGTGCACTTTTGTTTGCACTTAATCTTGTGGATTATATTATGTTGTGTGCAGTTTGCTATTCTCCCTTGAGTGTCAGCTGTAGCCGAAGTCGGTCAGGAAGAGATCGCCTTCATGCCAAGTACCTACATCTATATTATAACAAGGTCTTATAATTTAAGACTTTTGTACCTTCATTCCTGGAATATCTTCCGCTGTCCAATTCCAGCCCATATTCTTAGGTACTGGAGGATAGGGATATTTTGGTTCCGGTTTACTTTCTACTACCGGAAATGCTACAATTCAATTTATATACAATACTTTAATTAGTTATTTAATTTTCAAATAAATTTTAATTTTGTGGTAACTTACGCGTTTCTTCTACATTTGCTGTGAATTTACCGACCTTCTTCGTTTCTAATTTTGGCTTTTGTACAGTTTTATTTTCTTTTTTTTCTTTTTTATTATTTATTTTCTTATCAGAGAAGCTCTTCATCGAGCGCGTAACAGTCAGTCTTTTTTGATCAGCATGACCAAGTTTCGAACCAGTAATTCGTGAGCTTTTATTACTTATGGTATCAGGGGGTATTTTAGCCTCCTGTTCTTCTGGCCATGGACTCGGAACATTGATATATTTTTTATCGTATAGCTTATGATATACTGGACAAGGGTGTGGCTTTGCATATTCAGGCATTACTTTGACGTCTTCTCCTAAGCATTCGTACCCACCGCAAACTGCACAATATGTTGTATTCTTAGAAAACTTAAAAGTGCATACACAATCGCAATAACATGGGTCATCGTCAGCAGTTGTTCTATTTTTCTGACTTGAAATACCATCAACTATGAAATCTTTTATTTTTTCAGCAACGTCACAAGATTTCACACAGCAAGGGTTGTATATTTTATCAAAATTTATGACAATATTACTATCTGCTGGACTAGGGGGATATTGATCTACATTAGGACAAACAAGGTCATAACAGTTTGAATCATCATTATTCACATCTTTACATAACTTGTCTGTTATGTTAGAACAGATGCTTTTAGAACAAGACGTTTTCTCAGAAAGTTTCATGCTTGGACATTCTGTGGAGCAATATCGGTATTTCGATGATTTGTCTGTACCACTAGGCGATGACGTTCCTGTATTTTCTTTGCTAAAATCATGTTCAACTGTAAAATAGTATACATTGTAAGTTGGCTGCTCTTCAGGTGCAGTGGCAAAAGGACATGCTTTCCCTCCGCATTTGCTGTTTTCGCTGTCACTTTCAGCACAGTTTTTATGGCAAGAAGATTGACAAGATTCCTTTTTCGTAAGAGCATCTTGCATTTGCTTAACACAACCGCATTGTGTAGACAAGCCTTCCAATGTAGAGCCTTCTTTAAAAACGCCATCGTGACGAAGAAATTCTTGAATTTTTTCAGCTATTCTACATTCCTTACTTCCGCAGGGACCAATTATGTTACTGATGTCAACTTCTTTATTATCTTCGTCAATGAGATTTTCAATATAAGCTCTCATATCTCGTGCTATTCTACAATCAGCTCTACCACATGGACCCCTTATATTAGCAAGATCAAATATTTTATTATGTGTATCCTCCATTTTTTCGCCTAAATGATTGCACATTGGACAAGGTTCAGATTGGGCCGTTTTCTTAAATCTTTCGGCAAATGCACCTTCTGGCCAATTTGTTTCTTTACAATAACATAACCTATCAATATCAGTAGCTTTAATTCTAGGCCGTATTGTCGGACGTGGTGTTAACATTCTCATATTATCATTACAAGATACTATAATTTTTCTAACATAATCAATGATATGATCGATGTCAGGGCACGTCTGGGGTGCTTTATATATCGACTCTGGCGGCTTATCAGCGTTACTCATACAACAATAATCTCCTTCATTAAAGAATGTAAGATTCGCTCCTGGTGCATTTTTGTAATCAGCATAAGCTATTTTATTTGACTTGGGTTTATCTTTTACAAAATTATTTTCGATCTTGTTACAATTTTCTACAAACACCTCGTCAGTCGTTTTCATTGTACAAATATATGATGTTGTTTTAGAATTAATTCCAGTATACAAAACTTTTTTTACAGATGGATCTTCTGAAAGTGTACGAAAAGCCGTTGTTACTTTATCTGTCAAATAAGTTAGTTTTACTTGGATTCCTAATTTCGCCATCAACTTAGCGGTACCTTCTTCAAATATGTTGTATTCTTCTTTTAGTGTAACTGGTTGGGGTTCTTCACAGTTGCATATTTTTTCTAAATGAGTATAAAAAGCAGCGTCCCAAGGAATTTTACATGAACCAATATAAGTGAGATTATCTTCTTTACTCCACAAAGACAACTCTAAAGGATTCTTTTTCATGGTTTGTATTAAAAATTCTGCAGTACTTGAAAATAAAACAGACTGACCGGATTGTATGACTGGCTCAGGAGGTGGTACCACTTCTTTTACCTTTTTACCCTTTTTGGGTTTCGGTGGTTTTTTACCTTTCTTTCCCGGTGGCTCTGGTGGCAATGGAGGTGGTTCTGGTATGACTATGTGCATTTGTTTCGGATCTTTTAGTTCTAATGAGAATATATCTCCAAAATCACTTCTGATGATCAAATGTCGACTTTCTACTAAACTTTTAACGCTTTCCACCACCACCTCAAAAAGAAACATGGCGCTTGTTACAGCCATTTTTCGCTTTTTTTGTATGATTTTATGTAATAAAATGAAACTTTACATATTTTTCTTTAAATCTAATATTTTGTTAGTATTTAATGTAACATATGAATTTATCAACATAAAAAAAAATAGTAATCAAATAATAATGACGCGACAAACGAAAAAAAGTTGCAAAATTTTCAACCAGCTGCACACATTTTTATGTAATTATATTAAAGCATTTCTAATTTCAAAACGCAATTTTGATCAGCTGATTTACTGTCAAATTGTCAGCGATGACACTGTCATTTGTCATCGATGACACTTGACAAACGTCGAAATCATGATCACGGGGATCCAAGAATTTTGTTACGAAACGGTTTTGCCGTGGAAATCTCCAGTTGTACTCCGCACAGGATGTTGACTATACAATTCCTTTTTAAATCGGGAAGGTGACTTCCTCCTTGTACATGAAATCAAATCAGGTAAAAAAAACCATTTGGATACCCATTCTTTACCATTTATGTTTATCTTAAACTTCGACACTTATGCGTATATTTTATCTCACGCTTGTGTACATTTACGTCATATCTGGTGTAATAATTGAAATATTTAAGAATACTATCGAAGCCGAATTGTATATTTTGACCTTTATTATAATACGCTGAAATACATAATTACCACTTCTGTTGTGTATATTAAACAAACGATTAAAAGTTAGTATCAATTAAAAGTGACTAATAAAAATCAAAATTTATAACTAAAACTTTAATATCATATTCAGTTTCATTATTAATTAAATATGCAATATTTAAAAATTAAACCAATAGCCCGCAATAAAATAATATTATACTACCTATTACATGTATACATTAAAACAAAAATGATTGGATGTTTAAATTAAAAAATTATATATTACAAACCATATTAACATACGTAATAATTTGTAAGATACAGTTTTGCATTCATTTGATAGACCAATAGTTATTTGTTACCCAATTTAAAAAACTCTAAGATGAATAATATGTTCCGTAGTACGATGGATTTCGTTGTCGGTGGCCTAGCAGGCGTTGGAGCCGGGTTTTTCAGCAACCCATTTGATGTTGTTAAAACTCGAATGCAATTGCAAGGAGAACTCTGTGCAAAAGGTCAACATGTCGTATACTACAGGAATATACCGCACGCTATGGTCACTATCGTGAAACATGATGGTTTATCTGCATTGCAGAAAGGTTTAGTGCCCGCATTATGGTTCCAACTTTTTGTTAACGGTGTAAGGTAAGCCATTCCAACATATATGTAGCTTTTTTTATAAAAACTTTTATATATAAAAAAATAATTTAAATTATTGCCATTTTATTTAAATTAAATCAAAGATATAGTTTTATATCAACTGCTTCATATTATATACTAAAAATATATTACATAGTAAAAAAAGTTCTTTTTTTAGGTTAGGAATTTATCAACACGCAGATAACTACGGACTATTACGAGACGAAGACAACAATACTATATTTGTGAACAGCTTCTTCTTTGGATCTTTAGCTGGTATGTGTGGGGGTTTCGTTGGAAGCCCATTGCAGCTGGTTAAGACCCAATTAATGTCATATTCCTCTGAGAAGATAGCTGTCGGTACTCAGCATGGGCATCCGGGGACTTTGTATGCTTTGACGAGGATATACAAGAAAAATGGTTTCCTCGGTCTATGGAGAGGGGCTCATGGGATGATGATGAGAAATTCAATTGGATCTGCGTCACAAATTGCATCATATACTGTGTAAGTAATTTTACCTTTTTTTTAAATATATGTATTTATACATCCTATCTAATAATATTATAAATTTAAAAGGTATTTTTTTTTATTTGTTACACATTCACGTCTACTCAACCGATTAAAGTGAAATTGTATAAAAAAATATAATACATATTAAAAAATATGTTACATTTATTTATTAAAAAAAGAAAATGCTCTTACATCCTGATTTATCTCAAACTGTTTATGTAACATAAATGTACCATATTATGTGATGTTATGTCCATTGAACCTTAAAACTGATTAATGAAAAAAAAATATTACTTCTTAAAAAAAAATATTTAAGCATAAAGTTTGGTATGAATTAATTTTCGTAACAGCCTGTGAATGTCCCACTGCTGGGCTAAAGGCCTCCTCTCCCTTTTTGAGGGGAAGGTTTGGAGCTTATTCCACCACGCTGCTCCAATGCGGGTTGATAGAATACTCATGTGGCAGAATTTCAGTGAAATCAGACACATGCAGGTATCCTCACGATGTTTTCCTTCACCGTAAAGCACGAGATGAATTATAATCACAAATTAAGCACATGAAAATTCAGTGGTGCTTGCCTGGGTTTGAACCCACGATCATCGGTTAAGATTCACGCGGTCTTACCACTAAGCCATCTCTTTTGGTATACTTTAATTTAATAAACTTTAAATTACAATACAAACGAAGTATCTTTTGAACAAACAGATCTGGCAGGTTTCCTCACAATGTTTTAATTTACCAGCGAGCGAGAACGAACGAGATTGATTATGAAAACAAATTAAGTACATAAAAATCTCAGTTATGCTCGCCTGGATTTGAACCTGCATCAATTAAGATTCACGTGTTCTATCCACTGGGTCACATAGGATTTTTTACCTAATGGTGTTATATTAATAAGTATGCGCGTGATACTTTATCATCGTACAAATATTTGTATTTACGTCATCGGATTTAATTATCTCGACACCAAACGCAATAATAATAATGTACAACGTAATCGAAAGAAGAAATTTTTAGGAGAATATTGTTATCTTTTTTTGTCTAAATTGGTAAATTAAGCTACGGCTTAACTAAAAGAATACCCGAAGCATGTATTTATGAATTCATTAACATAATCGTATGGATCAGTGAAAAATTGTTTTGTAAAATGCTAGAATAACGGTAGCATTTTTCGATCTACTGTATTATATTTATGTTGACGTAATACCAGATATTTCTGGTTTATTTTAGCGCTTACGCTTTTTAATTTTGATAATTAGAGTTTTTTCTTAGAAATATTTTTAATTGATAAGGAAGTTCTCGTTTTTAAACGATACCTTTAGGTATCATCGCTAGAGACACATTTAGGAACCACCACCATCACATTTAGGCACCAACTCTAAGCTTCAATCCCATCTCGCTCCTATCCCCTCCCATCTATAGTCCGTACAATATCCTATATAATTATATATCGACATTGTATGGCTATATTTAACCGTGGATGAATGAACTAAACCAAACCCAACTCGGAGTATTCAACAATATATATTCAATTATAGATTTCTTTTTAAATTATAATATGTTTTTTAGGTTTAAAGAATGGATGGACAACAATAATTTTTTCCAACAATCCAAGTACCTATCTGCCTTTGTCGCGAGTAATTTCGGTGCCATCGTGAAGACAATTGCGCTAACACCCATGGATGTCATTATGACGCGACTTTATAATCAAGGTAAATAGAATTGTCAATAGCATGCCTTATATAGCAAAGAAAGAATATCGTTTTCGTTATCGAAGAGTTTTACTGGTGGTAGGGCTTTGTGCAAGCTCGTCTGGGTAGGTACCACCCACTCATCAGATATTCTACCGCAAAACAGCAGTACTTGGTATTGTTGTGTTCCGGTTTGAAAGGTGAGTGGTGAGGTAATTACAGGCACAAGGGACATAAAATCTTAGGTCCCAAGGTTGGTGGCGCATTGGCGATGTAAGCGATGGCTAACATTTCTTACAGTGCCAATGTATAAGGTCGTTTGGTGACCACTTACCATCAGGTGGCCCATATGCTCGTCCGCCTTCCTACTCTATAATATACTTAATTAATAGTAATTTTAATACTTAATTTTTGTTTATTTCTTTGTATAGTAATATTTTATTGTTAATATTTGTCATGTATAATAGTGAAATATTATATTATTTTTATATATGTATTAGGTATTAGGGTGTAAATATTTTTATGTTAATGACCATGCCCAGATTATATTTTTAAAATCTCTCTCAGATTGGGTCTGGAAGAAATGTCTTAGCCATAAGTACGCGTTGTATAACACATTAATTTTTTTTCCCTATATTTTAAATTGGTAGTGTACAATACAGAATATATAATAGTGAGTAATGATTTAATTTCGGGTTAGGTTTAACGAGCCAGTGTCATGTTAATAACGTGAACGGAAACAAGACATCTTGGTCGGAATTGCTGGCGTTGCATCGACAGTGACAAGTATAATTAATATTTCTCACGGTGCCAATGTTTATGTCAATCTTTGTCACGTCCCATTTGCAGTCTAGATTCCGAACTGAAGCTGCTAGCTTTATATAAAATTTAATATCTTTTGTAAAAACCGCCTTAACAAAATTTTTTTATTGACGATTCATGTTCGCTCGTTTGCTTTCTGAAAAAAAAAACAATGTTACGTTTGGTTTTTTTAAATTTTTGTTATTTGTTTTTGTAATCTTACTTATAGAAATCGTAGTAATGATATAAGTTATCATAATTTATTAATTTCTATTATTTTCTAGATGTTGGTGAAAACGGTCGAGGAATTCTCTACAACGGGATAATTGATTGCGCGCGTAAAATAACCAAAACAGAAGGCCTACTTGCGTTCTACAAGGGAATGGGCCCCTCATACTTACGCCAGGCCCCCCACACTATCCTACTCTTAATATTCTGGGACATATTAAAGGATTTACAGAAGAGTTTTGCCTTAGAGTCATAGTATTATATATGTATGTGTTATAGTGTAAAAGAACCTCATTATTGATAATATTTAATGAAATAGCATTAACAAAATCGATGAACACGTAAAGTATTGAAGAGTCCATACTTTTAAATAGGAATAGATAACTTTTGACAAAACTTTCTTCAAATTTTTTTAAAAAATATTTTTTTTAAATAAAATATTCTTAGGCGGGATGAGAGGCAAAGTACAATATATAGGTAAAGAAGGAGGTTGAATATGCACTATATTAAATCTACTTAATTAAATTATTAATGCAAGGCCTTACTTAAAAACGTTACCTAGCGGATGTTCAGTTAAAAAACTGATTTTTCTCTTTCTGTCAATATTGATTTAACATTCGAAAGAAGAAGATACGGCATTGTTTAACTAATCACCCGCTTATCGACGTTTATAAGGTTGTTACTAAATAGGTTTCATTTAATTTTATAAAAAAATAATCGAATGTAACGACTAGCGTTGGAATGATATTCCAAATTCAAATTGACCTTTACCCTGCTCAACTGCTTTATTTACAATTGATCTGAGATGTAATTTTATTTTAAATCCTTGATATTTTTATAAGAAATCGACAAATTATTCTATTATATATATGAATTACTTTATCAGTAGTAGTTATGATTATTATAAAGAAACTGACCGTTCTGTAATAGTTGTGACTTGTGTTATCATGTTGTATTTTTGTGCTGACCTTACATTATACCTTATTTACTTAATAGTCTCTAAAGTTGGATATTATTGTTTTTTTTTTTTTAAATATGTCAGGCAATGAAATATTATATAAACAAATAAAAATCGCTTTTTATGTGTATTACAGTTAATGTTTTCTTGATCTTAGATTTTTTTAATGTAATTTGTTGTCGACATGTGTATTCGTAATTCTATCTTATTTAATAATGACAATAAATGATTTATTTTTTAAACGAACGAACGACCTTTAGAGCTATATTGTGAGAACAATTTTGAATAGCGATTTAAGAGTAAATCGTCAAATATCAGAAAACGATGGTATGCGACATTAACTCAGACCTAACTTTTAGATCTAAGGCCCCTAGTCACTTTGACATTTGAGCCCAGAGCCATTTGAGCCTGGCGAGGCTTCTAGGCCGGTGTCTTGTTGAACTAGACAGTAATCCGGGGTTGTATTGACTACAATACTTCCAATATTTTGGAGTACCGTGTGTACATATACACATATACCGTGTTTCTTACTTAGCAACTTCAGTATAAAAATCAATCTTTGATTTTTATTTAAATAGTATTATTTTTATATGATGCGTATAATTAATTTTACGTTGGGTACATTTGATTGGACTATATTTTATTCAAGAATTTATTTACTTAACAGAAAACGGCAATTATGTTGCGACACTTACTTTTTTATATAGATGAGACAAGCCCTAAATATTTATGGGCAAAGGTTGTGTATTGGAGGGACGGATAAAATGACCTTATTATGTATGATTAAAACAAACTTCTGAATAATTGTAATAAATTAAATAATTAAATCAACTAAAATAGAATTACACACATATATGTATTAATATATATCGAAGTTGTAATTCTTAGAAAATTTAGCCAGTTTTTTTTTTTTTTTTAATGAAATCAACTTATTAGATAAGTCAAAGGCATTTGTAGTAGAGTATATATTTAGGGAATCTTATAATTGTTGTTTTTTTTTAATATCTTAAACCAAAGAAAATATACTATTAATTATACAATACCTACTAGACAATACCTTGCAATTGGCTGTGTAAATAGTTAAATATGTAGATATGTTATAGGAATAGTTCAATTATCAATTATTAAGTGCAGTATTTAAAACAGTGTTATTTTCTTGTTATAAGATTTTGTTATTTAGATAAGTTTAAATAAAACATTGTTGAATTTGAAATTTTATTTTATTATGATACCTCCCTACTACCTTTTCAACATTACACTTACTTCTTGATTGTCTAATTATAAACTATCACGGGTTTGAAAAAGATCTGAGAAAAACCATTACTTTCAATAACTGATGCATATAAGTGGCAACTGGCAGACTGACCAAATATCCATTTCTACATTTTTTATTATCTATTTTAGTTTGGTAAAAGTTAATTTTGCATTAATTTGTTTTTATTTTTTATCATAAATATTTTTATAATAATAGTTAAATACTTACTGCCTACTGGAATATAGTGGAAATGTATAAGTGTTGCAATATAAATGCTATGGTTGGCGAATGGTGGCGCATTGAAAAGGCAAAGATTGGCTTATTCTTCTTACAATGCCATGTCTAACGTGACTTACGATCAGGTGATACGTTCAGTCTGTATGACGAAAATGAAAATACTATTCGTTTCAATTATGTATTTAAAATTAGTTATATTCTGCTTCTAATATATGAAGACATGAGATTGAAAGTCACAAAGTTTACTGGTGGTAGGGCTTTGTGCAAGTCCGTCCGGTTATTGTTGTGTTCCGGTTTGAAGGGTGAGTGAGCCAGTGTAATTACAGGCACGAGGGACATAACATGATAGTTCCCAAGGTTGGTGGCGCATTGGCAATGTAAGATATGGTTAACATTTCTTGCAATGCCAATGTCTATGGGCGTTGGTGACCACTTACCATCAGGTGGCCCATATGCTTGTCCGCCAGCCTATACTATAAAAAAAAACAAATTTGTAATTTTAAAGAAATAAGCATCAAAGTTTCATACTTATTTTGCGAATTTTCTCGGTAATTGGTTTATATATTGTTCACAGAATCAAAGAGCCATGGCTGCAAAAAACAAAGATGGCGTCCTCCGTGATGTCTCGGACATGGCGATGGGTGGCACGTCAGCCATGTTCGCGACATTATTCACGAATCCAATTGAAGTAGTGAAGACACGTCTCCAATTACAAGGCGAATTAGTTTCTAGAGGAAAATATGCGGTTTATTATAAGAACGTACCCCATGGATTGTACGTGATTGCCAGAAACGAAGGAATTGTTGCTCTACAAAACGGCTTACCAGCTATGCTCGGATTTCAATTTTGTCTCAATACTTTTAGGTGATATCTGATGTACTTATACTTTTATTTTAAAATTCCTTGTAAGTTATAGAAATGAAGATCAAAATCCTGAAAAAAATGATTTTACCATATGTTTAAATCTCACCATGGAAAATTAGTTCAAATTCAATCAGTTGTTTTTGATGAAAAAGAGAATACAAAAACCGAAGTATTGCTAAGCATCGATAGATATACGTTTTCACTTGTTACCAATTTTATATCATCTTACTGCTTCCCGATCTCGCATTTATTTCAAAGTACGCTTTTAAATCAAGCATTAAAATATAAATAAGTCTTATATGTATGTGATAAGTCTTATATGTCATTTTCGCTCGCGTATGAAAGCACGAAGACTATAAATTGGCGACGATTAAATGTTGCTAAACACCTTACAATAAATAACCATAAGAAATATAAAATACAGGCTAGGCGTATACCGAATATCTGAACGCCGTGGGTTGACCACTACCTCGGAAGGTCGAACGTCTGTCATTCGCGGTGCGATGGCGGCCGGCATCGGTGGCGCTCTGGGCTCGATTGCCGGGACTCCCTTCTTCCTCGTAAAGACCCGACTTCAGGCTCAAGCTACTAAAGCTATAGCGGTTGGACATCAGCACAAGCACAGTGGAACTCTGAGCGCATTGGCTGATATATATCGCAAGGAGGGAATCAAAGGTTAATTTAACAATAATAATAAATTAAGACCTTTTGAAGTATCTATCAACAAGTGAATTCTCCTTTAGAGGAAATGAGGCCTTTACCCAGCAGACAAGTAGCAAACTTTTTAAGAGGAAAGGATTGCAGTTGGACGTAGACAGGACTAGACTTTGTTATTTTAAATAAAAATAAGTACGTTTGTTGACTTCGAAAACGTGGATAATTTCTTTTTCATCTGTGATTTTAATGACATTATTAATGATTCTAGGCAAGCGCGCTTCATCTTAGACTGTATCTCACTTTCCATCAGGTATGTTAACAGTCAAGCGCTAGCCTATACATTAAAAAAATATAGGTCATTTTCGAATACGATAAGCTAAATCAAGTGATATCTTTTCGAGAGTATTTCATTAATAAAAACTTACACATTAATCAGTCAAAAATATTGTTTTAGAAAAATTGTAAACAAATAACATTATCTGTATTGATAGGTCTTTTTCGTGGAGTGGGCCCACAAATACCACGCGGTGCGGTCGGCAGCGGCTCACAAATGGTCAGCTTTGCGTTCGCCAAAGAATGGCTTAAAGAAAAAGGTTATTTTCAGTCGCCGATACTTTTATCCTTCATGGGAGCCAACTTGGGAGGCGTCGTTATGACTCTGTGTCTCAACCCATTTGATGTAATTGCAACGAGGCTTTCAAATCAACGTAAGTACGACAATACACGAACTTTATTATTATCACTATAAATCTTTAGTCCTATATATCTATTAATTCACTATATATGTATTAATACCATACCCCTACAATAGTATCCGGCTTAGACCTTACGGTTCATATATTGAAAGATAGCCCATAGACAATTTACTACTTTTTAACTGGTATATTCTGATTTTTTTTCTGCTGATATATTCATAACTTTTTCGACATTCATATACTTTATTAAAAGTATTATAACTAATTCCGATTATAAAGGCATTATTAACGAATTCGTTGGTCTAGTATCGGCTTTACGGTCACACTGCCACAGACTTCCAAACTAAGGTTGCTACTGTGAATTTATTGTCAAAAATTTGTTTCAGCAGAAAAAAAACTTTGGCTTTCCTAGGACATCGACAGATTCGTAAGCTAGACAATAGACAAACGAGGCAGTTTTAACAAATATATATTGATAGTATACTTACCTACAAACCAGTAGATACTATTAAAATCAATTCAATAATTAAATAATACTTTATATGAACATTTCAGCTGTAGATGCCAATAATCGTGGTAAAATTTACAACGGTATGATGGACTGCTTTTTGAAGATGTTAAGGTCTGAGGGGGCGAGAGCATTTTACAAGGGAGTTGGAGCGAATTACTTAAGACTGGGACCTCACACGGTGCTGTTACTGGTCTGCTGGGACCAGCTCAAGATACTGGAGGAGTATTTGAGGTGAAAAAAGCTACAAAGGATTTAAAAACAAGAACATCTGCCATTTTGATACAGGGTATGAAATTTATTAAAATATATAAAGACTTATTCAGTTAAATCCCACTTCAATCGTCCATGATTTAGTATAATTGAAAAATAATGAATTGGAACACTGTATAATAGAAGATTTATTATGTTATACGAAAGGTTGAAAAAAGAAATTGGATGAATCGTTCTCGTTGTTTTAGCATCTAAAACGGTTTTATATTTTTAACAATCACAATTATGACATCAAACTTGACTATGACTTGTTTTAGTTATTATTATATACTTATTCTTTAACATTGTATATCTAAGACGCAGTAATCTAGTTTGGCTTTGGTTTTAAAAAATAATAGTTTTTTATATAAGAGACTATTTACTAATAATTTTAAGATATTAGTTATAATGACTTTTATAAGTATATATCCTTATATATATATAAGCCTAAATAGGTTTTTAATAACGCTTATTTTATATCGGGTTTAATATAAAAATATTACTAATTTGTAATTTTAATTTATATTGATGCAAAAATAAATAAACCGTTACAGCTATTTTCAGGCAAAAAAATAGGGATATATAGAATATACATAAGTATTAGCGGTTTTACCTACATGTCTCAAATATATAATATGGTTATGGTAACTACGCTTTTAAAAACAATAGTTATTTATTATTTTTTTTTTTTATAAGTGACGACGTTAATATTCTTATTATAATTGATGACCAAAACTTTTTTTTAATTTTTTTTTGTTTGATGAAATGAATGTTTTATTAATGTGCTTAAATAAAACATTCCAAGGTATAATGCTGTTAACCAAAATAAGAAAATATAATAATTATTTTTAATAAATTTATTTTTTTACTTTGTTATATAATTTGTACAAAAATATAATAAAACTTTACTATTTTAATTTATTTGTGTTTTTTATAGCATAAAAGTAACTCGTTAATCAAGTGATTATTAAAACTGAAATATGTTTAGCGTACTTAAAACATTTGTGTCGTCTATTATAGAGACATAATAGTCATTTTATTAAAATAGATAAGATTTAGGATTTTTTAAAGAATTAAATTAAAAAATAACTTTATGAACTTTATTTATACTAGGAGTTTAATTGTTAAATAAATAAACAACATATACTTTTGAACATTGATGGCCAAAAAACTACTCAACTTTTAAGAACAATATTTGTAGTATAACCCACTCTGCTCCGCTGAATTAAATCATATGGCAAACCCTTTTATTAACGCTAGAAAAACGCATTACGCGTTTCCTCCACGAAAACAGTGGGGGGTATGTGGAGCTCACCGGTGTCTACGGCGCCGAGTGCGTCCCAAACATCCCACTAAAAAACCAGCCGTTAGCCTTTCCGTCTTAACGAGGAGCGCCACGGGATCGCTTACGCATGCTACCGTGACGTCATTTGGCAAACCCTCATCTAACACATGCAGGTTTCACAATGTTTTTATTCATCATAGAATAAGAATTAAACAACAATCTGTTCTATCCACTTAGCAATTTCACCTCTGTTATAACTTTTAGAAAATTATCAAGGGCTGCAGCTTTAAATAAAATAAAACGCAATATATAAAAGTTGAGCATTATATTATGTTCTTTAAAAAAGAAAAGTTAACACAATTCACAATTAAAACATTATTGATACAATATAAAAGCACAAAATAAAATTAAACAAAAAAAAGCTGTGTTGCTATATAAATGTAAATTATTTTTATTAATCTGTGGTATAAAAATACAAAACTATTTTTTTTTATTATGTTTAATAAATGTTATCATTTGGAAGTAGTGTGAGTTCACAAAACATGTTTAAAATGTATTGCAAGTTTTTGAAGCCTTTTAAATGTTAATCTTAATTTTAAATATAGAATGTAAAATTCCTCTTAATAAAATACTGTGATGTTAAATATCAATACAATTAATACCTCGATCTTACCTATATGTATTGACAAGAGGGTAGAGGTGAGGAGGGGTTTACGTGTATAAAAAAACATCTATCAAGTAGAGTAAAGTTAACATGGCGTTACAGTTGCGACAATTCCCAAATTTAAAAATTCCATAAGCCTCAAACATATCTAGTTATCATATTGTTACAAACACAATTTTGTTTGGCAATATTATTCGAAAGTAAATAGACAAATGGTCATAAGCATTTACTTAAATTCGTAACAAAAATAAAATAAGGCAGTATATTGTAGTATAGTATAGTGGAATATGCCATTCCAAGATTTCATTCAAGGAAAAAAAATTAAAAAAAAATTGATGGTAAATTAATAATAATAAATAATAATGAGTTTTAGAAAACTTGTGTGATGTTCGTTTCGTAGTTTAAGTTTTTTTAGAAAATTGAAATCAATGTATATTATATATACATAAATAACTGACCTTGAAATGATACGACGTAATTTTCCAAAGTCCACAAGGTGGTAGGGCTTTTGCAAGCTCGTCTGGGTAAGTACCAGCCACTCATTACAAATTCTACCGCTAAACATCAATATTTATTATTGCGTTCCGGTTTGAAGTGTGAGTGAGACAGTGTTACTACAGGCACAAGCAAATCTATCAGCCATCTCTATTATAATTGCGATCCTATCCGAATCACTTAGTAACGCCATTCTGGGTACTCATTAAAATATTATGCAACTCCTTTGATATTTTGGCAACTAAAGCCCCATAGAAGAGAGACCTCCTTACCTCTATACTTATAAGTAAACATACTACGTTGCTAATATTAAAATGAGGTAAATTTATAATTTTGAATACTTTTCTCAATGTAGTAAATACTACTAATGATATCAATAATTGATTCATGTTACAAAATTTTAGTTTTTAATTTCCGGACGGACGATCTTTGTAAAATTTTTTTGAGATATTATTATGACAACTAAAAATATAAAATTCCCGTCAATTATATAAAAGTGACAGTAATTACAAAATACAATATGTCACCTGACTGACTGACTCTAATGACTAGAGTAAGTCGCGGTATTAAAGTACATAATTAACTAACGATAAAATAATAAAAGCACATTACAAATAAAATACGAAATTAATACAAATTCAAACTAAATAAAATATAGTAACTTATATATAATTATATAAACAAAAATATGTCAACAAACTGTGATGCAACATATAGTACGGATGTGATATTTATTATATTTAATACTATCCTAATTACTTCTAAATTTGTAAAAAAACATTTTAGATCATTCTGTTTTAATTCGAGATATCTTTATCATACTATTAAAATCTATTATTCGACTTTCATGAATAGTTACATAAAATACTTGAGCATTTTATAATTATCTAGCGTGATGATAATTGTTCAATGTTATGTTCAAATACTTAATAAGACAAATCATTGTATAACTTAAGTCTTTATGACGTCACTTTGGTGTCAAATCAAAAAAACATATTAAATAAATTATAAAACTTTCAAAAATTACGTTATGAAAACAGTCTACAACACTCTAGACCAGTGATCCTCAACCACTGTGCCGCGAAATTCTAAGTGTAGTGTGTAGTTTAGATATAATTATGTTAATATTATTAAGTAATATGATTTAAAAAGTGAATCCTTTTAACAGGAATATATATTTAAATCCATAAAATTCGATTGGGTTCGTAATCTATTTTACGCAATGTGTATAGATAAGTAAATGATTATTAAACTTATATTTTTCTTTGTGTGCCGGCAAATTTTGAAATCGTTGTGTGCCCAAATCAAAAAAAAAGATCGAGAATCACTGCTCTAGACACTAAACTCGCCGACCGGCCGACTCCGCGTTTGATGTCCTTGAGACGCTAAACTCATAGTGATTTTAGTACATAAGGTATATGTGATATCATTTAATCATTTAAAGCAATCCGTTTGTGTTGTTGATATCAGAAATTCGGAATCATGTAAAAGGCAACAAATATAAAGATTAGTTATGAAACTTAAACAAATAAACCGAGTATGTTATGAAATTTGTTCATCTACATTTCAAACCGTAGTCCAATTATGTACGTATATATTGTAAGATGGTAACGATCAACTATTGATTTACTGCCTTAGTAGCTGTTTAGTTAAACATAGATTTTCCTCTTTTCGTCATTATTGATTTGACATTTGACAGAAAAAGACAGCATTGTTTAACTAAACACGTTCAACAACGTTTATAAGTTAAACCGTAATACTTTAAAAAATTAAATAATTTATGGTCTTTGAGTTTAATATAAAAATTAATATGACAATTGCATTATAGATAAAATTACCGTACAAACATTACAATACGATTTGCAAAAAACACCAAATGTTTTACTATCTGTACTTTTTTAAATGTGATAGTAAAAATAAGGTCTAGCGACATGTTTAGTAAACATGATTAAAAATTGTAAAATATTTGATTTAAATCGATATTATAGATCAAAGCTAACACTAATAAATTCTGAATTGAATATAATTTATTCTGTAATGGAGTGGTGTTTTTTTTAAGAAGTGCATCGTTTAGTAGTTCAATTTGTATCATTAAAGTTTTCAAATTGCTCTTCGGTAAATGGACGTTTGATAGATTTGTCAAATTTTAATTGTAGTTATTAATTGTTGTAAAATATATTTGAAGCGATACTGGCCCGTGACGTCACGGTGTCGTCAGATGTGTCCGCCGGAGCGGGCGCTCAGCGGACGAGATTTCAGCCCGCGACTGCAGAGCTGCGCCACCTGAGTCGGTGTCTTGCCTTTCGTTTCGGGGAAGTAGAATCTGCAATTGAAATTATACATATTGTATAAAACGAGGAGGAGCCTAAAAAGAGAGACAAACGCCACGCGTCATGATAAAGCGGAGGCGCGTTGTTTATGGGCGGAGTCAGGCGCCATAATTACATATGGCTTAAAAATATTTTGATTCATAACATTAGTCAGTATATTATCTACACAATAGAATATGTATACGGAATACTCATAGCAAGAACGTTCCCGAAGGAAAAACGCTAAATTGAACCATTAAAAAGATGTGAACGTGAAATGAATGTAAGGTGCGCGGGACCTCTGGAAGCAGAAGAGCGCGGCGGTGAGCGCGGAGAACACGAGGAAGCTGCCGGCGCCCGCCGCGACGCGCAGCGAGGGGAAGCTCATCCCCACCAGGAAGTTGCCGGCCCAGTTGCTCAGCGAGCCCCACGCCATGCCGCCCGCGCGCGCCGGCACCTCGAACAACTCTAAGGGACGGGACAGACGTTATTGAAACACTCATTTTCTTTCCAGTATTTTTTACTTAAAAAACACCGATAGGTTCAAATATATATATAAATATACGATACTTTATTACATGATTGCGGGTTCAACCGGGGCAAGCAACACTGAATTTGTATTTGATTAATTTATATTCATAGTTCATATCGTTGATGTGAAGGAAAATATCGTGAGAAAACGTGCACGTGTCAGAGTATGATCTGCTACAAGGGTATCCACCAACTCGCATTGGAGCAATGTGGTGGAATGAACTCTCTCTCAAAAAGGAGATAGCTGTTATTTTTTTAATTTGTATTAACTTAATCTAGTTTATATTGTTTAACGAACTTACCCGAAGCGATGAAATAAGGTATGGGGCCGAGACCGAACCCATACACCAGCACGTACAACAACACAGCCACTATGCACACGTACGGCATCCACGACACTGCGTTCTGAAAAAATAAATAAACTGAGAATGTACAGTTAAACTATTTTGATTTCAGTTATTAAAACAATTAAGCGATTTTACTTCGGTTAAGCGTTACTGCTGAGATGGCCTAATGGTAAGAACGCGTGAATCTTAACAAATGATCGTGGGTTCAAACCCGGGCAAGCAGCACTGAATTTTCATGTGCTTAATTTGTGATTATAATTCATCTCGTGCTCGACGGTGATGGAAAACATCGTGAGGAAACATGCATGTGTCTAATTTCACTGAAATTCTGCCACATGTGTATTGCACCAACCCGCATTGGAGCAGCGTGGTGGAATAAGCTCCAAACCGTCCTCCGTCGCTCCAAGTGTGGGCGAAATGAGGGTACGGGCACTTTTAACACAATTAAAACATGGAGTCGTAAGATAGTTTCTAGACGTGTTGTCTGTACGGTGGCTGGCACTGAAGTGTCGTGTCGCCAACTCGCACCGACCCATCTAGACTCCGCCGTAGCGTTGTGTAACACTGACAACGCTTGCGGTTCACTGTCAAAACCACTCCCGTATTGTTGACAAGTATTTATTGCACGAAAGAAAGAAAAAGGAAATAAATATATGAAGAAATAAAGTATATTTTAATTTGAACACACAACTAACGCGATATCATTGATCGAGATCTTGAACAATCTAGAATTAATAGCGTCTTAAATGTCGACGAAGGTGCTACCGGAAATTTGAAAGTAAAATGAAAGGGGACATATAGATAGACAGAGAGAGCGCCGGGCGCGGCGCGTACTCACGATGTAGGCCATGGCGAGCGCGAGCGCGGCCAGCAGCGCGGCGGCGGCGGCGGCGGACGCGAGCAGCAGCGGGCGGCGGCCGGCGCGCGGCAGCAGCGACGGCATGGCCAGCGCCGTGCACACGTTGACGGTGCCGCAGCCGATGGTGGCCAGCTGCGCGCGCCGCGCCGACAGCCCCGCCTGCTCGAAGATCGTCTGCGAGTAGTAGAACACCTGCAACGCGCCCACACGATCTACACTACTTTCCTCCTCTTTATCTCTATGAACACCCTAGCTAAAAACGTTCTATTTTTCCACCAATATTCTGACGTCATAAACTACTGCTGTTACAAATTACAGATCTACAGCAAATTAACACTACTTACCTAAATTAACACTAGCCTTGAACATTAGCAAGCAAGCGGTATTACTAATGAACCCTAGCAAGTCACAGGTTCAAAGTTTTACCGTTTAGAGTATGCGTACATACTACATATTGTCAGAGCCGGCTTTAAGGGTGAGCGACTTGGGCAGCCACCCGAGACACGGATGTATGGAAGACACCCCGCATGCACGCAATTTAATTTAACCACTTAATTTGGATACCCAACTTTATTTGATCTAATCCAAAATAATGTTTGTTGTTTTTTTTTTACATTTTTCTTTTTTTTTTGATAAATTACTTTATTAGTACTATTAATAAATACATACATGTTCAACAAGTTTCATTAATTAAAAAAGTTATTATAAAAGTACGCAAATTCCTAGACGGTTAACGCCAGCCCTGGTTATTATTTCCAATGACATCCTAACGACAACACTATAAGTAAGTGTAAGTAAGACTAACTTGCTCAAAAAATATCCATAATTCAATTTAAAAAAACTAAATTGTATATATTATGTAATTATGAGACTACTCTATAGCATGCGGAATTGTTCTGTAATTTATTTATTTATTTATTTAAGGAAAACAACAGCATGATACAACATATTTTGACATTAAAAATACAATATACAGACAATAGAGCCAATTACTGTTTTCCATTAAATTATGCAAACCTAATAATAGTTAACAGAAGTGGCAACACACAGTTTTGATAAATAAAATGTAAATGAAACAAAATAATAATGAGTTAAAACAAAACATTACAATTCGATTAGGCGACACAGACTATGTTATGCGTGAGTATGGCTATGCAGTTACACTGTAATTTGTGTGTATGAGTGATTGTATGTGTGTAAGTATTTGAGTGTACGTGAGTTTGTGTGAGTGTGATTGGTTAAATTGAATTTTGAGCCCTAAGAATATATTTTTTAAATGATTTAATTGACCGATTAAATATATCAATGTGTGAGTATCTTTTATTATATAGTGAGAAAACGCGTGATAGTGTAGAGTTTGCAGCGTAACGCGTATTGGATAAAGGGACGTATAATAGATTCGAATATGCAATACGAGTTCGCTTGTTAGGTACATTAAAAAGAATACGCGAGCGCAACTCAGGGGAATCTATTATACCAGAGATCAAATCATATAGAAATATCATGTTTAATGTTTCGCGTCTGTCAAGCTTCGATAATGATTACAAGCATCCTTGTAGTTTGTGTTAGTGTAAGTTTTAAAGTTCAGATGTTTAATAAACTTTTATTGTATGGACTCAATACTTTTAATATATTTATTATATTGTGAGTTCCAAACACAGCTAGCATACTCTAATATGCTTCTAACATAAGAGAAATAGGCAATTTTTAGGCAATTTATATCGCGAAAAGGTAAGGTAAGGTCTCAAGTTCTAATTATTAAACCTAGTAGTTTATAGGCCTTATTAGTTATAAAGTCTATGTGATGATTTAATAATAGTTTCAATTCTAGGAAAACACCTAAATCACGAATCAGGTTAGTTTTCTTTAAGGGAACGCTACTCATTGTTTAATTAAAAGTAATTATCTTAACTTTTTGGGTAAAAGTAATTTGAGAGCATTTATTTACATTAATGGTGATCCTGTTCATTATATAATAATTGTATAATCTATCCAAATCACTCTGTAGTAAAATACAATCTTCTATTTTGTTAATTTTTTTTTTATAAACTTTTTTATCATCGGCGAACATTAAGAAGTTTGAATATTTAAAGCAAGCAAGAGGTCCTAAATGTGACCCCTGAGGTACACCAGAAGTAATATGAACTTAGTCGGAACAAGAACCACCAATTCTTACAGCTTGTCTTCTATTGGATATATAGGATTTTAACCAACGATAGAGGTCACCACGAATGCCTAAGCCATGTAATTTGTGTAAAAGGATGACATGGTCTAGACGATCGAAAGCTTTTTCAAAATCTGTGTAGATCACGTCAGCTTGAGCCCCTGAGTCCATATAATTATAAATAGCACTGAAGAAAATTGATAAATTGGATACTGTAGACCGATTTTTCATGAAGCCATGCTGATTATGCGGAATAGCTCTCGCGAGAAAAGGGTATAGTTTGTGATATACTAGCTTTTCTAAGATCTTACTTGGAATATTCAAAATGGATATAGGTCGATAATTTACTATCTCTGCCTTGGGGCGTTTTTTATGGATAGGAACGATAAATGCATCTTTCCATTAAGCGAGAAACACGCCCTCTTTCAACGACTTATTAAATATTAATGTTAAAGGCAATGCTAATTCAATAGCGCAAGATTTAAAAAATATTGAGGGTATGTTGTCACTGCCAGAGTCTTTTTGAATATCGAGAGATCTTCTGTCACAGTGAAAGAATGATAAGTATCGTCGGTTACTGAGGGGTTTTCGTGTAAAAGATTGTCGTAGTTAGGTGCATGTTTAATAAAGACATTCTTAAAGAAATCACTAAAACCAGAACATTTTTTTTTTCGTTATTGTAAATTTGATTACCAAAACGTAATGAACTAGGATAAGGACTTTGATTTCTACGTTTGGATGAAATATGATTGTGAAGAAGCTTAGGTGACGTTTTAATCCTTTCTTGTATTCCAAATATATGGGAATCATAACATTCAGCTTGAATACGCTTATGTCTTTCACGAAGTAATTTAAATTCATCATAATCGAGTGGATTATAATACATATATCTTCCATTTGCGATGTGCGGTATATTTTTTTTTAGTTATAGAAATCAATATATAAATAGCTAAATTTTCCACCCGAAGAAGACTTAGGTACAAAGGAATTTCTTAATTCGTACAGTAATTCATAAAAACTATGAAGTGACTCCTCACACGACTTATCAATGAACAATGTATTCCAATTAACACTAGAGACATTCCCTAATTTTAATATAATCCGCTTTATGAAATTAATATTTTATATTTTTTAAAGGGCGATGTCGCGATATTAATATATCAGAGCAATCTATTTCCAGTGCTGGATGAAACTTATCTTCGACTAATAAAGGATCGCATGATACCGACACTTTTGGTGATGTATTGGTAATAATGAGGTCTAATATATTATTGGAATTGTTGCAATGCTCATTAACTCCAAAATCCAAGGAATTCAATAGTGTTCATAAAATTAACTATCTATAACACTATAGCAGCCTGGCTTTGCGTAGAACCCTTTTTTAAATAAACGGGTCCCCACTGTGTCCATTCGAGATTGGGTATATTGAAATCGCCCAAGAAAATCACATAATCATTGGGATTGGATCGTATTACACTAGATAATGATTCTAGAGCCAATGTGAGACGATGAGAATGTAGGGAGTCACCCGGTATTTACGTTACACCAAAATGATTTGTCTTTGCTAATACTCATGACACTGAGTATTAGCAAAGACACGTGCTTATACTGATATCCAAACAATCTCGATCCCCTCCCCAACAAATTCATTCCTCACTTCGGCTTGAAAAACATTTTTAACACATATCATTACACCGCCACCCATGCTTTTAAATGAAGTATATTTGTTCCGATCACACCTAAAGACATCGTATCTATTATCTCATACTTCATCATGTAAGAAACTATCATTAAGTCAAGTTTCAGTAATAAAAATTAAATCAAAATCATGGCTAAGAATATTCTTGTGTAAGTCATCCAATTTAGTGCGAAGACCACGGACGTTCTGGTAGTAACAATTTATAAATGGCTTCATGATCGTTGGTTAAAATTTAAAGCATTACTAAGATATTCATTGAAATAACCTGATATAATTGTAAAGCTGGGTGATCTAAGACAGCCAAAAGTCAACATAACCAATATTAAAGATGTGTGTGTGAAAGTGTTTTTATGTTTAGTAAAAGATGTGTGCGTGTCACCTATTAGTGTTAAATTTTTTATTACAAACAAAATGCAAAAAAAAATTTGTCGCGGTAAAGTGCGAAATTAAAAATAATTGACAATACATACAGTCTTTTAGTTATTATATCATTTTTATAAGGTCCTTTTCTGAATTTACAGCGATGATCTGTGATTTTTCGTTTTTTCGACCAAAAATTAGGCAGTTTTTTGTCGACACAAATTTGTATGCTTTTTCGGTATAATGCAAGTGTTTTGCATTTCTGAAGCAAAATTTTATTTTGTGGTGTAAGATGATCATTTACGAAAACCTTATTTGGGTTGCCAGCAATATTTATGTCTTTTGTCGTAATACCACGCGTTTTCTTTAAGCCGGAGAGAATACTGTCTTTAATGAGTCTATTTTTAAGCTTAGCAACTATTACTTTAGGTCTGCCATTAATACTTCTTTTTGGTTGCACTCTATTCGTAAATTCAATATCATTACAATCTAATTGAACACCCGCATGTTTACTAATATTTATTAATATATCTCTCACGCACTCATTTTTTAGTTCTGGAACGCCTACTATTTCTATATTTTGTTGCCGTGCCCATTGCTGATGTTTGATACATTAAATCATCTAAATCTTCTTGTAACGATGATACATGAGCCTTTAAAGCGGCATTTTCTTCAGATAGTTTGCTATACTCTGCTTGTATAATGATGATATGAGGCTCTATTGTTGTTTTGAAAGTGTAGACAACTTATTTTTAAGTTCTAATAAAATGGTTTGTTTTACTAATGATAAGCAGTTGTATAAAAATAAATAAACACTGACGATATTAAATAACTTTAGACGTAATTAAATATATCGACACATTGTTTTTAAATTTCAATCTCACCGCATTAATTCCACTCGTCTGCTGTCCAGCTTGCATGGTGCACGTGAGGAGTAAGGGCAGTCGAAGCTTCGGATCGCGGAGTACCCTCCACATGCCCCATTTCTCTCCGCTACTGCTGGCTTCAGCTTGCACTTCCTCTCTTAACAGTTCCAAGTCTTCAGTGAGGACACTTGGATTTTCTCCACGGAGACGACTTAGTTCTAAGGAAATTAGCTCTTCTCATTATAATACCTTTAAGCCTGGTACATAACAATACTGATCACAATTAAATTCTAAAAGCAGGTTTATCATAACTAAAGATGGTATGTTTTTCAAATCAAAACAAAATATTTTCTTCCACATAGAAGCATTACACTTACTTGTTGATTGTCAAATCAGAAACTACCACCGGTTCGGAAAAGAAACACCCAGCCCTGAGAAAAACTAGCGAAATAACTGAGCGTGAGATTTTTTATTTTTTTTAATAATATTTAAAAAAAAAAATAGACAGGAGGCGATCTTTTCATTCCCAAGTTGTGCTATCCATGAATTTAAATCATTAATTGTATAATAACCCTTAGCACTCAAGCGTTCTATATCTAAGGTTTCGCCAGCGTGGGGAAGGTGCAGGTTTTAGATAGCATATTTACTATTCTGTAACCATTTTTTTTATAGAATATGCGGACGAGTATATGGGCCACCTGACCGTAAGTGGTCACCAAAAGCCCTTAGACATTGACACTGTTCGAAATGTTGCCCATCGCTTACATCGCCAATGCGCCACGAACCTTGGGACCTAAGATGTTATGTCCCTTGTGCCTGTAATTACACTGGCTCACTCACCCTTCAAACCGGAACACAACAATACCAAGTACTGCTGTTTTGCGGTAGAATATCTGATGAGTGGGTGGTACCTACCCAGACGAGCTTGCACAAAGCTCTACCACCATGACAACGCGTATACAAAATTTTACGATTGAGCATTTCAGTCGTGAAAGCGTAGCATGCAAATAAATAAACTCATTTTCGCAATCATAATATTAGTTATAATTTCCTCGATTTTATTGACATAGGATATTACGTCCTTAGAAATTCAAGAGAAATATTTTTTTTCCATTTTAAATCTTTTTTATATTACCAAAAACAATATTGTATAGTACGATGCAACTCATGTGTATTATGGAATATTTTTCTTGACAAATGTTTGACATAAAATAAAATATTATTTGGCTGAATAACTAAAGGTCTTGGACTCAAACCCAGCCTCCAATAACGCTTTTGGTACATTTATTTAATAACAATCAGTGGTTCTCACCGTGTATAGCTGCTGCTTCGTTTCTCTTAACAACAAAGAGGTATTTCGGACTTTCCGGTAATATAAATAGAATCGGCAAAGATATAATGACTAGCAACGCGTAGACGGATAAGAGATAAGGCCAATCGTTTGCTCCACCTGGAATTAATACAATATTTGTTTAAAAAGGTTTTATGCCATAAATTATATATAACGAGGGAAGTTTATTAGCTTTTTATTATCTATATTAATATATTTATAGTTGCGTTACATAAATATTGTTTATTTAAATAACTTCTTTTTTTTATTTTATTTTCTCATTATCACTGTTTATTTTAATATTTTTTTAATTCAAGTTATTCACCCAATATAACGTCCAGACCCATAACTTGACCCACGAGCACTCCAGCATTCACCCCAATGGGACAGGCGACCCCCATGGCTCCTGACAGCCTGGGCGGTGACAACTCCGTCAAGTACATGGGCACTATACTCGTCGTAAGGCCTGGAATTAAATATACATATATTGCATTACAAGTATAGAAAGAAATCGGAAAATATCCTACCGCTGAACTCTTCTTTCCCTTTTTGAGGTGAGTAGGTTTAGAGCTTATAAGCACAAATTAGGCACACGAAAATTCAATGGTGCTTGACATTTGACATTCACTATCTCAACCAAAATATAAGTTTTTTTTTTAAATAAACATTTTTTTAGTCTGTGTTCTCATTTCAAATATTATTTTAGCTAATTTGTTATGGAGACGCTATCAAAAATAGATTTAATAAGATCCAGATAAAACAGAGCGGGCTAAACAAATCACAAAGTGTGGCGGTTTTAATTACTTGTTTTTTTTTTTATTCACAATTATAATCACCTTTTCACTTTCTCGTCGTAGACACATGATGTCTATTACTAGTGTGTACAGACATTATTATAATGATTTATTTAAAAAATACTTCTATGTAAATTATGTACATTTGAATAAAAAATAAAAAAAAATAAAATAATATTTACCACATATTAATACAATCCAAGTAAACTAATAAATATGAAAAAACATAACCTGATAATTCTAAATGTGTTTGTTATTAGTAATGTGTTAATGTGTAGTTTTATTGCATATTTAGTTATTCAGTTAAGCATTGACGATATAAGGAAAGGTTAATATATCTAATAGAGCCAATGTATATAGACGATGGTCACTTACCATCAGACTTAAGACAAATAAAAAAAGTAAACGAATAAAGTTAAAATGTATACATATACGTATAGTAACTCTATATATATGTATAGTAACTCACCACCAGCGAGACCAACTAGCAATCTACCAATTATAAGCATTTCCACTGAATTAGCGGCGCGACAGAACAAGAACAGAATCGCTCCCGCAATCGACAGGAGATTCGTTATTATCGTTGCTTGTTTCCTGTAAACAAAATGCCATTTGATAAAATACAATTACACACGACATCTGCGTTAAAAACGTTTCACACAAACATTATGTACTAAAACTGAAATTCGACCTTATAATTCTCTCTTGGATTGGTGGTACTTGCTGGTAGTGCTTTGTGCAAGGCCGTCTAGATCCCTAGATATATATAGTTCATATCGTTGATATTTATAGTTCATATCGTTGATGTGAAAGAAAATACCGTGAGAAAACGTCTGGGTAGGTACCGCCCACTCATCAAATATTCTACCGCCAAACAACAATTGTGTATTGTTGTGTTCCGTTTGGAAGTGTGAGTGAGCCAGTGAAACTACAGGCACAAGGGACATAGTATCTCAGTTCCCAAAGCTGGTGGCGCATTGGCGATGTGAATTAAAAATGTGTATTTCTTATGGCTTCAATGTCTACGGGCGGGGGTGAACACTCTGATGGTCTATGCCCCTCCGCTTACCAATATTATAAATACATTTTACTTCTAAATATGTATATATAATCTGACCGATTTCAGCCACGGATGCCATGGTCAAGGAACGGTATAGAAATTGACAAATTTGATATGTCATGTGACCAAAGATATAGAATAGAGATATAAAATGGCTTCGATTCCATTCGGATGGATTTGAAGCACACTGGTCAGACTTTCGCCTAAAGATAAAAAATTGGAATAAAAAATAACTTCATTATAAATAACAATTAATTTATTGTTTCTTATTTATTTAATTTGTCCTTGTATTTAACAGTTTTATTTTTGCCTCGACGAAGTTGTTAGAATTAATTTAGAACGAATTATTACAGATAAATCTAACCTCCGTCCGTCTTCAATAGCTCGGAGACACGCATATTTTTAAATCTTCATTTTCCTTAAATTAACAAAACTTAAGGAAAAGATACCTTAATTTACATATTTTTTAATAAATATTGTTAACCGGACTATGCTAAGAACAAGTAATGTGAACTCGAAACAAAAACTGTAACTATCCTACAGCTGGGCTAAGGCCTCTTCTCCTTTTTGAGGAGAAGTTGGAGCTTACTCCACTACGCTGCTCCAATGCGGCAGATGTTCAACCGCCACATGTAGGTTTCCTCACGATGTTTTCATTGACCGCCGAACACGAGATGAATTAAAAAAACACATGAATATTCAGTTGTGCTTGCCCGGATTTAAAATCTGAATAATCGGTTAAAATAAATGTCTTCTAACCACAAAGACAACACCGCTTCTATAATCAAGGACAACTATTAAAAAAATTGTAAATTTTCTATTTCTATGGATTTCACCCAATAAGAAATAAATAAACGTTCCCAATTAAAACTCACCTTCCGAACTTGTCAGCAAAAAAGGAACCGAGTATAGAGCCAGTACACCCACCCACTATGAATATTGACACAATGGAAGACCAGAGAACATTGAGCCATGTCTTATTTAAAGGCAGGTCGTAGCGACTTACAAAACTTTCGTTGCAAAAGGTCTTTATAATCTGGAATATAAGAAAACTCTTGGTAGGACTCAATGAAACAAACATCACCCTTACTAATAAATAAACGTCTTAACTATTGCATACACGTTATCAGAGGTACAGAAAAGGCCATAGGGTACTTTACACCCCCCCTCTCAAACGCGGACGAAACAGCGGGCGGAAACGTAGACAAATTCTTTAACATATTATGTCAATATAGTCTTTGGATTCTTGTATATTGATTGCTTACGTTTAAACCAACGCCAAGTTTATTTTTAAATCCTTTGTAATTTATTCTAAATTCTATAAAATTTACGTTCCATCTTGAACTTTGACCTTTTATACATACCAGTAAATGATAATAATAATAAATCATTATTTATTTTTACTCAGAAAATAGAATCTCACGTTACAATATAAATTTATTAACAATTTACATTAAAGTGTATCCGCGGAGCTGGTGTCTATTATAGTCATCGACCTCTATTATAGATTACCAGGTACTCAGTCCGGTTTGAAGGGTGAGAGAGCCAGTGTAATGCCAGTCACGAGGGACATAAAATCTTAGGTCACAAGGTTGGTGGCGCATTGGCGATGTAAGCCAATGTCAAAGGGCGTTTGGTGACCACTTACCATCAGGTGGCCCGTATGCTCGTCCGCCTTCCTTTTCTATAAAAAAAAACTTGGTGGTAGGGCTTTGTGCAAGCCCTTCTGGATAAGTAACATTACGTATTCTACATTGACTATGATTAAAGGAACAAAGTACATAACTTCTTACTTCCCAAGGTTGGTGGCGCATTGGCCGTGTAAGGGATGATGAGTATTTCTTGTGGCGGCAATGTCTATGGACGCTGGTGACCAATCATCGCCCATATGCCAGTTAAATTGTATAAAAAAGAGTAATTTACAAGCACATACAATTTGTGCGTTTGTTGTGTGTTAGTCTGTCTGCACTTTTAAAATAAAAGATCGAAAGAATATATAACTTCAATGTAAATTATTACAGTCGTTAGTACCTAACTGCTATGGAAAGATTAACTGTTTGGAGAAATAATGTTTAAGGATAATGTAATCTTTACCCATACCTGTACCTAACGATTTTGATTACAAGTAAAAATACATAAATAATGTAGTTAAGGCTACAATTAAAAATAAAAACGAGAAGCTTTATAAAGCACTCTTGTGACATGGCTCTTTAATAATAATATTTTAATTGACCTCTAAATTATAATTCCTTTACAAAATACGAATTTAACCTGACTTAGGTAGGTAAATAAATTAGGTGCGTTAAACTATGTATTACTTTGTACCTAATTATTAAATTTATTTGTACTTAATTAAACAGAATAAATTTGAAATATCAATACATACTTCAGCTGGCGAATTTACAACTCCTATGTTGAATCCCACAGGCAAGGAGGACCCGAAGGTGGTGGTCACCCCAGCTAGCACCAAATAGAACGACCATCCTGGTTTGAATTCGTGAGTTTGAGTCAAATGTTGTTGTTCATTGGCAACCTGCAACAATAATAATTTTATTTACATTTAACTTACTAACAAATTAAAACTTATTTAAAATGTAGAAGTAAATAATATACACCTATATATCAAAAATAATGTTTCTTTGTCTCGATAGCCATTTTATAAAATTCATCTGATTCGGCTGAAATTATCTACTGTTAGTGTTGTAAACTGGCCTATGATATAAGAGCCTGAACTTTTGGGTCAGAATCAAACCAGCCAGCTGATGTTGCTTCTTGGGAATAGCCAAGTCGGGTACGAACAAACAGAAAACTAGTGCGGACGTTTCTGGTGGGGGACGTACATATTTATGTACGTGCGCATTGCGCGTACGAGAATTGATTACGAAAAAATTAAAGTGGAACTGCAATGCAAACAAGGCATTAACTAAACAGTAATATAAACATTAAAAATCAATAAATGAAAAAAACAACAGGTGTTTATCCTGCTTTAAATATAATTGCTAATATGTGCTAATCTTTGTAATCACTTTCACTGCCATCTACCCGAATTACAAGTCGAAACGTGTTTCGCCCGTATGCCTCACGATACAGTTCCAGATCATAGCTATACGTAGCTACATATTAACATAAAAATATACCAACACATTACCTTAACTCGTTGCGTAGTCGGATAGTAATCACTCTGATCTAACATTAGAATACGATTTTATTTATAATTGTTCTTGTTTTCTACTAAAGTAATGAAGTGACTTCGCCTTATAACTAACAGATAATAATAAAACAACATTCATTCTGTATTCAATGAATATTCTAGAAATTAAGGTCGTAACAATGAAAATTATCATAAAACGTATCTAATTGAGAAAAAACAAAATACTAAAGAGTAAGGGAGATGACAAGATACTACAAGATTGTTTTAAAAAAAAGAAAATTTATTTGAATATTTGAAATAAGAACACATATTTATGACGGAAGCGGTTATATCGAAGACAAACGGTAACCCAGCACAGAAGAAGTAGACCGGCCAGAACCAATCACAAAGTAAGGTGTCGGTAACGAAGAATTTCAGGATGATCGATGCGGTTCCGTGTCCTGCGATAGCTGATTTTTTTAAATTAAGGATCTTATTATTCATTACAACATCATCAAGGAAAACATTGTCTGCCACGTGTGTATTGTGGAATAAGCTTTGAACGACTTCTTAAAGACTCTTTGCTCAGCATTTTTTTTTATAGTATAGGTTTGCGAACGAACATATGGGCCACCTGGTAAATGGTCACCAAATCCCATAGACATTGGCATTGTAAGAAATGTTAACCATCGCTTACATCGCCAATGCCCCAACAACCTTGGGCACTAAGATGTTATGTGCCTTGTGCATTTAATTACACTGGCTCACTCACCCTTCAAACCGGAACACAACAATAACAAGTAGTGCTGTTTTGCGGTTGAATATCTTATGAGTGGGTTGGTACCTACCCAGACGGGCTTGCACAAAGCCCTAACACCAGTATAAATTGGGACATATATAGGCTGTTACTTTTTTTTTCAATATATATTTCGAAGCAGTGCTAAGGAAGTATACTGTATATATCACACCAGTGCAGACAAATAAGCAAAACTGTGCGTGTGTATGACAAACTTTGTGCTTTAAAATATTAATAATAGACCAGCAAATGGGCTTCCTCTTAGCTTTATCTGACTCACATTAAATATTATCCTAAGAATTCAGATAAATAAGCTAATAATACCTTTATAGAGACCTATCGTAAAATATTGATTTTTTGCCTGTGTACATTTCTAAAACATTTTATAGGTTTTAATTCAACTTTGATGAAATTACAACGGTAATTCGCAACAAAGACTTGCAGGATATATTGTCGTGCATAATAGTAAGCACAAACATTACATTCTTCATTTCCACACTCACTTTTCGTATGAGTGATATTAGACGCAGGACATGGGACAGAGCACTGTCAATATCCTAAGCTAGCACTGTTACTGAAATTACTTCCTTCTTCTTCCATACAAACTAGCTATCTTGTACTGACAACTAGATCAGGGATGCAAATACTTTGATAAAATACTAACAATAAGTGCGGTGCTACACAAGCGAAGTAATCAACGAACACGCAAACAAATAACGTCTCTTATTACGTGTCTAATCAAGTAGAAATCTAGTAAAAAAATATGTAAAACAATATATACTTTGTTTTTTTTTTTGTATTACGATCAAATCACTTTGCATTTTCAATCTATATTTCTTTATGTATATACAATGACGCAGAAAAAATTATAACAATATGCATTACCTTTATACATCAATGAATACAATTATCGATAAATCAAAATTAAAAAAAAAACTCATAACGTTTCTAACTTTAGTAAAGCCCGTACTCATATTCGTATACGTATTATTTTTTTCAATTTTGTTGCAAAAAAAACTATTTGCGCGCAGATATTCGTGACTATGTTTAGTCTGGTCAAATTAGATCGCGCCTTTTTTATTCGCAGGAAAAAGGCTCCCGCGTGAAGTATATGGGACTCGCTGGTGCCCGAGACGCAGAGCGCCGAACATCGGGATAACCACTAAAAAACCAGCGGTACCCATTCCGTCTTAGCGCCATGGGTTCGCTTGCGCATGCTACCGTTACGAAATTAGATCGCGCCCACGACAACGCTTGATATATATAAAATAAACAAAATAATTTGGATATCCTGGAGACCCATTCAACTAATTTATAACGGTTACGATACGTTCCCGATACTATTCCGGTCGAATTTTAACCGATCCGCAACCGGATCATCGTGTTAGTAGAATAGGAAAAAGGTTAACCAACAACGATTACATTTCGATTTGATTGCGAGAAAGCGACAATTTACTAGTAGAATTGGACCCGCGTGAAAAACTATTATGTAAGTGTAATTAAATAATAAGTGCAAATAAATATTTGTTAATTAACATTGAGCAATAATAACAAAAGGATACATGTCAAAGTTACAAACGATTCGAACATTGTTAGTCCAAGTATGAATGTGATGAACTCAACGACCACCAGAGCTAATGATGTAGCCAGTCCAGCCACAAACCTGAAATGATTTTACGTTATTACAAGTAGAAGCTATCAATGGTACAGACCGATAAAATTACTTTTGATTGACCCCAAATAAAACAACCAAGGTTAGGGGAAGGATATTCCTGTAACGTGTCATCTAGATCTATATGGACACCCTGACCGATTCGGCCGCGACGGTCAATCTCAACTGAGGATAACCTGATGCACTGGAGATATTATAAAACAAAAATGACTGCGCAATCACTGTCTATCTCTCGTTCCAAAAATTGAATCCCATTTTATAGCCTAATTACACAGGAATCCCTCACAAATTGTGAGTGGGGAGTGATCAGGACTAACTGCTTTTCTTGCTTCACGAGATAAGGAATTACGACACTGTCTGCTTTAGGTGTGCATTCTTAAATTAGTACTTGACAAGAAAATCCAAGTTCAAGCAGTGTATCTCAATACAACGCCTATTGGTCCTTCGATGTCATGTCCCCATAAGCTATCTAAACCTAACCTATGTATTTTTATTTTATACACATACATTTTTTGTCAGTCAAAAGTTTAATCTGAGTCGTAACTGTAACTTCCTCGTTTGTCCGAGGATCACCCTAAAAACCTGCGATAATATGTACGAAATGGCACGCCAAAATTCTAATTAGCATAATATAATAATACTATTATTAAATAATTCAGTTATCAACAATTAGGGTAAAAAATTATTAATATGAGACACGATACTGTCCAGAAAAGAAATATATATATTATATCTGGATAAGCGAAATATTATAATTGTTATACAAAACTCCGCACACTTAGTATTTGATGAAATTATTTTTACGTTACGATATATTTCATTTACGATACGCAACAAAAAAGGCCGCACAAAAACATCGCTATCCTTGGATGTCGCCGTGACTAGGAGAGTTATATTATTAAATAAATATTTAATGATTTAATAACCGCGTATAGCCAAAATAAAATCAAATATTTATTTATAATATATACGCCGTTTAAAAGTATAAAGAAACTAAAATATATATTTAAAAAATATCTCATATTTATTTTATTAAACGCTACCATATTGTGGTTACCTACTTCTTTAAAAAAAAATAATTGAAGCATTTTCGTTTAAAAAAAAAATCTTAAATCGAAACATTTAAGTCTTTGCCAAAAAAAAAGTTTAGTAAAGAACAAAAGCTACATTTAGATCGAGAAAAAGATAACCTATAACGAAAATTATAATACAATTCGGTTTACTAACCTGCTCTTTCTTCTCTGACATTTTTCGTTATTATCAACGTGACAGATTATAAAATTATCAATAAATTAATATAATCAACGAAACATAAACTGCGAATTTACCGCGCACTTGTTTACAACATTTATGTGTGAGCATGTGTCGACACTAACCACGAGTAAGGCGCCTCATTCTTTACTTTTCATTAGGTGCATATCATATGTTTTCTTTATTATAACTTTATTATAACTAAGTAATTTGTTGCAACGACAACAATATCTTTAAGATTTACTTATATGTTTATTTTTAAGTAATCTTTACACTAAATGATCGTTACTGGGATGTATATTAAGTTGTCGCCTTGAACTTTGCAACCTATCTCAATAACTCAAACCACATAACAGATATATATAAATAACAACAACAAAAAAACCGAGACGCGATCGAGGTTCTTGACCCCACCAAATTAAATGATTCAATTTTTGGTTAGCTTTTTTAGTATGGTAACATTGATCATTACGCAACAAAATTAAGATTGACGCAATGTTAAAAGGAAACACGTAACGAATTCGGTAACTCCAAATCAACGGTTATACGGGTGCGTGATGACGTCACGTGGCCTTATACGATTGACCGGTATGATTTTTTGAAGAACAAAAACGGAGCTTTAATAACTTATGTAGCTTATCTACAGTTTTTATTTATGACTACGTACTTTAAACCAGATTTATGGTCATTTTAAATATCTTTAATCTATAAATTTAAATCTATATAAATATTGAATGTTAAAACTCAAATTTTATAAGCAATGAATTACGCTCGAATTTCGGAATACTGCGAACCTCTATTTCTCATAAAACGCCCTGCAAGATAAGCGTAAACAAGAAGGCTTCACTGTAAGCATAGTCTTTTTTTAGAACAGCTCGAGGGGGGCTTTTTTATATCACTTTGTAGATTTCAGCACCATGCTCCGTAGAAGCTCGCGCAAGACACGATTTTTCCGACATTCTTCAAATTTTCGACAAATATCAATTTAAATTAATTTACACAATCAATTTCAAACATAACTTACTTTTATTTTCAATTAGCAGTGCTCTGCGGTTTGATCTGCGTTATTTTTTGTCATCATACATTAAATAAATAAGTAAACAAATCTTGTTATAAATTTTGATAGAATCAACAGATTTTGTTGAAATAAACACCAAACGGTACCTTGGAATACTAATTACAATAATTCAGTTATTTGCATTGCTAAGTTATTAGCCTTTTTAAGATTACCACGGACAAACAGACAGACAGAAAAAATAATGCTGGATTTGATTTTGGTAATTTGTAAATAGCCACATAAACTTAAAAAAAAAAGACATAAAAATTGAAGTATTTTGTTCTACTGGTATTAGGGATGCATATGTAAAGAATGGAAGTCAGCCAGTATAAAACGAGATGAACAAACATATTAAATCAATATTAATATTAAATGATTTATAATACAGTGTAGAATTATATTCTATTGTTTTAAGATGCAGTAAAGTTCTTATCTGGCTATTCACATAAGAGTTATTAGCTTATTAGATATTTATTACTATGTAAACGGAAAATATTCCTAGCTTTCCGTAATTAAATAATAATATCTTGGGACATTATTCACACATGGCTATCTGATCCCAAACTAAGCAGAGCTCGTACTATGGAAACCAGACAACTGATATACTACATATACTACTTTTCTTGCACACAAATGTCTGTCCTGGGTGGGAATCGAACCCACAACTTTCGGCGTGCATCTTAAAATTACTTATAGGAATATTCTTAGCGAGACAAATAGAAAATAATAAAATAAATATAGTTTATTTTCCCCACTAAGAATTCTATGCGAGAAAGGTTCTTTTCACTGTAATAACGTAATTATTAACATTTAAATTTGAAACGAATTTTCAGCTTTGATTTCAACCACGCCAACGGCCCGTCAATTAAATAGAAAATTATTGAGTTATTCATAATAATTACACGTGATTTCTAAATATAACCACCATATAGTACTTTAATCAATATTATAAACTATTAAAAGATAAACAACGTGTGTTATTACTTATTACCTATACGCGTAAAGTAAAAACTACTAGGATTAGGTAAATATTAGGAAAAGACCACCCAAATTTTGTAGAAATTTTTTGTCGTTTTTTTTTTTAAAGAAATGCGGACGAGCAAATGAACCACCTGATGCTAAATGGTCATCACCGCCCATAAACATTGGCGCTGTACGACATATTAACCATTCCTTACATCGCCAACCTTGGGAATTATGATGTTAACTTGTTGAAGTTGCCTGAAGTTACATTGGGTCACTCATTCTTCAAACCGACACGCAGCAATCCTAGGTATTGCTATTTGGCGATAGAATATCTGATGAGTGGGCCGTACCTATCCAGACGGGCTTATACAAAGTACTACCAAGTAATTCCCAGTGATTAAATTTAACAGCAGGTGACTCCGATTTTGGATATTTACTAGCAAGACCTTATAGATACAATATAAAGAGTAAAAGCATAGCAATAGTCCATAAAGACTCACAAATTACCCGCTTTACACATATTAACAACTGTCCACACAGACGTACACCATACACTATAGTTAAACATTAACCATATGTGACTCACGGGACGGAGAAATCGGTAGGGTAAAAGTAGATTTTAGATTGAGAAGAACTTGATAACTTTTAACGTATTAATCAATATATCATTATAATATTAATTGTAAATAATAACGATAATACATAACTATGTACTAAATACTTAAGCCACGCACCGCTTAATGGCCTTGTGGTAAGAACGCGTGAATCTTAACCGATGATCGTGGGTTCAAACCCGGACAAGCACCACTGAATTTTCATATTCTTAATTTCTGATTATAATTCATCTTCTGTTTGACGGTGAAGAAAAACATCGTGAGGAAACATGCATATGTCTAATTTTACTGAAATCCTTCCACACGTATATTCCACCAACCCGCATTAGAGCAGCGTGGTGGAATAAGCTCCAAACCTTCTCCTCAAAAAGTTAGAGAAGGCCTTAGCCCAGCAGTAGGACATTCACTTCATTTCAGTGGGCTGTTACTGTTACTGCGCACCGCTTGTGCCTATGTCTACTAAGCACCGTTTGCGGAGCAGAAGTACATGGTCTGTTTGTCTATGGTCTGATATGGAAAAGCTATGGGTATATGATATATTAGATTTACATATATTAATGTGAATCAAATATAGCGCAGCTTACATATTCTTAACCTGAAAATATATTATCATAAAGGTATTGGAAGATTTGCTTGATAGCAAAATAGATAATATATAGGATATAGAATAATAGTGCATTATAGATGTCATAAGATGACACGAACTAGGACCTTTCTGACAAAAGATGCTCACGGACACGAGTCGTGAAAGTAAATATATGTATAGGTACCAATAATTGACATGGCGGTCGGTCGAATGGTAAAGGAATAGTTGTGGTGTAACGCCATCTAATTTACATTCAAGTGGATAATATGGAAATCCTACTCCATGGAAAACTACATATATGTGCAACTGTTTACTCGCGAAGCACTCGCAGGGACCAAATAATGAACGAAGTAAGAACTATATTTCACTGTTCACATCATTTTAATAAATTTGATCGATTTTGTAACATTGACATTTCATATACGAACTACAAAAAACTTAGACATCGTGATTCAGGAAGTTCAAAAAATGAATCAACGCCATCTGTTGACAAATAGTAACAAACATGTTTACTCTTAACAGCAACATACATGGTGATAAGTCAAACGGTATCGCAATCAATCTTAAACAGACAGAGACGGAACAGACCAACAAACATTTTTACGTAAGATTTACAGTTGCATCAATTACAAGAAAAAAAAAAAACAAAAAGTTACTCGTGACTTTTTTAATAATATTGATATCAAAACAACTAACTTGTTTCTAAGTCTCGTCTGTTGGTATTTATCTTTAAATTAACCCTTTAAATCTCCACAGATGCGTCGTCTCTACCTTTGATGTACGATCCTTTTATTTTGTCTGTGTTTGTTAGTTTGTGTCTGCAAGTTTATATTAACAGGCAGCACCACTCGTCAATTTCAATTGATATCACCCATTCGTCAATCTACCCTTAAAACAGCAATACAAATTATTGGTTTCAAGAGAAAGTGAGCCAGTATAATGGAAACACGAAACATACTCGTAACATCTATTTCCCATAGTATGCTAGGCTGGTGAATGCGAGGATTGGTGACTTACCTCTGGATTGCCCATTTTAAGATACCATCGAATCTTTTTACATTCTACCGCCAAACAATGCGTAGTATTGTTACGGTTGTTACGGTTCGAAGGGTGAGCGAATCAGTGTAATACAGAAACAAGCGACATAACTGTTTAATACCAAAGTTGGTGGCACAGTGGCGATGAAATGGATGGTTAATTTTTCTTACAGTGACACTATCCACCGGCGCTAGTGTTTGTGGTATGCGTCTTATTTGCCAGTGTACCAAATAATTTTGAATAAAATTTATTCATTGTTTTGCGTATTTGAAGGAATAGGTTAGTAGGTTTAGGGTAGGACAGACATACTTTCAGCAGCACACTACACCAAGTATTAGTAATCAATATATCGTGTTCCGTCTATATTTATACGAACTTGAATCTTTCGATTTCACTCTTAGTTGTTAAAACATTATGTACATGCATTCGGACTATAAACTTGACTATATTTCATGAGAATATTGCAACAAAATTTAGTCGTCAGGGTCCGATTTCTTTTTATTCTATCAGGTACCAGTTTTGATATCCTTTAACGGTTTAGGTAAATATTAAATTAAAAAAAAACATTACAAATTGACGTAATTAGCAATAAAAGCAATTACATTGAATATGAAGATTCTCCTGATCGATTTCGCTCACGGCGACCATTCTTAAAGTACACTGGCAAACTGTGCAGGACGTATTATAACGGATAACTGTGTATGCAAAAACAAGTTCTCTTTCTCTTCCCTCAATCTCATAATCCGATGGGAGGACAATCCGATAGGACTCTATGCAAACTACCAATTTCTAGACTCCGGACTGCTTCTAAAAATTTCTCGACGGAAAATCGTAATAATTATTTACGAATTTATTATTGGCTCGGCTCAGGATTGAATCCCACGACCAAAATATATTTAGAAATATAATATTATAACATACTTTAGAATTTCTACTAAAATAGCGTCGTTTTTACGTACGTCGACATATTCTGAAGATTTGTCAAAATTTGGAAAATATAATGCTGTAAAACCTAATGCGTTCAACTTCTAAGGGTATAGTTATTAAAAAAAATTAAGAGGAATCTGTCAACCATCTCTTACACACACACATGTATCATATCTAATAAGTGCATTATTAAAAGTCAATATCAAGTATAACAAGCAGTTACAAATATTTATTAAGTCTAATCTGGATTAAAGTGGTTTTACATAATCTTCAAATGAGCAATTAAATATTAACATTACTAATCTTTTACATGTGTATCATGATACATAAAATAAATATGGAAAAAAACAGTTAAGAATGAATCCTTACAAGCCAGATTCAAATAAACCACACTTGAAATTAAATGTTTACTTAGAAGCAGAAAGATTATGCTCATGTGTCTTTGGATCCAGTACTGATTTCTTCCAGTATGAGCATAGATGTACAACATATTTAGTTATGAGTTGGACCACACCAACCTATTTCCTTTTCAAACACTTATAGTTCAATTTAAAACCAATAAGATTAGGATTTATTTAATCAAATTAATTTAAGTTAGTGTTTGTAAAATATTGTTTATCTGGAAATAAAGTAATTTTTGAGTTTTGTAGTATTTATTATAGCTATAGAAGAAGGGTTGGTTAAGTTTAAATTCATTTTGTTTGTTTAATGGCTCTAATTTTCACCACTGCTGGCTCTTCTATGTCACATATTTAATTGTCACATAAAAAAAAAACTGAAAAGAACCTGATACAAAATTTAAAAGAATCAATTTACATATAATTGTAAATTTTGATTTACAAAATTTATATTTGAAGACAATTAATTTCTATATGATTTCCGAACTTTCATCTTTTTTTAAATTTTTAATAGATATTGAGTACAGCTTATGGTGAAAATGAACAATTTAAATAAGAAATTTTAATTTTTATCACACTCATCCAGAATTCATCTAGCATATTTCATATAGAATTTTTCAGAGTATGTAGTTAAGAATTATATAAAAAAAAATATTTTTTATTTAAAGTCAAAGTTTAAAAAATAACTGTATTATATAATACAACATAATAATGTAAAATTGATAAACAAAATCATTACAACATATTTCATCCTTTGGCATTAGTTAATTGCCGCATTATTATCGATTTACCAAGGACATTTTTAATAAAGTTACAATTCATTTTCAGTGATATTATTATGGGTATACGATTACAATTTGAGTTTAGAAAGTAAATATTGTTTATTTGCATTAACTCACCAGTGTCGATGTGTCTGAACGTTCGCCATTGGATATTGGCTTGGAATTGGTAAACAATGATGAAGACTCTCGTTGTTCTCCCATAACAGAGTAACAAGAATAGAAAAGTGGCCCAGTAGGGTTAAAAATCGGACTGATATGAGAGTATCTGCTCCTTTCATGCCGATTTTGATTTATGAAAAAAGTTTTAAGTTTAATACAGAATTTTCTTATTCTTCTTTACAATATTTACATCGATTTCTTACAAATTTGAAATCTGTCACATAAGATTAGGTTATATTGAACTTAAAACTTAAGTCGGAAACTTCTGAAAGTTGGTAATAATGTTGCCTGCTTAAAGTAATGTAATTAATCGGAAAACTTTAGCAAATGCGTCTCTTATCTATGACATGAACATGATTTTATATTTCTTGCCCGGTTTTAATATTCCTATTTCAATTAAAAAATAGGTACTTTTCCTTTATTCAAGTATTCTACATTTCGTTAGGGTCTAAAAGTTACAATTTATTGACTAATAATTCATTCAATAATTTATTGAATAAACTTAGACTTTTAAATTTTGAAAAAACATGTTTTTGAACTGAGCTTCTTTAATTGCCGAATGCCGGGTGTCGAACTTGAGAATTAAAATAAATGTCATTGTCAATTATAAAATTAAGGTGAAAATAAACAAATTTGTTGTTACATATTTTCGAAACATATTTCTTTAACTATTTATAAATGAAGCTCTATAAACCCAGCTGGGTCAATCATGATGGTAAGTTGGGTTTATGTTGTTGATAAAATTTGGTTTCTTTTTTTAAAGCAATTATACTTTCAGATAAGCCAATATTTTCGGTGGACATCCATCCTACTGGAAAACGCTTTGCTACTGGAGGGCAAGGTGAAGACTCAGGAAGAGTTGTGGTTTGGAACTTTAACTCTGTATTATTTGAAGAAGTCGAATGGGATTCAAATGTTCCAAAAATGCTATGTCAAATGGATAACCATTTAGGTTAGACTGTTTTAATTTTATTTTAATTTCATATACAAAAAAAACAAACACAGAAAGTATATTAATGAACTGTTTGTTTCAGCATGTGTTAATTGTGTGCGATGGAGTAATGGTGGTCGATACCTGGCATCTGGTGGTGACGACAGCTTAGTAATGGTATGGGGGCTTAGCGTAGCTGTAGGGGCTACCGGTAAACATAAAGCTGAAACATGGAGATGCTTGACAACATTAAGAGGACATGCAGGTCTATATAATATGTCTAATTAACAGTAACATATATATATATACATATATTAAAGTTTTGCATCACAAATGCTATATATCATTAGTATTGTTTTTAAACTTAGAAGTACATAAAATAGTTATTATTATAATATTACACAAACAAATAAGTGTTGCTTAAGTCTAAATAATGGTATATTGTTGTGGAACAATTTCGCCAACGTATTATATTTAATTAGAATATATAATAAATAGAATAAAGTTATGTTATATATTATGTTAACACAATATAAAAAGATTCAGTGGCTTACATACATAAAAATTGTATGTTTTATAGTTATTTTAATTTTTCCTTATTTATTCAGGTGATGTTCTGGATCTAGCGTGGTCACCATTAGACAAGTGGTTAGCAAGCTGCAGTGTTGACAATACAATAATTATTTGGAATGCTGAAAAATTCCCAGAAATGGTGTGCGTATTGAACGGCCACACGGGCTTAGTGAAAGGAGTTGCTTGGGATCCTGTAAGTGTTTATTTATTAAGAAAATATACAGTATATAACTTCATAAAGGATGGGCCCGTTGATGTTGGTAGATACTTGCCTTTCACAACGAAGGTTGTGGGTTCGATCTCACCCAGTACAGACATTTGTGTGCATGAACATGTCTATTTGTCCTGAGTCTAGGTGTAATTATCTATATAAGTATGTATTTACAAAAGAAATTTAGTATATCAGTTGTATAGTTTCCATAGTACAAGCTTTGCTTAGTTTGGGATCAGATGGCAGTGTGTGAATAAAGTCCCAGGATATTAATATTATTATTACAATAAAAATACAATAAACCACATTACCACAATTTTAAACATGGTCCAGGCATTAACAGGGAATGAAACTAGAAGACAGCTTACTGTTATTATTATTTAATATTATTTAAAATACTTGGTTTTATTTGTAAAATTAACAATAGTAATTTAAAATAAAATATATTATAATAGATACATTTTAACTAATATGAAGTACATATTAGATTTAAAAATAAAAACAATAATAAGATAGTTATATTGTAGTATAATAAAGCTTTATATCTAGCCAAAAAAAATGTTAAGAAGATATATAAAATTAGAAATCTATTAAAAATAAAAAGACACAATTTTAAAATCTTGATTAGTCACATCAACTTTTAAAATAACTCGCAATTCATGTATTGCAAGCATTTATAGTATTAGTAAGGATTTTAGTAAATAAGAGGGTTGCTGAAGATCATGTCACAAAAAGTAGAGAAGTCAAATTTACAAATCTAAAAAAGAAAAGAAAAAAAAAAAGTTTTTTTTTCCAAAATAGTTATTTTTTATAGTATCAAAAAATACCCTTTATATAATTTTATTACGTTACATACTTTCACTGTTTGTTATTTATAGTTAACTAATTTTTTTATATACCATTATAGGTTGGAAAGTATTTAGCATCTCAATCCGATGATAAATCCCTGAGAGTCTGGAAGACAGCTGATTGGGCATCGCAGGCTGTAATCACGGAATCTTTTGAAGAGTGTGGAGGTGATAAATCTTATATGTTTATTTTATATTATTAAATGTCTAATTAAGTAAAATTACCTTTTGTGGTTAAAGTCTTTCTCGTTATGAAGGTAAGTTTATTCCACCACAGTGCATCAGCGTAGATTGTGGAGATACTACTGGCAGTATTTCATCTGCCACATGCAAGTTTCCTTAAAAAATTTTAATTGCAGTCGCATAAATTTCAGTTAGTTCAAAGATTTAGCGAGGCCTACTTACAACAAAATGTAACAAGATTTAGTGTTAACACCCACCGAAGCCAAAACATGTATGTGTAAATCGGTTTACTTAAAAATATGAATGTACCAATTGCAGGCACGACGCACGTGCTGCGGCTGTCGTGGTCGCCGGACGGGCAGTACGTGCTGTCGGCGCACGCCATGAACGGCGGCGGGCCCACGGCGCAGGTGGTGGAGCGCGACAGCTGGCGCTGCGACAAGGACTTCGTGGGCCACAAGAAGGCCGTCACGTGTGCGGTGAGCGCCCCACTCCCGCCTTACGTTGTGCCACCGTTTTCTACTGACGGATTCGATTTCCATGGATATTGTTGTAGGATTTTCAACTATGAGTTTTCTATAAGGAACAGTTGAGTCGAGTAATTTATGAATGATTAGATCTTCTTCAGCTATAATATTGTGACATCTTTTTACAAAAACATATCTACATAAAATAGCAGGCCGCCAGTATAGTTACAATATAAAATATAAATTTTGATTCATTTCCAATGGTCGCATGACATGATGGTCACCCCGCAGCGCTTCAACAGCAACATCTTCGTGAAGGAGGGCAAGAAGTGCTGCTGCGCGGCGGTGGGGTCGCGCGACCGCTCGCTGTCCATCTGGCTCACGTCGCTCAAGCGCCCGCTGGTGGTGGTGCACGAGCTGTTCAGTGACAGCGTGCTCGACCTCTCCTGGAGCTCAGACGGTAATTACGAGTGACTGTACATTGGGATGTTCTGTCCCTTGTACCGGTAATCACACGGGGTCACACATCAAAAATATCACCATAAAGTTTGGCGTTAATAATTTATAAGTGAATGGTACCCAGATCGGCCTAAACACAGTCCGGGGTACCATTACATGTCAGTGATAGAGACAATCAAAAGAACAACTATACTTATTTCTAGTAACTAAACTCAATTATATAATTATTTATTTATTCACATGATTACTCACTCGGTTTGCAAAGACAAGACGACCAGTTGCTGGCAGTGTAAACAGATAACACCAAATTACGGTCAGCTAACATTACAGAATATTTGGTATAATGTTGTTTGTTAAAAAAAATGAATGGCTTCTCAATTTGGGCTATGATGAGACTGAATTATTACTAAAACGATTAATATAACATTGACCTTACTTATTTTTCCTTCCTACCCCATCCATTCCTTATTATACATTTATAGTATATATTATATTTTGTTAAATTAAGTGACATTTTATTTTTATGTTTGCAATGAACAAATAATAAAAAAATGTGCTGTCGAATTAGAGGGCGTTAGTAGCTACGACACAGTACATACTATTGTTGTTGCTACCGTATATATTGTTTATGATATGTATAATTTGTTCAAAATAAATAAATAAATAAACAATTTGTAACGGAGTTGCTTATCGCCTATTACATTCGACCTTGACGAATGAGAGCGAAGCTGTAATAAGTGTAAGAGCTTATGGTCGTAATTCAATCAATGGACGAACACCATTATATTTTAATTTCTTATTTACAATTTCAGGGCTGAAGCTGTTGGCTTGCAGCACAGATGGCACCGTCGCCTGCATTCAGTTCACGAAGTCGGAGATCGGCACGCCGCTCACGCTCGAGGAGAAGGTAGTCTAAATATTTTTTTTGATAAAAAAATGTATATAACATGACCTTGAACTTCATTTGATAACTAATTTTATTGATCTATATAATAGATAAGTATCATAAATAACAAATATCCTCAAATCATATATAATAACATATATAACTAAGAGGTGTATATGATAAAGATAAAATTATCTAATTAATATTAGAAAATCGGTTAGAGAGAGAGAGAGAGAGAGAGAGATGATAGAGATGAGATGATAAATTTATAATAAAAAATTAAAATTAAATGAAGTTGGAGAAAACTCAACTTCAATATTATTGTACGCAGAACATTTACAATATACAATGAGATATAAAACGGTCCTTTTTGAATTTCTTTCTTATCTATTACCTTTGAAGTTTACTCGATGAAAACAAATATATTGTTCACAAATATAAGTTTTGTATAAACAAAAACATTGATGATGAAACATGATTTGTTTTTTTTTTTTATAATTAATTTTGTGAACAGAACGCCTTCTACGAGAAGATATATGGGAAGTGTTTCGTGAACGAGCCTGGCGGCGATCTCACGTCCAACTTGCTGGTGGAGTGTCCCGAGATATTGCTAGCTCGGGAGAAGCAGGAGTCTAAGAAGGAACCGCCAAAAGAGGAGATTACACCGAAGAGCGATAAATCACAGGTACCTACCTCTATATACATATATTTATATACAATTAAATAATGTATAACGGTCGTGTAGTAATGCGCCCCCTCCCGCAGCCCTTCCCCCCCGCGCCGCTGCCCCCCCGGCCCGTGGACCGGCAGATCGAGACGCGCACGTCGGACGGCAAGCGCCGCATCACGCCCGTCTACATCCCGCTCACCAGCGCCGACGCCAAGTAACTGCACACACCTACACGCGAGCTCCATGTTCGACCTCCAACCTCGTTCTCTAAAGTCATCCTGTTAATCCGACCTCTAATCCTGGTCTCTTAATTCGCCCAATCCTAGCCTCATATCAGCCTCTAAACTCACCTCTATCCTCAGCCTCCAAACTTGGCCTCTAAATTCGCCTTCCAAATTCGACCTCTAAATTTGCCCTCTAATTTTAGCCTCATATATCAGCCTATAAACTCACCTCTATCCTCGGCCTCCAAAGTTGCCCTCCAAATTCAACCTCTAAATTCGCCCTCCAAATTTAGCCTCTAAAATTGCCCTCCAAATTCGACCTCTATTCTATATATATCCTCTATCAATATATTTATTTATTGATTGTCAAAAAAATCTACTACCGGTTCGATAAAAATACTTCCGTCCTGATAAGAAAAAATTCAGATAGTAATTATGAACATTCATTAAAAAAATATCTCACGATATCGCATATTTTTTTACTATACTATTACTTATATAGTAAATATAATATTACTTTTATAATATATAAGTATTTATTTTATAAGACTGAAAATAATCATAAGCATGTTTTTTTTGTAGCGAGTCTTTGGGGTCGCAGCCCGCCACCGAGAACTGCTTCAGTACATCCTCGCAGGGGAAGTCCCGCATCAAGGTGGAGCGACGAGACGACATCGTCATACACCCCAACGTCAGCAACCACGCCACCGCCACCGTCCGGAACGACACGTGCGTTAACTTATATTATCGTATAATATAAACAAAAGCAAAAACGGTTTTCACATTTGATTTGTAATTTCGTTATATAAATAAATAGTACTAGGACATACGATTATTTCTACAGCGGGCTGGAGCAGCGGTTGCGCAAGCGCACGGCGGCGTGCCTGCCGGGCCCCCGCGTGGACGAGCTGCACGCCAAGCGCAGCTGCGCCTCGCCCCCCGCGGGGGCCTCAGGCTCCCCCGTAAAGAACGCCGGCCCCGCTGCGCCCGCGCTGCCGGCGCCAGCGCTCGGGACCGCCGGACCAGTTGTGCGAACCGCTGGCGTCCTGAGATTGCAGGTATTACACGATCCATGCCCTGATTTTTTTTTTAATTCTTGTTAAGTCTGACGCGATTCCTCCCGACGTACTCATCTCACAGGCTCTGTTATATACCTCATGGAATAAGAGGCATACATATTTATATAAAACATCTTTCACTATACATATATATTTATAATAGGAATACTATATAAATTCAAAATATTTTATTTTAATAACATAGATAACATTGATTGTTTGTTCAGTGTCACTTTGTGATTTTATAAGTAATTATAAACGAAAACTTGAATAGCATTTTATTAAACACGAATCGTTGTGCTCACTTTCAGGTTGTGAACAAAGCGTGCAACACGCAGTACGGAACGTTATCGAGACTCGAACTCATACCGAACAACTGCGCCTCCAACGACCCCATCTGGGAAACCTATTTAGGTAAATTTACAGGAAATGTTCAACTACCTCATATACCAATAGAAAGGGAATAAAGATAAACAAATCTTAGATTTACAGATTCCATACGACTTGCTAATTATTCTACTATATTGTGCACATTTATTTATTCTACTTATATTTTACTGACACTCCTCACTTTAACCTCACTTTAATTTTACCGACAAAGTTAACGATAACAATAAACGCCGACAAACGCAATTTTTTCGCGATTCCATAATAAAGACAATTTAATCGAAATCTCAACTAATTATACCACGTCAACTCAATGTCAGAGTTGTTTATTTGTCTTTATTCCTCATGTGGTCGGAATAGCCTAGTAATATTACATGTATGTATGTGTATGTACGCATGTGAGAAGTTGTATGAAGGCTTATTTATAATGCCTGAAGGAATAATGATAGAACGTATCGGACAGTATTAATAGTTAGCATTCAATTTTCATTATTTATTCCGTTGACTAGTTATTATATTATAATTGAATGAACAAGAATGAGCGTTTTGTTTGAGAAAATTTATTATACATGTAATAAATTTGTTTATTGAAACAAAAACTAAAGTTGTTGATCATATTACAAATTACTTTTGCAAACAAAGTGTAATTACAAATTATAATTATTTACTAACTTGTAAAGAGAAAAAACATTAAAAGCTATTGCTTCAAATATTTTTAACAACCTGATATGTTTCTTGTTTTAAAAAAAAGTCGTTAAGTTTTTATAGAAAGCCAGCGTGAATTTTTTTAATTATAGAATGACATATGACATAGCGCAAAGTGTTGCCACCATAGATAATACTTTGACGTATTAAGTCGAAGTTAATGCATGGGCAATTTAAATTTAATGAAGAGCCCAAAGAGCTTCATTTACATACATATTAGAGCTACAAAAAGTTGAATGGGCAAAATGGAATGAGCCCTTGCCTTATTCTCCACTTACCATCAGGTGAGCCAGCTGCGCGCCTGCCTCTGCTATACCAATAACCGTAATGTCGGCAGGGTCGCCGGTTACGTGCATCGCGTGCGACGCGCGCTGGGCGTGCGTGTCGTGCGCGGACGGCGCGCTGCACGTGTGGAGGCTCGCCCGCGCCCCCGCGCGCGCGCTGCCGCACCTCGGTCAGTCGCCAGCGCACTACGTACTGCACGATACCAGGATATTTGGACTTTTTGTGTCATATCAGTGACTAATTCAATCCATAGTCACTTACTGATGATCCGTACCAGGCGTTATAAAAGTTGCCACTTTAGCGTAACATAACATACAACTAATTCGTTCTAGCACTACCGTCTCAAGCGGCCAAAATGACTCTGTCCGGGGACACGCTGGCGGTGGTGACCACGTCTGCGGAGCTCGCCATATGGGACTTGTCAGCTGCCACGTGCCTCGTGCGACCGCTTTGCTTCAGGAATCTGCTCTCGCATGGTGGTAAGAATTTATCTTATAGTTTCATTATTAAGAATTATTTATTATTTTATCACCTTCTTTTCATTACTTTGAAGTCCATACAATATGACATCTTAAAGATAAGGGCATATTTAAACCCTCAGAGGCTTAAGCCGGCCGCAAAGACCAGTATCCCGAGTAGCATGGAACTCCCCATTTTTTCATATATGATTTTAAAAAAAATAGTAACTGTCTATACATGTCCCACTGCTGGGCTAAGGCCTTCTCTTCTTTTGAGAAGTAGATGTGGAGCTTATTACACCACGCTGTTATAATGCTGGGTAGTGTATACATATGCATTTGGCCGATTTTTTCACAACATTTATATATACAAATTAGGCACATGAAAATTTAATATAAAGATTATCGGTATATGTATATGATCAGATATTTTTTAAATATATACTTGAAAATAAAGTAAAAGTAATATTATGAAATCATTTATCTCTGAATAGGATAGATTTATTTGTTGTATGTCTAAAGTCTGTATGAAAAACTTACACATAATTGTTTTGACAGCTGCTCACTTCCTTAATTTCAATATATTTTTTAATAAATACTTATTATATTGTTATGCTTTGTATTTTTATTGATAATTTTTGTTAAGTTGATGCTATTATAATCGATATTTTATTTATGAATCGTTTTAATTTTAATTGCATTTTTTTTCAGTCACAGTAACTAATTGTTCTCTACTTGAGGACGGCAACCCTATGATCTCACTCAGCAATGGAAAAAGTTACATCTATTGCAAAAAGTTATGCGCATGGTAAGACTTTACTAGTACATATATATTAATGGATATCAAGGACATTAAATTTATGTAATGTAAATGTATAATAAACTACAATAACAATAGCAAAGGTTACAGAATATTAACATGCCTCCTTCCTATGTCGGGCCTGCGACGTACTAAGTAGGCCGCTAGACTAAACGCGTGGTGCCGTGCGCAGGGTGGTGTGGGCGGACGCGGGCGACCCGGTGCGGCGCGCGGGCGGCGGGGCGGGGCCGCGCGCGCCCAGCCGCGCCCGCGCGCCCGCGCACGTGCCCGCACTGCGCGCGCACCCGTACGTACCGGCGGACACGGCGCCTATTCTACACTTTTCTTTATATCCTTTTTTCTAAGACACTAATGTAAAGTAATACATGTTATAATAATATTCAAGTGAGAATAACTGATTGTTACTGATATTGCTGAAATTACTTTCTTTAAACGAACTGAAACGTTAATTACATACCGTAAACAATTCTGGCGATAGGTGTTTACTTTATTTATCTGCCATATTCAATCGAAATAAAAATAAAGCAGTATAACAGTATAATAAATGGAACGCTATCTCATCTATAAGAAACAAAAAAAAAAAACATTAAAAAAGTTTTAAAAACTAGCTATTCGTCCCGGTTTCGATTGATAAACTAATAGCGCTGTGACAATAAATGTATTACTGATTTGTTAAACTTCATTATAATATACCACCCGTGCTCCAGCCGCTCGAAAGCGCTGTCGGGCGCGGCTCGCAGCTGGCTGGAGGCGCAGGTGGCGGCCTGCCTGCACCTGCGGCTGCCCACCGACTACCGTCACTGGTTCGTGGCGCTCTTCGACCATCTCGTCCACCATGGTAACTTGCTTTACATACAATTATTATTAAAAAATTAAATAATCTTTATTCAAGTAAACTTTTGTATATAATTTGAATGTAACTATAACTTACAACAGAACGTAATTGATACCCAAAAAAAATTGCAATTTTTTTTATTTCTTTCTACAAAATAATTTTGCCTAACTCACACATCACTATTCATTTATTAATACAAAAATTGTTAGGTAATTTCTGCATATCAAAATATATTAAATTTTACAGGAACAGAAGATCAGTTGAGAAACATATTGGATGACTTGCTCGGGCCGAGTCACTGCACGTCTACTCCTAAGAAATGGCAAAATACGATACTGGTAATCATTTTATTAAATATAAAAAATAAAATTATAAAAAGATTGCATCGGCCGGGAATCGAACCCGGGCCGCCCGCGTGGCAGGCGAGCATTCTACCACTGAACCACCGATGCTTACATGAACTTGTGAAAATATTGATTACATGTTTCATGTTTACTAAATATATTGTTTGATTATTTATAAATGATATTTGGTAAAATTATTTTAATTTAAATACGTGCTAATATCGATCTGTATTTTTGCTGTCGTAACAAAATTTTTTTAATTACGTGACTATAATATTGAATTGAATTGTATATAATATTACTCAATATTACAAAGATTATCATTTTAATAATATTAATTTTTAACACAGGGTAAGACCATATATAAAAATGAATCCACTGATAGTTGGTAAATTTGATTCTAGGGCTTAAAGAAGCACGACATCCTAGAGGAGCTGCTGGCGCTGCTGGTGCGGCAGCTGCAGTGGCAGCGCCTGTACACCGAGTACGCCGACCAGCTCGCCCGCCTGGCCGGCGCCGTGCTCAACGGCCACTAGCGACCGCGCGCTGTGTGCGCTCAGGGGGGGGGGCGTGGTGGAAATAGATTCACGGACGTTAAACGATGATACACTGATAATATTGTACTTGATATATATTTTTTTCATGATTTATTGAAAACATATCGAGTCATACAACTATATGGCAGTATGTAGCTAAGACACTGGAAGGCAAAATGTAAAGTTTAAGAATCGCAGACATGTTATTGTGCTATAACAACGGCATTACTGCTTTAAATAGAATTAAGTAAGTATTTTTTGCAATGTGTTAAAGTATAATGTATGGAGAACATTTATTCGGGTAGGTGCCATGTTTTTGTTAAAACGAAAACTGTTCAATTGCCATTTAATGGCAAATTGATTTTTATATAAGTGAGCCGATGCTCCAATTGTAATTCTTCTTGGAGCGTCCGACGCAACTCGAGACACGACGATAAAGACACAATGCCAGAAACACTCACTCAACTCTTCATAAAGCTTCGAGAGAATTTAATGGTGGTTGGGCTTTGTACAAACCCATCTGGGTAGGTACCACCCACTCATCGGTTATTCCACTGCCAAACAGCAATGCTCAGTATTGTCGTGGTCCATGTAACTACAGGTAAAATGAACATACCATTTTAATGCCAAGTTTGGTTGTGCATTGGTGATGTAATGAATGTATAATATGACAGCGCCAATGTAATTACAGCGTGAGTGAGCCAGTGTAATTACAGGCATAACGGACATGACACCTTAGTTCCCAAGGTTGGTGGCGCATTGGCGATGTAAGCGATGGTTAACATTTCTTACAGTGCCAATGTCTATGGGCGTTGGTGACCACTTATAATACGCGTGTCCGGCTACCTACACTATAAAAAAAAACGAAAGTGAGTTTCTTTGCTTGTTAATCTTTCACGTTTTAACTATTCAACCGGTCGTCCTGGAATTTCGCATACACGTTATCAGAGGTGCAGAAAAGGACATTACTAACTTCTGACCTCTTAACAGGTCAGCGATGAAGGTAACTTTAATGTTAAGTAAAAGTTGCGTTATTTGTTTTAGTTTAATTTTTTTTTTTTTGTATAGAATAGGAAGGCGGACGAGCATATGGGCCACCTGATGGTAAGTGGTCACCAAACGCCCTTAGACATTGGCACTGTAAGAAATGTTAGCCATCGCTTACATCGCCAATGCGCCACCAACCTTGGGACCTAAGATTTTATGTCCCTTGTATCAATTAATAATATTCCATGATATATAATATAAAAGTTAAAAGTAAACTGAAATGATATTTGGCTTTTGAAATCCATTCGAATATGTCTGTATTTATTTATGTAACACATATTATATAATATGCAAAAGGAGGCTTTCGGGCTAAAAAGCTAAAAAAATATATATGCTATAAATATGTATAGCCTATTCCAATCACAGGAGGAGTAAATGCAAAGATAAAACCTTAATACATGGGAGGTGTCAGCGTCCTAGCTAAGTCTCACACAGTCATCAGAATCGAAATGATATTGGTCGAGATCTTCTCTCTTCAATAATCTATTGTATTAATTAGGGATTCGTGAAAAAATGGCGTTTTGAATGTCGGAAATCATTATCGGATTTTTCAGAGCAAAATTAAAATTGATCTAAATTATTAAGTGATACATTTTTCTGTTAAATAATCGAGAGCTGTTTGCTGTGCATAATAAAGCGAAGTTATGAAACCGCATGGTATATGTAAATGTAAGATTCGTTTTACTCCTTCGATTAACTCTCGGTGTGTTGTGAAAGTTGCATTTGTAATTTTTATAACATACTAAAATGTATCCACGGCTCATTTACTCAATTTTGCTCGTCGAGTCTTTGATAATGGCTTCTCTATTATATGATAAGGATGTTTCCCGTGATATATTAACATAGAGTATAAGATACTATGCCAGGTTTTAATCCATCCAGTTATATCGACAAGTGTGAAAAGGTATGTTGTCAAAACTTTTTGTTGGGCTTATGTATCCACAATATTCAACATCTTATAATGATATCGTATAACTGTGTATAGATTTGCTAGTTTAATTAAGTATTAAATTGTTATAATATGAAATAGCAGCTATACACTTTAATATATATAATGATTAAATTTAATTTCATTTATAAAGATTTTTCATGTAAGCAATTTTATGTTGTTATAAATCGAAAATATATTTTCTCTTATTCCAATATAAAAGTAAGTATTGCGTGTAACAGCACGTGATATAAGAGAAATCAGAAACGTTCACTCAAACGTTACGATCAGAAACATTTAAATTCGACCTTGAAATTATACTTCAAATGCGTCCAAAGTTTCACTTTAAAAATGCTTAGGACATTCTAAATGGTATGAATTATTCAGGTTAGTGTTTCAACGTTCGTGATTTATATAATTACTTGTTCAAATAAATTTTACGACATTTTTGTGTCTTAACTAATTTTATACTGTCTGTGGAATATTCAACTATCAGTAAATATATTTAGAATTACAATGTAATACAAAGTCATAAATATAGTGAGAAATGTATGTATATTTCCAGTATTTAATTTAAAGATTTTGTTTTCGGTTTACATAAATAAAGAAAAGTATCGTGTCTAAAGCCTATTCCAATAACTAAAAAGTAAGGATGAGAAAAGACAAAAACACATCTTTAACATTGAATTGATGTGATAGAATAGATTATAGAAGATAGATAGAATAATCTATGGTCTTCGTATGGAAAATATGGCCTTTTGAATGTAGACATAATTGTAATATCGGCAATTAGAAAATAAAATTAAAGTGGATATAGGTAGTTAAGTGGAATAGTGTTGTATTATAAATAAAGATATAAAGATTGTTTATTCTCGTTCTTCGAAATTCGAATAAGTTCTTCGGAATAAACTCCAAACCTTATCAAAAGGGAGAGGAGGACCTTAGCCCAGCAGTGGGACATTAAACAGGCTGTTACTGTTACTCGTTCCTCGATTGGAATAGAGTATAAATGGTCATTGATTTGCGATTATGTTTTAGTGTGAAATCAGTCCGTTTTATTAAACAAACTAAAATTATATAATTGCACGGTACCATAGTGGTTCCCGAATTACCAAAATTGGTCTCAAAATCTAATCTAAATTACGTTTTGTTCGCAATTTAAAGTGTAATTTTATATAACGTGACTTGAGAAATATGTAATGCAATGGATCGTTCAAGCAAAGTTGTGTTCATATCAAATCTTATGATGATAAGCAATTTAATATTAGTCTGCATGTATATAGCAATAAAACTATTAAGAGGATAAAATATATTATCTGTTTCTATTATATTCCTTCGCCGTTGTGAGTTAAAAAGACAAAACAAGCTGTCAAACCAAGTATTCGTTTAGAAATTTCAGCTACCAATATAAATTAAACCAATAATTTGAAATAAGTTTTTTATATAATTATATATATCTTAGTATTTCTCACATGTGTTATTTAAGTAATTATGTCTTAAGTTATTGTAGAATATGACATTGTGATTATAGTATTAGTTAACAGTGATTGAAATATCGATGTTAACCTAAGTTTTTAAGCGTTTGTATATTTGGATATTGTCGCTAATCGAAAGAGTTTGTGCTAAGTAAGATTGTAAAACTTATGCAGCTAAAGTCAAGCGTAAGCAAATAGGTAGCACTACGTAAAAAATAATTTAACCGCTAGATGTCGCTGTGTGATTCTTCTCAAAAGTTTATGTTCATTCGCAATTTATTATGTAATTGACAATTGCAAATAAATAACGGTTTTTTTAATTATAATTCAAAACTATCGATATCTTTTAAAAGAAACTTTGTTTCTACCCAAGTTTTAAAACTCGTATTTATGTTGTTTATTATTCAGAATTCGATTTTGTTAGTAAATTTTTCAAGACATTTTTACAACAGTTAAAATAAAATTTGTTAATCATGCAAATAGTAAGAGTTCATCATAAGTCTCGGTAAAAACATATATTTACCTATATATTACCATTCTTTTTTAAATTAAATATTCAACTGATAGTCAAATAGCAGCTGATATCACGAAATTTAGATATCATTGAGATATTTAATGAAAAAAAGAAACGTTTCATTTAAATATATGCTCATGATAATATTTTATATGTTATTAAATATTACTCTATAAAATATTATATTTTAAGCCACATTTTTTTCCATATCATTTTTTTGTTTATTTACGTAATACTTATTATCAGTTTTATTTTGTCTCTCAAAATTCTTTTATCCGCCTATCATAGTAATTAGTATCAAAACTTTTATCCAATTATGTATTTTAGTTATATTTATAATAAATGAAATATGAATAAGAAATATTCATTCTTTATAATAATAGATAGTCTTTCAAAATATTTTGAATAATTCTAAGTACAGCGTAACGTAATTACAGTGTAATCATAGTATCGAACTCGCTTGGAAACTGCCCTTTTTTAATTTTATATGTAATTAATTATAATTACGATATAAGTGCATGATTTGGTTGTGATGTGATTTCGTTTGTAAATGAAATGGTCTTTAGGGCACAATTGTATGTAATTGTATGAATATTAAATGTGATTTTTAATATGAATTCGAATAATTTTCGTCAGCGAAAAGTTATTCAAGATTTTTTTTATTATATAACTTTTTTTTTGGTAACTTAAAGGTTGTCCTTTAAATGCTGATGGAGCGTAAATATTTTGTATTTTTTCCTCAATGTATTTGATTCAAAAGCTTTGAGCTTATTTGTACAATTATTGTTTGCAAAGACCCAAATGTTGAAGCTATTGATGTCCTAAGGCCCTAACGGCTCCGATATGTTCCAACGCTGTGCCAATGTGTGTTTATAGGCGAGATGTGTAAGTTGGTAATATTAGCGATTTTTATGTATTACGCCACAAGACTGTTGTAAATTAAATTGAAATTTACTGAATGGTATTGTTTTAATTTTTCTATAGATTTCATAAACCCACCAAAATTCCCCTAGTTTTCGTACTACTTAAAATAAAGGGTAGATTTATTTTGTATAATAAAGCAACCAATATAATGCAGTAATGTAAGTATCGACCCAAGCGACATTTTCTTCTCATCTCACACCTGTTTCTTCTCGTGCATTTATTTCAAAGCCGCGTAAAACAAAGAAATCAATAAGAGCAGACATAAAATTTCAGTATATACAACATGTTTAGTTTTATTTTCGTGGGATATATATATATATATTCGTATTTATTGGTTTTCGACGCACTCGGATCGGAGATAGGGCAACATACAATTGGAGATGAGAAAAACAGCATTCCCTTAAATCTATTCGGACTAAGTCTCTGAATGTGACTATTTTTCAACTTTGTTTTGTTCCTATAAACTTTCAATCATCATCATCTTACAAACTATCGTTTATAGGTAGCTAAAATTTCAGACGTTTCATCTGAACATTATGTTATAGCATTTTTATCAAATACATGTTCGTCATGATTCTTTAAAGTGAATTTTATTTGTAAGCTGATTGAAATGAAACAAACACTAAATTTTAAGTGAAGTTTGCCACAATACAGGAGGGAAAGCCGTAAAAAAAATTATCGTTTTGGGTTCTATTGCGTTGATAAAAGCCCGCGATATTAGTTTTACTCATATATCTTCCATGTACTAACAGAGTTCAGTTATTTTTTATTATATGTGTAGATATATTCTATAATGTTACTAAATATATCCTTTAAATGGCAATTTTAACTGACAGAATAAATTATTATATAGTAAAAGATAAATTGGACTTAAGTTCTAAAGTTAGACTATATAACTTTCCCATTTTGCATTTTTTAAATATATAAATGATTACCCACTTATATATATGACGTATTTATAGAAGATAGATACTACATGTTATCGCAAATGTTTTTTTGTATCTGTTGCGTTTCAAGGACATGAGGAATTTATAGTTTTGATGTTAAAGCATATTATAATCGCGCGCCGTGAGGGTAAGACCGGCTCGTATGCCGTGACGGCATACGGCATGGCGCTCTATACTTTCCGTTGAAATATATTATTATAGTAATAAAAATACATTTATTTTAATAACCAACTTTTTCTATATATATTTTACTTACTTATTGGTTACTTTATTATAAAATCATACAGTTTCCATGTTTCATCAGGCCATTTACATGCAGTCGCTCTACCTGACTTCGTAAGGGTTAAATATTTTTTTTTTGTTGTTAAATCATCCTGGAACCTGATCTCAGCACCACTTACTACGGCGTCCGATCTAAACCTCCTGGGTCCCCCAGTCGTTCAATCCCAAGAGTTCAGTGACTTACACATTACACACGTACAGAAGATTTTTATATAAAAAGATAATTAAATAAAAGAAACAACACTTTTATATCACAATAATTTATTTTTACAAATGAGTTATGGATCACAACAGCTCTCACAAGGTAAATAAATCTTCGAGTTTTGTTGAGACGATGTTAAAAACAAATGAAATATTTCTCGTGAACAAAACGAAAAGAAAAATTATACACAACTAAAATAATAAAAAAAAACTCATTAAGTGGGAAAAGGGGAATTAACTAGACATGTAGAGGCACCATACATCTACACGACACAAGAAAAAAGTCGCAAAATTTGAGCTCATCGTAAACAGTCATTTGACAATAACAATTTTCCTATCTATTTAACAACCCGAAAGCGGTCACTCTTAGTGATAACATTTCATATTGTATATCGAACATGACAACAACTATACCGATATGGAATCGTTTGCGACTACAAAAATTTTGGTCCCGTTTTTTGGGGCGAAAGCGTCGGCAGTTTCGTTCCGGCCTAACAATACGTAACGTACATTATTCTTTAAAAGTCATCTAAACACTTACGTCTACGAATATAGCGTCCGAGACGATCGACACGTTAACAATTTTCTTATAGATCTGGGCTGCGAGCCGGCCGGACCGGCGACAATAAGTTAACCGCGGCTCTTCGACAAGTGTGGAGTATGTACAGCTCGGCGGGCCGGGCGGCTCGCAGGACTTAAGGTTACTTAGAACACATTTACAAGCACTCTTGTCGTTGGCGTTTAATTATGCATTTTGTACCTTCGCGGTAGGAGCGCGATTACTCGACGAACTCGCGGCGTCCTCGACAACGAGTGACGCTCGCACAACACTCGGGAGCGACCGCGCACGTGCGGACAGACTGACACCACCTCGACTCGCAATCGACACCAACAAGGATTTACAATCTAAAATCTCCTCATCAAAAAATGACGACTAACAAAGTTAAACATACCAACGGAAGCGTCAATCTACACACGTCGCGACCCTCCGGCGAGTTCGCGTAATCGGGTCCCTACTCAATAAAAATATACAAACGAACTTCTAAAACGATCGTCCTATTTACAGCTCCCACTCGCGAGCACCGCGCACGCGCACTGGCACGGGAGTCTCAGTCGCGCCGCCACAGGCAGCACAGCGCGCGCTAGCACAGCACGGCGCGGTCGCGGCGCACGCACGGCGCGGGGCCGGCGCAGCCGCACTCCGCCAGCGCGCCGTGCGCGTGCGCGTGCGCGTGTCCGTGCGCGTGCGGCAGCTTGGCCGGCTTCTCGTAGTCGGGCTGGAACTTCTTGCACAGCGCGAGCACCGACGGCGGGTGCGGATGGGATTTCCGTGACACCTGGAAGGAGCGGTCGAAATGTATTAGCTCCGACTGACGGCCGACGCGAAAGTATTATCAAGCGAAACATCGATTATTATTCTAATTCTACTGCTACAAATACACAGGACGTACGTACGAGTGCGAGACTGACCTTGGGCGTGGAGGGCGCGTCGGGGAAGGGGGGGGAGGCGTCGCGGGCGTGCGCGTGCTTCAGCGGCTTGTCGCGCTCCTCCTCGCTCTCTGCGACACGGAGATATTAATGAATTACTATACTGCGTAGTAGTACGTATATATGAAAGTCGAGTCGAGGGCGCAGTCTTATTCTCAATAACTATACTAGCATCAATATACAGTTCAAGCTGGTCACAATCAAATTATAAATGGCACTTTAAATTAAATTTGAAGTTTGTTTAGCAATATTTCTTACCTTTGCTATCGTGTGCACCATTGGTCCCGTTGCATTCGCTGACGCCGTTGTGTCCGTTAACTCCGTTAACTCCGTTAACGCCGTTTACATTCACAGCGCTGAGTCCGTTGACGTTGCTGACTCCGTTCACACCGTTTACGGAAGAGACTCCGTTGGTACCGTTTACGGAACCGATTCCGTTGGTACCGACTCCGTTGAGTCCGTTAACATTTCCGTTGATCCCGTTAACGCTGTGTGTGTCGGCGGTGTCGTCGTCGCTGGCGACGTCGGCCGCTCCGAACCCGACGCCGACGATAGCTCGCGGTATGTCCGTCTCGTCTTTCAACCAGGGGTGCTCCAGGCACTCTTCCACTGTGAGACGACCGCTGAAAAAAAATACACATTTATTATTATTTTGTTTTGATAATATAATTCATTAAAATCATACGTCATTTAATAAGATAACCTAATCCAAAAATTAAAAGACACATTGGGAGTCGTAAAGGTTCATACATATTGACAAAAATAAATATTTAAATCATCACATTATTATACGTGTTTGAGTTGTTTTTCAAAAACCAGTTCCACGAAGAAAATTTACTGAACATATGAGAAGCGAGACTTCTTTATTATTCTTGCAAATTCACTGAACATATGAGAAGCGAGACTTCTTTATTATTCTTCCTATCAAAGTATTTTTATCGAGCGTTTGAGAAGTGCTTACAACAATTGGCTTTTTGCTAACGATCTCGTAAGAAATATTTGTAGAAACCATACTACGGGTGTTTGTCTTGATCTGTTGTATTTATTTATTTGTTTAAATGAAGGAAACAAACAGTATAATCGAACCATAAAATTAATGAACACACATACATAAACCAATTATAAAAGCCAAACCAATTATAAAGTTTCCAATTATAGACAAACCATTAAAAGTAAGCAAAAAACACACATTAATTAAAAAAAATAGTACGTTTTGGAACACTTGACACGTTCACCTAATAGGCTTGGAATATATAAATATATTGTAGTATCTAGAATTGGCACAATACTTACTTCGGATCAACAACAAGCGTCTCCTTTATGAACTGGATGGCACGTTGCGACACGCCGTGGAACAAGTCCCGCGGGAAGGACAGCTGGCACTGGGCTATGTTCAGATACGTCTCCTGCTTAGTGTCGCCGGCGAACGGCGAGTAGCCGCTGAGTAGCACGTACGCCAGGACACCGATCGACCAGATATCCGCAGCTAATGATAACGGCTCGTAAGAAAGGATTTCTGGTGCTGCAAGAGAAAATACATGGTTTAAAAGTATGAACTTGGAACAGTCTCATTGACTTTTGCAAATCTTTATGGGATCTCCTATATCAAGCAATAAAAAAAGGATTATATTAACGTTTTCCTATTTTGAATTTCGTTCTCAAATAATTGGTAACTGTTGTCTATTGGTGAAGAATTAGTACGACTTGAATTTTATCGTCTATAATGACACGGTCCCATAAAATACATTACAGTCGAAATATTTCCATTCGAATGGAAGTGTTTCTCACGATACAATAATAATGGATCGAGAAGATAAACATTTTTACATGTTAATTTCTTTGACATTAAAAAAACTAGTCTTACTTCCACCATTAATATAATCGACATTTCGCACACATTAGTATAATAACAAACTCGATCCGCGTTCATAAGTCAAGTTCGTTTCAAGTTTTACGACTAATAAATATTGTATGCTTTTTAGACCAGAACTGATTCATATCAATTACAAAATGAGCAAATGCGATGTTGAAACTATTATCTTGTAATTTCCATGGAAATTATAAATTAATATATGTTATGGATGAAGACGACGCCGCCTCGTTTTATTATCTAATTATTTTGTTCGATCGAATTTCCTTTGAAAACTTAATTTGGATTTTCAAATCGTTTCGCATCGTTCCAAATTTGAATTTGGTGATAAGTTTAAATTTACCTGATGGTCTAAGCCGTGACCGCATAAAAGAGTGGTCATAAAATTTAAGTACAAAAATACACTCTATTAGCTTTTGGATATAAGATAAATAATAAAAATTGGTCTGGCGGTCTGTAACTTGACCAATTTATTTTTTCGTCGCTAGGCATGTGAAAGTCGCGGGTTCAATCCTATATTCATGGGCTTGTGTGGCTTGAGTAGAAGCACTTCTAGCACAAGCTTCTTTATTAGTTAAAGATAAAACATGAATAATATTCTTTCAACTAAATACTTTCATAAGCGCACTCACCAACATAATCTCGTGTGCCCAATATTTCGCGGACATGTGCGCCGGGCTGTATCGCGCGACTAATGCCAAAGTCGCATATCAGCAGCTCCTCGCCCTCAGCGGACAAAAGTAAGTTCTGCGGTTTGAGGTCAAGATGGGCGACTCTGCGTGCATGCAAGTGTGCCAGCCCTTCTAAAACGTGACGAAGGGCGCGTCGCGCTGCGCCCTCTGATAATCTCTCCTCCTCATCCAGAAGTCTTTGTAGTTCACCGCCCGCGCATAACTCTAGCACTATGGCGACTTCTGATCGTGTTTCATATACCTATAAATAAAAAACACTGTAAATATATGCATAATGATTACTTTCTCTTCATCAATGAGGGGGCTTTTTTTAGTCAATGCATCTTAAGCGAAGACCGTAGTTGTAAGATGTGCTTAACTTGTGTTGATAACGCCGTTAGGAAACCTGAATGTGCCGTATGAAATCCTGTCGCAAATGTATCCGCCAGGAAGGACAGTGGTCCTTTACCCAGCAGCGGGACAATCTCCAGCCGTTACTACTATAACTCACCTCATGTAAGCTCACGACGCGTGTGCAGTCAGAGCAGAGTGCGAGCACGGCCACCTCGTGCTGTATCTCGCGGGTGGTGTCGGCGGCGCGCCGTCGTTTGCGGATGAACTTCGCGGCATACTCCTCGCCGGACACCAGGTGGCGGATTTTACGAACTGACGCGAATTTACCCCTGCAAAGAAAAAATAATAAATATTACAATCTTTATTAAATAAAGACGTATTTATTTAAGTAGCATCTGTGCTAATGTTACAAATAAAAAATCCTATCGGACATATTCTATGCGTTCACGAATCGTTCATCCGATTAAGTTGAAAATTTGATACAGTTGTTGGAAACATTTCATCAACCGCAATACAACAGTGGTACCTAAGTTTAGGACAATAGTTTACAGAAATAATTAGAGTCATTTGCAACGAATGCCGAGTAATAACTATATAAAAACTAAAAAATAAACAAACTCTCTTTTAGACACATTTTGATACTTATCGATGCGTTAAATTACTGTAAATACTAATATTTAAGCATTTAATTAATTTAATAATGTTGTAAACTAATTATCAACTAACGGAATAAAGCAGTGGAATGACTGATTGATGATTAACATCAGACTATAACATATTTTTTTAAAGGCGAAAGTAACTCTCTCTGTCTGTTTCCTCGTCACGATAAAACAACTGAATCGTTTGCAATAAAATTTGACAAAGGTAGCCTGGAGCACCGGTTAATACAAAGCTGAGTAAATATGGAAGCTAATTGCGGTAATAGTAAAGAAATAAAAATGTGAATATACTAGTTACTGGTGGTAGTTTTGTGCAAGCTCGTCTGGATAGGTACCACCCACTCATCAGATATTCAGTAAAACAGCAGTACTTGGTATTGTTCTGTTCCGGTTTGAAGGATGAGTGAGCCAGTGTAATTACAGGCACAAGGGACATAAAATCTTAGGTTCCAAGGTTGGTGACGCATTGGCGATGTAAACGATGGTTAAATTTTTTTCTTGCAGTACCAATGTCTAAGGGCGTTTGGTGACCACTTACCATCAGGTGGCCCATATGCTCGTCCGCCTTCCTGTTCTATAAAAATAATAATCGGTCACTAATCCCATTTCATAAAAGAACGTCACATTCTTGTAATGTAAACGTTTCAGCTTCATCCCTAGAACAATCCGTAACGCGTGAAGTCTTGTAATTGGGCAATTTCGCGGCGTCGACAAACTGAACGCGATAAACATCTCATGAACGGCCCATTCCGAGCCCATTTGTCGCGATAATAGCTCGCTCGGATGACGTTCACGAGACTAATGTATTAACGCCGCATTCAAATTGTGTCTTCCTGAATGAGGATAATTAGACAAGAGCAGAGATACATCTCGTTGCACTTCCTGTTTAGAACACTCTCAGATGATATCCGACTATATTAGTGTGTATTTATGATATTTCGCGCACATATTTATGCGAACCTAAAAGTGTTCGCATCTACTTGAGAGGTTATATTGAATATTTACAAATTTTTTATCAACTTCAAGAAAAGGAAGTTCCACATTCCATTCTTATGTGTATGTATGTTTGTATATCTGCGATTTGCTTAAATACTATTGATTCGATTCGGATAGAAATTTTTAAACGAATACTTTTATGCCAGTTGAAATGTGTACGCATATTTTTCAAATTAAACTTGTAAATGTAAGTATGTATATTAACTTAAACATATAAATCACATAATGTCATATTTGCTTGAACTAGAAACAAAACATTGCGTTTAACATCGTATCTTTGTCTAAGCCTAGGTTTACGCATGATATTAGCGAGTTTCACGGCTAATTCCGAACTGGGCATAAATCTGCGCTTTCGTTGCGCCAGCGCACTGCAATTAGCCAACCGGCGCCAGCGCAGCGCCTAAACGGACTGTCAACGAGTGTATAACGGCGCAGTTCGGGTGATGTATGGGAGCACATTTTATTGCTGAGCTATTACCAAATAGGCTTCTTAGAGTGTATGGCCCTTTGTATGACTTATTGTATATTAGTTGCGGTTTGTTTTGTTAGTAAATGTTGTCTTTGAAATGAACGAAATAGTTGAATTACATTTAATCATTTTATATAATTGATATATTGGATATTATTTCGATTTATACAATGTATAGTAATGTATATGTTACTAAATAAATAATAAACAATAATTAAAATGATATCTGAAGTCTATATTAATTTCTGAAAATTAGCTAAAGTAAGTTTATAATATAATTATTATATTATATATCCATTTATGTACAGAGGCCAATTCTACTAACAAATTGTCACTTTATCGCAAACGAATCGAAGCGTGATCGTTGCCATTTTTCCGTTTTCCTATTATTATATTTAATTATCGACTATTGCCATAAAAGTTAACAATTACGTTTGATTTTGACATAACGGTATATGTTAAAATATTATCGGTTCAGTTCCGATTCGAATAAATACAGATGATTCAAAGTTGGATCGGAATTGAATCGGGAGCGTATCGTAATCGTTATAAATAAGTACAATTCGGCCCCTGTACTTGCTTAGTGATCACTGTTTTATCCATTTCGTCTGCATCTTAACGTTGGACTAGTTTAAGATAGTTCTTTATTTGAATTACAATTTACCAATTTCAGAAAGAGAGCAATCGTCGTGTATATATTACATCCGCTTTATTAGTTACGTTGCATATTATATTATATACACTGTTTATACGTTATATACATACGATTCTTATAAGACAATAAATGCGTGATTATAGAATCTATACAATATAATTATAGCAAACTATAGCAAATCTTAACGCTCGACTTCAATTCAAAAAAAACATTTTTGAAATAATTTAAATCTATGTTCAAATCACAGTTACACAGCAACAGTCCACAGCTGGGCTAAGTCCTTCTCGCCTTTTTTGAGGAGAAGGTTTGGAGCTTATCCCACCACGCGATCCAATGCGGGTGGGTGGAATACACATGTGGCAGAATTTCAGTGAAATTTGACACATGCATGTTTCCTCACGATGTTTTCCTTCACCGTCAAGAACGAGATGAATTAAAAACACAAATTAAGCAAATGAAAATTCAGTGGTGCTTGCCCGGGATAACCCACGATCATCGGTTAAGTTTAACGCGTTCTAACCACTGGGCCATTTCGGCTCACTGTTCAAATCTACGAAGTAAAAAACTATAGCGTGAAATAGTAACAACCACACGGACACACAAACTATATAACAATATCAGTTAGGTTAATCTATGACAGATATAAAAAAAATAGCAATAATAAAATTGCTACACCTCTGCAACAAGGAACACGCGAAGTCAATCAATTATCCGTCATAAGCGCCAGGCGTTGCGTGAACCGAATACACTAACGACAATTTGAATTTTAATAGCAAAACGGCGAGGTGGTCGCTATACGTTGCGCGAGTCATAGTCATACGCCCACTGCGCTACCGATGTTACTTATTGAGCTATGAAAAAATATATCGCAACAAATTATTTAAATATATATATTTATTTCATCAGTATCAGTTGTGAGTGAGCCAGTGTAAGCACTGGTACAAAGAATATGACATCTCAGTTCAAAATGTCGGTGGTAACGGATGCTTATAATTTCTTACAACACCAATGCCTACGATCTGTGGTGACCACTTACCACCAGGAATCCCATTTGCCAGTATGCCTATTTCAATTAAAAAATATCTACATCATATAAAGATCTCATCTCGTGTTACGGATATTCTTTAAACATTATACCAACCACGCTGCTTCGGTGAGATTTGGGTATATATAAATATATCCATGTAGGTTTCAGACACAAGATAAAATTATATATAAAAAGTTTTACGACATGGTTATTCACCAACCCGATATTGGGCAGCGTGGTGGTAAAAATTCCAATTCCATCTCCTCGAGAGAAAAAGCGAGTTTTCTTGGCAGTGGAATTTTACCGGCTGTTACATTGACTTTATAATTGAGTTGAAATTGAAATGTACATTTTTAATTAATTAATAATTGAAATAATATAAGTGTTAACTTACTTAAGCTTAATTTGGTTTCAACAAAGCTTCTTACAATAAGTTTATATTTAGAAATGATTGTATCCGTATAACTTGTTTTACGGAACCACAGTACTGGTTTGTTTAATGTTTATACAAAATTATATTAGCATCAGGCTTACAAAGGGCGTGTAAAGATCAATAAGGTTTCGCTGACACGCCTCTCAACAAACGTAAGTAGGTCAGTCTTCCTTGCGTTTACTTAGAAATATTTAAGTTGAACAGACGGACAAGCACAATTCGCCTGTTAAAATATACTATGTACTGCAATTAGAAATTATCCAGGTCTAGCAATGAGTAACTAAAATTTGTGTAAAATCCTAGAATTATATTTAAGATCAATATTATTAACGTCCTATCTAAATCGACTATCTAAATCTATACTAAAATTATAAATGCGAAATTAATTCCGTCTGTCTGTCTGTTACGCTTTAACGGCTAAACCACTGAACCGATTTTAATCAATTTTATATTTAAACCCTGTTACCCTTCGGACGAAAACTAGTATGATATCATTAAGTGCACATGTGCGATTCACATTATAACTATGGGACGGTAATAAGACTCGACTGCAGAGGCACTAGAGTGTTACACTGCCAATTTCCAAACACCTCACTAAGTAAGAGTTACTTAACAGAAAACCTACAATTACTTTTATTGTCACTACCCAGAATTCGAATATGGGCCGGATACGAGATAGTCTTAGCTTATTACGACTTCGATGCTTTGATAATTTATATAAGTAAATAATTTTGGATACAATATTGAGATATATTAAAGATTTATCTATTGTAAAATATAAATGTAAATTATTTGTTAATAGAATACGCACACACCATAACCACTTTATATATCTATATTTATTTGTGTGTGTGAGATACACGCTCACAGCAATAATCAATAACATTTCACATGCTTTGGAAGGTTGTTTGGTATTCCAACGTTTATATATATATATATATACTGACTACATTGATTATATTATTAAGTTTTGAAAGGTCGACTTAAAATTCCTTTCGCTTATAAATTAATTATATTAAAAATATCTTATTCGATATACGTTATTCGGTAATTAATTAAAATTTATTTTTAACAATAAATAACTTTATCATCAGCGACATTGGTTCTGAATTGCCGTTCTATAAAAATAAAAGCGGTTTCTTTGAAATAAATGAAGTGTGTGGATTATTATTATTATTAACAAAAATTAAACACTATTGAATAAAAATATCAAAGGTTTATCTGGACACGAACAACGCGGAAAACAAAAGATAATTTATAACTCAATATTATAGAACAATTCACACAAGGATATTCCGGGTCGATGATAAAAAAGAATTTAAAAAAAAAACTATGATCACGACAACTCAAAGAACAACATTATTGAGTCGGTTCATCGTTAATTTAATAAAAAATTTGTGCCATTTCCTTCCCACGATAATAAAGTAAAGGATTAAACTTTTTCACTCTTGAGAAATTAAATGTAACTGAATTTCCCAACGATCTCTGATTGCGGTTAATCGTTACTATTGTAAAAACTTGTGCAGATGCGCGCGCGCAGGGATTGGAGACGGGGAAGAGGACGGGGGTGATTTTCGGCGAAACGGACGCACCTGCCGCGGCAGCTGGCGGACAGAGATCGAAAAAAGGGCCGACGACGACCGTTGATTGGTTACATATCGCAACTAAGCAAATTGCATTGTTACACGGAACGTTGACACAATAACGCGACTAGACAAAAAACCTCTTGTTGAGTCATCAGAACTATGGTGACATTAATTCATACAAGACTTACAGTGTTCACTTAAAATGAGATTCAAAATTGAGACGAAGATAGGGATAGAGAACAAATATTTTCAATTTGTGTATACGCGTCATAATTCAGGATTGCTAGACACCGAATAAACTTCTTCAAAAATGAAGAATTTTCATATTTATATTAACACAATTACCCTTATACACACATATACCCTTCATAAAAATCAACGTAAACTAATTCAACGCTTTGTATAATCTAAACGAAAGCTATATTTAATTACGAAACAAACTTAATTATAGTTTTCGTATGTTCAAGTTATTGAAGCCAAACTTTTTGGGGGCAAGAATTTAAATGCAACGTTCCATTTATTTCCATATGTAACGGTTGAATGAAATAATTCTGACGTAAAACGTCACACACACACACACACACACACACACACACATCGATCTTGCGACACAAAGGAGTGCGTGCAACAAACACGACTCATAGACGCATAATGCAAGGAGCAATTGCTCGCTGGCAACGAGTATTTATTGTCACCCGTCAGTTTTATGAATATGCGAGCGTCCGATAAAACGCTCATTTTTCCATATAAAACGCGACGGCCACTGATAAATCGCAGACGTATATTGACCTAACTATCCAATGAAAACGAATATATATTATCGCACCGACTGGCGCTAGAACTTATTGACTTTTAAGCTCGAATTCCAGTGCAACGTTTGATTGAAACGTGTCTGTGAAACGAAAATCGGTTTTACATCTGACACGTACAATGCACATAGAGGTTCGTTCGAGTTAGTTTTTCCAATTCGAAAGGGTCCTTCAAACAAGTAATTAATTCTTTATATGAATACTGACCTGTTTTAGTATTTGACTTGATTATAAGGTATATATCATATGCTTCAGTTGTCTTAATTGGTGAAATACTTAGGAGTGAAATATAAAGCTAGATAGCGCTTTAAATTATTACTATATAGATGAATAAAATTCGTTGATGACGAGTGTGAAGCGAGACAGCGCTATATATATCATTACTATATACACATGTGGTGGGCGTCGAGCTCTAATCGTATTCTTATTACTTTTTACTCGAGCTATCAGTCAACTGGTTGACAAGTGGATTGTTTTATTGAAGCTTCAACTGAAAAGGAAATTATAAATATGGTTATGTGACGTCATAAATACAAACTGCAAATTCGTTTGATTAAAACGAGTATCAATAATATAACAAATTATCGTTGTAAGTTTGTTTCAATAAATATATAAAATTTTCGAATCCTATACATTTATTTAATCAATAATTAAAAACTTTTAAAGTAATATCTGAGAGCATGTTAAGAACTTGTAATTGTTGAAAGAGCCGACGACAGAATGAATCGAATACGTAGATAGGAACCGATGTTCGCGGTTTAAGTGAAACCCGGGCAAGCATAATCGTTTTAATGTTCTCAATTTGTGTCTATAATAAAATTAATATCTTGCTTAGCGTTAAATGAAAACATGTGCCCAATGGAAGTCAGCCACATATATCTATCAACTAATAGTGCAAAAAGCCGAGATGGCCTAGTGGTAAGAACGCGTAAATCTTAACCGATGACCGTGGATTTAAACCCGGCAAGCACCACTGAATTTTCATGTGCTTAATTTGGGATAATAATTCGTCTCGTGCTTTACGGTGAAGGAAAACATGGTGAGGAAACCTGCATGTGTCTAATTTCACTGAAATTCTGCCACATGTGTATTCCACCAACGCGCACTGGAGTAGCGTGGTGGAATAAGTTCCAAACCTTCTCCTCAAAAAGGGAGAGGAGGCCTTTAGCTCAGCAGTGGGACATTCACAGGCTGTTACGGATTACGGATAATAGTGGAAGGTGCAACAGAAATTCTCAGCAACGACCCTTTTAAAAATAATAATTATTTTATTTATGTTCGTAGTTTAATTAAAAATGTTACAAAGATAATAATTAACGTTTCGTTTCGGAGGAGATGTCCGTTGTACATGGCGTAACCACAGGCGACATGCAAGAGTGATGACCGGCGATCGAATACGCGGCCTTGGCAATGATGAGCCGAGATTAGATCGATGATCGCCTCCTACCAGTGATTGATTATAGAGTTCGATCCGAATAAACCTATTAGGCATTTTTTTGTAGAAGAAGAATATATGTAGCTGTCGATAATAGTGAAAGAAAGAAAGACACGTTTTTTATTGCCACACACAAAACAAATAATGACAATTGAAATTATACGCATAATGTTGTTGGCAAAATGAGCCAGCTCAAGTCATAACACAGCACTGGTTCTTAGCAGTCCATGCACCTCGATAATTACACAAAATCAATTGATTATATATTTTCATTAAAAGTAATATTATATGTTGATACAACTAACGTAACACCATCAATCGGTTTTCATAATTATTATTATAAAAAAACCCATTAATTTGTAACTATTTTATACAGTAATATTATTTATTTACCTTCCGCAAACCTTTAATGGACTATAATCATTTTTATTTAAATATATAAATGTATTTTAAAAACATTTTTAAATACGATACGTTTATGCAAATCGATCTCTCGTTTCCCGATAATTACCTTAATTCCAAGATCTCTAATACGTTCGGAACTGGTTTAAGATTAAAGAGAAAGTGCTCAAATGAAGTCATAAAAGCATTAAAGCAAGCCGAAACGGTGTTACTTTACAAATACGGAGACGAAGAACAAACACCAAATCACCACGGGACACGATCGTCAAACGACAGATATTGATATGCGACATTGAATATAATAACGATAACGTTAAAAGGATACACGGATCAAAATAGCGCATCGCCGTATGGAGGTTTCGACATTACACGACTGAATTACGAAGTGATCTCTTACGGAATAGCACCGCTGTTGCAGCATGAAAGTGAGGCTGACGTGTGGCGCATTCCAATGTCGCCGGCTTATCTCTTACGCAATTCTGAACTTGAACTGGCGATCGACGCGATCGTGACAACCGATCGATATCGGACGGACGGACGTTAGAACGATACGAACGATTCCGAACGCACACGCTCGTTTCACACCGCTGATCTGAAATATCCTTGACTGCGTTTGATAAATTACTTCGACATTAAGGAAATATGCTTTATAGATTATTTTCGATATTTTTGCGCGTTCGTATTATTCATAATCTACGTTGTATGGATTTATGTATTTTAGGTGTCGTGTATTTCATTAGAATGTTCTCCGATTAGTTTAGCGTTGATTGGTTGATATTTTTTTAGGTAGTGTTTTTTTTTTAAATAAAGCATACACATTTAACAAACACTTTTAATAATTAATAATTACTTTTAATATTTTATCAACTCGATGTCAAATTTCTTTTTAATTGGGCAACATATTATATGTGTCCCTTATTATAACAATATCATAACTCGTTATATACATACATATAAAACTGTTCATTTTGTAATTAAAACATACAAAAGGATGAAGTTTAGGTTGTTAAATTGCTGACGTAACAAATTATGCGAACTGCATGAAATCAACGAGTTTACAAGCGCAATAATATGTACAGAGTAGTTAAACTATAGAGAGTACCTAAAATTTATTTAAAAAAACTTTACTTTTTATATATTATAGTAAATATTTTCATTGTATCTAGGAGCTTGCAAATATCGGGATGTAAATTTCACTAACTTTATTCGCTATTAAATATCACAGTAAAAGAGTCAAGTTATAATGCATAGGACTGGCATTAAGGCTTAAAATTAATTGAAGACATAAATAAAACGACTTAACAAAATAAAATATACACGTAAGTCTCTGTTACATTAGCAGGTACCCTGTGGATCACCGGACAATAGAGTCAGGGATAGAGGGATGATGAACGCGTTGCAATCAAGATTTAAATTAGAAATCCGAGCTGTTCATTGTGTTTCAAGTGACTTTTAGTGGGGCGAGTTAATTAAATCCTTGTGTTTGAAGGGTTAGTGACGGCTATTCGGTACTCCGTTCCGTTTGTACTCTTTACAATACGTTCTGGCTTAATTACTTAATACAGTGCTTTCAATTTTAAACAAACATATATAAATATCATATTAAAATATAACGAGTTAAAATACGAGTCGTATTTTTCTTTGTAAAAAAAAATTACCATTCGCACAATATAAAATCGCATCTTTCCGTTCTTTTACGTAAAACTATTTTATTTGCGTTTATAATTCATCTCGTGCTTGACAGTGAAGGAAAACATCGTGAGGAAACCTGCATGTGTCTAATTTCATTGAAATTCTGCCACATGTGTATTCTAAAAACCCGCATTGGAACAGCCTGGTGGGATAAGCTCCAAACCTTCTCCTCAAAAATGAGAGGAGGCTTTAGAGGCCCACCAGAGGGACATTAACAGGTTGTTACTGTATATTATTTGCGCAGCAACTCATATCCAATTCCTGACCGCATCTGACATAAAGATATCCGTCGAATCTTCGAGCAGCGCTGAATGCACGTGAGCTCCAAATAGAATGCCAAACTAAAATAATGTAAGTAACTCCGCAACTTAATGATAATGAACGTTTCAAATTAAAAATGAAAATGCAGTTTAATATAAAGTTACGTTCAATATTGAAATTGCGAGCGACATTCACAATCCAGAGATATGATTTGATGATGATGATGATGTAAAGATTACAATCAAAAAACGGCGAGTCGTTGTTACAAACGTTTTAGAGCTTCATACGAAACAAGCTTCTTTATAAAAATCCGCTCCGTTTTACGCTAGTTTTATTTTTTTGTAACTAATGATTAAAAAACCTGTTTTCAATTAATTACTAACCCTTTTAATTACACTGAAAACTTGTGGTGTTCTGGTTGGAGACGGTTATAGCTCAGAGTGCAGGATCGATCGAGTTATTCGATGCTTCAAATGAATATGATTTTATATAAAACAATATTTCGGGGAGCGAAATAATTTGTCGCCTGACTGCAACTGTCTATTAAACGTATAAATAATAGCGAGGGGGTTGTTTGTTTCCGTTATTTAATGAGCTCCAACACATTGTATGTTGCATTGCTTGCTTGCTTCGACTAAGCATGCATTAAGTGCATAAAATAAAATGCTACAGAAAAATTATAAACCAAAATGCAAATGTTACCGTTCGAAATTTAAAATAAGTTGTAATCAACAATCTAAATACGTCTCTATTTCCACACTGCATAATATGCAGATCGAGAGATCGGAATGTCCAGCCGGGACGCACCTGCCGGTGCGCGTGCGCAGCCAACACGCCGATACATTACACTCGATAGCGAATTTCGATACAGTTAATAATTTATTGGAATAACACCGTAATCGCTGTGAGCGATATTAATTATTGCAATGAGAGCTTGTTTACAAACATTTCTCTTTGTTATGGAAGAGTTTTCGAGCGAATGGGAATATTTATTTGTTGCCCGAAGCATTTTAAAGGCAAACACGATGTATTTATTATGTATATTCAGAGAACATTTTATTTTATATGCAATACTAGTGATGTAGTACTTTCGACGACGTATCGATAAGATTTTTCATAGATAATTTGAAAAACATTGTATGTATTTTGTTATTACAGTCAAATATTTATAAATAGTATTAAATTTTATTGTTTCGTTGGTCTAGTGCCTATCTTATAAGATAAATATATTTCGGTTTCAGACTAATAAAACCTATTCAAATGAACGTATATATGTATATATGACCTAACTCTGTAACCAAGGCGATAATAAACACGGAACAAGCAATTGGCAACGATCACTCGCTTGCCGATAAATGCACAATAGAATATTTATACATGTCTGACGCATTATACGCTAATGCATTTGCTAATATAGTGATAACATTTATTTTATATAAAATAGGTAGGTACCACCCACTCACCAGATATTCTACCGCAAAACAGCAGTACTTGGTATTGTTGTGTTCCGGTTTGAAGGATGAGTGAGCCAGTGTAATTACAGGCACAAAGGACATAACATCTTAGCTCCTAAGGTTGGTGGCGCATTCGCGATGTAAGCGATCGTTAACATTTCTTACAATGTCAATGTCTATGGGCGTTGGTGACTACTTACCATCGAGTGGCCCATATGCTCGTCCATCTACCTATATTATAAAAAAAAAACCTTTAATGAGTACATACTAATAAAATGTCTTACTTGAACTTTTATACTTAATGTTTTTTTTTAGAAATCTATACCCTATAAGCTTAATAAAAAAAATGTTCTATAATTATTAAGAGATTGTAAGTACGAAGTCGGTGTCTAGATGTAAGTTTAAAATATCTTAAAATTTATTCCGCACGTGGACGTATTAATGATAATACCAGATTAATATTAACTAATAATATATATTTAATAAATTCCTCTTACTACGGCTAGGAATGTGTCACCGCGGTACACTTGCCCGTGTCAAGGTTGGCGGGTTCAGCTCGGCTTGCAAGTGGGACTTGGATATTAATCGACATTTGAAAATTAGTATGCAAATTCGATAGACGGTCGTATACAAGGATTTTGTAATAACTTGGAATAAATCACGTATACAGTCAACTGCATAACTTTTAAATTAATGTATAGCAGATAATTTTTTCCAAACTTTTATTCAACTTGCAACGTCTATTAATTGGTTTAGATCAAATCTGGCTATATTAGAACCGCTTCCTCTTATCCTACTTTTAACGAGTTTAAATTTCACAAGTTTCGATGACAATGACAATGTAATTTACAGCATCCACGCAAGATTATTATCTTTATAGCGTATATATTTCGTATAGCGTATTCCACGCTCCAGACGAAGCAACTCCTCCATGATCGTTGCTAAGCTGACATCTGGAGACAACAACAACATAGACACAGAACATTGTATTTAAAAAAAAAAGTTTGTTTATATAAGTATAAATTATATTTATATATCTAAAACTTATTTGAGAGAACTCATTTTCAATGTATTTGATTAATTAATTTAATGTTTTGCTGAACTACATGTTTTTTGATTTATTGTCGTATTGCCTTTTGTATATTAATTTATGAACCAATGATTCATTATATCAATTATTTTTTATTAAAGTAACGTGTTTTTTATGCGTTTATGATTATAAGTATGATCGAAGTATAATGAATAAATAGTTACGTGTACGCGACAAGTCACTTAGAAATTTTATGAACTTTGTTTTATTTTGTAAGTAATATTTTACTCGTGTACGTTTATCATAAATGAAATTGATAAATGTGATCATTTACTGAATAAAACGATCACAAAGATGACGATTCATTGTTATATTTAAATGACTGTACCACCGATGCCATAAACAAACATTACATGCGAAAAAAAAATATTTATGGCTAGTCTAGCTCATATTTAAGATATCGAAAGATGGAGTCAATATGGATATATGAAAAATAGGTATTAATCATAGCTGAGATTTAGAATTTATAGGTACTAATATTAGTAGGTAATCAAATTAAAGCCGATCAATATTTTTTCAATCTAAGATAATGAGATGCAAATAGCTCGTGAATATTAAGATTGAATTATTCACGTCGGCAAAGCTCAAGCGGTGCGTGGGCGATCTATTAATTATGGTCGGTCCGCTTCCGTGGCTGCGCCCGCGCATCGCTGTTGTTCAGCGAGATCGTTAGGTGCTCACTTCGTTGTCGAGAACGATTTGTTATGACTCAATGTGTTGCTACTTCTGCGCTTCATAGGAACCTTTTATATATTTAAGCAGTTATTATAAATAAGTATCGTATATATAATTACACAAGTTATTATTTAGAACAAAGTTAGTTATATTCGTATTACCATACATATATCATTATATGAAATATTATTTTTAAAGTTTTGTAATGTATAATATAATCGGAATTTCTACTTTCAGTTTTTAAGCTTCAACTGTATGCGAGAGTCAAATACTTTTAATTAAAATAATAATAAAATACTTTTATAGGTTCTTATAGTTTGCTTGGCATTTATTCGCACTTCAAAGAGATACAAGTACTTAAAGTCAATTACATAAATTCTTCAGATGCAACAAACAATCAGATAGATTATATCTTCGAATGAAGCGCCTCATACAATAGTGATCGAGCACCACTTAAGTTCACGGTCTGTCCTGCTCAATTCATACATACATTGTAAGGTTTCTCCGCACAATTACGAGTAAAACCGGACCAAATAAATGCCTCGGTCATCGTCATTGCACGGAGATGGGCCTAACTGATAAGTCACGTGATACAGACAGCCTCTCCAGACGGAGTGGAGTGACCCGAGGTAGGCGGAGGACCAAGAATCAAGGATCAGACCGATTAGGAAATCGGATTATTGAATTTATTCTCTATCATGCTTATGGATTTTTATTATTTTGAAAATATCTTATAATATTATATAACTACACAATCCTAACTGCAGTTAACTTTAAATTTACATTAATCTTATAAAATGACGATAAAAGTGCTCGTAAGAATCTACTCCTATTAAGTATATTTTGATTTTTTTGTCAGTTTACAGGCATTTAATCAAGTAAAGTAAATCTATTGAAAGTTTTCAAGTAAACCATTAATATGCAATAGTATTTTAATAAATAATCAATCAATTATTAAGTATCAGGACAGTAGAACCAGCAAGAATCTCATTTAATAATTTTTAAAGTTTAATAATTGCCCTTTTGAAATGGCTATCACGATCCCGCTGAGAAACATTTAGAGTCAAGTGTAAAATGCTAAGTTTTGAGGACAAAAGTGGCACTCGCCTTACCCTCGGAGGACGCACTTCTCATCGAGTGCTCGTGTTTCTCAGGGGGACGTCTCGGGGTAGTCAAGGGGATGATATTTATTATTGACATTTTTTAACTTGTAATATGATATAAAATGATTAGATTATGAAGATATTTTTATTTTGTTATTGGTATGTGTGTGTAAGTAAGTATAAAAAATATGTTCTAACCCAAAGGTTGTCTGTCCAGAGACATATGTGTCCTTTGGTGCTGTTATATATATTGTATATATAACAGCACCTATATATATATCATTACATTAACAGTATATATATACCATTACATTATAAGTCGGTCGAATATTCTGTTTAGACATAATTTACTATGTTTGCATCTACATAGTATTCAGTTAAATGGCCGGTCGTCTATTAACTAGGCGAGCGCTGCTAATTAAGAAAACCTGGCTGTTCTCTACAAAGGACGCTAGAAAGCTGCGCGTGCGACGGCTAATGTATGACCGGCTGATCATGACGCCCCGAGCACCAATAATACTAAACTATAATTAAACTTAGTTTTACTCATCGTAAACACTAATTTAAAATATTTAACGTTGATTTCAGTATTAAAGGCAATCATTACGACATTTTAAATAAATGCACAAGACGTGACAGTACACAAGACGTGGTAAGTAAATTATAGACAACGATGTATTTTTGATGTCGTTGCAAGTTTAAAAAATTAATTGGCCTATTTTGATAAAACTAATGTGGACTTATTCTTGACATTCTAGTTATATGCGATGAGTATATAATAGCCGAGCAATTCAGAAATTCACCAACTTCACAACAGCAAAAAAATGCGATAGTTTTAGAAAAAGCTATTGAATATGTTTCTCATGATTTATAAGAATGAAAGAAAGTTAGTATTTTGAAGCAAATTGGTCCGAATAGGCGTTCATTCAGAAACACTCGCGGAAAAGCTAAAAAGCGAACTAACAATGGACCTCGTGTTTCGCGATTCCCTCCCACGATTGTTATCCGCTTCGATCGCGGATAATGCTGTTGTTGGCCGTTCCGATTATTAGAACCGATTAGAATATCGATAAAAATAACAATTGCAATTTAAAAACATATCGATTGATCAACCTAATATTACTTTTGAAAAATTTAATAACTGTATTGTCAAATTAAGACATTTAATCACCAGTTATACCGGTACGTTATTGGTGGATTTGGGTCATTTTTTTGTTCAATTATGGGGTATGAAAGTACATAGGAATCATGTTTTAGGAATTTAAAACATTGAATATAAAATAGTACATATGTTTAGTGTAGTGACTGTGTGGTTATCCATTGTGGACGGCATACAAAAAAATCTTCCCTACGATTGTGAAGCATCGACACCGTCGGTCACGTCCCTAGGCGGTCAGCGTAAGAACTGGTCCGTATCGTGCACAAAGAGATGCGTCGTGCCGCCACTTTCTCTCCATAACCTTTCCGGATATCTGAGATCTACTATCTGACCTCTAAAGGGCTTTAGGTCGAGTACATACGAACTTTTATTATAGTTTGTGTTTAAATTTGTAATTTGTGAAACGTAGCTTTAGTTTGTGCTCTTAAACCTCTTCTGTGACAAATTATATTCAAATTTCATTATTTATTAATGCGATGTACGAATGAAACACTTATCAATAACAGGAACGGACAAATGCCGATGTTACGTTAATTTTACAAAATAATTTATTATTTTTTATACTATATGTTTTGATAATAATATTTATATAATATTATAATTAACATAATTATCATTATTGTATGTGGCCACCCTAAGTGTCTTCGTGTATGGGATTCGCTTTCTACTTGACTCGTAACGCAAACACAAATCGCGGTAGCGCGTATGGAAAGAGTGACCCATGATAAAGGTTGCCAGTATAAAAAAAAACATTAGTTCCTCATTTATCTAGCACCATTATAAAATATATACTTTAATACTTTGCAATTCCATTATATAGAATCTTACTAGCAAAATAGTAAAAACAAAACTTATTATTAAATCAAATTGTTTGCTTTGATCGACAAAACCACATTTAAACATATATATATGTTTAAATGTGGTTTATATATAATGCCATATATAAACATTGACACCCCTGAGCACGACCCACAGCACGAGACCGTTCGAGATCGAGAACGAGTCGAGGAGACAACGCAAAAACATCGACATCGCCGTACGATAACGTTCGCGTGCGCCCGTGCTTTGCGATGTACGCTGATACACGTGTAAGGCTGCTTACAAACTATAAGATACAATCGACCTTAATTATAAACGCTGTTTATCTCTTCCTGTGGTCATTGATTTTACAATCAGAATCAAATAAAATTCAATCATACTTTTGAATCTTCATTTACGGAATTATATTACATTTAAAGCTCCACTACCACTGATATGTAGATTGTACCTAGGAGAACAGGCAATAAACTCGGTAGTTATTCATTTTTAAACATTTAATAAGACATAACATTACTTAACTAATAATTCACAAACCAACATTTATACGTGAATCCGTATATGATCTGCTCATGTAACAGACATTAATAATAGTGATATTTGTATGTATTATTATAAATATTACATTACGCGTTGGCTACCATTGTAGCGATTTTTTTTAAAAGGGGGCTTACTATATTGTTAGCTCACATCTGCCTCTGATGGTGATGTACAGAATTCGGAACAAATAAACGAATAAAAGAGATATTAAGTTTTAAGTTTTTTTTTTATAAAAGTAGCCAACGTAATCTCAAATACGACCTCAATTTATTCGATCTAAATATTAATTCTTATCGTCGTGAAACATGTGCAAATGAAAAACCTTAATGCTCACGAGCTAAATACTAAATTTTATATTTGGCGACATAATATTAATTGTCTTTCAATTAAAAAATATATATTGTATATATATTGTACGTAAACTTTATTTTATTTTCGTTTTAATTTAATTTGACCACCGTAGGCTTGTGCCATTTTAGACAAAAAAATAATAATTGTATCATGTGTGCATGTGAAAACTTTGCGTCATCTAATTAAATTAACGTAAAGCAGTCACCAGGGGGCCTAAAGTAAAGGAGCGCAAGGTCGCAATCGTATTGTGCGCGAGTAGTGCGCATGCGCAACCATTGTTACTGTATCAACACAGCCGGGAGCCATTATGTTATTAATTTTTTGCCTCATAGATTCTCAAGGAAGATGTATCGGTGAGAAGATAACTCAGCCATATAATCGGTTGCTATCAATTTTAATTAAAGTTTTGTTTTAATTGGTCGAATAAAAATATATACGCTTTTTTATTTTTTACCAAAATCGAAAAGTATGACAAAGTAAACAGCTGTTTGGTACTTATATTAATAAGTATCTATCGTCGTATAACAGTAGACATGAAAACTTCTGTTTAAATAAATGTATAAATTACATTTTAATTTACTTTAGTTTGACAGTGGAAAATTAACATCGACCGTTACCGTGTAAGCTTTAAATTTTAATAACTCTTAAACATTTCATTTTCTAGCTATTTATCAGTCAAAGTCCATCCACAGCAAGTGTAACAAATAATATCTGCCAGTATAAAACTATCAGTGCAGCGGAGCTGAGACAATTTCGTAAGAAATACGTGCATTTTTATGGCAACACTTTCGCTGTCTTTTTTTTTTATTTTACGAAATCCACAGCATATCTACAAACTATATGTACAATTATTTCAAAAGTCTTATCTTAAGCCAATTTGGATTTACATTAATTATTCTTAACCTAATTAGTAAACTAAGTGAAAATTGAAACGAAAACACAAAAGCGAATATTGGTAGAGCTAGATAAACAAATAAAAAAAAACATATATAAAGAACTATAAGCAATTGAATAACTTAAGTTAAAGGTCATGTTTGTTTGTGTGTATATATTTTTAATTTGTGTGGGTAATTATGCGTGTAATGAGTTAGTTGTGTTGTACAATTTTTTCAATGTTGTTTGTTTATTTAGTATCCATTAGTTGGCTAATTGAAGGACGCGATAATATTAATGTCACTTGAACTGAATAGAGCTATATATATAGTTGTATATATATATAGTTGCGGACGTTTGATATAATCGACGATCGATAGAGATCGGGTACAATTAATGTTTTGTTAGATAATAAAGACGCGGACAGGTGAGTCTTCTGGTAACTGTACTAGTAATTACAAAGTAATGTAAATATTTCGAGACACGTATAAATTTGAAAAGTAGTGTTACTAAACTTAGTTACATACATGTTTTGAAATGTATACTTAATAGGTTTATAATTATATACTTATTAACATTTCTATTGCGGTTAAAAATAGTTAAAGATAAGCTAATAAAAAATATTCAACTTTGATACACTCGGGTCCGCCCATCGACACAAAGACTTTTTGATCATAAGATATTATAGTTTACAAGTTTGCGCGCAAGCACAGGTTCGTTCTCTATTATTCACTTTCTCCCGACATAAAAGCAGCGACAAACTAACACGAACACAGAGATATCAGGAGGAGGCGCAATGGTTTCACATGCTTTCCGACGCACGAGACTGTAATGCCCTAACTGCTGGGATGCTAACGAGAATTTGGCGACTGAAACACCCAATAACTGTTATTAGCCCAAACTGGGATTTGAAACCCGGGCTACGGGTACATTTGCCTCATAAGATTGCCACTGGCTCAACAAGGCTAGCAAAAAAAAAAAACAAAACAATTGGCATTAAAGATAAACGAAATCGTCGAGTGTCGATGATTGATGAGAATGGTTATATCGTATCGACCGGTAATTGACATCGGCCATAATAGAACTACTAAGTTTATCTAATGGTGCCAGATAATTAGACGCAATAAATCATGCGAGGTTGACGCACTTGGAGGGAAGTTCTGGGCTCATTGCAGGAAATGGATATTACGATAACGACGCGCTCAGCGTTAGCGTCCGCGATCACGCGGAGGAGTTTAATGTTAAATCTCAGTCTAGTTATTGGGACGCGTTGAGAGATAAGATAATGGCCAATCTCGATCGTTTAGGAAGAGCTCGGAACATGTCCGACAAAATGATGACATCGTTACAGTAACCGCCTGTTAGTATTCCACTGCTGAACTAACTTATTCTATTGAGAAGAAGGTTTGGAACTTCGTCCACCACGCTACTCCAAAGTGTTTTGGTGGATATACATATATATATATATAATCCGCGAATTGCCGGCGATCACCAGCCTCTAAGCTCTAACAGTATATCATTAGGTACGACACGTTTAAGGGTTTCGATACATCCGATCTCCGCACCGTTCCTTTAGTAACGCTTTATTACATTTCCCGTAAATTCCCTTGCGTTTAAATCACGACCATGTGTGACAAATAACCTATATTCCCACGTACCATCAAGATAATTACGTTTTTACAAGCATAAAGGAAATTAATTATTTTCGAGACATCACGTTTTGCTTGATTCCCATCCTACTCACGAATTACTCTACATTCTACCGCACAATCCCCCCCCTCTTCATTTTCCTAGCTGTGTGTTCATTTGACAAGTAGCCACCATCTATGGAATCGTTCCGCCGAATCGGAGAATCATATTAAAATATTTATATTATTTTCCGATTCTAATAAAATACATTTTTATTCAAGCAATTTGAAAGCAATTCAAAAGAGCAACTTGGACTCGATTCTTGAAGATTTTCAAGCTTGCTATATTACATTTAGCACCGAGTATTAATTTGTTTTCCTTTACAAATTGTACTCTGAATAAAGATGGAGTATGAATATGCAGTGTTATATTACTATAAGAATAAAAATGTCGATCAAAAACGCCACAAAAATCCAATATAGACATAGAAAAGTCAATATTTTGCATAAGACGAGATATGAATAAGAGAAATGAGATTTTATGCATTTCTGTTGAAAATTCTGTTAAATGGACAAAGGAACGAATTTGCTTGATTGCATGAACACGTGACTAGACTTTTTTATATTTATAAATAATAGTTTACACTTTTATAAGTTTAGTACTTTCACAATATTACTTAAATATGTGCATATTAAGAAATAATATTGAACCGTAGCGTAGCAACGACAACATTAAATATTCGTAGTTAGTATTGCATATCTAATTCTAAATAAGATTCTATCTTTACGATAGCCGTTACAGAATATAACTAGGAAGTCTGACCTGTGTGAGGCTAATCTATTAGTAGTCTATCCTCGCCCATGACCCGCTATATAGGTCACTGCCGGCGTCCGCGAGGATTTTACGATTATATCTTCTCGCGAAAGCTTATTGGCAAAATTTCAAACGTCTGTAGTAAGTCTGACAATGAGGAGGCGTGAATCACGAACGACTGGAACGAACGCATAGATCACTATGATCGCACTGAATTCTTTAAAATATATATTTAACAATAATACGATCGTCTCGAGTCTAGACGTTATGATATGTGTTCGTTTTAGAACAACGGAAACGGTGGCCGGCGACGGTGTTCACCTTTTTATATTATTTCTCGTTCATTTCCACCGGCCTTCGCATGAATGAAATGCCGTGCGGTCAACGCTCAGGCCTCTAATTCGAGCCGCGGACGGCCAATAATAACAAATGGATTTATGGCTCATTAAGCTGTGGAAACCGGGAGAGCATTCCGTCGGGTTCACGATAAACAACGTGTCATCGACCCTAGCTGTGAACTAAAAGAAAAGTGAAAGCCGGTGACAAATCCCCTGGCACGTGGCGACGACGTAACACGACTCCACGAGTCCAGGAATGCGCTCTACACAGATGGCGAACTGTGGACAACAAATTATCCTGTACCAGACACGAAGTCAATAGATACGTCTGTAATTATTAATAGAAATTATAGAAATGTTTATTATAACGATGACTGTTAACTTTTACATGAACATTTACGTTACGTTTACTATTACTATAAATACAAACTACATGAAAATGATCATGCAAGTTCAAACGTAAACATATTATTTGAGTAGTTTTAATCAATGGCAAAAAAAACTAACGTTTTTTAATTTTGTCTCCTTCCTTTTCTGTATAAATTATACTTTTTTTATAAATGTCAAGTAAGGTGAATGGACGTATGGGGCACGATGGTAACTGTATCACCATCTGTTCACAGTCAATAATAATTATTATTATACCTATTCTGTATTCCCTATATCGTTCATCCTATGGCTAGCCAATCTGTTGATGTAATTTTACGATAATTATGAAGTCCATATTCTTATGTTTCTAAGGCTGTACTCGTAATTATAATGAATATATTTATGTGGTCGGTTATAGAGTCTGGATTTCATTATTTATTTAATGAATTAAGACATTAAGGCGAGAAAATCGAAAATATGATCTTGTCAATGGTCACATTTGCTAGACGCTGCCACTATATTTGGTGGTAGGGCTTTGTGCTAGGCTACATTAGTCGGCACCGCTCTCTCATCACATATTCTATCGCCAAACGTAATAAAGTGTTCCGTTTTGAAATGTGAGTGAGCCAATGTAACTACAGGCACAAGGGACATAACATCTTAGTTCCCAAAATTGGTAGCCAAGTTAACCGTTCCAATGCCAACCAGTCCTTCCGCTATATTATAAAGAAAAACGAAAGAAATATGAATGACTTCTTAAACAATCAATGCGCACATGGCATGGAATATAAGATGTTATATCCCTTGTGCCTGTGACACTGGCCCACTCAAACCGGAACACAGCAATACAATGTTTTGCTGTTTGACTGTAAAGTAACGGGTGAGTGGGTGCTACCCTCTCAGGCAAACTTGCACAAACCATTACCAAGGGTAACATTCATATTATAGATATTTTGCAAACAAAGTGTTCAAGGTTTTCAATCAATTAGGTTTTTACGTGTTTGTATGACAGACAGACTGCCTACACAGCTATACGTTTATATATATTTAGAATTACACAGAACATATTACAGAATTTCATATATACTTGTAGATTTATTTAGATTATAAGAAATATAAGTATTAATGTTAATTTTTGTTTAGATGGTTAATGCTTTAATATTTATTTTCTAATTATTAATTAATAATATTTCTTGATTATTTAATAGTTTCCTATGTGTTTTTAATATGTAATTTTAAAAAAATATTTTTTGGTATTTTAATATTTATTTTTGAAATTATTTTAATTTTTTAGTGGAATTGTTATATGTATTTGTTTTTCACTTAAAAATATTTTATAAAATATGTGTATTGTAATGTTATAAGTGCATGCCGAGACTACCTGTAATTAGTAGAACATTTTCCTTGATTCAAGTTGTTATTTTTAACGTATTCAATGTGTTATTGTATCTACTGTTGGTTGTCCTAAGTAAATAAATAAATAAATAAATAAATTATTATGATCCTGAGAAAATAATTTAACGCGCCTCCATTGTGGGACCGAACTTGTTCCTCGGAGCTGATATAAAACAATATATTTATTGAACACTAAACACATTAAGACTTCGACTAGAATAGGCCGTTAAGTGCTCAACTTCATTCTAATGCCCGCGCAAACCGATGGCGATTATTTTATCTCAATAGTAATTATATCTTTAGATACTCCTTAACTTTTATGTTCAATAACTCAAAAAGAAAGAACATGTGTATTGTCCTTATAATGTTTTTTTAACGTAATTAAAAAAATATATTTTTAAGCTTTTTGTTAAAGAAAGGAAGTCTAAATTTTGATAAGTAAGGATTTTGGTTCTTTAGTAAGAAAATTTATAGTAAGTAGAGCTGAATTTTTTCCTCAAATTTGATTCTTTTGCATAAAAAATAAACTTCAAAATAAGTTCACAACCGTCGAAGATGTCGCCTACAATGCACTCTAAAATCATTTCGAAAAACTTCTTTATTAAAGTCGAAAAAAGAGATTTTTTTTCGTAGCTAATCACCCGTGCTGCGCCTGCGCAAGGTCGCGCCCACCCGGACTCAGCCCGCGTGACTCATGATAACAAACCGTGGAAAATAAGCGACTTTAAAGCTATTTTTTTATTACACCTAATTGGTTACGTTAAAACGAATTTTCAGTCACGACTATTCAATTTTTCTTTTTTAATCAATGAACAAAGATTCTTGTGTATTACGTTATCTATATTCAAATAAAAAACTAACAAGTTTTTTTTTTTATTTACCGATGACGCATATTCGTTTGCTTGAACTTTAAATATGATGATAAATGACTAAAAAATATATTATAATATAATCATTTCCCAATACATATATAATATTCACCCACATCCAAGGTTATAAAAAATGATTCATAATAATTAAAGATGTAGAAAACTATACGATACAATAAAAATGCACAGAATATAAGTAGAGATTTGCGAGAAGAGCGCTTTATTAACGTTATAACTAGAGATTGAGACTTTTGGAAGAGAAAAACGCTAAACCAAACGCAATGGACCAGCGAATGATGATAAACCACACCAAGTTACATATCTATAAATATATCATGAAATAAAATGAAAGATTAAAATATTTAACACTGGTTCTTGTATCAAGAAAGAACAGCTAGAATTTCAATCCATTTTAACCGACTTTGCTTGATAGATACGATATTTCAAGTTAAAAAAATATTGTCAATTTCCACTTCAGATAGTTGATTTTTACGATATAAACCAACTACTTTCGAAAGGTCGAATTTGGATTGCACCGGTTTCGACCGCTTATTTAAAACACTTATTTCGATATAATTAAAAGTCGAAATGAGACCAGTTTCTTTACAACACACCAGATGTAAAATTTTAAAAGGATATGGTCATAATTGTTACTAATTTATGTGTTATTCTGTGTAAATAAAAACTTTATGACAATATCAGTAATACATAAAAAAGGTCAATTTATAAACATTTTGAACGAATTTAAACGTAGCGTACGTATATACTTGGTAGGGATTTGTGCAAGTTCGTCTGGGTAGGTACACCCCCCGCCCCAAATTATTCCACCTGTGTTCCGTTTTCATTAGCCCGTGTAATACCAGGCAAGTGAAGTAACTTCTTAGTTTACAAGGTTGGTGGCACCTTGGCGATGTAACGAATGGGTAATGTTTCTTACAGCAATAATATCTAGGGGCGATGGTAACCACTTTTCTTCAGGTGTCTCATTTAAATTTTATTTCAAAATCATAAAAAATAAAACAAATTTAAAATAACAAAGTAAAGCATATTTCACAAGCCTTCCAATCTCTTACAATATCAAACTTCAAAACAACTATTGTGTAACCTAAGACTTACGCTTATCTGCTAAGAATTATCTTAAATCTCTGCATGTCAACGAATTGTGACTAACCTGTAACAAAAAAAAACTTAAATTAGCGCAATCTTATACATATGCGTAGAAAACAAAATTGCTCTATAAATCATAATGTATGTGGGTTGGTATCGTTACCAAGTTTTAGACAATACGGGCGGTGCGCAAAAACTGCTTTAAAAGTTCATTGCCAGATAAAAAATATATAGTTATGCAAATTATATAATAACAAATGTTGTTCTTGAGAATAATGTTTTTATAAATATAAATGTTTATATTGCATACATAAATATTAAAACGTATGTCTTCATGAAGAATATTTCTTGTCTTTGTGGACATTATCATTGACATAGAATGTCATCAACCTGTTTATATTCAACAGATATTAATAGATGAATTTAAATGAAAATTACGTTTATTTTATTCAATACTAGTTACCAATTCCGGCTGCGCACGAGTTTATTAAGGGTTAGGGTATACTGAAGAACAAATACACCAAATTTTTTTTGTAACATGTCCTGGCGTTCGTACCGTTCTATTCTGTGTAAATTTTATAAGTGATTTCTACTGTCGACTAAAAATTACAATTACAAATATAAATTGCAAATTTTTCACCATATTCCATTTATGTACAAACCTTTTTACGAGAACGAAACTATCATTAAGATTTCCATATGATAACGTAGTCTTCCTTATCCTGATGTAATAATAATTTCTAGCGACATTCAAATAAAACTCAAACAGCGGTTGTTGTTTGCTCACGACGAACAACGGTTACCACACTGGGCCCACGCGTTCTTTGCGCAGAGGCTACTAAGGATATTTGTGCTCATAAAAATAAACATGTAAAGATTTTAGGTCCAAACTTTGGATTAAGACTAAACAAATACTTTTAAATTTACCGTTTATTATAAATGCCATTTACCAAACAGTTTTATAAGCAAGCAGCTATTTATTTTGCACTCAACACTTAATATACGAATATATATTCAAAAAAAGAATAGCTTATGTTTTTTAAATTCAAGAAACAAGACACTTGGTTGTAGTGTCGTCTAAAATGCAAGAAAAGATTTCGAGTCAAATTTAAAAACATAGGAACATCTTAAAGTAAGGATGAATATAATCAAAGTTTTAATTTTTTTCAATTCCTTTTTTAAAATTAACGTCAAATGATCGTCACTGAAAAGTCTCTATTGATTTTCTATTAGGATATATACTTAAAATTTTATAACAACTGAGGTATTAATTGATACAATACACTTTCCAAGAGCTCCAGAGTCTCATCTCTCGCTATCAGCTTAAAATCCGGTATGGACAAGACAAATTTGTGAACATCGGTTTATGAAATACTTTTGAGGTTTCTGGAGTTTTTATGACAGTTCCCATGATTAATAAATTATGAGAGCTCCGGTCACTACACTTCGCCCACACGAAAAGATACATATATGTAGAGTGTGAAAGCTGCTATCTATATGTAGAGGTTGAAAGCCTTCACGTTTATATAAAACGATATTGTACTTACAATTTTACCTTTGAAAAATTTTATATTGGATGGTTTAATGATGCCTCGGACGCATAACCTAGTCATACGAGAAAACCGTAGATTACGTTTTCGTTTTGATCTTTTCAAAACGATTTCGTCAACACTTCGTGGTCTTTAGCCTCTAGTTATATGTCAGCGTCTCTAATAGTGGAGTTGCGAGCTATTTTTGGCACTGTTATTAATGATGTAGAATTTTTCATCAACTTAAATAAATTTATTAGCACTATTCCTTTATTAACTGATAGCTGTTTAGTCTCATTTAATATATAATTGAAGTTCCTGCCAAATTTCAATAAACTTCTTTTAGCCGTTCCGGCTTAATCGTGTAACAAACAACAAACAAACACAACTTTCGTAATTATAATATTATTAGATTATTGGCCTTCAAGTCTATACATGACACATACATAGAGTTGTATGAATATTTATTTTGAAAGATAGATAAAGATAACGAAGTGTGTGAAGTGTGAAATCACTCTTCAGTCGAGTGTCGTGAGATGGGCTACCGGCGGTCACTAGCCCGCACCTACGCAGGATGACTTTCAAAGGCTGTACTGTTGACTTGCAATTCACATGTATCCAAATCAATAAAAATTAATAACATTGATATTTATACTAATATTAAAAACTCGAAAGTAACTCTGACTGTCTGTTACGCTTTCACGGCTAGAATACTAAACCGATTTTGATAAAATTTTGTATGAAGCGGGCTTGAACCCCGAGAAAGGAATAGGCCACTTTATTATAACAACCCCTCGCCCAACTAACATATCCCCTTTAACTAACATGCGGGCGAAGCTAAGGGCGAACACTCGTATTTAATATATTAAAACAAATAAATTTAATTCCCAAAAATCTTTAAAATAAAAGCTTATGAATGAAGGACGATATTACAAAATGATAAATGATTACCATAAGATAATTTATTTACTTACCGTATACTATTGAAAAAGTATTTATTTCAGCCATTTTTGGAACTAAATCTAAGTCATTATTACTTGTATAATACTTTCAAAATACTATATTGTATATTTAATTGTACATAAAAGACATATATAGAGAACGCTTTGTATTGATTTTAATACATAAATTTGATCATAAACTGCATAAACTTTACGAGCTTACAGTTAGTCGAACCTTGAGGCAGAACTTTGAGTGACCTGAAATCTTAGACCTCGATAAATGTTAACCATTACTCAATTCTATTAAAAGTTAATTATTACTCGCACACTCGATAAATATTTAAATTGAACTTTTGTACAAACTATTAACAGACCTAAATAATAAATAAGCCTTTGGGTTATTTATTTATAAATGTCATTTGATTGATTGAATGATTTCGAAAGGTAGTTACTTGAAAATTATTTTAAAAGCTGTTCGAAATATTATTCAATTTAAATCATAAATAAGTGGAGTCATTTATTATTATATTGAAATTACTTTTGTTCTTAATTACATATGTATAATTAACACCGAGCTTCTGAATGTATTATAATTAATTTACAACGTGTCATACGGTGTTTTAACGTAAATTAACTACAAAGAGCACAATAATTTTAGTAACATACCATATTCCTTTCTTTCTTCAATAGTAACGCTAATTCATCACGAGTTTAAAAAAAAAGCTTAACTAAGCTCATAACCAATTGTATCGTAAATATTATTTTGTAGATGAACTTGACCAAACAATCTTGAACATTAACATCGAATGTCATTATAGATTATTTTATGACTTAGGAAGTCTTGATACTCGCGACGATTGTGTAATATGAACATTTATCGAAACGGCAATCAGAGAAATATTCATAAATCGACACTAATGAGACGTTGATCATTAAATCATTATAAAATAACGACTATTGCAGTGTTGGCGCCACTCCACAGTCCGCAGCCACAGATTAAGCAAACGTTCGTAGAGTCAAGGCGAAACGCTTTGATATAAATATTCAATCGACTTATTATAATATAACAAAATTACATTTAGTTATTTATAATTGTAAATTTATATGTATGAATAGGTAAATTTAGCAATTAATTTTATGAATGGTATTTTGTTTTTTTAAAAGGAAAAAACAAGCGTTAGAATAATTAAAATCTGTTTCAGGTGGAATTCTACACCGAGCGGTTTTTATTTTCGTATTTTAAATACCGTACAGTATACAGTATTATACTTGTATTTATACCATAAAGTATTTCATACGCAAATATAGAGCAAGACTTTAGTGTTACAGGACTTCGAAAATAAACGGTTTTTCACACCAGCCACTCCTGCGCATGAAAGCGCATGAATGACCTTGTCGAATTGAAGTCCGATCAGATTTTGAGAGTGAGGGAATAGACAGTGTTCAGGCACACACTGGTGCCTTATTATATGTTAGTTTACTATTTTTTCTCGATGATAGTCACCGTGGACGAAATCGATCAAGAGAACATCATCGTCATCTTCATCATGATCATGTATTAAATGATGACAACACATTTTTTGTTTTTTTTTTTTTAATGTTCGAGAATTAAAATATAAACGGTTTAAAATTATTTAACAAAACTATTGTGTAATTGATTATGTCTTTAAAATATTAAATGTATTACAGTAACTTAATTGGTATCGGAGTAAAAAAGAACATTCACCGAGAACTAAAAACAAATGTCTTTATATTTGACATTAATACAAAATGACAGATGAAATTAAATGACTTCGAAAAGCAATTAAAATCGAATAATTACATGGATAATCGTTTCACTATCGATTAGCAAAGGATGCGATTATCGGTTTTTAAGCAAACAAGCGCTTTATCAATTGAACGTTATTGCACTTAGCGTTAAATCCTTTTAAATAAAAATGTATCTAGAAGTATCTAAGACAAGATTATTTTTAATTAATACAGCTTTAAGATATATTGTTTGGTTAATTGTTCACCTGTACCTCATCTTAAGTAATATTGTAAATGTTAGTGAGGTTGTTTGTTACGCATATCTAACGAATCATTATGAAATTTTGCACACACAGTGTCAGGGTTACAGAACAGAGCATAGGGTACTTAACACCTCCCCTACCCCCTTCTGCTCGCATATGAGAGCAGAGTCTAGTATTGTATTAAGTATTTAATATTATGTATAGTTACATACCTAATGTATAGCTGGGGGAACTTTCATACACAAATTGATTTATTATATATAAATATTATATATTATAAATATTATGTATTGGCATTATTATCATCACTATAATCATCAATTTATTTATTATATAATCAAAAATGTATCTCAAATTTCTATGTCCAAGTTAAAAAAAAACCTTAACTAGGTTTATAATGAAAGGTTAATAAACTTTTGTTTAGATATTTTCTAATGGAAAAATAAAGTTATATAAATCTTTGTTAAGAGCTAAACAATATATCTATCAGTTTTTTTATACGCATGTCAACAATCATTTATAACGCGGCGCCTGCGCAACTACATTTGGTCAATTAGCTGCCATTGCGCCCTGATTGAATACCACGCTTCATACTTAGCCTTTATTAGCGCTAACCATATTATTCACGATACGCTTCGTCTCTCTCGTTCAAAGGTAATTTTATGTATGGTGAAAAGGGATAGATTATTGCTTAATCATCGATGGCATTAAGGCAGTCTAACTTGTATCGCAAATCAAGTTTTGTTATTCCATTCTTAAGACGTATTTCTTTATTTGGATGAAATAGTTTATTTTCTAACGGATAAGGGACTTCGATCACTTTGACTACAAGTTCTGTAGGGACCAATTACTAGTCTCTATAGCGATAAGACCCTACTTGGCTGTCACTGTCATCAGGCATTCCGTTTGACACCTGTTACGGCGAAAATGTCCGAGCGTGACATAAATTCTCATTGACAATAAAATAACCGAGGCGTCTGTACGATAATGTTTCTTATTACGCGTTATCGATGATATTTCTCGTGGCTATATGTCATAATTACCAAATGAATTGCGCCGTGACGCGGTACAAGTAGTAATTTTATTACATTTTTCATTACGGGGATGATTTATTGAGGCCGCGATCGTCGATGCTATTATATTAACGATAAAGGATATTGCTTTTGTTCGAGAGCATTGTGTTAAATTTTAATTTTTTTTTTTTTGTAAGGAACATCGAAATAACGAACAAAACAATAGAGTATCTAGGTCACGACCTAATTATGTGTGATATTCATAGGCATTATTTAATTTAACACAATGGCGCTTTCATTTACACATCATAAATAGGGGTCGTATGTTAGTAAGAGAAAAAAATACTATAAATATATATTTTAAAAACGTTGAATGTTATCTTTTTGTAAGCACATGTCCATCATGTTGGTGTGCGGGCCGTGAACATAATATGTAAAGTATATATTATAACCTTTTGGAATACTAACTATACGTGTTTCTTTAAGGAAACAAAATTTTATTGATTTTAATACGGTGAATTGTAAACGATACATAACGTTTTTTTGGATCCATAAGTTTTAAATTAAATCCAAAATCTGATGAAAAATTCGAAGGAACACTTTTTGGAGCTGGCAGTTAACGTGTTAAAGCATTTCGAATAACAAATGAATTCGGAATAATTTAAAAAAAAAAAACAAGTAAAAACTCCTTAGATGACATTAAGATCTCAATATACAATGTAACACGTCTTCGTACATTAACAAACACGGAAATAACAATGGTATTACAAACAAAGCAACGCAGTCACACGAGTTATTTTTATTACAAAAAATTATGATTACTGTAATTTTGCATTGTAATTATTTTGAGTTCGTATAATTGGTACATTAGTGTTCTATGCTGAAATAATATTAGTTTAATAGAGCGTGTAATAGTGAAGGGTTATAGTTATTACGAAGTTATTTGTGAATACATACATGTACATACGTAGGTATATAATATATATTCTAAGTAATATTATAAGCTTGAAAGTCTAGTATTCAATAGGACGAGACCCCGGGCTACGAGTTCGAAATCGGGCCTTTTTATTCATCCTTCAGTTGACACTTCTTATATGAGTGAGTGGTACCTACCAAGACGGGCTTGCACAAAGCCCTACAAACTAATGGCAGTGTTAGTACATTTTCTGTTTACAATAACGCAAAGTGCAAAAGTTGCTGGCAAAAATATGTGCCGTGGTTATAAGAATCGCACCGAGTTTTTTTTTATTACAAAGAATCGAAGAGGCATTAAAAGGATATAAAAATATATACCAAAATGCAATGTAGTATGATGTCCAGTATTTTTGCATTATATTATTATACAGACAAGTATAAAATATTGAACGAAATATATACGAAACAAGACAGAACATTCAAATGGGCAACGTGCTAACTAAGAGAGCATTAACAGTAACTCTTATATATTTTACACGATATAATTTCTAAAATAATATTGGTACAAGAGCAAAAAAATCTTCTGATTTTAATGGGGAAAAAAACACTACGTTCTTCTCGAGAGGAATAGGGGTTCAAGACAAGAGCCTCATTACATATTCCACATGAAGAGAAAAAGTTCAAAAGAAACGAAAATTAAACCACGTAGTCTCAGGGACACTACCTCTGACCAGACTGTATTAAAATTCAGACATTTTTTTATATATTCGTTAGTCATTAAGTTATATCTTATGTTATATAATCATTAATAGACAAGACATTAGTTGCAAATTTGCAATAGTTATGGAAAATTTATTAGATAATAAGTTATAAAGTTGATAAAATGGTATGAAATAAAATTATTGCCATTCAAGCGGGTTATAAAAAAAAATATTGTAAATAATTAATTAATTTATGTTTCTTTGTTAATTAAAAGGCACAAGAAACATAATATCTTCGGACCGATGGTTGGCGACTCATCGTTATGGAAGAGTAACCATTTCTTAAAATGCCAATTGTAAATGTTTTTAAGAGCCTAATCGAATACAGTATATTTAGATTCTAAAAAGCAATCCTAACTATTATAAATACGAAAGTGAGATTATTTATTAATTTGTTTGTTACTCTTTAACTACTAAACCGATCATCATAAAACTTTGCATATACGTTGCTAGAGATACAGTAAACGTAATAGGGTATCTATGCCAATATACTGCTTGCTTGTTTATGCTTACTGTTTAATTTACTTACTGTTTAATTATTATGCTTACTGGTGGTAGAGCTTTACGCAAGCTCGTCTGGGTAGGTACCACCCACTCATCAGACATTCTGCCGCAAAACAGCAGTACTTGGTATTGTTGTGTTCCGGTTTGAAGGGTGAGTGAGCCAGTGTAATTACAGGCACAAGGGACATAAGATCGTAGTTCCCAAGGTTGGTGGCGCATTGGCGATTTAAGCGATGGGCAACATTTCTTACAATGCCAATGTCTAAGGGCGTTGGTGACCACTTACCATCAGGTGGCCCATATGCTCGTCCACCTTCCTATTCTATAAAAAAAAAAAAGATAAGTACAACTACACCCACCTCGCGTACAAAGCCACGAGCGGAAACTAGTACAAAATGAAAGAAAACTGAAAAAGGCGCTGACGCAAAATACTGAGAGTAGGAAGATAAAAACAATCATTATAAAAAAAAAAGTCATAACTTTATATGAAGGAATCATTTGTCAACGTGAACAGGACAATTGTATAAATAATTTGTATTACACGATTTTAATCTCAAAAAGATTGAATATTACACCTAAAGAATGTCCCTTAAACGATTTTATTACACTCGTTCAATCAATGTTTATAAATACAATGTGAATTATAATAACAATATATTATTTAGTACTTCATTTTAAGTTATTAATATTGATCTGACCATACATTTTTATGGTCCCATCCTTTGTTGTTTAAGTATCAAATTTATTGCATATTATAAAAAACTTCTTTCTTCGAACCGATTAAGCCCATAGGATGATTATTTTTGAGTAATATACTCCAGTATAAATGTTTGAAGGGCCGGTTGGCGTGGTTGGTAGATAGTTGCCTTTCACGCCGAAGGTTGTGGGTTCAATTCTCACCCAAGACAGACATTTGTGTGCATGAATGTCTGTTTGTCCTGAGTAGTTAGTTCCCAAAAAAAAAAGTAGTGTATGTATCAGTTGTCTGGTAGTATAGTAAAAGCTCTGCTTAGTTTGTGATCTGATGGCCGTGTGTGAATAATGTCCCAGGATATTATGTTATGTTATTATGTTATATATAAGAGGTATGTATAAATAGTTAAAAAAGTCATATTATCTAAATTTATTGCAATGAATAACAAATTATTAATATAAATACAAATTTAATAACAACTAATAGAGTTGTTATCCTACTAATAGTATAAAACACGAAAGTTTGTGAGAATTTATGGATGGATATTTGTTACTCATTCACGAAAAAACTCCTGATCGGATTTAGAGGAAATTTAGAATAGAGATAACATAACAGATAGGCTATCGGACACTTACATAACACGGGCGCGTAGTAACACGGCACGGAATCTAGTAACACTGTAAATACTATTTTGTATTTCTACAAAAAAACAGAGTGTAACCCCGCTCTAATAAATACTAGTGTCACTACTGTTTGACGTCACAGATACATTTCACATTACATCCCATCAAATACATGCAACATTTAAATGCATTACTTTCACTCAGTGAGACTTATTAATCAAAACTTCAGACGTACACAACATACGGACAGGCGCCTAGGAACATGCCTCGTCATGAGCCGACAGCGACCTCGCTTCGAGCAGCAGGGAGCTCCTGGCGCCAGCTAAGAGCGACACGTAAAAAAAAGAGCAAGGAATTAGAGTTGCAACAAATAATGTATTTGCAAGAAAACGAATACTCAGCGAGATCTATAACAAAATGCCCAATATATGGAATAATATACTAATGTTCGTTATAAATAGTTTGTAATATAGGAAATATGGTGTCCTAAAATTTTGTGCTGAATATCTCATAAGAAATAAAAAAAAAAACACCAGTAAAATCGTAATACGAAAAGTATTGAAAGGAAGAGCCTGAAACCACACTATTGTTTCGTAACAACACTTAGGTACATACATATATTTTCTCCAACAACCATTTAAGGCTATTATGCTAATACTAGTTAGTACTGCTTAGGGTTGCCAGCCGTTCTACTTTCACCGAACACTATTTATTTTGAAGGTAAACTACTACTATTTTTTAAGAATAGTATGTCGTTATGTTCTGTGCAAATTTTTTTTCATTGCATCTTGCAACTTGTTATCTCCGTCACAGTTGAGATACGTATGTAGTTACCACACGGCCAGTTTATCTTTTAAAAACAAAACAGTTAAAATCAGACTCTTGAATAATAATCATTATTTTACTAGAAATTATTTTACAATTTCAGAATTGCAACCCTTACACCACACACCCGTAAAATACACGAGACAGTCTAACCTTCACTATCAGCTTGATATACCATCCAGGTACGAACCATTCGTCATCTAACATTACCGTAATGTGTTACAATATATCATTTGAAGCATTCGTTTTGAAACGTACACGAGATGGCGAATTCTGGTGCCATTGTAAGCGTGAGAGAGGTATTTAACGGTATCCCTCCGACCAATTGAACTTCTAACTGTTAGCGCGAATGACCTCCACCATCCTCGAACCTAGATCTGCGAATACTCTATTTGAGATGACTAATCGTATTATCACAAATCTCGTGATATTTATAATATAAACTGTATCGAAATGATTAATATACAAAACAGTAGGAACGAATTAAATAACAGCGGGACACAAATCAAGGGACTGTATATTAATGGTTTGTGTTCAGTGTTACATATATTCTATTTAACTACGAAAGGTTAGCGAATAATAGAATTTACAATTTAAACATAATGTTATTCCCCAAAAGTAGACACGACTTTCATTACATTTAAAAATATTTTTTATTTTTTTTTTATAGAAAAGGAAGGCGGACGAGCATATGGGCCACATGATGGTAAGTGGTCACCAAACGCCCTTAGACATTGGCACTGTAAGAAATGTTAACCATCGCTTACATCGCCAATGCGCCACCAACCTTGGGACTTAAGATTTTATGTCCCTTGTGCCTGTAATTACACTGGCTCACTTACCCTTCAAAACGGAACACGACAATACCAAGTACTGCTATTTTGCGGTAGAATATCTGATGAGTGGGTGCTACCTACCCAGACAAGCTTGCACAAAGCCCTACCACCAATAACATATATGGGCAATCATTTTTATTTTTTATATCGATAGTAATTTACTCATAGTTACACCAAAATTATCAATTACAGACACGGTCCTGTCGCTATTTCTATTTATATAAAATTATATATAATATATTTCCTTATCGGTGTGATTGTCAACTATGAAGATACGTTTTATCCCACGTCGTGATATAAACGCTTTCAATAAGAATATTCGACGCTATAAATTCTTCGATACATACCAACATAATTAAGTGATTACCGCGTCGATAATAAGGAGATCTGCCAAACCGTGTGACATTATCAAGTTAAAGCTGCGCCGGCGTCGATGGTTATAAAATATCATATCATTAAGAAACTGTTCATTTGGTACCATTTATATCAGAAACCCATTAATCAATTTATTATTTCAATTCGATATGCGTTGATCTTGAGGCATTATTCTATACACATTCCAAGGTCCCGAGTTCGAATCCCAGCTCAGTCAAGAGTTAAATAATCAAGAGTTTTTACACATAATTATAGTTCAAATAAATAAAGCTACAGGAAATTACAAAAAACGGAAAATGTATTAGAAATATGATTAAAACGGGACAGCTCTTTGGCACACTGTATCTAGGAACAAGAATTAATAGAATATGTACAAAGGTAATTAATTAGTTTATAGGAATCAGATGTATTTATTTGCACAATTACATATCAACCATATAATAAAATCCGGTTTGAATACTAGAAGTGATTTTGAAACGGTTATTGATATAAAGTGGAAACATTTTTGTGTTAAACATGGTCATTATTATTTGAACCATTCTAATCTTGATTTAGGTTTCGCTTGTTCTTGTGATTATCTTTTATAAAAGTTGTATTAAAATTGAAATATACTTTATTCAAGGCTCTTAGAAGGACACTTAAATTTTACATGATTGACGATATACGCAAGGTGACTGGCAGCGGATGGATATTGAGAGCTGAAGATCGAGCTCAGTGGCGTGCCATTGGAGAGGCCTATGTGCAGCAGTGGACGATAAAAGGATGATGATGATGATTGAAATAAATATAAACACTTGTTACAAATGTAGATTTAACAAAAATTGTCGACAACAAACTCGGTAGTGGTCACTTACGTCGTATTAAATGTAAGCCGTCTGGCATTGTCAGGATACGTCGCAGTATAGGCACGTAGAGTGTGACGACGCAAAATTCATTAATTATTTATTAAACATTTGCAATACGAACCGATACGAGGCACGCGCCGGTTTTACGACCACTCTTATTGAATTAACAACATTCCTAGCTGTTCGGTATTTATTTATAATTTCTAACGTTTTATGAACACCTTAATAGTATTATATATATTGCACATATAAGCGAAAACTTAAATGTTAAGATATCGTTATAATTAACTTCTAAATAAAACATCACATTGTACAAACAAACTCACTTTCTCGTTTATAATATAAGTAAGGATAACAAACAACGACGAACCAATACAGGGCAAACTCGCTCTTCATTGTTTTTACAATGGTGTTAAATTAAAAAGCTATGCTAATACAATATAATATAAAGATAATAAGAAGTATCGAAATAACAACGGTATGTTCAGCGAATATGGTCATTTTAACTTTCAAAATACCAATATATTTATATATGTATAGTGTATGTTTTACTTAGTAATGTGTCTAAGCATTTCTTTCCAAATTGAATCTTGATAGAAAATTCAAAGAAATATTTTCAATATGTTTTTTTTTTAAACTGTGTGCTATTTTTAGATTAAAAGAAAATATGTAATAAATGTTTATTAAATATTCTCTTCTCATTTCTCTTATTTACGTTAAACTTATCATGTAAGTATGTTCAAGAAATATAATTATCCGCAATTATAATAATAGTTTAAAATAAATAAATACCGTGATTAAATATTACATTTTTTGAGAACGACGCAAAAACTCGCATATGACGCATGACTGATTATGTAATCAATTTTATTAAGACATCTTTTTATTATTGAATATTGCATACAATGCATACGGAATATGTGTGTTAGTTTTTCCGCCCACGTTACAATTGTTTATCGCATCTATAAATTTTTATTACATTGAACTGATTATAAATTGTTCATTAGTTTTTATAAGAAACGTATCGATTGAGATTTACTTTTTGTCCGTGCTAGGTATTTAATTGGTTGGTTAGCGAGCGCTAATCGGCGTCGAGTTGGTCATTAATATTGTATGAGTTGCGCCGGCGCCGGCGCGGCGACCGCCACGACGCCTCCGTACAGTAAACTCGAATGATGTTTTATACAACACAAAGAACTAACAAAGGGTGTCGACAGCTAACTCTGTGTTTTGTTCGGATTCCTGGTTACGAACGTAAATCAAATGATGCATTTAAAACCGTTTAAATGCAACTTAAAATACGAGCCAATTGTTAAATTAAACATCCTGTATAATTATATTCCGAACACTGTTACTCATAAATGTTTTATGTAACAGAATACCCGGTTGGACATCGTTGGCCCAAATTTTTTCGGGTAATTGGAAGTCTTCGTCATAAACATGATCCAATTTTGTTTCTGGTCTCAAAACAAAAACATTTTATATGTTAATGAGAACGAAATACGGAAATACAAATGAAAATAAAAAAAATATATGATTTATATACTAAAACAGACAGGAATATACAGATAATATAAATTAAAAGAATATACAAGAAGCGGTTTTATCGCTGAGGGAGCGATCTCATTCAGACTGACTTATCATTCAACAGATCCAACCTTTAGATAGAGACAAGACATTTTATAAAGGTATAAAAACACATACACATTATACAAGAGCATAATTAATTAATCACTAAATAAAAATTCAAGTAACATCGAGTATATTACAATTAACATCAGACAAAAAAAAACAACTTTAGTAAATAATAAAAATAACTTTTTATGTTATAATATTTTACCGTGCTATTTTTATCAAGAAGCATGAAGTCTTAAAGTCATCATCAGCCTTTCGTCTTCCACTGCTGAATATATGGCCTCTCCAATGGCACGCCACTGAGCTCGATCCTCAGCTCTCAATTTCCATCCGCTGCCAGCCACTTTGCGAATATCGTCACTCCACCTAGCCGGAGGACGTCCTACGCTACGTTTGCCAAGGCGTGGTCTCCACTCCAGAACATAAAGTCATAATCAATAATTTGATAGTTTCGAGCAAAGCATTCCACAGGTAACTCGATTCTAAACGGTGCGAGTTGTAAATCGTAATTCAGACGTCGAATCAAATTGAATTCTCAGCGTTGTGTTCGACGTCGATCGGTATAAATCGAAACTGACCGAGTGAAATCAAGCTGCCCATTTCTCCGCCACGTCAAAACAACATAAATCTGTTAGCGCACTTTAAACGTTCAACTATCGTTCTGAAAACATCGAAGTCCAAAATCGATTATTGTTCTCATTTCGACTCGTAGTTGAAAACGATATTATCGACATGGGTAAATTATTGAATCGATTTAAGCTTTATTAGATTTCGCTTTGACATATCGTCGAGACCCGCCTCTGTGGGTTTAAACCATATTATAATTGAGTATCTAATTTAAAAATATACGTATTTTGAAGTATGTATAAGATAGTAGTATCTTATAGTTAGTTATCAAACATTGAAATCGTTTTTTTTTTCAAGTTAATTCAAAACTTATTATATCTCAAATTTACAATTTCGGCAATTAAAATTAAGACATGTCTATAATAAATATATAGAAAGACAACAACTGCTCCCGCGCGATGGTATGACAAATTTTAAGTATTTTCACAAACAAAGAAATAAATTAATAAATACTCTCACTCAAAACTCATTTAAATTGTTAAATTTCATCAAAGATATCAGCGTTCCAAAACCTGGTCTACTTAAGACTCAATATAAAACTTATCTGCAAAACAAACAAACATCTCATTAAAGCAATCGCATATGCGGTATAATTGAGTAATTTAAAATACATTATACGCTAAAAAAAAAAAACAAAATTCGCGGTAGGTCTACCTCAATCGGTCTGAAATGAAAATCACGAACATAATCCAGGCTCCGCTCAACGATCGCATCAAACGCGCCGCATTCGCATCTGGAGTATGTATTTTTTTGCGTCAAAGTAGCGTAACGGTCGTGAACCCGAGGTTCGAGGGTCAACGTACTCGCGGAAATAATTTCAGACGTAAAAAAAAACAGATTAAATTTCATAACGTGAATTGATAACCGACGCGTGAAATTACGCTTAATACAAACGGAATGTTTTTTTAGTCACGGATTACGTCGCTACGCAAACTAAACATGAATACTATTGGTTCTGTATAGATTGGTAAAGTATTCAATTAAAATGTATAGTAAAAAAAAACTTTAATTAAGACAAATCAAAATCAAGTTAGGGCTGAGATGGATATGAATCGTAACCGAAGATTACGGGTTCAAACTTGCCAAGCACTTTTAAGTTTTCATGTGCATCAATTTTGTGTTTGTAACTCATTCGTGCGAAGAAGAACATCATGAGGTAAATCCTATATGTCTTTCGGATGACGTACTGGCATGTATCCACCGACCCGCATTAGAACAGCGCGATGGAAAAAGCTCCAATATCATCTTCTCAAGAGGAGAGACCTTTTATTTTGATATTAAAAAAACCGTAGGACTCATCCGATGAGAAAATCATCATTGTAATAGCAAAAGCAATGCAACCATTTTTGTTATGTCCATACATTAATCAATTATTTAAAATATCTTTATATAATTCGAAAACGGCACGAGTCAGTACACTGCTGCTGAATAAAATAGTTGTAGAAGTCCGTAATAGAAAGTGTGAATAGTAAGTGAGCCAGGATAATTACGAGATATTAAGTACATAAAATATTAGATCACAAAATAGTGCGTAGCGCAGTGGTTATATAAGGAAAGGCTAACATTTATTAGAAACGGTGATATCTTGTACCTTTAGGAGATATAGTACCATATACCAGTTAATATACCTATTCAAATTTCTGAATTCTATTTTTTTCTCTCTATTTCAACCGTCCAAGTTATTTGAAAACGCGCTATGAATATATTGTAGGAATGTTGTTTTGCTGTAAAATATATGTCGGCGCTGTCAAGTCTGAGGAGACACGAGAGGAACTTGAGTGTGTGTGAGCTCGAACGACAAACATCTGCGTCGTGTCTTTACCGGGGAATAGTGAAGACATGTACTTTATGTAAATACTAATTGTGGAAATCGAACATAAACGAGAAAAGGTAAATATGAATATAATATAAGAGAATTGTTGAGAATATTATTTAAACGTTACATTTTACCATATCGATTTTAATCAATAACAGAATTCTTATATTATTGAAATTTTATACGTAACTTTGTAATGACGATACCGTTGGATGAAACTCTAAATACGTCTCAACAGGAAATGACGTATCCACCCAGCAGGGTTTCGTTTAGAAACTGTTGTTCACAAGTTACAGATTGACAAAATAGCGTTTCAATTTTTAAAAATAGTTATCTTCGAGATGTTTCTATATGAATACGTATATTAAAATAACAACATTTGCCAAGGGTCGCTAAATGTAAAATGACAGTCGTGACAAAATCCCCCGTCGGAGATGACAGCTTCATATAATGAATGCGACCGCAAACACCGCAAATCACATCAAAGGCTAGCCGAAAGGCGTTCCAAGTTCATTGCCGTCACATGCGCGTGCGCATACGATCTCACGATAACCCAAAATGGGTGCGCAAACGAAATACACCTAACTTGTCGGATTACGCGCATAAAAGTTAATATACAACGGAATCGTATAAAATTTGCTAGATTTTAAACTTTATATCAACAGAGTTAAGAGTTAGGTTATGTTAATATCAAATCATGCCTTTTTGGTAAGGTAAAGGGACCGCCGCGGAAGGAAAAGGGGTATCTCACGTACCTCATAAGCTTAGCGCCTTTAACATTTATTGCATAAGAAAGATATGAAAGTATGATTTTGTGTGTAGATTGTAAACATTAAATAAACTTATTTATTACTATATTATATTATTATTCATAGCCTTCATGTACTTTTAGTGACGTCATATTGGTAAATGTGGATCATTGTGGAATATGGTGGTTTAGGGTACATTAAATATATATATGTTTAACCGATGCTTGTCTGGGTAGAAGCCAAGCCCACTGATCCTTTTTTCCACCAAACAGTGTGTTACTGTTTGAAAGTTGAGTGAGCCAGTGTAATTACAACCACAAGAACAACAACCACAACAACAGCCTAGCCATTACAATGGACAGTGTTGAAACCATGTCAGATCGATTTGCTCTCCGATATATTTTAAGGCATTATAAGCGTAGCAAAGCGTAGTGGTACCACAAAATTAACAATTATAAAATATATCAAAACAAGATTGTTTCGCAACTACCGTCTGGGACTGTCTTCAACTAATTTTCATTTACTTCGTTAATGCCGGGTTCGTTTCCGTCTCTTGAAAAATTTTTCTAAGAAAAAATATTTTAAGATATATTTTAATCATAGTTCAATATGCCAGCACTGAATATTCGCCAAGGAGTAATATAACGATTTATTATTAATCAAAAGATTCTTCCAAAAAACTAAAGACTGGCAACAAAATCGAAATGAACGAAGCGAAATGTTTCGTCATAAAAGGTACGCCACATAATATTTATGTATTTAAGTGATAGAGTAACATTATTATCATTTTCGATATATGTATTTTGTTACCTGCTCACAATTGTACCGTACGATTAAGGCTTTAGATAGTTTTTTTTTATTTATTAATTCATCAAATTAATAATAAAAATAGGTAGTAAATAGGTGACCAAGATTCGATTTTTTAAGAAGAAATTTCATTTTTTAACTTATAAAGCAAAATCTCATCGAAATAAAAAAAAATTGAGCCAAATCGTTCGAGGCATTTCCGAGATACACGAAACATGTATACAAGAATTGTTTGTGTCATTTAATATTATAAGATACATAAAGAAAACCAAAAACGCACAAACAATATGAGAATTATTAGTGTATTTATTTAGAAACAATATTAAATAATAAACAAATACATAATGACATAGCTCGTCATATATCATTTTATATTATTATATTCATATTTATTGCTAAAAGTAAATAATTATTGATTGAAAACAAATAGAATATCCAAATAGTCCGATGTGTGTTGGTCCTTATATTTTTTATGAATGAACGTATTTAGCAATTTCTACAAGAAGCATTAACAATTTATTACATCATTAATATGCCGCCAAACACGGGATCTGAGATGTAACATCCCATGTATAATACTGGCTCACTCATCTTACAAATTTTACATACTGGATGATACGATTGAGTTTGTGGTATCCAGGCAGGCTTGTACGAAGTTCTTAAACGAGGTTATATATAATTTTTTTTTTCAAAATTCATAAAACCTATTCTATTAACTACTATTAAGGTACGCATTCCACTTCCATTTCGCCGAGTGTTCTATGACTCCAATAATGTAATAAGCTCAAGATAAATAGCAGGAAATATCTATATATAGTGCTAAAGGAAAACCTGACACTGATAATTCCAATTATAATGATATTTTATATTAAACCAAGCTTATAAAACAACACGTCAAGCCCAAGACTAGAGTTTGCATAATTATAGACCATAAATAGTCCAGTGCAATAAACTAATTGCTTGATATTATTACGCTACATAAAATAAAAATAAAAAAATCGCGATTACAGGACTGCGACGGACGTCTGATCTTATTGTAAAAAAATATACTAAATTCAAGCTCGCGTACGTTTCAAATCAGTAAACTAAAAATAGTCGAGAGATTAAATTTATTCAGAAGAAAGATAATTTGAAAGCTGGCGTATAAATCTCGAAGACATATAGATATATAAATATATATATATATATATATATTTATTGAAATATAAGAACAATATGATAACGGTATAACATACACGAGATACTGATACGCGAAAGGTTTTAAAAATTTAGGTATTATATAAGATTTCGGGTGTATTTATGGAACTCTCATACTGATTTTTTTTTACCTTGTTCTATGAAAAGTTGAAAAAAAACAATGAACACAATTTTTTTGTCAAAATTAGATAAGTCTTCATTAACATATGCTTTTGTCATTATAATATATGTACACAGTGCTACACCAACCGTAGGAGCGTAAAGTATACTATTGATACCATAATGAGATTAGCTCAGATCAGATTATCGTTTAGTATTGATATTATCCAATTAAATCCTGTAAAAATGTATTTTATTTTTATAATCGTTAAGTAAATATGAAGTGTATTCGTTATACATTAGTATCCATTTTTGGCAATACATTACCACTTGGGCGTTAATAATAAGAATGAAAGAGTGAAATGAACGATTTCTTGAATGAAAGTTTTATAAAGGATCGGTTTAACCATTAAAAAATATTATTTGAATTATTTATTTTTTAGGGAAACATACAATGAGATGACAAATATAAAATAATACATAAATCTGCTAAGTTACCACCATTATATTTTTTGATATAAGATTCAAAAGAATCCTCTTCAGTTGAAAAGAAAAAAAAACTTTCTGTTCGTAATTGGACCAAATTTTATTGACATAACATAATAAAACCATAACGTTAACATAAATTATATAATATAAAATTCAAAACACAATGCTTTGAAATATTATGTCCGCCTGACTACGCTTGACCTGGAAACTCCCAAATACATTTAAATGAATTATACCGTCAGAGATACATAGAGTATATTTTTATATTTGAGGCAATGAAAGAGTCAGAATATGACCAAAATATGATATCGCCATAATTAACGCCCACGTAAATAAAGCCGCGGTCACAAGATTGCGTAATAAATAAAGAGTTACGACATGTAAAAGTGTAAACGATAATTCAACATTATCCGAAAAATCGGGTCACCCCGTCGGGACACGGTTTCGCCGACCTCACTCCGAACCGGTCCGGGAACCGTTAACACCGATAAATAAAAACAACATTAATAACAACGAAAAATCGCTTCCAAAGACGACCCGTAATACACCCACGTCGTAATAAACCATTCCGATGTAAACTTTAAATCGTAAATAAAATCGATATCGAGATCCGAAAACTGTCATAAATCCACCGCCCGTCGTTTTCGACAATTTAATAGAAAATATTATGGTTTTTCTTTTTTTTCGAAATATCGTTGCGTGGCAAACCGACATCGATAACATGATATATGTGGGCTTTATGTAGATTATATAGAAAACAGACCAATAAATGAAATGCATTTCAATTTATATTTATACAACGGAATATATAACAAAATGCTATATATTCATAAGCTATCCTATTTGTAACGTGTTAGCAGTATATTGACCAACTATCTGTCCAACTATTTAGTATAAGCTAAAGCTATTGGCCCGATTTTTAAACCATTATTACTATATTGTGTAATGAGCAAATCAAATCAAAATTCTTTATTCAAATAGTGAATTCTACAACAAACTCAATAGACCATGTATTAGGCTATATATTAAATTGCTGCATTTTCTAGTATTACTCTTATGTATATTGGTTTAGAAGTTTTGATAGGCATTACGAAACAAAAGTATCATTTACTAGTATTTTTGAATGTTGTAAACATACTCATAAAAATAAAGGATGTTACGAATAGTTTCATTACACGAACTTGTCAGCATCTCTGCCGTACGTACACTTTGGTAATAATTTATTCAGTGTCACGTGCCTCACTTTACGAGAGAATGGGAAAGGGAATGATATTAATATTGTTGTAGGCGCGAATAGAAAGTTTCGGTGCTGTTCAAATCCATGTAACTCGGTAACTAAAGAGTACTTAATATAAATTGCGCGCTGAAAGCCCTAAGAGTTTCTGCTCGGAAGTGAGATAATATAAAATTTAGTGTAATGGAAACGTGCCTTTACTTTTAAACGTACTTTATGTTAAGGCTTTATGGGATGTACTTATGAAAAGTACTAGCTTTTAAGGAATTTTAACTAAAATGTAATGCATTAAAACCGTTTCAACAAAATGCAATACATTTATAGAATTTAAACGATTCTTTATTCTAGATATGGTGATGTTATTATAATTGTACTGATAATGTTTTTAATTTGTGACATAAGTGAATTAAATTAACGAATCGAAGAGATTATTCAATATTCAAATTCGATTTTAATCAAACGAGTAATGAAGTACGTCGTGTGATCACGGCGAACATCCGCTGGAATGTTGCCACGTCATACAAGATTTTGTTACTTTTAGCAATTAAAAAAATTAAATATTGCAAATATATTTATGTGAAATTAAAAGCAAATACAGTCGACTCATATTTAAACTTCTTAAAATAAGTTATTGCTGTTGAAGCTAGCGAATTGAATACAAAGTCGTGCTTTATATAAAAGAAATATATATCTATATATGGATATCACTAAATTAATCGAAATTATATACTTAAAATATGTTATTGTGAGCTCCAATTTATATCACAACGATGTAAATAAAAACATTTATAAGAGTATGACATCTTCTAGCAACGATTTCTAAGCACTATTTAAAAGTGACAACGGACGATAAATATAAAAAACTTTACAACCAAAGAGTTTTTATATATGAAATTATATAACAATCTATACTAATATTAATAATGCGAAAGTAACTGCGTCTGATTTTGATAAAATTTAGCACGAAGCAACCTCAAAGACGAAGATGTGACGAAGATGGGTTATTTTTTTTTACATTATAACCCGCCCATCATCCGATGATGAGAAGCGAACGAAACCGGGGGCGAAAGCTTGTGTTTAATAATCGCAATAATTCCAAGTGAAATACGAGGTGAGATAGCGAAGCCGCCCGCGGAACACTGCCACTCCACGGCGATATTATTAGATTATGTCGTCTTACGGCGAGTGCGCGACAAGCGACAACCTTTCGTGGAGTTCCGCGGATTTATATGACATAAAATGATTTAACGCCTTACGAGAAATCGTGTACCGACTTCGAAATGATCTAATCTCAACTTAACCTTATTTTAAGGAATGCTGACTACTGGATCAGCTATAAATACGATACGAATAATAAAACGTCGAAGTAATTCCTTTAATAAATATTCTTCAAGCCTCGAAATACGTAATATGTTTTTCGAAAATATAAATGATTAAAGCGTCTCGCAAAGTTTAAAAGTATAATGTAAGTAAGGGATTTAATTTAAGTTGAAAACAGTTCGAGATTTTCTTCTTATATAAAAGAATCTTAAAAGACGCGAGTACAATGTCAAACTCGAAGTTCCGACAACACACGTTCAAGTATTTTGCTTTGACAATACAAAACGTCGTTTAGTTCGGAAGTTCTTGGGAGGCAAAATGGTGTTATTGTTATACGGAAAGACATTCTACCTGCAATAAATAAAGTTGTATTGAAATAGTAATCAAGCAAATTGAATAATTTCATCACCAACTTGAACACTTTGTTTTACTGGCGGTTAGTTAAACAAAGCAGTCTTCTTCTTTCGACTGTGAAATTAATAATGAATGAGTGAGATGAAATAATATGAACGTCACGTTAATATTTAAAAAAGGAATTTTAAACAGAAAATTACACAGACAAAGTGTATTTAAATTAAAAAAAAATGTTCCGTTGATGGAACGAGACAAAAAACAAATACAAACAAACGTTAAAAAAAGATAACAAGATCCACAAATCAGGAGCCGTCAACACAAAACAAACCGAATCCAAGTTACAAATCAGTTTCGAAACGTAAAAAGGCAACCCTTGCTATCCGACTATTGCTTTAATAGCTACGGACAGACGGACAAAAAAGGGACAAGACTCCTAAATTACATGGTGGGGAAGAGGTACATAAAATAAATAAAACGACCGAGACAATGGGTTCCTCGCTGTTATCTTGAGGCTATTAAGGGCTAAATAAAAAGATTCCCGCCTACGAGGGACACACGATGTTGTGTAGTGAACACGCACAAACATTGCCCACGTTGATAGCTGAAAGCGGGTAGCGTGTGAGGACATTCCGGTTCATCGGCTAAGAAACTAACTAGTTTATTTAGGTTCGGTTATCCGTTTCGCCTTGGGCGGTAAGTTTGACATATTTTTCTCACCGCTATAGGAATAGGACGTTGACTGATTGTTATCATACATTTTAAACAATCGTTAGTTATATGGAAAATATATCCACTTAATTCTATATTATACTGGGAAGTAAATATTCAGCAGACTATTTCTCATAGAAATTTGTAATCCAGTAGAGATTATAAGCAACGAAAGAAAAAGAAAGCATAAATATTTTATATTATTATTATTATTTCGAAAGTATTGAACAAAAAAAAAATTTTTTTAATTATTAATGCAATAAATTATAAAAATATAATGTCAATGACAAAAGGTTGAAGACGACTGAGGAAGTGAAAGTGTACTTCATATATTAATGTTTCCGCTTTCCGCTACTCTCGTAACGAAGTTTTATTAATTGAAATAATTTCGCATAAAACATAATGTTCTTAAGAAAAGGCCCGTCGTATCCGTAAGAGATATTCGAATAAATACATTGCCTATGACAATATTAAAATCACTGAGTGCTTACTTTTATAGAATACAATGTACTTAAAAGTCTTAAACCTTAAAAACCTTGTTTATTGATTATAATTTTTTATAGAATAGGAAGGCGGACGAGCATATGGGCCACCTGATGGTAAGTGGTCACCAATGCCCTTAGACATTGGCATTGTAAGAAATGTCAATCATCGCTTACAAAGCTAATGCGCCACCAACGTTGGGACCTAAGATTTTATGTCCTTTGTGCCTGTAATTACACTGGCTCACTCATCATAATTCATAATAATAACATAATTCATCTCGTGCTTTACGATGAAGGAAAACATCGTGAGGAAACCTGCATGTGTCTAATTTCACTGAAATTCAGCCAAACTGCCAAACATTTGTATTCCCTCAACCCGCATTGGAGCAGCGTGGTTGAATAAGCTGCAAACCTACTCCTCAAAAAGGGAGAAGAGGTTTTAAGCCCAGCAGTGGGACATTCACAGACTGTTACGGCTGTCTATTTTTATTACAGAATATACAATTTTTTGCTCGATATTTTTCCCATGATGCTTATATATTTTCTCATAAATCAGTTTTAAATTAGCAAGCATAAACACAATTTATTGAAAGCATTCAAGCAAAACGTCAGAATTTCAATGCCATTTCACACTAGACCATATCAATGTTTCCATAAAAAAATATAACCTTCATATAACATATAAGGAATGAGACGTTTTGATGATAAATTTAATTCATTAAGGAAGAATCATACAATTAATTATGCCACTCGTGTTATTTCGCGAACAAATTACAACGGACATTCGGAAAACAAACAAGAGCACACAACAATTGTTGCTATTAACACATGCATGTCATGTACATGTGACACATGCGACTTGAGCTTGGTCTAGAAGAATAATTTATCACTTTTTTTTTATATTCGAATCCAAATTATTGGTAACTTAAACAGCCCTATATTACATACATTTAGGCTTTTATATAAGGTTGCGTGTTGTTGCGTGCGAACATTTATTAGTTTCTTTTAGTAATATCGCTAACTGTCTGTATTATATTACATAGTTTATCATATATATATATAACCGACAACGTAAGTTAACCTTGGGGACCAAGATTATGTTTTATGTCCCTTGTGCCTGTTATTACACTGACTCACTCACCCTTCAAACCGGAACACAACAATACCAAGTACTACTATTTTGCGGTAGAATATCCGATGATGGATTGTTTCTACCCAGACGAGCTTGCACAAAGCCCTAAAAACCAGTAAAATAATATTACGTTTAAAAAATAGAATTTAAAAATATCATTGTTTTTTTTCATTTTTCATGAAGAACTAGAACATTCATACTAATAACTTCAAGTACTACGAACGAAATAATAATCTATTTGTCTAATTGATTTATATAAACGATTTCCTACAGTGTACGCCAGCTTAACACGATGTCAGTGTGCCATACTGTCTGTTCCAGTAAACATAGGAATAAGCAAATTTAAATTAAAAACATCACACAATACAGTTGAGAATCCTTAATTAGTAACACAAACAATCACAAGGACAAGAGAACAGACGTACCGGCGCATTTCTTTCCGTTGCATCACTCCCGTTCCTCGTAATTTCGCACGTTGGATGAATTCTAATATATGCTAGACAACGATCGGTACCCCGACTATGTTTGTTTTTTATATTTCTAGTTGCTTTTTCCGGGATAAAAAGACTAATATCCAGTGTTAACACGTATTTGAATGATGAACAAACCAAAACACGCAAACAAATTCGCATTTTATTAAAACGGATTTATTATTTTTATATTCATTTCCGGTTCTGTGACATTCAAATAAAAATAAAATCTAAATTCTACATAATCTGCTTACGTGAATGTTGAACACGAAGTTATAGACTTCGACAAGCGTTTATTATATTGAACTTTATTATAATCTGTCTCTAGCTTTTTAGTTAAACACTGATTTATTTCTCCCTTTCTGTCATTACTGATTTGACATTCGAAAGAATGAGAACACACGCGACAAGACAACTTATAGCCAACTAATCAAAGTTTATAAATAAGGCCGTATGTTTTATAAAAAAAAAACAGGTGCAACTTATCGTCACACGCAATCGTTACATACAGAAACGTTGTTCAAATGAAATTCAATTTAAGAACTTTTATTTTTACCTGTATTGATAATGATGCCGATTAAACTTTACACGATATCTAAACACATTTAATAGGACTAAATATATTACTATCTCTATCTCATTATGAAGTTGAAAAGGATAGCAATATTATAGACACGACCAATTCGTGACATATTGATTGTTGTTTATGTTATTTTAAAATCGTTGCAAACATTTAATACAAATTAAGAAACCAGATATATCCCAAAGCACGGTCACACATGTCTGTGAAGGATAAACAAAATTAAATGTATAAACAGACAGAGACAGATTTACTGCTTATGTATACATAGATGAGATCAATCGATGTGTATTGGTTACGAGATTAAATGTGATCTGCACCTGCGTGTGCGTGAGATGGCTTCGAGTTGGAATGCTGGATTCTTTAGAACTTATACGCAGCGTGAGTAAATGTTTTCCTATGTGTGCTATTTACATTGTCAATCTGATGTCATATAAATTATAAGTAATAATTAGAAGTAAGCAAGGGTCATATATGACAGTACAGTACAGTAACAGCCTGTGAATGTCCAATGCTGGGCTAAGGCCTCCTCTCCCTTTTTGAGGAGAAGGTATCGAGCTTATTCCCCCACGCTGCTCCAATGCGGGTTAGTGGAATTCACATGTGGCGGAATTTCAGTGAAATTAGACACATGCAGGTTTCCTCGATTCAGCACGAGATGAATTAAGCACATACAACAAACAAGCAACAACAGCAATAATCACAAATTAAGCACATGAAAAATCAGTGGTGCTTGCCCGAGTTTGAACCCACAATCATAGGTTAAGATTCACGCGTTCTTACCACTGGGCCATCTCGGCATATATGACAGTAGTCGTTAATTGACGTTTAGTGTTTTGATGAAACACACTGTCATCTGTCACTTTCATACATTTATCCTGCTATCCATTTTTTGTAAACTACTGATTTGTAAGTAGCAAACCAATATAGCTAGTACATTACGTAGACAATTTGACTAAATGATATAAAACTGTTTTTATACATATATTTAAAATACAAAATAAATTAAATTATTGTTCCTAAAAAAACTTTAAAGGACCCAAATTTTCGCAGATTCATAATATAAATAATCTTTAAAAACAAATAGTAAAAATAATATATTGTTTATACATATGTATATGTTTGTGATTATTATAGCAGGGCTCGTTTCAGTGATTCATTCAATTCAATTTGTGTACGTAAAAGACCAATATATTTAAAATGGAATTCATATCATGTTAAGTTTGCCCACCCGCGGCGAAGAACAGACACCAGGTATCATACACTGGCCTACTTTTATATTTATAAAGCGGGCGCCACACATTACTGCAAATGTCGTGCAAACTTTAATAATTTCCTTGAAATCTCTCCTTGCGCCAGAAATGTTAAAAAGTATACGCAAAGTTTCACGAAAATTCTCGGATACTCTAATGCCGACCTTTCTCTAAATAGGGTGTTCGCTTATTTGCATTATTTGTTCGAACATAGAAATACGTAGAGGTCTATTTGATAATATTTGTTTAATTTGCTTAATATACAGTTCTTAGTTACGTAGCCAATTAGAGTAATATTTAGATAGTAGAGAATTATTTACGAGGACCATAGGTTTTGGTTGGCTCAGTAGTATAAATAATCAGTAGCATATGTGTTTCAAAAATTTGACATATTTTAATTCGGTAATAAATAAACGATTTAAGAGTAAAAAAAAATTAATGGGTTTATGGGGATAAGAGCGATAAGAGCGATCGCCTTAAGCTTCGAAAGAGAATTAAATCCAAGCGATTATAAAGCGTACTACTTTTGACGAATACGTCGAAAATGATTCGATATTTAAAACTGAGATTCGATTAAAAACAAGTTTAATATATTACAAGACCTCAGGTGCTTCCAGCAACTGGTGGATTACAGATTGAGGTTTAAGAATTAGTGAGCAATTAACGATTCCGGCACACCCGAACCCGCTTGATTGATAACGACCGGTAAAGTTTTATTATGTATGGAATTAAATAAGGCCCAAGTTCAACATAATCGCATGCCTATTGAGCTATAATTGACATAGGAAAGTATTTTCGGTAAGATAAAAGTAGTTTACATGTTTTAATTATGTATGTTATTTATATAATTTGTAAAAAAAATATTGATTACAAAGTTTGTTTAAAGACAGGTTATAGACTTTATCTTGTAATCATTTTAATATAAATTCGGAAAGAAGGCTCTTAAAAGCAATTTTGAATTGTTATTTCACAATATTTAATGCAAGAACATTTTTTTCTATTCGATCGATAAGAACTGGCGAGAAAGTATCCAGTACTTTAACAGTACTTAACTTACTTTGCTGAAATACTTGAATAAGTCTTTAAGATTACAATATTTATTATTGTACATATAAATATATATAATACTTTATGAAGTAAGATCATGTTTTTCATATTTAGGAATGTATATATATTCAGTTTTTCATTTAAATATATAAAAGGTAGATATTATATATTATAGCTTTCTGTCAGACCGTGACACTAATGTGGTCTTGCGGCAGGCTCGTCTCGGTGGTTCAGTGGAAATCAAGCGAATATTTATCACCGGACGTTAATTGCCGGGTGAAATTCGTAAATTAGCGACTAGCGTGAGCCAGGGCCGTTCATCTCCGACCGTAAGACTTGTAGCGTTGATGTGTAAAGGATTTGAATTTTACATACATGTTTTAATGTATTCCATATGTATGATAACTTATTTCTTTTCATTGGCTGACAAATTAAGTATCAATTTAGCTTATTTCACCGTAACGTATCCGTCGATCCAATTAAATTTATAAGGTTTACCCGACGTTTGAATTTATCCCGCAGAGTAATACCATCACACAATCAATACAATATAATGTTATTCAAGTGAAAACCTACATTGATAACGAGAGTACCGAAACATTTGAATCGTACAAGTTATTCATTTGTTTACTTTCTAAAACCAGAAAGTGGTATTGGTTAAGTGTTTAACAAAATTATACTCCTCAGGTTTTATAATTCGAAACCTTTCTAAAGCACACTTATTACCTACGTTTAGATAAAGCGAATATTTTTATAGTTTTTCGGCTAGCGATCGAATTAAATAAAAATAAACGATAAAAATAAATAATGCAATAAGAAAGTTAACCCTTAGTCGCTGAACGTCATAAGCGATGCGAGGGAAATTTATTTTCTTAACATAAATCACTATTATAATTTAGCATTTACCTGTTAAAACAAGTATAACCATTCATCAACCGACCAAATGACTGTAATGAATAAATAGCTTTTACTGATACGAGTAACAGGCTGTAAATGATCGACTAATTAGCCAAGGCCTTCAACGGGCAAAGTGGATAAATTTCATGTGACGCATTCCACACATATAGTTTCCTCCGCGATGTTTTCCATCAAACTCGAGCACGAATTTAATCACATTAAAACTCAATCGTGATTATCCGGATTCGAACCCGCAATCTTTGTCAAGATTCACGCCTGACTGGTGCATTACAAAATAGTACAACAATTACGAATACTTTATAATACATAAGGTTGTTACCCCGAAACGTAGCAATTAAAAAATATAGAACTCGTAAACAATGGTACGGGTTACCCTGTTACCATTCAGCCCACTTTCTACTTGGCTGATCGCCAGATTCAACAAACTGTAGTTTGGGAGCCTTCCAAACAATCCTGACAAATGAATGTCGAGTATCGTAGTAAACAAAACGGTATGTTTTTGTTTTTTAAACCTTAAAATTCGGAGCGTTTGCGTTCTGAAATACTATAAAATGTACTGTTTACAATTTGGCAGAACAAATAGAATATTATGGAATGTTTGCTATTTAACAACAGTCTTTTGTATCGCTAACCTCAAAAAAGATTTCATGTTTACTTATATTTTTATAATCAGAACACATTGAATATTATTTTAGAAACCAACCGATCGTAAATATTAGAATAGGAGTGACGGAATCATATTATATACCAAAAAATTGTGGAATAAATTGTTTAAAAATAGGCCAAAATACAATTTTGAAAATGTCGTTTCTCTTTCTGTTTACTTACCAGAGTAACAACTAGATAGCATTGAATAGTACTCGGGTATTTTAAAGCTTACCTTACGAATAGACAAAAGGCTGTAATCCCGAACGAATTCGCGTGTTAAAAGCTGATAGAAGTCTTAAATGAAGACTCAATGTCGTACTAGCAAAAAACAATTATATCAAAATTTCCATTATTCTCACGTCGCCTTCGGCTTCGTAGCACTGCTTCTTGAACAAATTCGCAGGAAAAAGTCAAGAGCTGAAAACGTGTTACATAAAAAACTAAAATCAGCAGTCACCGACATACAGAACAAGACAATTACATCCAAAATTGCTATTATTCTCACGTCTGCTTCGGCTTCGTGATTTTAAAATGCTTCATAAATCGATCAGTGCTGCTGTACAAGTCGGTGAACTATGACAGTGGCCGGTTTGCCGATCGGGCGAGCACGATCGTGTGTTCCGCTGCCTCTCCGAACGTTCCCACAGTATTTGACTGGTTCCGTTGAAATTACAGTATTCAAGAAATTTATAAACTTCGCGTGTTTTGGAATATTCTTTTGATGAATTACGATATGCGATAAATGCATAATATTATGTCTTAAAGTGTTTCATTATTCGATTTAGAATATTTAAGTTGATTACATACTTTGATGTAACTTAATAATACTTTTAAGTGTTCCTACTTCTACCGTGATTTATAATATTCATCAATACTTCTTTAGATGTACACATCGATACCAATATATCTTATACCATAAAGGTAGTAGAAATACCGATATGGATACCAATTTGTTACCAGTTATTCGACTGACAAATTGCTGCTATCATACTTAAGGGTGAGAGAACCAATATAATTAAATGAACATATTTCATTCGAAACATGTAAAAAATGAAAACATGTAGTTATATATTAAAAAAGGGCACTAATTTCACAGTATTCTTTATTGGAATATTTATTCGAGAAAAGTGAAATTTGACTTATAAAAATACGCTTCCAGTATAATGATGGGGCCAATTTGGATATACTAAACTACACGCAAAAATAATCATCTAAATTGCTTAATAGACTCGAAAAAGAACACTTACTACATGTTACTATTTATTTTATTAGCATATAAATTGATAAAAAATAGAAGATAAAATTTGCAATGTACAACAAATATGACTTGTAATATATATATAAAAGCATGAACCTCTACCGCTGCCAACATTATATTGTATCCAAGTAGTTACTACATCAGCACAATTGCAATTACAATTCAATGCACGCACATATTTAAAAAAAAAAAGAAAAATAATACCTTATTTACGCACACTGCAATCGTTTTCCTTATTACGAATCTCACATATTATGATAATATTCAACCAGGATATCATATAACAAACATAACAGACGTTTAGTGGTCATAATGTACATGGACAGGGTTGCAAACCTTCCCCTGTAGCATCTGTATTTTCTATCATTGTTATTTTTGCGAGTTAGCCTTAGATTAAGCCTGTCTGATCAGCAATCACTCTCAACCAAATAATCAAACGATACGTATCAAATGCCCAAAGGTGGTAAAAGCTAATACAATGGCATAAGGGATCTAAGAACCTGAGGTCAAATGGTTTAATGTGATTTGACCTGGTGAATAGGTAAGTAGCGTTACAAGGTTAATTTTTACGGGATACAATGAACAATAATCGTTTGTCTTTCTATGATGAAATAAAAGGCCACTATTTCTGACTCCAATTCCTTTCTTCGAGGTTGTCTGAGAATATTAAAATTTAGTGCGCATTATAAAAAGCCAAAATTTATTATATTGAAACCTGTTTCATAAGTATTTAGTAGTTTCTCGCTAATAAATGCCCGAATTTTTTATTTAATTAAAAAATATTCCTTATAAAGAGAGTTAGCAGCCCTGTCTACGACAATGTGATGAGAATTCCTCTGCACTTACTCACATCAAACAAAGAAATGTTGGAGCTTGGATTACTAAGAGGCTTACGAGGGCTGCCAGGTGTCCCCTGTTCATCGGACAGTTCTCTATTTTGGATCGTATAAGCGTAGTAGGTCAAGGTGGTTAATGTTACATTTATTTGTAGAAGGAATTAATTTCCACATATCAGTTGCATCCTCGTGGAAAATTTCATAAAAACTAAATCAAAACTGAAAAAAAAACTACAAGAGATGATGCGACGATAAAATTAAATGAAATCCAAGTTTCAAATGTTAACAAAACTATTAGAGAGCGGATCTTATTCTGATTCTAACAAGCAACCCTGAGGTCTGAGAACGCCATAACGGGACCGCGACCGCAGGTTTATTTGCCATTATAAAAATATGGCACTCGGAATGTTTGTAGACAATTAGTCACACGGCGGGTCAGTCAGATTACACAAGTTCTTTGCCAGTGGGTCGACGGATCTTTATGAGCAGTATTAAACAAAGGCATTCTGTTATAATTCATTGCTGACCGTATACATTCACTATACGTATTAATCATTCATATTAAACATTATTTATTTTTTTAATAAATTACCTTGCTATACTTGTATAATGATACTGTAATAGCATGTATTTCTTTAAATAAAAAATATAATAAAAATATTGTAGCATACTTATTATTTATTTTATTAAATTAGTGACGTTATGCCCAAAAATTGTTAACTCTTAGTATTATTTGTCCGTGTAGCTCCATACTATCTTTTTAAAATAACTTGATAGCAGTACAGTACATAACACAGTTAGTGTCCATCGAATAAATCATAAAAGCTATGGATTATCGTCACGGAGAGTTATCAAAGCAATTGGTGCTCCAGAAAACCGTGGGATTAAGATTTACAACTTAATGTGGGAGATTACTGACACGATGCCATCTTTATTTACAACTGGTTTATTTATATTATTGTCTATTATAAAATATAGCTCAAATTAAAACGGTACAAATTTTACTAAATTTTATTTACATTAATTCGTATTTCCTCTTGTGTGAGATGTAAGGTAATTGTATCAGAAAAAAAACATCTTCGTGTATCAGATAATCCTTGCGTCATTCACGATGATCGCTTTTTGCATATACCTTGCAATTCCATTTTTATTCATAAATGTATTTTACTTATACATTTTTTTGTGAGTGAGTTAGGCACTTAACAATTGTTAAATTACGCTTACAGTAACAGCCTGTTAATATCCCATTGCTGGGCTAAGGCCTCCTCTCCCTTTTGGGGAGAAGGTTTTAGAGCTTACTCCACCACGCTGCTCCAATGCGTGTTAGTAGAATACACATGTAGCAGAATTTCAATGAAATTAGACACATGCAGGTTTCCTCACGATGTTTTCCTTCAACGTCAAGCACGAGATAAAAACAAATTAAGCACATGAAAATTCAGTGGTGCTTGTTCGGGTTTGAACCCACGATCATCGGTTATGATTCACGCGTTCTAACCACTAGGCCATCTCGGCTTAATTACGCTTAGTTGGAGTTGAAATAAATTGTTTTTCGTTTTTATGTTTCGTTTCAATACAACGAGCGTAAACGAAATAAAATAAATCGAGCAGTAAATTAAAATGTGACATGATATGACTATGAATGTCAACTTTTAACATCTTCAAAAACGGCGGAGGCTATATGTTTGACACGTTTCTTTTTATGTATATCATTAATTAAGTTTTAATGTCGTAGTAACAGTAAACTGAAACAGAAAAATGAGAACATATGTAGCATTACACGTACCATTGATGCGTTCGGCTGTCACAGTCGTCTCGACACGGCTATTAGAATAAGATATAGAATATATAATACGGCAGAAATGACACTGGTAATAATATCTTGGGACATTATTCACACATGGCCATCTGATCCCGAACTAAGCAGAGCTTGTATTATGGAAACCAGACAACTGATATACTACATATACTACTTTTATTTTGTAAATACATACTTATATAGATAATTACACCCAGACTCAGGACAAACAGATTCACAAACTTTCGACATTATGTTTTTTTTATTTTGAAATTATAGCATTTTCTAAACATCGCCAAAAAACAAAGTATATAGAGATCATTCGTTGCTCTTTACATCAATAAATAAAATCGAGTAATGTTTTTGTAGACATACAGATGTAGCAATACAGATCTAACAGTTAGTATCTAATTCCCAAATAACTAAGAAATGGAATAATTACCTCACGTAAAACTCAGACAACAAGCTCTTAAATAGTCAAAAAATAATAATAAAGACAAATAACTGTCATTTCTGACACGTTCTTAAGTCGTATGTATGAACACGCATTCAATACTGGCATTAACACCGGAAGAGGTCCGTTACACGGCGCGCCATCGATCATCGGATGAACTTTGTTTATCCGCGATAGTGCGCGTTGACCTTAATGAGATGTAAGTAACATACGTTCATTATGCTCAGAGATGCGCTTACGTCGACAAATGACAGTCGCCTGAAAATGATCTACCGATAAAAGATAACGTTCGATAGCAAATATTTTTTGAGAAATCTATCAAGTCTCTTTAATAGATTTGTGTTTTATAAATGAAAATCGCTGAACACATTTGTATAAAAAATATGAATTGTATAAAAATAAGCATTTATATCACAAAGAGTATTTAAAACAGTATTTATTTTGTTGGACAAACACACTCAAAAAAACTGTCAAAAATGTTTAATTATATTATACTATTACTTTACAATTAAATAATAAATGTCGTGCTTGTTTATTAAATAGAAATTTTAAAGAACGATTTGAAGATTAAGCTTCATAGTTAGGAACGCATTGGTATTGTCTTTTTTTTCTTTATCATATAGGTAGGTGGACGGACAGATGACTTGTCATAGACATTGGCACCGTAAGAATCATTAACTATTCCTTACATAACCAATGTATTACCAACCTTGAGAACTAAGATATAATTTCCTTGAGCCTGTAGTTACACTGGTTCACTCACCCTTTCAACTGGAACACAACAATACTACGTTTTACGGTTTGGCGGAAGAAAATGTGATGAGACGGTAGTACCTAATCAGACGGGTTTGCACAAAGCCCTACCACCAAGTGCTTTAAACTTAACATGACTTTATACGAAGTTTTCTAGAGTAAATAAGAAATAAAATCGACCCTTACAAGCATATTTAAATAAAATATTACTAACATTAAATGTATAGATTAGTTAGTAATTCGTGTTAGTTTAATATGAAACTACCACCGATTCCAAATTTGAATTCCACCAAAGGAGGAAAAATATTTATATATTTACGTAACTCATAAACCTAAAATTCAAATCGAGAACATGAACAAAAACCACTTACCAAGTGAAACGAATCAGGGTATGTCAATACGACTGTATATAGAGCATCGGTAATAAACAAACTAAAGAAACGAACGATGACAGCCAATGTCGATACAGAGGCGAATCGAGAATCGAACCACGCATCGGGGTTAGTAGGTGTTACGAGTTTTATCTAATAAAAATATCTGCACGAGATAGATTTACGACGTTTTAAATGTCGAATTAACTATTACAATGAATCGAATCGCTTGGGAATTTCATCGAAAAGATCATAAATTACCGTATTAGTTTTATCTGTATAAATTAAATTAAAAATAATATTTGTTAATCATAGTAATCGTGTGACTACGAAAATTGTTTAAGAAAAAAAAGTAATTTCCTATAAATTTCCCACAAACTAAGGCTTCCTTTTGAGGAGAATGTAACGAATGCAAATAAAGGACATGCAAATTAAATGGTGCTTCACGGGGTTTGAACCCACAATCATCGGTTAAAATTCACGCGTTCTAGCCATTAGGCCGTTTCAACTATTACAAGAAGCATTTGTAAAAGTTAGTAATATAAATATGGCCGATTATAAAAATACCACTTAGAAATTTGAAAGGACAAACTTCTCAGAAAGCAATAGCCAAATGTATCTCCAACGAGATAATTTATTTAGCATATCTTAAGGAAGTGATCAAGTAAACATATAAGTCACTTTTAAACTAAATGACAACGTTATCAAGAAGCATTTTTTATGTTGAGATTTCGTATTGTTAAGTAACATGTCTCGAGAAAAGTAAGGCCAAGAGGTATCTCATACAAACTGGGCTAAACAAAGAATAAAAAAATACACATACTAACAAAAAATACTTTTCTTAATTGGTTTAAACGAAACTCAAATGGAATCTTTGCTTGAATATAACTAAGGCAACAAGATACCAAAAAATTTAGAAATCAAAATAAACTAATCACCTTTATCCCATCTCGAGAAATATATTTATTATAATTGACAAGAGCCGAACGAGAACTTGGCTTCGTGACATCCAGTTAATAGGAAGAGACCATTGCCAATATTGAGTTTTTTGGGTCACATAAACATTTTCGCCGGTGACACTTCAACCGATAACAAGAAACATGAAGCAATTTGCATCAGATTAACCGTTGACTTATTGCCAAATTACTACAAAACCCCGTGAGTTACAAGGAATATTTATGGGACGTGTCGAGAAAATAGTATCAATAACTGTATTGATGAAAAAGACATTTAAACAGTTGCCTTTTATATTATTGCATTTACTTCATAAACGGAACAGATAAAAAATACGACGAAATACGTAATAAGCTAAATCAGTATTACAGAATTATTTCGGTAAATTACCCCAGTGATGATAACGTCATGTAACATGCGGTTTATGAATATAATATTTTAGCATAAAAAGATCCGAGTAAGATATTAATTTTCACGCGGCGAAAGTGATCAATTACTGAGGCTAATTTATTATTTAAAAAAAAAAAAACGAGAGCGTATCCAACAGCCCACACTTATTAATGGCAACAAAACTAAATTTATACTTTTATGCAAAGCAGGCGTTACTGAGAACCAGGACGACACGTCGTCGGGGAGCGAAGCTTGACTTTCACCTTGATTGGACGCCAATTACCCTTTCCGATCTGTCAGTTCTTAAATACAAAAATTATCGTCAAAAAAAATTGTATTCGTCATAATCGAAATTCAAGAAAATCATTTCAAGGAACTCAGAAAAATGGAATTGAGTGAAATAATTATATCTTCAAGAAAATTTAATACACTAGTAAAATTGCTCACATAAAAAACGAAGTACTATTAGACGATTAGGAGGCAGGCATGTTTAATCAATTATGTTAGTAAATTATTTAATGCAAATATTTATCGGAATCTAAATAGCTCGGGTGTCATAAAATTTTCCTCTTAATGCCGAGTCAACGAATACAAAGTAAACCGTAAAATCATGATCTCTACGAGTGTCAGCGTTCTTAACACTCGGAGAATATCATTGCTGGCCATTAGAGGCAATGAAATATACCGCTTTATTATTCAAAAGCAATGAATAAACTACTAATTGCTGCAATTATAGATCCTGCGAAGCTACCCGATCGAGATATAAGCGTCGAGATAACGATCAAGATATAACAAAATATTTACTCAGTTTAAGAAAACAGTAAAACAAGATAACCTCAGAACACTTGTGTGTGTATGAATAAGTAGGAAATAGAAAATAAGTATGAAATAAATATGAAAGCCTATTGTATTAGTTGTTTTTGCATCCCTATTATAAAATAAAATGCGTTTCATTTGTATAATGATATTTAATATAACGTTGCAAAATGTATTTTATGATAAAACAATAAAGTCTATTTTGATTTAAAAAAATCATCAAATCTTATCCAATGTGCACACGCAAGCGAAAAGTGCATTAGCGGCCATTGTTGTAACAATGGAGGCTTATGTATTAGGAGGTATTGTTTCTTGCGCACGCACATGAGAGATGGGAGACAGGTGCTTTGCGTTCAGGTCAAGGATACTTCGAGAAAGTCATTAAATCATATTTTTATTTATTTCTTTATTACAATAATAATATCCTGAGACATTATTCACACACGGCCATCTAATCCCAAACTAAGCAGAGCTCTTACTCTGGAAACCAGAAAACTGATATTTTGTATATACATACATACTTATATAGATAATTACACCCATTCAGGACAAACAAACATGTTCATGCACACCCGAATCGAACCCACAACTTTCGGCCTAAAAGGCAAGTATCTACCAACCACACCAACTAAAGGCCGGTTAAATTTCTATAGAAATATTATTTTATAAAATTAAATATTAAATATTCAAATATATATAGAAACAATTTATAAAAATAAGTAATATTAACGAAATCGATAACAATCTACAAGACGAATACGTCTAAATGTATTATTACAAATGCTGAGAAAACATTCAAAGATTGCATTCGTGTTGACGAAAGATTCACACGTTTACAAGGATTGGCTCTAGACAAATAAAGTTGAACGTTGTAAAGTAGCCGATTCACCGACACTTACCAGATCCTAGCGAGTTCGACAAGCGTTGTGTGTGGTTTCTTACCTGGGGAGCAAAAAAAAAATAAGACATATTTATAAATGAAAATAAAATGTTGAGTCTTAAATAAAATTTTAATTATGTTTTTGTTTCATTTAAGACGCACTTAATTTAAATGTATAGTTTTTTTTATTGTTTATTTGAAAGAGCTGGTTTACACACAATACAAGGCCGATTTGGAAGAAAGTTTTTGCAATAGATAGCCCATTTATTAAGAAAGGTTAAAAATAAGGTAGCCGTAAACGTCGACCAGACTAGAAACTAAACACACGAGATCGCAACGGCGCTTGTCCGGATTTGTATTCGCGGTCTTTGGTTGAGATTCACGTATTCTATCCACTGGGTCACCTTGGCTCCGTAGACAAGTACTCGAAGTACAATTTAAAACGGATTAAGCCACGAGGCACGGTTATCATTAAGCTCAATTATGCAAATAAAGTAATATTCAAGTTAATAATAAAAATAAAATAAATGAAAAAAACACTAACAATAGTATTAATCAAATGTATTATGCATGAAAAACCTATTCTTATAGACGTTGAACTATAAAAAAAGTCACGAAGAATAACTGAAACAAACATTTGTACGTTCTGTTACTTTGAATTGCAAACAGGTGTCTATCCGAAGGACCCAAGGCTATTACAGTTCGAAGAAGCTACGTGTGGTCTCGTTTTAAGAAATGTTCCCGATCAGGGTTGCCAGATCAAATTTCTACCGTTTTTAATATTATGAAACTCTGACGAAAAGCGATGCACCGACAAAGGACAGCCTTGATGTTGAATACAAAGGGGTTATTGTATGCAAAACCGACCAAAGTGTTTAAGCCGTCAATATATGGATTATAGTAGTCGATATTTTACTTAAGATCCTAAATTTATTTTATTAATTTGCTTATTTATTAACTCGAAAGAGTCTTTATATACAAACTACAGCAAATTTATATGTTATTGTATTTTTTTAATATATGTGATACCATTTGCATATCGTTAACCCATTTTTAACGTCATTCTAAATTTAAATTTCGCGTAAATTAATGTTATTAAAAATATTTATTTATTTTATATCGGTCACAAATGTGGATACAATCACTGAGGTGAGGTGAGGCTTATATATTTTTAATTAATTTCATTAAGTGTAGGATACACTAGATGGAAAAACAGCATGCAAAAATATAAAATGAACTAACTTACTCACTAGAAACTCAAACCAGTTTATTTATTTTTTTTATTATTGTGAACAATATAATTTTCATTTTCATTTTATTAGTAATATTATACAATTTACATTACAATCAATCTAGAATAAACCTATACTAGATATCCGATAATAAATTTGCAAAACCTGATTAGTCTATTTTATAAAAATTGAACGATGAAACTTACAGATTTTATATTTCGTATATAAAAACAGCAACCCTATAACATTTTACTCTTACTGGGTTGGTTTGAATAAAAAGCGGCAAAGTGTAACCGCGACACTTCGCTGGCGTCGTAAAGCGCGGTCGCGAACCATATGGCGGAAATAGCTCACATTCTCCAACACCATCAATATCAATATCAGTAACCGAATAGTAACAATAAAATACCGTCAAAATAAAATATATGATACAAACATCGGACGCAAAGTTACCTATGTTATGTTCGACGACAACCACTTCAAATAAGGTGTAAAATGGAATAGGTCGAATCTTGTTTATATCAATAAAATTACTTATGTAACGATAAACGGGCTAAGCCCTCCTCTCCCTTATAAGAAGAAAGATCGTAGATAATTCCTCTATGTTGCTCTGGGTTGGTTGGGTTAGACACATCATGATGTTTTCCTATACCGCCGAACATGAGATGAATTATAAACACAAATAAAGTACATGAAAATTCAGTGATGCTTGCCTAGGTTTGAACCCACTTTTTTGTTAAAATTTACGCACGTATTCTTACCAATAGACCACCGACTCCATTGTTTAATAAGAGAAAAAAACGTTCTCTTATATCGTTCTATAGACAGCAGTTGCAACTAAAAATAGCCAATCAAAACTTTTTTTATTTAAAGCATTGTTGCCGCATCGAGTTATTTAAAACCAACCAAGTTCAAGGTTCGTCACACTGTTGAAGGCGATGTCAAAACCGATTCGTGGCGGGCAACGTTTCCGCATCCACAAACCAGAGCGAATCGTCGAGCGGCAATCGATGACCCATTAAACGCCCATACTGAATTAGAAACAACTCATGAACCTTTGGAATTGTGAGACCTTCGCGAATAATATACAGAGGTTATTGTTGCAAATGGTTAAGATATATCTCGAGGTTTATCCGTAACACCCACTTCAATACATTTAAGTTCTCCGATTTAACGGTGTGACAAAAATAATTCTATTGAAAATAAAAAAATACTGACTTGCAATTATTTTAATTCGACTTCGTGCTGTCCAAATATGGTTTTAAAAGCAACGCTAATGGATTTAGCAAAGGGTTTGTGACCGTCGAAATTCAAGGTTGACGTTTATCGTTTATTACCGAAATCTTAATAAGCTTTATCGGTCGCATTATACAAAACAGGAGCAACGAATTCACAAAATTTATGCGAACTTGATTCTTTTTTAATAAATAGGCATAGCAAAAGGATTTCATATTAACACCTTGAACCTGAATCGGTTAAACGTAAAATTTTAAAAGTAGCTAAATCGTTAAGCGAAACTGCGCATCAATTGGACAATAGGACGCATTGAGTAGATAAACGCGATTTCACGGTTGGTCAGCCGAACGCGATTGTTTTAACGAGTCGAACGATTGAATACTGATCTAAAAACATCAGAACTGTTATTTATGACGGAGGAACATTGTCAAAATTTGCGATTCGAATCATTAATCAGATGTTGTGACTTCGAAGTAACATTCGGTAATATATTCTTGATGTTATATTGGGTAACGTCGTGGTATGTTCGCTTCGACTAGCGGACGTTAATGTTTTATTCAGTAAAAATTCCAAACGATAAAAGGCGGTTTTGTCGGCAAATACGACACACGTTAACACGGACATGTTGTTAAACCGTGAGTCACTCTCACGTGGTTTAATTCTATGTGATTTTGAAAGATTTATTCTTAACATGACACGTAAGTTACAATGCAGAGACGTATCGTGTGATTCACTTAATACCCTTATCGCTTTTTGAATATAAAGTATCACAATAATCGATTCAAAACTTGTACAATTTACCAAAACCAAAAGTATAACTGTTTAAGTATACATTTACAAATATATATATAGAATGAAAACATAGAATTGTATTTATGTCAATTCCGAATTTTAATAAAAAATTAATATTTAAATCATTAGTTATGCATGAATAATTATATTAATCATGATCTTTACAAAGATATAGTAAGCTTAAAAAATGAATATTAAAATTATGTTACCATATTAAAAAAAATAAAGCGTAGAATATCCTCTATTCTTCGCATCAACAGTTAAATACACTATTAAATCTATTCATAAACAATACGGCGATATTGGCAAAACATTTGTGCATACAATTCCCTCCACGAGATAGTTATCTTGGAGGGAGCGGCGACCGAAGGCCGGGCGAGTCGGGCCGGGCTGGTCACGATTAGAAAGACCGCCTCGGGACCAGTAACCAAGGTCCTTCGTGACGGGGATATTGGGCAAAGGTCGGGAGTTCAGACGGAATTGGAACGTGATTAATTATTGGGAAACCGCTGGCATATTCTATACAACAGCTTTGATAACCGGCTATCGTATGAACAGTCAATCAATACTGGCGACGGGATCTTTAATTTATGAGTTTAACTTTCTCGTCCTTATACAGCAATTGTTTAAATGACACGCAAACATTTATATATGCAAGGCAAATATTGGTCAATTAAATCAAACCCGTTGTATTTGTTCAGTTACTACATTGTTGAATATGAAAACCGAGTTATAAAATGTTATAAAACTTTCTATTGATATTTCGTTGTAAGTTCACATTTTCTATTTACATCGCCTCGAGGTAAATCCAGTTCGAGCGGTCAACCGTCTCGGGGAAAAGCGTCGGGTCGCGTCGAACCGATTCGTGACGCGACGTTGACTTTGTTTTGATTAAATATCGATTATGACGTGAAGAGATTTAGCACAAACATAATACATATTATATTAAAATAAATATATATGAAACGCGCTATTTAGAGTATGGGATTCGACAAAATGAAACAAATGAGTCTCGAGGATTTTAATAGTAGTCATGTATTGTTGACTATGTAGTGATGACTACAGTATATATATTCTATATACTATAGTTATCACTACTGTTCCACTATCCACCTCTTGGCTCCACTTGTTTCACATACTGAACTTATTACTCAAATACAAATGTGTATTATATAGCTAATATATAGCTTGTAAAAAAGACATGACTAATAACACGTTAAACCTAACTAATATTATAAATGTTAAGTGAGTTTGTTTGTTACGGTTTCCCGTCGTAACTACTAAACATATCATCATATAATTTTGCATACACGTTGTCAAGGATATAGAAAAGAACAAAGGGCGTTTAACACCTGCCCCTCACTCTAACACACGGGCAAAGCCGCGGGCGGAAGCCTATATAAAAATATGTTAAAAAAATGTTTATATTTGAATTAAAAACAAAAAAGGTAAAAACATTTTATAATTGTATCTAAAATGGAAATACAGAAGTTTGACGAAAGTCATTAACTTAAACAGTTAATGATGTCGATCCTTGAGTCGAAATTAAAAGGACAGATGAAACCGAGTGTTTGACAATATGTAGCATGTCAGCGAGTTACCGGAAGCGAAGTCATGACGTCACTGGCGACCAAGTTCAGTAGGCGCCAGTGTTGATGTCTCAATGGTATTCTTTAGTGTTAAGTTACCGATTTTTAATCACGTTGGTGATATTGTTGATGAAATAATTTCAATACAACATATATATCTTAATATTAAATGAACATTTCTTTTATATATGTTTTATGTATCTCTGAAACAGCTCTAACGATTGCGATCAAATTTTTGATAAGGTTTTTCTTTTTTAAGTTTATTATCTATATAGTTTTTTTTAAAATCGTACAATTGCTTGTAATTAATTATATTTGTCAATTATATATACAATTATATTATATATACAAAGTTTAATTAAAAAAGTCATAAATAGACAAGGCTTATTATATTCTATACCAGCTAAAAAAAGTATTTTGTATGTTTTTGTTTACTTTTTTGCAGGATTTATATATTTAATTGTTAATAATAATTACTATTATTTTAAAAAGTGTAACGACTTCATTTATTGCTGGTTCTTCTCGGTAGAATCCACATCCCAGTCAATTCCAATTTATGTAAGTAACATATTAAGGTACAGTAGCAGCAGTAGTACTGTAATAGCTGGTCTATTACCAAATTTTTTAAATTTTTTTATCTATGTAAAAAATAGATGATAAAAAATAAGAAAATATGAAGGTATTTGCGGTTCAGAAACAAGAACGAGCTTTCGTGAGACTGCATGAACAAGAAAAAAAAATGGGGCCGCTTCATTATCTGTGGTATACCGACTCGTTTAATCTTATCTGTACGCTTTGCTGTATTTTTTCTCTGTGCAAGTATTATATAGATAAAAAATATAATCAGACAAAGCTGCGACAGGCGATTTAATTAAAGTTTATTGTACCGTGACCATCGCTTGGTGTTAACGCATTTTCAAAGTTAATATACAAAATTATATGTAACGATGTTAAATAATAAAAGAAAACTACACATATAATTAATATATAAGAAATAATACGTCATTTTCGTTACATTATGTGCATAATAATAAAAAATCGTTACAACAGTTTGAACTACCCTAAATAGACACGCTTAACGATGATATTATACACGAAAAAAGTATAAATATTATTCCCTTAAAATTTCCGCGTAGTTTTTTAACTGGGTTCAATATATACGCAACTATTGCTGCACGGCACAAACAAATTAGAGTAAGCAAAAATAGTTTCTATCTCGTTGTAATTGATGCTAGAATAGAACGAGTACATATGTCTGTCTGATGTATCGACGTTGCACGTAGACGAACGTGTCCGTACTTTATACGCATTGCGCGAGCGCATACAATGTGGAGCGTGCGAACACACTACGCAGCCATCTATGGTAACTTCTTACGGACCTTCTTAATTACTATTCTGCCTGCACAGCTATTACAAAATGGGAAATGGGAGCATACCCTTAGCCTTAAATTCACGACGTTACCAATAAGGGAAACAGAATAACTTGCGTAGAGGAAATATAGATAGCCCATAACCAAGCACCGAGCCATTTAAGAAAAACGTTATAAATTGTATTAGATAAATAATTATTTGACTGGTCTGTTGGCAGCCTTGCCTTCCGCTCCGGGGTTGCAGGTTCGATTCCCGCCCCGAGTCTGTGTATTATGTATACAATTATGTCGTATTATATGTATATCAGTCGACTGTTACCTATAAGCACAGACATTCATTTTCCCTATATAGGAACAGACGACCGTGTGTAAAAAATAATATGACTATACATTAAATATTTTTTATTTGATTCGATAATCTAATATTATATTCTTATTAATAACAAATGTCAACAGGCGCTGATGTTATGCGTTAATTATTATCAATCAATGTCTCGTTTTGTGAACAAGGAAGCATTTAGGTTGTTATTAGAGACGATAAAGAAGTTACGCTATGGCACCGAGGGACGCACAAGGCCATTCGCGCCAAATTCGGTTACTACGGCACTTTATAACTATCATTGTTTTTGAACAGATCAATTTGCACTCCTTGACGTCTGATTGAATTAATTGTCATTTTAACTGGCTTCTGTACAAACCTGACACATAGAATAATTATTTATTTACTTAATATATTCGTTTTCAACCTTGTCACTTCAAAACATCATTTATTATTTTAAAACTTAAGCAAAATAGGTTTAAAATCATTACGACACGAACGAAAACAAACGTTTTGTTTGATATAGAATATAAATAATTGCGAAAAATCAAATATAAAAATAAAATACAAAATTCCAATATATTATAACAACACAATTATGTAGAACAGAAACGCAATCAAGCAACAAAGGCGTGATGCAATACGAATACCTCGTAATAAGAAAATGTTACCTCCGTGCGTTACGTTTACACCTAAGATGACATTTCGCGGTCGCAGATCGTGACTGCGAAATGACAAGTCGTGGCATTCTCAGCGCATTTTTCACCTTTGCGAAAGGAGTCGTGATCGGTAACGATTGTCATTAGCAGAAACCAAAAGACTTATCTGTAGCAGCGTTGAATACTTTGGCCGAAGGATCAAATCGAACCAAAGGATTGAGGTTTCGAAATCGAAAGTACATGGTCATTTGAATGTTTAACCTTTGCGATATTTTTATAAAGCAGTTTACGTTTGGCGATAGATATCATTTTTTTTATTTAATAAGACTTGAGAGATTGAATTATGGTTGATTGCAATATAGGTAAATGAAATAAAAGATTTGTATTAAAATAATAATAAGAAGAAGAAGAAGTAAAACATCGATGTTTTCATTGTGATGGAGTGCGAGCGGCACTCGACCTAGCCTCCGTAATTCATCAGCCGAAGCCCAGCTGTCAACTACAATCCGGTTGTCGTCTTCATTAACATCGCCGACTGCGGGACGTTTATTTTTAGTCGCGTCGCTGTCGACGAGAACTTTTTATACTAGAAAGAGGTATGAGCGACATACCTCGAGCGTATTTTAATAGTTCCGGAGAAACGGTCCAGCAGCAGTCGCACGTTAAATGTTGCTAATTGTCTAAATAACGCGTCTGATGTTACGATGGCGCCGTTGCAACATATTTTAACTAAGAATCGTGGAGGCGGTAACACGGGATCGTGCCCGGGTATATGTTATGGCGTTATGAGGTTAAGTAATTCATCCCGGTGGCAATGGAATGTGGCAATTTAGCACGATACTACGTCGTCGGAGACACAACAAAGAGGTGAGAGAGTGGCCGAGTTGCACAATACCCGTAACCTCAGAACAGAGGACACAATGGATATGGTGTCCAATAATATAAAATAATCCTATAGCGTAAAAAACTATTTGATTACGAGAACACAATTAGAAATGTTCAATAATCTTTAGTTTTATACGAATTAAGACACTATTATATGTTATATGTTGTATCCAAAGTTCTAAAACATCACATTTTCATGTTATCCCGTTTTCTAAGTGAACGTAGTCCTGGTTCCATAGTTGGTCCTCATTGTTGATAGCCATGACTCGGCACATAACCGATTCATTTTTATGGTACTGTATTTGAAGCTATATGAGTTAAGTAATTACTATACAATGACACAATTCCTATACATAAAGTCCATAGATTATCAGAAATACTCTATCTATGATTATTCTTGTGTATGAGGTATCTCAGTATCAAATTTCATTAAAAAAAAATTACCTCTCACCACAATAACTAATATTCAAAAACGATACAACCTTCATCGCCATGTCAAGGGTTTTCATATGAGTCATTCGATAGCTGGTTAATAGAGGTAAATTCCATAGACATGTAAACTAAGCTATAACCCCTCGTTTGGGGGTGGAACGGAAACTCCATAAACATCACTTTTAATGCTAAAATGTTGCTGAAATTACAGCTTGCTGTTGTTATTGGTCATTATTTTTAAAAGCTGTGTTTACAATGTTAGGTGTAATCGAATACTCCATCAATCATGATTTCGTATTAGCTTTTTTTTATTTAGTCCACAAAACTGACTACAATAATACAATCAACAATGACATACAGTAATACATTTAACCGAAAAATATTTACAATTGAGTCTTCTCGATGTGGACATTACATGTTTATATGAAGGCTATTCTAATACTATGAGCTATTCATCAAATATTGTATTACTGTGATAATTTCTGATGTTTCAATAATAAATAAAAAGTATAAAATAGCTGAATATACTTGGACTATCGTATCTCACGGCTAGACCGTTAGTTGTAATTGACAGATAGACATTTGAGGATTTTTTTTATTCAATTATTAACGGTACTTGTTATTAATTCAGAAGTATTACCTCGCTACTGTTTATAAATAGTTAAACGCACAAACAATCAACAAGATAAACACAATTGTCAAAGAAATAAAACGATAAACATAAGGTTTTTGGATTCATATAAAACAGATCAGAATAATGAAGTTCTCCAAAATAAAATGATCGTAAACGCCCACTATACCCTTTCGACAATCAAGCCACATGTCATTTCATTGTAAACACGCAAACCCGTAATAAACTTCCATTCAAAGACCCACTTACAAGTAAATTATGTGAAATAAAAAAAAAACAATCTCCTGATTAAAAGGACGTGGGCGAAACAAACGGGTAATGAGAGTCTAATTGCGTATAAACGACGTATTCAGGCATTCTGTGATAGCAAAAACTATTAATAAACTTAATCGTACGAAAGAGTGAATGGGCTCCGCAAAAAAATACCCTGGATCTACCGAGATTGGTCGTAAAGCGGCGGCTACAGCTTTATTTTACGAGATTCTATATCAATTTCCCATTTGCGGAGATGAGAATGTGGAATTTTGCTTTGAACGTAATCGCGGTAAATTTCTTTCTGACGGATAAAAATAACCATCAACGTTTTATGTAACTTGTCATAGTGTATTGCAGTGAATGATATCGAGAGCGCGAGTCGCCTGACTCCCTGTTCAAATATTAAAGTAACACGATTGAGGCAACATGATTCTAAGCTATACAGAGTCACAAATAACTTAGCCTATATAAAAATAAACCTACTTCAATAGTACAACAGAAAACAAATACAAATACACAAAACCACAGGAATATCGATTGAATGACAAATTCGACATTTATAATTAATCCATAAGCCATTAGTGTCTTACCATTAGCATCTAGAACGGTACGGCGCCAGCAATCAAAGGTGTCATCGGGTCATCGACCGATAGTACAACAGCTGCGCCGTGATAGAACGTGCGCGGATAAAGTACTGTTGTTCCTGCACCCATTGATAAGCTATCAGACTAAGTCACAGGTCAGCAGTCCTTATAACGAACAGCTTTGGTGGTAGGACCTTTGGACTTAATACAATTTGTGTCAAGTAAGTCAAAGTCAGGTCGTTAGTACTAATCGATGTTACAATATTTTTTTTTTAATTTTTTAACACATTTATAGAAAAATACACAAAGGTATGTCACCAACTTGATCCTAAGTATAAAAAATTATGTTTTACAATAACCGTTAAGCGGAGAGAAGTGGATATTCCTATATAATAATTTTCTAAAACAAATTATATAAGGAAACATAAATTCAGTATCATTATTTGCTCCGTAAGTACCTACTTCGCAATAATAAACAGTAGGCACTATATTACAAGACCTTTGGTAGACTATGTGTGTGTCTTCTTCAAAGTAACTTTTACTCGTAAGTGTTTAATTTATGCAACATAAAATTTTGATACAAAATTAAATCATGAGGCCAACATTCTGTACAGGAAATAAGATTAATTGAGAATGCGAAAATATAAAAACTAATTATTTCAAACATAAAAAGCGGTCTTACGTTTCACGTGGAGATATATTTTATCCGAGTCCAAAATATATTCCTACTTTTTATCCTGTGAATAAAATTTATTTAATTTCACAAGTATATAAAACTTATGTTATCATGTAAATAATTCTTGCATACACCAAAACGATTAATGAAATCTACGAATGAAATGTTTATTTCCAAATAATAAACGTTGGTCGAAATCAATGTTGGAAATACCACAAATCATATTTCGTCTAAATTATAAATTATTATAACGTACCGTTGCAATTTATTTTACAAAATAATATTGGCTTTTATTGATTTGTTTACGTCAGTAATAATATTTATACAACGATGACGCTGTTATATATTTCGATGAATTTTACAATTAATATAATTTTATGTTTTATTCTGTTTACAATATAAATAACTATTATGTAGACTCTTAAATAGGAAAGTGTTTATATTTACATTTACGTGTTATATCCACCAGCATGCATATGCAGTAGCAGTGGGTTAGCGTGGTGGAATAAGCTTCGCCTCATTTTCAAACAGAAGTGATTCTGGTAGTAGGGCTTTGTGCAAGCTCGTCTGGGTAGGTACCACCCACTCATCTGATATTCTACCACAAAACAGCAGTACTTGGTATTGCTGTGTTCCGGTTTGAAGGGTGAGTGAGCCAGTGTAATTACAGGCACAAGGGACATAAAATCTTAGGTCCCAAGGTTGGTGGCGCAATGGCGATGTAAGCGATGGCTAACATTTCGTACAGTGCCAATGTCTAAGGGCGTTTGGTGACCACTTACCATCAGGTGGTCCATATGCTCGTCCGCCTTCCTATTCTATAAAAAAAAATCTACCCCGCAGTCAAGTGGAAACAGTTACATAAGTATTTATAACGAGAAATACAAAAAAAAAATCCAGTGAAAAAAACTCAACAGAATAATATTATAATTAACAACATCTTATTTATTTCTAACATAAGTCATCAGGCATAAGATGTATTAATTTCACGATATCATATCAAGTTATCCATATCGAATATATGATAAAATAATTCGTCAACAATCTGTAGGGGTGGATGATGATGAGTATGTAAGTATAAGCATGGAGAGGGTTGAATGTGGGATGCACTCAATCGCAATATTCATCAGAGGGCTTACAGGGATGTCGTCTTACTTTGTCTAGCGGGATACGAGCCCCTGAGGTTTCTGTTAGCGGATGCACCTAGATGGTTATTATTGCGGTAACGTCAGTGAATAAACACGCTGAAACATGATTTATATGTTAGTTATACGAAACCTTTGATGTTTATGGCGTAATCACAATTTAAGGTAGCATTAATTAAATATAAAACGGTAAGTAATTGTACGACCAAGCATAAATAGATCAGCAATTACTATTTTCAATTATATATTTTTGTATTTAGTTGATTTGTTTATCATCTTGTCCAACGAGACTAAAATTTAACTAAGCTGCTGCTATACAACTTTAGTGGTGGAAAAGTACGGGCTTGATTATGCTGCCTCGTAAACGTTTATATGATTTTTTAATTTGATCGGTTACTTAATTTGTTTAAACCAATTTACTGATCAAGTTAAATCTTTAATTAAATTCTGTTGTGCATCTGATCGTTTTTTTTTTGGATGGATGGTTCTTATCGTTAGATGTACTTGGTTGAATGCGCTATTGCTAACATCCAGTTTTTTTGAGGATTAGACTTATTTCTTTGATTTTTCACACACGTATAATTTTCACCCCAGCACCTCTTGATAAATTTAATATATTTAAATATTAGGCAAATTACGCAAGCATGCGGTACATCAGCACTGTACAAACCAATACCATGGCGAATATTTATATCGCATGGGTAAAAAACCATCTCGCAATGAAATCCTTCTTTTACCTGTACGAAGTCGAAACGGCCAGCTACTTTATTTATTATTTACAACAACTTGTCTCATTTAGTTAACAACCGGCACATTAAATACCTCATTATTCTCGCATATCAACATTACCATCTACTTTTTATTAAATTTTAAATATTCGTCCGTAAACATACGCAACATAAAAATAAAAATGGCGATGTATTCGTTTAAAAAAAAAACATTGTTAATCAACATAACAAAAACACGGCTTAATTAATGTCTTCCTCGATTCGCGTCTCGTTTGTTTACGACTATTATTCATGTAAGTGAAGCCGTAGGATAAACAATGTCTGCGACGTCACAGAGGAGTGTCAACGTCAGTCGTGTAAAAACGTAAGTACATAGGTAAGCTCGGTGTCACATTCAGACACGATACATAACGACTGTGTACTATATAAAGAGTTTTCAAACTACAGATAAAAAAAAAAAAAAGTGTATAGATAATATAAAAGTAATTAATTCACATTCAGTATATTAAAAGTATATCATATTTATGTTTATTTTTTTTTGTTGGTAAACATCATTGTGCTCATTAATATATTTCTAAGCATTCGTTTATTTAATTATAACTAGTATTAATTTCAATTATGTTAAAATGTTAAAACAATACAACCTTTAATATCAGCTAAATCTATGCTATACTTTATCACAAAAATGTTTTTGACTCGGTACATACAGATAGATTAATACTATCAGATAAATGGATATAAATAATCAGGATGTTATAAAAAAATAACATCTACGCCGATACGACTTCATAATTAAACGCCGCAACGAATTATGTTTCGAAACAATACAAATTTACATAGTCTAGATATTCTAATTTCATAAGAAGCGGCGCCAACGGAGGTCGCTTGCGTAATCCTATGGTATTTCAAATTAAAGATCCGACACAGATCGGGTGAATTTAATATAATTTTTATCAATGTGGTTCCCGTATCGGTGTCAGCGGTGAAGTGTGAGGCCCATGCGAGGAACAGTTAGGAATCTGACACGAACGTTAGAATGTTGAAAACTTCACCTACGCGACGCCCTACTCGATCTGATACGTTTTGGGACGAGACCGGCATACTGGAATTTATTACGGCCTACTGAGAAAGCACCGCCGTTTAATGCACCGCCGACCTCTGCCATAACTTATTCTTCACTACTAACTTATTTAACAAGACTAAGTTTCTCGGTAATAAAATAAACATTCTTTGATTTTCAATGTCTCTTCTCGATTAATAGAGAACGTTTTGTTGACAAAAAATATTACCGACTAGCGCCAACGATTTGCTAATGACCTTGACAAAGAAAATATTAATACTTATGCAATTAGACACATGAATTCGATCCGATTATTGCTATAACAATCGCCACAAGTTCACATCGAGGTGACGCGTCACGCGTATTGTTCATTAACATCCGACAGAAGCTAACGATATTCTGCCGCCCACACAAAATTAGACACGGATCGATTTATGTTCTACGTGGTTGAGTTACGAGGAAACGACACCGCGTTGCGACTGCAAATCAATGACAGCAATAATTGCCCAACGTGATTTACGCGGTTTGCTTAAGCTTTTATTGTTTGGTTTGATAATTTACACGAACGACACACTATTGTGTTACTTATAGTTGAGAAAAACTGCGGTTGACCGATAGGTAAACAAACTAATAGGCAATGTTGACCGAAATATAAACCAATTGACCATATTTGCCGAGATGGCCCAGTGGTAAGAATCTTAACCGATGATCGTGGGTTGAAACCTAGGCAAGCACCACTGAATTTTCATGTGCTTAATTTGTGATTATAATTCATCCCGTGCTTTACGGTGAAGGAAAACATCGTGAGGAACACCTGCATGTGTCTAATTTCACTGAAATTCTGCCACATATGTATTCCACCAACCCTCATTGGAACAGCGTGGTGGAATAAGCTTCAAACCTTCTCCTCAAAAGGGGAGAGCAGTCCTTTAGCCCAGCAGTGGGACATTCACAGGCTGTTACGGACCTTATTTGAACACATTACGTTTCAAGTTATGCTTTCAAGAATTTGTATTCTATTTTTAAAATGAAATATGTATTTGAAAGCTTTCAAAAAGCAATATCAATCTAATTATACTTCGTCGTCTTGTTTCTGTCCAACTATAGGAGATATCATTTGCTCAATAAATAGAATAACTTCTTAAATAAGTAAATGAAAAGAAAAGAATAACTTTAAAAAGTCAAGGTTTTAGATTTCCTAGTGATAATAACGTTTGCAAAGTTAAATGTTATTTTTTATATACATTCATTTTTTTTTCTGTATTCGTAAAAGTGGATTTACTCTCTCAACTAGAGGAGGCTTCAAAGTCTCTTGCTCTCGGCTTTTATGCAAAATAATTACTACACTGCAAGTTGTAAGCTACATGGAATCTTGTTCTAACACTCTTGCCGTTTTTTAAATAATTACAAATTAATACATTTATCAAAAACGCTTATATTAATATTTAATCTATATAATTTTCTTGTAATAATTTGAATTAATCCTCGCCTTGTGAGATCATAATCAAAGTACGAAGTAACCTGAATATATTTTATCTGAGAAACCATAACAAGAGATGGGGAAAATATATTTTGTTCAAACGGAAATTGAAAAGAAAGAAATGTTAAGCTATAAAGATGCAATTTATGCGAAATTAATACATTTTTAAGATAATTTATTTTGATCATTGGAAAATTTACGAGCACTATTATTTATACATGTGTAATTAATAACGAAATGTACGTAGGTGTTAATTTATTCTGTACTATTTAAAAAACACGAGAAAAATACCGTTTCGAGTGTGCATATATACGACGTTCTCAGTTTATGATGTTTAAATTAACAGTTACAACGTTTACACGCGTTTACAATAGTGTCACGCCGTTATCTTTCTCACGAGGATTGTAAAAAGTTTTATTTTCAAAAGACATTGTCAAAACGAAATTTGTTTGTTAATTACTTTTATAGAGAATAAACGACAATATCGATTCGTAGAGTTATCCGTAACTTATATAAAATATAAATATTTACCATCACTTTTCGTTGTTATATAATATAAATACTTCAGTTTGTACTACTTCAGTATTGCATCAAGTTTGTTTACATTTTACGTAAATTGGATTGGAATGATGTCCCACGTTGGGCGCCATCGAGGCGCCGCGGATTATGCATTCGTCACGTGCGTTATATACACTCTCATAGACTAAAGTTCTATAGTGTAACATTTCGCTATAAGTACTGTTACTTTTATACAAATCCCCCGTGGTTAAGAGCTTGCGCTGAATGCGTGCTCGACACGTGCACCCTTTGTTTGTGCACAACGAAATATTTGCGCAATGAATCTCACTAATGAAGTGTCACTTTAATAGACACGAAGATATTGTGAAAAATAATTGGTCAAACAACTTGTAATGTTGAACATTATAAACTTCGTCGAAATTAGTATAATGTGTAAAAATCAAAGTTAATTACCTCGTCGAAATAAACCACTGCTCAAAATAATAACATTTTGAGTTACATACTTACCTCAATTAATATTGTCTATGATATATCGAAATAATCGTTTCATTAACATGCAAGATCAGACAAAACATCTATGCACACACACACAAATGAAATCTCAATGTGTGTTGAATATTTTTAATAACGTTAAAACCCTGCCCTTTCCACAAATATAGGAGCACGGTGCATCCATTAGGCTGCAAAGAACATCGAACTCACATTAGACACGCGTATACCGCGATACGTCATATTTATAGTTGCCATATATAAAATGCATTAGTGATATTTTCTGTAGCTTGGAATTTATAAAATGTCATGCTGACATAATCATGTTTAATGAAAACCATCATTATTGTACAGCAATAAGAGTTATTTTTGAATGCTATGAATTTTGTTACTGGATATCGTCGCACGTGGCCCATTAATGTTAAGATTCGATACCGTATGCACTTTTAAATGCGATGCAGTAATAGTTTTAAAACATTTGTGTTTGTTTTAAAGCATATTTATATAATTGTATTTGTTATATTTCCTTAGAACGAAATTTTAATGTAAATGATATATATCTAGTATTGCATTAAATGTCTAATCATAATCATAAGCGAAATAAAATAAAATGAAATAGAAGAACGAAATCAGAAATAGAAATGAAGGACATACATCACTAACAATCATTTTCATTAAAATACAGTAACAACAATCTTTAAACTTAGCAACTAACATTAGGTTTCTTAGAGAGTTTTTATTTGTAAACGGTCTGGCCTGCACCGGCTGGCGATAAATCCTGTTTGGCGTCGTATCCCCAAGGGCACAGGTCTAAATTTAGCTTAGGAGTCGGGAACTCGGGACGAAGGCCACCCGTTCCCGCCGGGCGAAGGACACACCGACCGGCCTTTACCACTAACCATATGGTTTGAAATTTTCGTCATGTAACATTTTCATTGCTAACTTATCAAGACGATTAAATTCTTCTGTGTTGTATACGAAGCAATGGATATAAATAAAACATTATATATAAGGTCCTATTAATCTAGAATATTACAAACGAAGGATACCCGTCGTTATTTAACGTTTTATGTGGTAATGTAAATTATAAGAAACGTCTAGACATACCTACTTTGTCTGTTGGTTTTTATGAAAGAATGTATTAATTAAAAACCCGTCTTCATTTGTCGATGACGTTAAGAAAGATGTAATTGTATCGCTTCCTTGTCACAAAAAAATACAATTTAATGAAATATATTAATTTTCTTTTATTCTATATGTTACAGCGGAGTAACTTTTGAATTTCTTCACATTTTTAAAGAGACCTTCGTGAATGAAACTAATTTTAATGCTTCGTCGAATACGCCAAAGACACCGCCGATTTCGTGCCTAGCAGGTATAAATTTCATTCTTTTAAACTGAAAATGATACTTAATCTTGTAAACCGTTTCGCTTTGATAGCATCCATATTTTATATTGACTTTTTATAGTATTTTTTTTTTCGTAAATTGTCATATTTTGCTTACGTATAAAAAAACATTGTAATTCGGAAAAATAAGAGAAGGCAATATTTCGTAATGACGAATCATTACTAAGATAAGCATTTTTTTATAGTCAACTGTTATATTCATATGTGTATTGTTCTGATGAGACAGATAATTTGAAAATTGGCTATTCCTTTGACAGAATGGTAACGTTTAATTAATTATTAATTTAGATGCAACCCTATCTATAAAATGTATCTATTACTAAGAATTCGTTTATAAAATGTAAGATAACACAATTCTTATAAAGGCGAACTGTTATCGTGTCATCCTTAATAGTAAACACGCTGATGTAATGAGGAAAATATCGAATCAGAAATACATGTTAAGCCGTATTAGGTCAATGTCGAATAACGTCAATTTGGCTCATTTTTTTATTGTAGCAATACTTCACCATTATTCATAAGCTATTTGTCTGGATAGCATTTCTAATATTGTATATTTTGTTTCGTATACAAAAAAGGTTTTACTGATATCGTTAAAAATTTAATATAAATTCTTGAACTACAAAGTCGTAGATATATAGAGCAATACAACGTTGTTGTATTATCCAACAATTTTGTAGCATTATTTTACTGCATACCTACCTGATTGTATTAGAAAATTCGTGTAATTGCAGTTACAAAGAAAATTGTAGATTTCAATGTTTCTTTTGCACATATGTATCTATGAATTTATAGTATATCTTGTGCTACGAACTATGCCATTTCAAATTTTTGAATTTGACCATATAGAAAGCCGAGACTGTCCAACGGTTAGAAGACGTGAATCTTTCAAGCCTAGTTTTTACGTGATTAGTTTGTCTTTATAGTTCATCTCTTATTTGATGGAGTAGAAAAACTTCGTGAGGTAGCCTGCTTGCGTCGAACGTAACGCTACCACGTGTATACTCCAAACCTTCTCCTCGAAAGAAGCTGAAGCACTAATATTATATTATTTTAACAGTGTGGTTTTTACACGATATAGATGAAGGTATATACATCATTGTGATTAATATATATGTATATATTTATATGATTAACAAAAATATGTCATGTAAAACATATGAAGTACTTTACACGTGACCGTTACGAAATATTATAATTATGGTTATTGCAGTGCCTTGAATCTGACAATTTTGAAGTTGGACATATACAATGTCTTTTCGCGACAGGGTCAACTGTTTCGAATCAATGTAATTAATTATTATTAGCTTTAAAAGTATCAAATGAAAACAATCAAGGCCACAGCATTACATCACTTAAGAGAACATTTTTTATTATATATATAAACATTAATAGCGTATATTTATTTTACATTTTTAAAACAGTCGAATATTATTTTATTCGATCTAATAGCAATTGCATACAATATTTAAATTATTTTCGATAGAACACAACATTTCTTTAAAACACAATATTATATAGTATCAAGATCATCAAGTCGCAGTACAATTTCTTTATCGTATAGTCTCGTACTAAACACGAAACTTGGTCATTCAACAAAATGGATACAACAGAGGTTCGGCAAATTATACTTTCGGAGCACCGCATTACTTAATCCGACATGATGGCGCTCAGTGATAGTGAAACCGAGTATCGTGAGAATATAAATGGAGGAACGTAATTCATATTTAAGTGGTAAAAGCACTTTTTAATGCCATAACTCGACGCGTCGTTTAAATATTTTGTAATCGGAGGCGATACACTGTTTTAGTATACGTATAGTCAAGATACTTAGTCTTGATATTTTTAAAAGTTTTGTGACATGTGACAAGACATCATATATTGAACAATTATTTTTGTTTCTTTATTAATGAAGAACACAGACTGATGATAACTTGGCGGTGATGACGTTATCATAGGCCTTGAATGTTCATCAAAGTTGTTATATTAAGAGAGACCAGTTCCTGCAATTTACTAACTATACGGGGCTAATCGTCCTTTATATAGAAACACAGATATACTTATTGGCATCAAAATATTATAATACTTGATATCTACCCAAGCCAGTTATAATTTTTAATACAACGCTTCGAATAGGGTGTTATAGATAATGTAAAAGTCGACCAGTTAGGAAGGAATGCGCATTAAATTCTTCTATCGAAAGTGTTTATCGACAGCAAACAGAATCGAGCACTACGGACGTTTAGTATTTATATATTCAAATGGTAGCTATGTAAAGCTGGATATACACGAGGCGGTACAATCGTAATTCTAATCCGCACTGATATTCAAGGAACAATGAGGCGTAGATGTAAGTCAAACAAAGCAAGCGCGATCGCTGCGCAGTTCTATCTGCGGCGTTATTTATTACGGCGCCGGCAAGTTGCCCGCAGTCCGGCGCGGGCGCACCGCGAAATTATATGATTCTAACCGAAGTTTGTTAGCTTTCTACTGTATTGCATTCCATTACACTGTCGATATATTCAATTGAATAGATAAAACCATGATTACTTTGAGAGATTTCCGAGATAATTTAACATATATTTAAAAGCAGTTCTTGAAAAGTAAAAGGCGCAATAAAATATTCCGTTGAATACCCAACACATTTACCGGCACACAGGAACAAGACGTTATTTCAACATAATGCGATCGTTTCTCGAAATTAAACGTTTATTGTTCGTGTATTTCACTCGCGCACTTGCATCGTGTTATTTCGCCATAACTTCAGTCACGAACTGCCCTTATCGTACGGAATATTTCAAAACGGTGAAGGGATCGGAGCGTACAGTACACTTGGAACTGAGTCTAAAAGAATCCTTAGAGTTCGGTGTAATATGTCGCGTTTGTATTTATAACTACGTACGTCGATACACGAACGCGCCGTACAATGTTGCTCCACCGACGGTTATCTTTCTTAGTTGGTGTCGATTCCACTCGAGTTGTATATCTAGTAGTAATTCTAATTAACATACATTTGCATACTTAAAATGTAAACCCAAGAAAGTCACGGCATCTGCATTCCTAACGCAGTACCATGTTACCTTACACCGCATCTGGCATATTACCCTTGCACGATTTATCTAGGAGCTAGGAAAAAAATTGCGATACTAGCGATTAACAACAGGATCTGACCCGACTGGTTCCGAGGCTGGTCATAAAAAGCGGGGTGGTTACCGAACAGGGTCGGCGCCCTGGCTCGGCCTTCGCCCCCCGCCCCTACTGCCCCTGCCGCCCGCAAGGACGTCGCCCGAGTTGCATAACCGCGCACGCAACGATACCGTTTCGAGACAAGATGCGCGGGCGCACGATTGAAAAATAAAAGACAGACATGGCGCTATGGGTAAATCACTACATTGACACATGGATTGTTCTTTATCGTTTTTTAATACCCGGTATTTTGATTATATCCGCGTTCTCAATTGATCTCATCATAGCGCAATATACCTAAACTTCACTCAACTCACATTACTCACATTATTCACTCAATTTTTCTAGCATTAATAAATAATAATTTATTTATTTATTCAAGTTACAGAAGACTCATTTAAAAAATTACAAAAAGAAAACGGATTTAACTAAACAAAAATAATAAAAGAAATTATTATATTAATATTAATTATTAAGATTAATATAATAATTTACCTTCTTATTAAAGAGCGTCACATATTTAAATTTAATACCAAAGACGAGTAAAGAATGAGAAAATAATTATACAAATTCATCATTAAATGAAAAAGGCTTTTATTTTAAAAGAGGAATTATACTAACTAAGATTTCCACGTAATCCTTTCGTATATTTTATCTGTAGTAAGACTAATAATCCATCCAATCGTAATTGTAGGAACTGGACGCAGGGCCGAACTACGCCGGGGGCAAAAATGATAATAGACGCCCGATGCTGAACTAATAACGTCTATATATTCCCTCTACGAGATAATGTGTATCTGTCAAAACGAATCGTTCAAACCAATATATCATGTATTGTAAATGCAACAAGACCCGTAATCGTGGTAACGATTACAGATGATCTTTAGCGTCGGTAAATAAATGTCAAAATCGATTAATGCTCTCGGATGCCTCTCGGAGTGAATATTGTAGCTTTGTGTCTCAATGATTCGTTGAAATGCAATTGTGGATGCTGTGTTATTCTCTGATGCTATTATTACATTGAATTAAGTTATAAAGAATCATAAGGCTACGACGCTATAAAAACTCTCACGATTGGATTAATTAAGTTCGCACTATTAAGATACAAAATGGCTGATAAATGATAGTGGTAACTGTAAGATATGATTATGATAAAATAAAGAGGAGACGCATTGCATAATTCAAATCACGTCATACATTGAAAAAAAATAACAGACTGTATATTCTCCTTTGTTTTATCCATAGCACGTGACATTGACAAAACTAAAAAAAAAAACATTAATTTGCTTTCCACTACGACATTAATTAAAGCTATTTTAATAATTAACCAATAAATCATTAAAGAAGAAATATAAAATGATTTATTAGAAAATAAAAGTGTGTCGTAATAAATTCCAAGTATACTCACAATAATAAAAAAATAAATAATATAATTTTATGGATCGATAAAAAGGCTATTTAAGTAATACAACATGTGTAGTTGATTACTTAATTTCTATCAGATATTCATTGCATACCTTGACCTTCGAGCAACGTCTCCGAGCAGAATAGTGCATTGAGTAAGACTTCGCAGAAACCAGTACAGTTATCTTACCTGGAAAAGAAACATAAGATCAGTAAATTGACGACATATCAATTACGATACTGTTATCTGAAGCGACAAATACGACATAGCACATTATTTAAAATTACGAACTTTTTTTTTGTTAATATATTTTAGGGTGGTATACTAGTAAATAGCCTGATTAATCACCTTCGCTCACACACACACACACACACACACACACACACACACACACACACACACACACACACACACACACACACACACACACACACACACGCACGCACGCACGCACGCACATTAACACACACACACAGGCACACTACAGACGAAACAACGAGCACTTACAATACTACATACATCGTCAATGCTTAACCTTTTTTACATTGGGTCACTCAGTCAGTTCAGTGGTGATTGAGTGGTACCCATGTACAATCTTCAAAAATCCAAATGATTCATATTAGAATTTGAAGAATACTCTTTGGTGTGGGTATGATAATAATTGTTACACAATTTTAGCGAATGCTATGCATCGATTAATGACGATAACCGTCATACGACAATTAACAGTACTAAGTCTCAATTATTTTGTAACTAAATTGTTTTTAATCTAAGTGGAACAATCTTTAAAACTGGAACAAATGATTTACCAACACCATAATTATTCAATGACGAAATTTTATACACCATAGCGTCCCAAGAAATAGATTATATTAAACACATTTTTAAGAAATACCAATCGAATGCTATAATTAATTCGTTTGGAACATAAAATCGAATGTTTTTTCCAATCAAGATACATACCAAAGATGGTAAATATGACCGGTTATTTCGTTGCAATGTGTCGAACATTCTATTTTGGAACTAAAAATCGTTAAGGTTCCCTTTACGGAAATGTTAGCTTTGAGAAAAATGGATTCGTGCGATTTTTTTTTCATTGCTGCCTTATGTGGTCGGCCACACAAGTTCCATGCATTGATGCATTGTGGTTCAGAGATAAGATTTATTGCGTCCACAGCCACACCGTGTAGCGCTAGCGCTTGCACCGTGTTAGGCGGATTTATTTTGTTTATTGCAAACTGACGCGATGTTATTTAACTGCGGTGTTGGAATTCGTCTCAGATCATTATAATAATTCAATCTTCAACCACATAATGTAAATACGTTATCATCTATTTATATAAAATTATGGCATTCGTTAGACGTTTAATTATCGAACGAGTTATGAAGTAGCCAAAAGCTTGAAAAATTAATAAGGTTATGCATATTGTCATAAATAAAAACGATAAACGAGATAGAAGGTTTCCTGATTCAGGGATACAGAATTTAAAACGAAGTCGATCGTCCGATTGTTTGGTTATAATCGACAGTCAAGCTGCAGACGGACCCAGACCTCATAGAATGCAGCCTCAATGTTAACAGCGCGTTGTTAGAATCGCTACATTGTTTCATTCAACAGGTAGTCATAAATCCGTCAGGAGTGCAAATGCGGTCATTGTAAACGCTTCGTCTGTAAACGGTATACCAGTGCGAATGTTTAACGAGAGGTTTGATTTTATAGAATACCAGTCTCAGCCCGGGACTTCGCCCGCAAACGAAGGGAGAACTGTATCCTATGTTCTCTTCTCTAAATTTTTCGTACACGACGTCAGTGGACAATTTGTATGCAAAAAATCATGACTATCGGTTGACTAGTTAAGACGTGAAAAAATAACAAAATCACTCTCGCATTTATAATATAAGTATATAGTATAGTAAATAGATTTAGTGACTAATGAAATATTTAGTACGTCTAATAATAAATTCAATCGATTCATCAATGTTTCAATTCCGAGATATTCCCGAAGAAAACGTGAGATTTCGCGCGCAAAATTTAGGCGGGCGCGTGATTGAATTTCGGTATTTCGTACTTCGTATTCTCAGTGCGCGTTAAATGTCGACTTGCGCAAACACAACTGCGCACTGTCGAATGACAAACATTGAAAATACACGATTTATCGAATGTCGTAACAGATAAGAATTAAAAATTTGATTCCATATATTCAAAGAAACTATCTAAATTTTTTTTTAAATATCCTTATATACTTACTTATTGTAATTGTAATTACATATCATTTATATTAATACAAAACGAAAGTGAACTTACATCAAATATAAGTTCACTAATAACCGTCTCATATAAAGTAGCACGAATAAATTTTATTATTTATTTCTTGTGAAGTTTTGAAAACAAACATTCATATTGTATCTCATCTACTATACGATACATTAGCAAAAACAATTTAGATGAATGAACCATGCCTTATTAATGCCAAATCCGTGCACGATCGACGTTCACATCTTAAATTTTCCCGTGAGAATAGAATACTGTTGTGTTTATTAAAATAAAAAATTCTTTGTATCTATATCATAAGCAGAATAGTTAAACAGATATGTATAATGAGCGTAAATCAGGTCAAGTATACCGGAAGCCTGTTGGTCTGCGCACGCGCGCCCCTATTCAATCTTTATCATGGTCCAACACAATGGCTGGGGCACGATTCAGTTGTATCTATTACGTTATAACAATGAACCTTTTAATAACAATAAGTGGATTTTCACGGTGCGTCCGAAAAATATATATATTGAAGTTTATTGTTTACTTAGAAGAAAATCGGCAACAACTATGTTGATAAAAAAAATATTACAATGTTGTTTAATTTTTACTGCCTTAGTCGCTAATTGCCAACAATTAGAAAACGCGGAATTTACCGACCATTTTAGTGGAGGAGCAACTTTTAGGAACTAATTTATGCGAAGGACGGTGACTAAAGATCTCGAAACGTTATTTACGCCGCTGTTTTGGTTTTATTCATTAGTTATATTAATTTAATATATGAAGATGAAATCCTTAAGACTTTTGAATTTTGATAAAATAATTTCGAATATTAACCAAGCCTAATCAATTAAAAATAAAAAATAAAAATATTTTCGTAATGAGACGTGCTATACAATTTTTAAGCTTAACTCTTTACCAATAATTATAAATATTTGACATTCATACGTGATAGATTGGACTAAAAGAAACTATACTATTTAAACAATGGGAACTGGATCGAAATGAAAAAGCACACTTTTAATGACTATTGTTGTTCGTAGCTCATGAGATCGATTATGTAAACGTGGCAAAGACCTTAGGGGAATGCGAGGAAACCTTACAGCCAAGCTAATTGTACGGGACAACAACCTGGATACGAGGAAGGTATGAAAAAATTAAAACCAGTTCCTAGTTCTCATAAATATCTATAGGCGGTGACGCATCAAACGCCGTGTGTGAGCTGGAGTTTAAGATATCTCCTGAATTATCTTAAGATAAGAAATATTTCCTTAAAACTCTTTGGTGTTTTTTTACGTGATGTTTTGGTAAAGAATTTATCTTTTAACATTTGCATATCGGGGGATCATTAAGAAATCAAGTAAAAAGATTTACATAGTTATTTAAAAATATATAATTTCACCATCGTCACTTGATAATCTGTATCGGTAGAACTTATAACATCCTATTTCCCATCAGTAGATAAATGTATATTAACCTTACATTGACTCTAAAACGCTTTAAAATATGCAAAATCATTTTATATAGAAATTATTTAAAGTAAAGATAAAAAAATATTAATTACAAACAAACGCGAACACGGTAGTACAAACATTGTATACTTTATACTAATAAGCGCGCCCTTGACACATGAAGGTTCAGGGTATGCCCTTTACAATAACAAAAATAAAGTGCTTTAAAAATAAAAAATAAAACTTGCTAGCGTAAAAAAAATCGTGTATATACATATAAATTTTATTGCCTAATATTACTACATTTTTATAAAAATATTTGCACTTAACTATAGCACAGTATTAAAAGAAAATAAAAACCTTAATATTTGTATTTAAAAATTAAAAACATTCTCATAATATGTGTATTGGATAATCTTGATATTTAAAAAACTGTACAAAATTGTAAAAATATAGCATGATTAAATTCTCAGCTTTTAGTTGTGATTATTTCGCCAATGTCACCTAGAAAAAATACAGTTTGGAAGGACACGTGGAATTGACAAACATAACGTCCGCCATATTAGATATCTGTTGACGTCATCATGATATTATCTAAAGATATAGATAAGAAAACAATCCACTTCTATTCCTTCATACCAGGTTTAAATTTATTTTTATCGACATCGATTAAAAATTATTAAGATTATCGAAACATTTAAATTATATAGCAGTGGACTAACACTTACGACTGCAAAATTACCGGAAACGCAAAGCAAAAGGTTTCGCACGCTTAAAAAGGGAATAAGCATTACTTTCGTATCGAAACAATGGCGCGGGCGCAATTGGCTTTATGAGTGAAATCGTTTCAAATAGGAAACCATCGAACTGTGCTAATTTGATTTTCCATATACGGGATGAAATCTCCAATATGGGAACTGTATATGGTATTGAAGCAGTTTTAGTCGTTGCTTTAGGTGTTACATGAAATTTCCATACTTTTAAACAATTTATAAGGGAAATCGTCTCTTATGTATGCTTATACAGAGTGTTCGTTTTTATGCATACTCTAATAAAGAAATAACTACACCTAATATATTTGTCTTTTTATCATTCTCACACATTTCAATAAAATATTGAGCGAGAAAGAGATTGGGTTGATGTAATTAATTTACCTTATTTATTTATTTAAAGATGGATTTTGCTTAACTCAAAATTTCAAATATATTAACAGCATCTGAAAGTGTTTATATGTTCGTCATTACTGATAATAAATAAGCCGATATATTCATGTAAGCTGCGCCAAAGCTGTCATAATATTTGTCGTTACGCGTATCACGCACTGAATCTTACTTTAAACATGAATTATTAAATGCAAAACGCCTGAGCTTGTATTAATATATAAAAATACATTTTATTTAAAAAATAATGATATAAAATAAACAGTATTAAAAATGTCGCAATATAAAGGGCGTTGAGCAAGGACGTTCGAACAACTGCTCATTAGTGCGCGCGAGCAAATGCCCTGCGCCCGCGCAGATTTCCGATAGCGCTCTTAGGAAAAACATTGCTTGTAGGCGGTAGGGCTATAAAAACTATCTACCTTAGATACCAGTGTAGTTTTAATTGCGAATTCCTTTTAATTAAATCATTAATTTGTTCTGTGAGCACTAATTATGTACATAACGACATATTTACAGTGAATAACGTACTTTCAATCTGCATTAATTTAGTTTCCTGCAAGCTGTTTACTTGTTGCTATAAATAATCTTTGATCCTCTCAGGGGCATATCCTTAAAGCAGAATATATATAATATTGTTATTTGCGTAATAACCAAATGTTATATTATATACAAATGATTTAGTATGGTTGAACGAACTAATCTAAGGGGCTTTGAAAAAAACTTATTACATTCGATAGTTAATTACAGAAAAAAAGAATCAGAGCCCTAACCTTCATAATACCTCTTATTGAAAAGAAAAATAAAAAATTCATGTCCCATTAAAGAAAATTAAATTTATCCTGTGAAAGTAATTATAAATAATTTATTGTTACTTTATGTGTAAATTTGTGAAATCCCAATCAACAAACAAAATTAACCAAACGTTATAATGCCTGCTAATTGGAGGCTGTGATCGAAACAAACGTTATCTCTCCTATGTATCATGTATCGCTTTATCTTTACGAGATAATCTATAGTTAACTTCCCTAGTACTTAAATATAATTAACGAAAATGACGTTTATTAATTTGTAAAAAAATAATTAACGATGTAATGTGTGTCAATAATATAACGATATGTAATAACCATTTTAATTTAAACAAATTATATTTTTATGATTACTTAGATACTTTTATTACATGTAGTCAGTATTATGTTATCGTTCAGCTGCTTCGTTGGTCTCGTGGCTAGTTTATAAGCCTGCAGATCCTTGGCTCAAATACCGGGTTGGGCTAGTAAAAATGTTTTTTGATTTTAGTCGATATTTTTTTGTGTAAAGGGTGACGACAGTGATTACTCGACCGTTGCCTGAATGCAAACGTGTTTTGAAGTTTTGGAATAAAAAATAAATTGCGTGTACCCATTTTAGGTACACTTCTTGATTAAGTAACGAATATTAACACACTAGTCTACACTGATTTTATAGTTTAATAAATCAATTTATATATATTCTTCCTATGGGATCGTCCATTAATCACGTGAGGCTAGAAAATCACAAGGGTTAATGAGATATCACGTGATTATTTTTCGTAGATCGTAGGATTACTAAACGGAAAATTAATCAGATTATACCTGTATTTAAAGATAATATTCTAAAATTTTCAATATACTTCGTAGAAAAAAAAATACACGTGATTTTGGATATGGGGGTAGTCTAACATATCACCACATATTACCAGAAGGGAAGGGGTTAAAAATTTGCTTAAAATATCAGTTTGCGTCTATCATTAAAACGGCATCATTAATTGCTTTATTAATAAATAAATGCAGAGTGATTCTGTAAGAACTCCATGTCTTACTCCATAACCGACTTACAGCGTAATGGCACGATAGTGTTCTGTGGTGAGTTCCGAATTCGTTTTAACGGAATAGCGTTACTGTGGCTCGCAGTTGCATTCAATTTTGTATTATTTTGTCTATTTTCTTTATAAAAATACATACAATTCGCAATTGTTTAACCTTTTAGCAAAGCTTTTCATCTTATGTTCGTTATGTGTAGTTATATAGCCTTTAAGAGCCACCATTAATGTTCAAACTTCGTAATCAGACTCAGTCTCTTATTCATTCAACTATACAACCGTAACCGTAACAGCCTGTGAATGTCCCACTGCTGGGCTAAAGGCCACCTCTTCCTTTTTGAGGAGAAGGTTTAGAGCTTATACCACCACGCCGCTCCAGTGCGGGCTGGTGGAATACACATGTGGGAATTTCAGTGAAATTAGACACATGCAGGTTTTCCTTCACCGTAAAGCACGAGATGAATTATTATCCCAAATTAAGCACATGAAAATTGTGGTTTGGTGGTGTGATTCAGTGAGTCCGTATTTCCTGATAGGTATACCGTCGGTGTCTTCAAATCCAGAGTGAACAGGTTTCTTTTTACCAAATTAAGCACATGAATATTCAGTGGTGCTTGCCCGGGTTTGAACCCACGATCATCGATTATGATTCACGCGTTCTTACCACTGGGCCATCTCGGCTTACTATACAAGCTTTCAGGTTTTTAATATTGACATAGATATACTAACAAAAAATGTTGTTTTATTTCATAAGAAAATGTGATAAGTGCTTTGTCTTGGTATGTTTTATATATGTATCAATCGATCAAATATTTACGAAAGGCACAATACAACAGGCTCGCACAACTCGTTTCACAGACCTTGACTTTTACTTGTCCATAAAGTAAACAGTTTTTTTATTACACTTGACAATCTTAAACGTTGAACAATATGAAATGAAGAAATAAAGTTTTTTTTTCTCTTTTATCAAAAATTATTTTTATTTTTTTCTAACTTGTAACTTGCTCAGTGTAAATCAGTGTTGGATGGAAAATTTTTTTTTTGGAAGTAATGATATGTATTAAGTATAGATATTGTATGATATAATGATAAGTTTTAAATTTAGTCAGTTGTATAATTATTCATTTTTATTCTGCTTTATTTACTGTAGTCATATTAACTTTGCAAGCTGTCGCAAATGAGCTTTTCTTTATTCATATCTTATTTTGATTCAAAGGATTATATTTTATAAAACCTTTCAGCTTGGCCTAGATATATTTAATTAATTATGAGAGATGTTCGTTTCCATTCTTCGTGAATCTCGGGTTGGTTTTTCTCGCCTCGCAGAAGCGTCCTCGTAGCCTTAAGCTTTTATTAAGTCCCTATTGTGTACCGCACAATGAGTCCGTCGTTTAGTAAAAATAAACTTGCATAAAAATACTACAATTCTTTTATTTTACCTTAAGGTTTTACCTTAAAATAAAATAAATATTTCGTTGAATGGCTTCATTCCAGTTATGGTAATTCGGTGAAAAAGTTGTTCGTTGTTTTTCCCATATACCATTTACACGGTACAATAATTTAGACCATATTCAGTAAAGAAATCGCAGTCATATCCAACCTCTTCAAAACATTACCTTTGCCGCTGTACACTGGCCGTGTAAAAAAAAAAGTGTTAACGACTACGACAAGTGCTTCCTGGAAGGGTAATTCTTCTTTCTATTCCACGTACGTACAATTGTAAACCTTATCGGGATCCAATTACGGCTCACAATTAATATACTAAGTGAGAATAACCAAGAAATACATAAACGACATCAAAAACGCCGCAAACACTCAATTAGTGAGTTCCTAGAGCCATCGTTTGTCCCCAGCCGGTTAGTAAAAAAATGTCCATTGAAATGTCGGACGTCGTGTGACCCGGTCACGACACGGAACCGACACGGCAAGCGATTTGTTCGACATACTAGGAGAATTGCCCACTTATTAGTATTAGATACGGATGAAAACTACTCTCCGTAACAGGGTGCCGCATTGAATCGAACCGTGATAGTGTATAAGTTGAACATGTGTCGCCGATGCATTATCGACTCTGCACATCTAGACCGAAGTGTCGTTTAATTTACTGAATGTTTATATGGCACATACACAGATCCTATACTAAGTATTGCCACGAGCATACTAAGAGATTAAACCACAATATCACATATAAAACAATTTTTCTTTATCTCCATATACATTTTCCTTAACAGGTCACTAAGTAATGTTAATAAACGAATGATAGTTAACAAAGTAAAACTTATCAAAATTTTAAATCACTACAATTGAGTTGATAAAATAGTCATTCGAACATTTTTTCATGAACGTCGTCAAAAAAATGACTACACAATGGCTGCCGTCGAAATCGACATAAACTTTGGACTAGTAAAGTCCGATACAATAGACGAGGAGGAACTATTGGTACTGGTGTTATTATTGAACGATGAATGGACGTTTGGACACGTGTCATAATTGGAGGCGGAACCGACCTGGTGCGTGGGAGTCTAACCCTGTCTTACGTGACATGTTCTTAAAGAGTAGTGACAATATTTATCATTTAATATACACTGACGAAAGGATGTTAAAGAATCACACACAAAGTTTTAACCAGTTAGTTATAGTTGTTTTATAACGAATTTTTATTTTTTTAATCAATTTTTTTAATGAAACCTTTTTGTTAAGCGTTAGGTGCTAAACAAAAAAGGTTTAACATAATTGATTTGACATACAAAAGATGATCACAGAACATTGTTTAACTAATCACACCCTAAATACCAATTATGTGTTGTTCGTTAGTTATTATTGACATTTATTGAATGATTTAATAAAGATTTTCGTTGAATTTGTTGAGCCTAGAGGTCCTAAAACTACACTGACAGGTATTTTTTGTCCAAAAATTAAATTTTATTCACAAATAATGTATAGGATTTTATTTCCTTGATTACCAAGTGAAAGTAAATAAGGTCAAGTAGAAAGAAGCACTACAAGAGACAGTTCATTTGTTGAAAAACCGCAAACTATAAAACCAATCAAAGGGTGATTTTATAACCCCATATTAGTGCAAACGATATTGGATCTAATTCATAAAGCCATAAAAGACTTAACTGCTAGAACAATTTGTTTAATACATTATGCTAATTTCGTAAAACCGTTCATGTAACTTAGATACTTATTACGTTTGCATAAAACTGCTTTTCGGATACTTCGCTTTGAACGAATGCGTTCATTTTATGTAGTTAAGCCTATATAAATATAACATAAAACGATACGACGTAATTGTGGCAAATTATAATCATTTAATTTCAACTTTTGTTTACTATACTAATAACTGTACGTAAATTGGTCATTAAACTAAATATACAGGTCGAATTTAAGATGCGATTACGACTTGTAGGAAACTACGATTCTGACGTCACTTTGACAATTGACATGTTTACGATTATCAGTAGAAAGCGTTGGATTGATTCTCATTCTCGGTTAAAACATTTTATTGCATGATTATAGCTACTTAATATGAAACAAAATCTACTCACCCCGTCTGTCTGTGTGGACCAGATAAACTCAAAAACTAGCAAACGTTTTTTCATACGGTTTTAACCAATGGACGTTGTGATTCCTGAAGAAGGTTTCATTATTATTATTTGTAAATTGGCTGAAATATTTCGATGATTTTTTTTTAATAAAAAAGGAAGGCGGACGAGCATACGGGCCACCTGATGGTAAGTGGTCACCAAACGCCCTTAGACATTGGCATTGTAAGAAATGTTAATCATCGCTTACATCGTCAATGCGCCACCAACCTTGGGACCTAAGATTTTATGTCTCTTGTGCCTGTAATTACACTGGCTCACTCATCCTTCAAACCGCAACACAACAATACCAAGTGCAGTACTTGTTATTGTTGTGTTTTGTTTTGCGGTAGAACATCTGATAAGTGGGTGGTACCTACCCAGACGAGCTTGCACAAAGCCTACCACCAGTAGATTATTGAAGATATCGGAAAAAAACATATCGATCAATATTACGATATAAACATTAGATGTATACCCTTATTTCATCCGTGCAAAGCTGGGACGGGTCGATAGTTATCGACTAAAACATATTTTATTCGAAAAATAATTTCTAATATCATCATCAATCATAAACTGAATTTCATGAATTGCCGCAAGCGCTTGCTTGCGAATTTTTCCTGGTATATATCGTTATTTATGCAACATACGTTACCATATTTTGGACAGACGTTTTGACAGCGTACACAGTCGAATTACTTGGCCATTGTTGAATAATACTTGTACAGTCCATTATTACCTATTGAAATAGCGCGTTACCATTAAAGTCAAATCAAAACCTTTGTTCAATATAGAAAAATTACACTTGCTTATTGCCAAACATATACCAGCGTTTCGAAAACATAACACCTCAGAGCTGAGAAGAACTGCCCCAAGAAATTCAACCGGGCTAAGTATTTTGTATTTTTTTTTAATTCCGTTATATTTTTATAACTATATAATAACTACTATTGTTAGCTGAGCGAGACATCGTTATGTATATATATATACATATCTTTTTATCGTATAAACAAAAAATAAGGATCGTTTCAAATATCTCTTCCTTCATTATGTTAGTTCGAATCCCCCCTCTTTCAACTGCATACGCGTTTTAGATGACCCCTTAATTAGTTCATGCACTCAATACGAATGAACTGTTTGAACTAATGAAATAAATACGTAACATTGTTTTTTTTTTTTTTTTTTTTTTTATATTTGCCGGGAGGGCAAATGACTCTACTCCACCTGATGTTAAGTGGTAGTAGAGTCCAAACGCGAGGACGGCCAGTACAGTCGGGAAGAAGGTTCTGCACTAGCCGCCCTCGCCTTGCCGGCCCGCAAGATGCCTCTTCACGCCTCGTTTGAAGGAACCCGGGTCGTAAGAGGAGGGGAATACGTGAGCTGGTAAGGAATTCCATTTCTTAGAAGTGCGACAAAGAAAGGAGTTGCCAAATTTCTTTGTGCGCGATGGAATTGATGCCACAGTTAGTCGGTGACATCGAGAGCCAGCACGCGTGGACTTGTGAAGGAAGGGGGAAGCAGGAATTAGGGAAAATAATTCCTCGGAACACTCGCCGTGATACAGTCGATAGAAAGCGCTCAGCGCAGCTATCTCTCGACGCAATTGTAAAGGTTCGAGGGTGTTAGTGACCTTTACGTCGCCAATAATGCGAACTGCACGTCGCTGCAACCGGTCCACGGCCTCAAGAAGGTACTTAGCGGAGCCATCCCAAAGGTGCGAGCAATATTCAACGCAAGACCGTACCTGTGTTTTGTACAGCAGGCACAGTTGTTGTGGCGTGTAAAAACGCCGCACCTTGTTCAGAACTCCGAGTTTCCGTGAAGCTGTTTTTATCACAGCCTCGATGTAATCCCTTGGACTAAGGTCGCAACGAACGTCCATCCCCAGCATGGCGATTTTGCTTTGTATCACTAGCGGAGTGCCACAGAGGGAGGGAAGAGGGGAAAATGGTGACTTTTTTGCTGTGAGAGCGCATACCTGTGTTTTCTTGGCATTAAACTCAACAAGATTATCTGAGCCCCATTTGGCGATAAGCTCTAACGTCCTATTGAGTTCAATGACAAGATCCTCCCGCCTCCTGAATTTCCGCTCGCCCAGCCACTGCGCGTCCGTGGTATCCACCATGCACTGTACTATCATCTGCATAGCAATGAATGTTCCCGAGAGAGAGCATATCATTGATATGCAAAAGAAACAGAGTGGGAGATAGCACAGATCCCTGGGGGACCCCAGCATTCACTGCATAGAATTGTGAAGCGCAACCATCAACTAAAACACGAAGGCTGCGCTTGTGTAGGAAGCTGGCAATCCAGGTGCAAAGCTGAGCAGGCAGACCATATGCCGGCAGCTTGGAGAGAAGACTTCTGTGCCAGACCCTGTCGAAAGCCTTGGAGATATCGAGGCTGACAGCCAACGATTCCCCATGCTTGTCGATAGCTTCACCCCAGAGGTGCGTTACGTACGCTAGAAGATCACCTGTAGACCGTTTTGGTCGAAATCCGTACTGACGATCATTAATTAAACAGTGATCTTCTAGGTAATGGATCAGTTGGTTGTTAATAATCCGTTCCATCACCTTACAAAGTACTGAGGTGATAGCTATTGGCCGATAATTTGCCGGGTCAGACCGATCCCCTTTTTTGGGAACCGCTTGCACATTAGCTCTTCTCCAAGCCTCCGGCACACATCCCGAAGAAAGAGAAAGTTGGAACAGGCGCGTTAACACGGGAGACAGCTCCGCCGCGCACTTCTTCAGCACTATGGCTGGTATTCCATCGGGACCGCTAGCTTTCCGTACATCAAGTGATTGCAGCTCCGCTCGCACATCACGCTGCCTGATTTTGATGTCAGGCATCGTGTGGCCACAAGAAGGTATTACTGGTGGCAGAGCACTACAGTCATCGATGACGGAGTTGTCGGCAAAGAGTTTGAGCTGAGCCAGGAGATCAGCTTTCTCTTGCGGGCTGTGAGCTAGCGATCCGTCCGGACTTCTGAGCGGTGGCAGCGAAGGTTGGCAGAAATTGTTTTGCACAGACTTGGTCAGACGCCAGAAGCTACGGGAGCCCCGAGGATGAGAAATAAGGTCATGACCAATCTGTACAATGCGCTGTGCGTCCGCTCTCGTGTAAGCCTTCTTACAGGACTTGGAGTTTTTATTGTAGATTGCTTTCAGTGAGTCAATGTTAGATGCCCCGCTAATGCAGCCATTGATCCACTCGCGATATGCCGCCTGCTTAGATGATACAGCGTCGGCACATTCGCGAGTGAACCAACGGTTACGCGCACCCCTACTGTCGAGATCTGAGCTAGGAATGTAGTATTTCATTCCCAACATGATCTCGCCAGCAACAGCAGCGGCACTAGCTGTCGGGTCATTCCCACTGAAGCAACGTTCCTTCCAAGGGACTGACGCATAGTAATCGCGCATACCGTCCCAATCTGCCGACTTGTAGTGCCAAACGCGACGTTTGCATACCGCTGGTGGCGGCAGCTTGGCCTGTGGCACTTTGGTAGATATGAGGCCGTGATCCGAAGAACCAAGTGGAGCTTGAACCACAACCTGATATTCCACCGGGTGAGAAGTTAGCAGAAGGTCCAGTAGAGAAGGCGCTTGCCCATCAATGTCAGGGATCCTGGTGGGCTGATCAACCAGTTGGGTCAAGTCATGTGTGAGAGCAAAAGCATGAGCAGTCCTCCCAGCATGGTCAGTTTTGAGGGATTTCAACCATGATTCATGGTGAGCATTAAAATCCCCCAAAAACACCAATTCCGCGTTAGGAAACTGCTCTTGCGCAGCATCTGCCACCCGACTAAGATGGTCGAATAATCGGCTTGTCTCCAAGTCACCATTGTGGGATCTGTAGAGGCACACGTAGATCCGACTCTGACGAACCAGATCCACACGTACCACCAACATGGAGAAGGAGGGGTCCTCCAAGCAGCGCAGTCGGTGACAGCAAACATCCGTCCTGACGAATAAGCATACTCCGGCTTTCGCTTTGAAGGATTCTTCAAGCATGTAGCCGGGATAATTAAGGTAGCTGGTATCGGCAGGACGGAGTATTTGTGTCTCCGTTAGAAACATCATTGCCGGCCGTTCTGTCTCGAGATGGTGGTGGACAGCGTTGAGGTTAGCGTGGAGTCCACGGATGTTAGTGAACTCGACCTCAAACAGCGTGGGTATGGTGGGGGTGTGCACCGCTGTACGACCGTCATTCCTGCTTTGATGCGCTACCATATGGGAAGAAAAGAGAGGAGAAGAGACGTGAAGCGAGCGACGTATTGCCACAATAGGGATGGGCAAAGTGTGGAGGCGTGTTTCCCCAAGTGGTTGCCAAAAGGGAAACTACACTGACCCACCGGACGGAAGGGCCCCCGAACCCCCCCGGAAGTGGCCGCCGGGACCCCACCTTCCGGTCACCAACCGGCACGACGGTCCACCCCGAGATTATGCGTGGCCTGGTGGGGCAGCCTCGCGTGCTGGTTAGGCACGCTTGGGCCCCTGTACTATGCCACGGGCGGCCAGCGGAATAGCCGTTTCTTCGGGTCTCCCTGCCCGGCAGGGCAATACAGTTTCCCCCGGCATTGGTTCAGCAGCCGTCTCCACTGGACCAACACCCATCGCGGCAATGCTCGCTCGGGCACTGGCTGTACGCTGGCTGACCTCGAAACGCGGCTGCAAGCCACTTCACGAGATTTTCACCATGCGTACGGTGGTAACAAGCCAGGCGGATGTTTATCATCCTACCACCAGATGGTATCCCTTAGTCGCCTCTTACGACACCCATGGGAAAGGGGCAGTGAAATGTATTCTTTCTCCGTCACTGCACGGATAGACATTGTAATGTTACACGTAAAATTTGCATCAATTATAAAACAGATAATGAATAATCGAGTTTAACAATACAAAACTATTACTACTTATCTGTGGAATTTTTAAAACAATATATTTTTCAATACACTAGATATTTTTAAATGTTTTTAATTTATAAATTACTTGTTGTGGTTTCGACTGAGTTTACTGTCCCGCCCTCTTTGTACATAGTGTGATGTAATTATGTCGTATAGTCTTTATGTTATTTAAGTTTTAATCTTTATCAATAGATGGGCTATGGATTTTAAACAGTACTGGAACAAGTTTGTAACTATCAAAAAAGTATACACAACACTGTCGTGACTATAAGCTGTCATCGGTTTAGAAGGTGGGTTTTGTTGTTTCTTAGAATTTATAAATTATGAAAGACATGGGGAATAATCATATACCGATTACACGTATTGCGTTCTGTATAATTGTTCAGTTATTGTTACGAAATTTAATATCAAGAAAACATATACATTATTATTTTTTATAAAACTTGAAAAATAAATCTTTAATTAAACAGCGTAGTTGATATAAAAAATGCACTACCGTATATTCATTCACTTCCAGTTATTCGATTATTTACCATTCGTTTTCTTATAATAATTCTTTATAAAAGTAATATCAAAAGGTATAAAATTTATTCAGCTGTCAACTGAAATAAAGGAGGCTGTAAATTTAAAAGGTGTCACTTCCCGGAAGTAGCACCAGTGCGGACAGACGGAGTCGAAATTCAATAGCTATTAACATGTTTGTCGACACATTCCGACATTTATCCTGACCTTCTAGACTTCTTAAAGGGTCAACGGAATTGTAAGGATAATTCACTAATAATAAATATGAATACATATATTTATGGACCTACTGGTGACTATATGCGTTTCGCATATATAAATGCGCGTTTGTTGTTACTGGCAGTCATTGTGACGTCTGACGATGTAAATACATATTTTTATTGGTTTCACTAATGGTCTCTGTTTACTTCGTATGTTTGTATGTCCGCAAACATTCTAGAAGCTACTCGAACTGTTCTTATCGAGTCTTGGTAAAATCCATATACTTATATGTGAAGGTTCTTAGACTTAAAAAACTCAATGTTTATCATCCATCAGTAGCTTCCTACATAGTATCAGTATCAGTTTTATATTGTACTGTGTTAATAAGAAGAAAGGTGAAATATCAGCTCGCAATTCAAGCTTATACAAGACAATGATTGACAGCGCTGCTTTTGTCTACATACACGGAGGTTTCGACCGGAGGGATGAGTGACACGCGTTTGATAGGGGGATAATATTGACTTTATACGAATGAAGGTTTAACTCATAACACACAAATACACATTCTATACCTCATCACACACACACAAGGGTAGGAAGGACGTCATGTATCAAAATCACATCATGGACCATGACTCATGGCGGAAGTATATTGTTCCAATTCACGCTAACGTACATTTAAACCTGAAATACACCGATGTTGTTTGTTTTATAGAGGAACACAATGTAGGCATTTCTTAAACCCCGGGAATCAAGGAAGCCGTACAACAGCAAAGTCCTAATATTTTAGCATTTCAACACGAACATCGAGTAAGCGCCTGTTCAGGTTACACGAGCACGATGATCTATATTTGTTTTAACGATTTTAGACTTTATTTTTAAATGCATAGTGTTTAAATTTAACCGCACTACGTTTTTGAGTAAGTTGTCAATCAGCCCACTGTGCCATGTGCAAACAAATACGGTAGAGCATCAATCAACTTCCTTTATTCTCGCTTCGCCGAATCTCGCATCTTGGAATGTAAACAAACGTCTGGTCTCTCACGTAATAGTTTAAATTCGTTTAAATAAGATACTAGAATAGTAGAATATTGAAATAAGAATTAATGTGGTAAATATGAGTTTATAATTCATCTCGTGATCAGTGGTTTAGTAAAATATCGTATCGTAGTAAAAATCTGCCACATGTGTAAGCACAAAAACTCATTGTAGCAGCGTTATGGAATAATTTCCGAAACTTTCAAAGAAAGAGTAGTAAGACATTTATAAGCTGATAATTTACTTTTTAGAATAATATTGTTTTATATACAAAAAAAGAACTTGTTTCCAAATACTTGTAAAGTAAACATTAAAAAAAATGATCAAACTTATAAATAAGTCGTAAAGAAGACGCCGTAAAACGTACCAAACCCAAAAACCACCCAAACATAAAGCTGTAAAATCCTTCCAATAAACATGCCAACGATCACCATTTACGTCTTCTGCTACTAACATTCGGTCAAATATAACTTACACAATTCCATGTTACTTCAGATCCGCCCACGACAAAACGCGGAGCCATAAGAAAGCGCAGTTAAAGTCGCCCACGAGCATCTCATTACTGAAACTGTGCCGCGATACTTTGCACAATCGTTATCACAAGTGATAAGCAACGGAGCAAACGTTGTGAAACTGGGACGAAGGTAATGGTTGAACGGAGTCACTTAATTGTTTAATCGGACGTCACTGCGATACCTCCGTGTGTTTGTACTTAGAACTATTTGTAATTTACTTAACTTTACAAAAGAATTAGATAGCAGATCGTTTATTAGGTAACTTTACAAATGGAAAAATTATAACATAAATATATATCATTATAAAGATATGTTGCATGTATTTTATTATGTACGTCGATATATCTCTGTATATATATTTTTTACTTTAGTGTTTATTTTTTTAATTATAGATTGGTGTTAAAACTTATCTGACATTACAAAAATATTAAATTATACAAAAACTTTATGAAAGTAACATCAATAAATAATATTAAGTCATATTCCTAACAATGACTAAAAAAATGGCTCGTTGCTAGAAGCGTTAAAAACATCTTAGCCCTACAAATGAGTTTGCACAACTTGTAGGCGTTAGAAGCCTCGGATCGTCGCTCTAGATGCGCAAAGACAATACAGTTGCGCCAGCGTTGCCTTACGCAAGCTAACTGCACTGTTTGCGAATCGTGGAAACCGATCTACCGAGCTGGATCGGTCACGTCACGTTCTTACTTATCTGTACTTCGATCGTTATCTTTGTTATGATTGGAAATACGTAGTAAAATAATTTAATATTCATATATACAAAAATATATTCAATATTATTTTATAGTTTCACAAATTCTGTTATAGATTGAAATAAAAAAATGTTCCGTTTGTTTCCGCAAAATCATAAATTAAAAATAATAATAATAGAAGGTCAACAAAGTCCACGGTGCGATAGAAAAAAAAAAGAAGCAATAACATTCCGCTACAGAAACAATGCCCCATTACTGATTGCATATGTTTGTATATATTTTTAATTACTTTACGTTATGAACTTTAAAATGTTTATTAATAAAGTTAAAATTCGAACGCCAAATTATGTTTATTCTTATTTTTTCAAAGATACTGTATCGTGGGAAAGATAGCGGCAAGTATGCGACAATGCGCTTTTGTATGACCGTGTGTTTCCCAGTATTCGACGCAATGGTCCTCAGCTACAACCCACATTTTTGACCGACATCGTAACAGGAGCCATCAATCACCGTCCCAATCAACCCACTTTTGTTTCTTATATAAACATCAGGTAAATGAAATGGACAGCCAATTAAAATACATGCAAAACTTTCATAAAATAATAATAATTGTGTTTGTATTTTTTCTTCACAATCTTATCTTTAAAGGTTACGCGTACCATTTGCGTTGTTTGCTTAAAAAATCACATGACGCCTTGGAGTCTAGAAACTTGTAAAATATCTTTGTTAAAAGAGAGATGCAAATGAATTGAAAACGATGCCAGTCTGAGTCAGTGGTGAAGTTCGCAAGTAATTAACGCCTGGAGTGCTAACTGCGCCCACAATGTCTATAGCAGCATCTTTTTTTTCTAGGTCGTATAATACTTTTACGCCATGCGTATAAAGGTTTTCAGCATTCGAGAATGGGAGACAAGAGAATGTACTATAAAATTGAACTATAGTTACATGTGTGTAGGGAAAAAACGAGTAGCCATGTTTCCTTATACATAGTGAATTGATAAATTTAAGATTGCTATTTGGTATGTAGTAATACTATGAATAATAAGAATAATTCAGAATACGAAGAAGAATTTCAAGATTTGTATTCCGCACAAAATAGAACAATAATGGCAGAAACAGTCCCCCTCGTGTAAGTTAGGAAACAAGTTCGCAACTTCAATAATAAGATCGATACGAAAAAACTCCTTTGAATTAGTTATTACTACAAAATATTCCCTATTGTTACGGAGCATAATACGTCTGTATTGGCAGACACGATGGCGCATTTGTTATATCGATGTTTTGTGCCAAAAATGCCTTTACGTATCTCTTTTACTCTTACGTTTTCTTAGTTTAAAGAACGAAAATTTTAACAATTATTGTATACCAGAATTCTTTGAATGAATATTTTTTTTTCAAAACATTTTGTGTAGTTCTACTCGAAACCGGTTATTGAGATTTTAGACAAATAGTTCCGCAGCGTACGTAATGTTTCCAACGGTTGTTGCTTGCGAATCAACTATAATATTAATTGGTTCTCGATGCTGTTAGTTTTCTCACACATATCTAAAACATTTATGTATTTCTGCATGTCTAACCAGTAATAACAAATGTACGCCATTCTCGTATCTAATTGAAAGACTTAGGAAAGAAATTCGCATGTTTTCGCCAACAATTCGGGTGGAGCCCGGTGTTTGGTAAGCCGCTTCGCTGCCCGTGGTGAGTCACAGACCGGCTGCGGATCTAATCGCCGAAACCGTTGCTTGTAATAAAAATTCAAATACGTTTGAACTGATAGCAGACAAACGGTCGCGTCTCGGTTACTTTGAGACGATTAATTGACGAATTTATATTCAGGATGCAAATCCTTACCAGTTTTGTTATGTATGAATGTTTCAAACCGTAAATAATAATGGCGATAAGTATGAATTCATTAATTTTTTACCACCTTTAGGTTTATAATAGTGCTTATCATTTCATATGTTCATATAATTTAATTAATTATTTTAATTATTAAAAATACTGACTTTTTAAGTTAGTCGTCTTGAAATTTTTAGGAATGTTGTATTGTTCTATCTGTTGTTTTAAAGTTTCACTTTTATCTATTTTTAATCTAATTATTTATTGTCTAGACTCTAGTGCCAAAGACTAGTGCAAAAGACAGCAAAAAAATTTCCAGTAAAATAAATAATATTTTTTTATATTTTTAATTTTATAATAATTATTTGCCAAAGGTTTTATTTTTCGAAATTGGTCTAGAATTCTCGACAGAAATGCAAATATTAACAGAGAATTAGTATGGAAAGCAGGAAATACGTTGTCGCTAAGGCCGAAGTCACGAATAGATAAATACAATCGCGATCTATCTTCAAACGAGGACTTATTACTCTTGACAACTATGGACTACGATTTACTGCGTTGACCGAGAATTATGATAGTTTGTGATCAATACTTGAAGATACAAAAGGAGTTCTTGGATCTTAGACACGGTGAACACTTATAGCGGTACAGAAAAGAATAATAATACACCATAGAAGTGCCTTTTTAAATTTAATAGTAAAGTAAAGCTCCATACCGGGCTAAGGCCACCTCTCCTATTTAAAAAGGTTTGGAACTTATTTCACCACGCTGCTCAAATGCGAGTTAGCTGCTAAATGAAATGATAGGTTAGTTCCGATACAAAAGAAGAATGGAATGAGATTTCTCTATAAATAAAATAAGGATAAAATAAATTCTCCATAATCAAATACCTATATATACCAATTATCACGATAAGTTTGAACGGTATAGAAGAGGATATACTACAGCGCGATATCGTGGCGAATTACAACAATATGTACAGTATAGTTCACGTAAAAATACAACTTTTATGTTGATCAGTCTAGCCGCCAAACTATCCATAAGTTTGGTGTTCTTCAAACAAATGACAGATCGTTTAAAGTCTATGATGCTAGTTACCAATAGCTAGAACGTTTCATTAAAGCTATATTTAATAGTACAGTTGAAAGTGTTTAACTTTGAATGGTGAGTAGAGTATTAGAATGCTGGTAAGATAACATGGTATTATTCAAACCACAGATTTACGATTCAAGGCCAAAGAACAATATTAATAAATAAACATATTGAAAACAATTACGGTTTTCAGTAGTATGGTCCAGTAGTCTTATAGTACTATGCTAGTAAAATATACTTTTCAGAAGAAAATTATAATTTTTTTATCGATAATCTTATAAAAACATTACAGTCGACCGTAAGAAATGATCCTCAAAATAAAAGTTTTATAGTGATTACATGTAATATAAAATCTGAAGTTGTTAGTTAAGCCCGTGTATAATTTTGCATGGTCATTTATGAGCTCTGGTCGTTATCGTGATCATCAGTCACGAGAGTACACAGCAGGCACTAAAAGTTTTATATACGGTTGTTAATTTAACGATATAAATATATATTTAAAATATATAAATAAAATAATTTCAATTATATTCGTTACGCTAAATAATACAAGTCGCTCTAAGCTATTTCAATTCTAAGCAGCGTTATTTTTTGAAAACTATTTAAAATCATATTTAATATTAAAGAAAAGTTTTTTTTTTAAATCATAATGGTTCCACATTTCGATTTGGACCAGTACTTTCTAAATATTTGAATAAACTATATGGGTATAGAATACATTACCAAGTAACAAGTAAAGGCATAGGTTGAGTTCAGGTTCAGTTCATTTTTAGTTCAGCTAAGTTATATTAGCAAGTGTTAACAAAACTTAGCTGAATGACTGAATCAATTATTTTATAGTTTTTTTATTTAAAAAGATCACGGCGTAAAACTTTATTTCATCTAAATGATTTAAATACTTAATTTCATTCAATTCACCATCGATATAAGTAGAACGATCAACGAACCGAAGCGCATAGTTTATTAACATTTTACAACCGACCAACAAAAATTGGCGTAATAGCTATCACCGTTTTATGACTATCGAGATTCTTATGTAAATGATTATATATACATATATACAGCTATTTATTCATTAATAGTGGCACATTGACCATATATACTATACATTTCGTGTTTTTTTAATGCTGTACGCTTGTAATTTAAATTAATAATTGCTGGATAATTATTTATTAATTAAGGTTTTAATCAAACCAAATCTAATGTAACAATGAGTATGACCGTTAAGTGTTCACTGGGGACAATTGATTCCACCGCGGCATTGACCTGCCTAATTAGTCGCCACATTCATTTGACAATTATTACCGCGCCTCATCAATCATAAAGAATTAAGAAACGCCAAAAGATTTAGTATTTCTTACAATTACTTATTGAAAAAAAAACGTATAACAATATCAATCTAACGCATTGATAACTAAAAATGAACAGAATAATCATTTCAAATACGTTGAAAAACGAAATAGATACAACGCAACACAAACAAAACGCGTCACATAGCTGCGCACACGCAGCGACGCAAACGACGCGTTGACAATCGACAGCTGACATTGACACGTTTAATTACACGACGTTAGTTCGACCACCGCTACGATCTCGCTCGACTCATTCAAATGTCAATTGAAAAACTTTGGAGTCGATGATCCCTTATTTGATGGTTCCTTCTAATAATGTTACATGACATAAAGTAGTAAGTAGACTTAGTAGATAATATATAATCAGTAATTATATGAATGGGAAATGAATAGCATTTGACATATATCTGTATATGGTCTGATAAAACATTTAACATATTTAAGTTAATGAGTTTATGAGTTGTGAGTCGATATACTCGTGGTGGCGCAATTTTTGTTTCTATTTAAAAATTTTGTATGTTTTTCTTATATTTTAGACATATTTGAAATGATTAAAGTGCCAATTTCTAATGAATAATATTAAATTAATGTTATCTTTTATTCGATGCTATACTCATTCGATGGTGGTTTATTGGATCGGCTTTAAAACTTTCGGTTTTTGTTAATTTAAAAGGTTTAAAGTGTACTTGTAAGCCTTAGATATTTGAGAAGTATTTTATTCGATTCCAATAACATTTCGAATTTACAACAAATAGTTCGTAACACAAAATTATGAATTCATATAATCTCTACATAAAGCAACGATACCAATCCATTCGTTATTCGCTAATTCTAATAACAAATTGGATCACGGCCTTGTAATTGTATTCTAATGGCGAACGAAATATTCCATTGTGCGCATGCGCACCTTCACTGCACCGAGGACATATACTGGTACGTTCGCGCTTGACATTTTACAGCTTTATCTAAACCGCTCTAATATTATCCTGTCAGCATAAATTACTTTGCCGCTTGTCCAATTATGCTGTTTCGATGCCTAAAGGTGGAAATGTAATTGTCCATTGTTATTATATTTATGCTAAAGGTTAAAGTAATAAGCTACGGACAATATTGAGATTGTTGCTCGGAAAGCTTTATTAGATGAAATGGACTGAGGTAATGGAGAAATTGCAGTACCATTAGAGTTGCAAATAGACATTTTAATAATATAGAGCGTTCGGTAGTTGAAACACTAATGGGCTGTGAAATGTCATAAGGTTCAAGGTCCTATATCAATATAGTTCTTGATAATAATGTTCGAATAAAAATTTACCATTATTTTTTAACAATTGTCCTACAAAACGTGAATACAAAGATCGAACATAATTTTTTTTTATCCCTCTTACCAGACAATAAAAGACTTTCGTGGGAAACAGGATGCCCAAAAATCTTCAAATTGTTACAAAATATACTCTTAAAACGTGTTTATGCGAACAGTTATTGTAAATTTAAAACTAGCTGATTTTAACGATGATACCGCACCGTGGGAATAAGTAATAGACTTCAATTTTATTTATATATTTAATTTATATTTATAAATATTCCAATAGATTTTACCTACAAAAATAGCTCACTTGTTAAAATTACAAGCAAAGCGAGATGATTAGATCAAAGAGAAGTAAAAAGCGTTGGGTCGGCGATGTGAACGCGATGTATGCACGCGCTGGCGCCAGGATGCGGCTTATTAAGGCAATTAGAAGCTGATCTATTGCTATGATGCGCTAAAAACTATCATCCGTGGAATTAAAATGCGCGACTAGAAAATAGTTCGAATAAAATAAATTTTATTTCAAAGTATGATGTCTGAATTACTTCCAAGTCTGAATCTTAATAATATGCCGAAATAGGATATATTGAATATTAAAATACCCTGATTTTTCTTGATAATTTTAAAAAAGTGTTTCAAATACTACTTACGATAATTAAATTACTTTTAGAAACTAGACCTATTTTAAAGAGATGTAGAAATTTTGATCAAACAGCAACCAACCGATAGATAAACAAACCACTAACTAATCTGTCCCATAAATCTCTATGTAGAGCAGCCACTTAAAGCTGGTCTAGGCTAATATAATAAATTGAAACTAATGTTGGGGGTTATTCTACCATAGCTCATGTGTTGCCTTATCCGGGCGTCTATCTCTTAAATGGGGATCCATTCATCAGAGCGGGCACTTAGTTGAATTGGGTCGCGTGCGCATGCGCACACGCAGATCACGATACCATTTCACCTTAATGCGGAATCGGGGGTCACGAACGGGACTCAGGTCATTAGTGCTGGAATTGTTTCGTTAAACGCGAGCAAATTGCCTTTGATCGGAATTTTAGTTATTATGGTAAAGTGGTCTATTCAAAATTTCTTAAATTCAATCACAGCGGCGAGAAGTTAAATTCTCATCAACAATTAGAGTTATGAATGGCTAAAATACCGGGATAGTGACGAAACCTCCTCTGACGCATACGACATTAAGTCGATGAGAATCCATTCATATATCTTTATTCAAGTCTTCGCAAGCTTAGTAATACAACATAAATGACAAAGACCACAATTGATAGGGATTTGGATTATCGCCAAAACATTTAATACGGTATCTATTTCTTTTGAATAAAATAAAATTACTTGCTTGTCTATGATTGGTTTATTAAATCATCTATGTTAATTTATGTAATTTGTGAAATTTTAAATTAGGTCATTAGCGTTCATATTTAAATTTCATATATATAACAACATATATGTTATAACATCAACAGATACAAAATCACATTCGTATGAACAATATTCTTGTAAATATATATTTAGGCGTTTAATGCAAGAAACTTTTGGGTTAATTATAGCATCATCATTTCGGTCATTTGTCGACGAGAAAAATGTTAGTAGTTTTAAAAAAGATATAAATTCCATTTAAGTGATTTTATCTCAAGAAGAAAAGTTATGAAGTAACTAATAGCTAGGGGCCAGTTTAGCAAATGCTCCATCATGAAGTCCGATCACTTACGTAAATCACGAAAGTCAGTTTCTAAATAGGTCTGCAGAAAAAGGTCTCGATAAATGGTAGCGAGATTTCAAAACACAACCGATCCTGTCGGGGTGGTCGGTGCTTTTAATGCAATGCAAAACCGCTTGGGGCGCACCCGACTTGAAATATCACGGAATCTCGCAACAGGCCAGATGAATATTGCATGTACATTCATCTGCCTCATTCTAGCTACCATTTCTATGATAAAACTATCCAACGAACTCATAGCAATGCTATAAAACCATGATGAATAATGTTCAAGTTTAAAAACGTGGAATAATACGTGGTTATCGTGCATAATGTACCCGGACCATCTTGAAGTTATTTTCTTGGAAAACAAGTATTAACCTTTGTCTACGGCTAAACCAGTAGTTTAAGGCAGCAATGTATAATTTAATTGCTTAAATATTGCGATCTCAACGAACGTGACATCCGTTTATATTTCTAAAAAGCAACTGATATAATCGAGGTGATGGTCACCCACGACAGGTACGTGTCTTGTTGCAAGAGGCTTGTTTGTGAATCCAAATATGGAAACGCAGCGCCTAAACAGCAAAATTGTAGGTGGCAAACTTGAACGGAGAATAAACAACGTTATTTAACAGAATTGACCACTTTAAAGAAAATCGACTTTCCATATTGCCAATTTAAAAAAAAAAACTTTGTTGAACGCTATTTAACAATCAACATTTTATAATAGACAATCACCTATTAGTTTACGTATAATGTGAGACACTCGGAAGTTGCATAGAAACGTTTAACAAGTCCGAGAGTGCGATAGCAATCTGCGGAAGCTGAACACGCTCGACTCTCGCTTCCATTGTGAAAAGTCGCCGTAACGGCGACTGCCCTCTGAACTGCCTTGGAACCAAATCACAACGTACACAATGGTAACAAAACTTTACACCTAATGGAGTCGGAATACACTAGGAAGCGTTCCGCTCTGCATTTCCATCTGCAGGAGAGAGTTAGTCGGATGACTATCACATTACGGTGTCAGTTTCAAATGCGAGCAACCGCGGGTGTGTAACTTGAACGGTGAAACATTACGTTTCACGTTGGAATAGTGAAGGCGGCGCTATCCCCGCAAACCACTGGTCTTTGTTGACAGTTAATAAATAACACTACCGTACCGTAATCGCTGCTCTCGTTGTAGCTGTCGCGCGCACAGGAAATGCTCTAATTTAGTTTCAAACTGATTTTTATACATATATTCGTGATATCTATCTCAAAACTCAATATTCATTATTTCATGCTAAACTAAAGATACCTAAGACACACTGACAGGCGTAATAAAAATAAGTCTGCGGCGTTGCAATCGGCATTTCCATTGTTCGACAATGTCGTGGACTGCGTTTGCGCACAATGGCCAGCGATTGTCGTAAAAGATGGCAGAAACTAAACGGTTCGGTTGTTTGACCGATTGTCCATAAAGCCTGCGGGATAGTTCTGTCCCTTTCAAGTCAACATCGACGAATGAATGCAGGGACATGATGAATATAGTCATACATTAAGGTTTGTTGTACTCTAAGCTTCTATTTATTACTGTCAGCGTTTGTAGATACAGAAAATAATGTTCGAACACACGATTAGATTTGCTTAGATTATTTTTAGACATTGATTATTATTTCGGCGATAATAACGACGTCACATAAATATTATTTTCCTTACAAAAAGACTTTTCATCTTTCTTTGACAAATGAGACCTCCCATTCCGAAACGGTTAGAGTAAAAATGTATTAATTTTGGCGGGATAGTTTTCTAGACCTAGATTTAAATCCGAGGCTGACATTATCTGATATATCTAGACACGGCACTTAATGATTCAATCACATAAAATGAGCACACACTAATATATCCTTCAGCGTATAAAGGACGAGACAAAAGATGAAATATTTATTTTAGTTCGTGACTCATTCAACAAATTACAACTAATATTCAACGACTTTAAAACGTGTTCAATTCAACATTATAAATTAACCTAACATTTAAAATGATAATTGTATAATGGAAAGAAATATAAAAAGAAAAGCTTATTGTAAAAGATATGATAGGTAATTAGTATTTCCTTCATTACTACTTTGTAAAGACTATGAAGTAGTTTACGAGAGAATTTAATTGCACATTCCTGAAATTAACTGATGTGCGAACAATTTATACGGTTTAGTGGCTTTAGAGAAAATAATTGGTCTTATTTTGGCTTCTAAATGAGAACTTACTTACTAAAGGTATTAGAAAGTTGGCATAATCCACAATGAGGCTTCAGGTTACAAGTTTTTTCCACCAAAGATACATTTGATATAAGCAATATTTAATTTATGAAATTATTACTTATTTAACAATACTATTTATAAGTATTTTTTTAATTTGCTAATGTAAAATATTTATTAGCGCGTCACTATTGGACATATAACACACATTTATAAATAATAAAAAAAAATCGTAAAAATGAACCGAAATTCCCCTTTCGATTTAACATCATCAAATTAATTTCTTGTTTAACAGGCGCGTGCGACATTAAAATCGTGACGTCACGTGGGGAGCACACAACGAAGGATATGTTTGTGATTCATTCGTCAAATCGCGTCCGTGAGGTGCGCGGGCGCATACTTATGTCGTTCTAGCGCCCTCCAGAATACTTAACGAGCTATCATGTCTCTTCGATCATAACATAGACAAACCCACATTGAGGCACGCTTCCAGAAAAACCGAGGGCTTACCTGTAACAGAGAAAAAATAAACTGTAAAACTATTCATACATTCAATATATAACCTATAAATGAGTATAACTTCTTATATATATTTTGTTTCAAATAAAAGCAATTTTTCTTATTCAAATAAGCTTTTACAAGTGAATTTTGTATCGTCGAGCGCTACCACCGGTTCAGATGCGGATTGTATCAAGAAGAAACGGCAAACGTGAGCGATAAACGTAACATATTTATTGCATTATTATCTTTGTAATTGTCAACTAAAAAATAATTTATTTAACAATATTACGTTCTGTTTTAGCGATTGTCATTTGTTTGTTTGACATCGTACTCGAGTTCATTATTCAACAATAAATCAAACAAAAGAAGCGTTAAGTGGATTCAATTAAGTTAATATCGACAAGGAAAAACAAAAACCGATATACCTCGGTTACTTAACCGTATGTAAACATGAATAGAAATAAGAAAAGCGTGCGAGTAAATAATGCAACAATTGCTTAATAGAACGAAGAACTACACACGATTCACATTCTATAATGAGCGCAATATTTGCGCAAGAGCACTCGGAACTGTCGACTATCTCGATAGTTTCATTGCGCTATGACATTTACATGTGTTTCTATAATTGAATAACCGACTCCAATCGGTAGCAGGGTATACACATCGAGACGAATCAGTTAGTTGTTTCGCTGTTGCAATAAACGCGAACGACGGAATCGGTTCAAGGCGACGTTTCAACGTAGTCGGCTAGCTCGAATAAACCTTTTCTAGTGTTATCATCGATATAACAATTTGATCGTGTTGTTTTCGTGATTTAATACTTACGTTATATATTAAAATTGTTTATATATACAATTAAGACCAAATTCGAATGCGTTTAAAACTGATTTATTATCATCAGACATATAATAAGTATTTACAAATACCGAGGAAACGAACAAAACATTAAAACCCGATACATTGAAACGTGATGATTGAAATTACGTCAAGAAACGTGATAGAAGATATTGTATAGTGCTTCGTGACACCAATGACAAAAATAATGAACCCGAAACTCTATAACCCGAAAACGATAGCGATCGTAATTCGTACGTTAGCTCGGAGGCGGCATGTGAACTGACACGACAAAGGGCTTGCATAAGTTGAGAATATCCGATCACGACGCGGGCGCCCGAACATTATCGGACTAGGAATATTTAATGTCGACGGTAAACACGCAATAAACTTTTAAATTGGTATTGTGAACGCTTCAAAAGAGAATGCCAGACGGTCTGCATTTACCAGGTGGTAGGTCTTTGTGCGGACCCGTCCTTGGGTGGAAACTTTTATATTAGTTATTTCACCGGCAAATATCAATTCACTATATTGCAGAGTTTCTGTTGAAGGGGTGAATGATTATAAGCACAAGAGACATGACATCTTAGATTCTCTGTTTGACAGCTCATTGACGGAGTGGTTTGCACTTTTAGCAGTATTTATCAGTTTCGATGGATATACCATTCGGTGAGGGGTCAACATCAAAAGTGGTACCCCTCATCTGAGGTAGATAAATATTTTTATACAAAATCTATCTTATAAAATTTATATTTTCAACATTTAAAATGTACACTTGTGTAAATGTAAACGAAAACAAATAACTCCGTTTCAAATTATTCATTTATTGAGATAGGCAAGGACATTTTAGGTGAATAAGGAATTATGCAACGGTGGGCGATCGCTGCAAAAGCGAAGTCAAGTCAGACATATCATTTGCATAGCAAAGCGGACACGCGACCTATTAGACGAGGTGTCGGTTGAGACTAACGATTTCATGGAAGTTAGAGAAACAAACGCCCTTGCATCACTAAATGAATAAAATACTAACTGCGTATTTGCTGATATGTTAAACGATAATTTTACATCGACACGTCGATAAAAATGCTAAACGATAAACTTTTCAATGACAAAGAGTATTCCATCAGCTGTTTAATTTATATATGCATTTTGTTTGTAATTTCGTATACTATTACGATTGTCGTAAATTACACGTATATAATATTATTTTAAAAAAAAAAAGATTTTAGATTCAAATATGAATAATAAAACAATTTACAACATGTCACAGTACATAATATAGAAAAAATCTGAAAGAAAACTTAATTTTTAATTCTCACTATATCCTTTGTTGGATTAATTCATTCGATGAAATATTATTAATAATATAATTTTTATATTTTGCTAAAATACCATAAATACCTTTTTTAGAAAATAACCGTGACTTTCAATTTGATCACTACCACTGCTATACATTTATTTCAGTTATACTAGCGATTATTTGGTTTCATTCCCCTTTCTGACGAAGGCGTCGACATTCATGAACACAATAATTTTCCCGCAGATTATTCTAGTAACGATAGCGCGCTCTCCATCACAACAGACGCTGCCTGATAAGATAATAACCTCGCCACCCTCCGATCACTATCTGCCTCACCATAATTGGTATCAGAGAAAGTGCAAAATATTACTCAATTAAATTTTCAATTTCGTTGTCTATGTTAATAAAAGTGAAAATCAACTGTTAATATGACGTCGTCGCCATATCCGGCGCTTGGAGGTTTCCTATCACCGACTGGGCCACTTCGCTTTCTAGGAAGAGCCCAGCAGTATGACGGACGAACCACACGCAAACAGAATATTAAGAATGAAATTATTGCAATGACCAACGTAACATCCTTGATTAATCATCATCACAACACCCGAAGTTAAATAACGCTCAAATTGTTTAGTGATTGTAGTGTCTGAAGGTATTTTTTTAAATAAGTAAGTTTATTTTGGAAACATTCTATTTTATAAGCTTTATATATAGAGTCAGAGCCGAGATGGCCCAGTGGTAAGACCGCGTGAATCTTAACCGATGATCGTGGGTTCAAACCCGGGCAAGCACCACTGAATTTTCATGTGCTTAATTTGTGATTATAATTCATCTTGTGCTTTACGGTGAAGGAAAACATCGTGAGGAAACCTGCATGTGTCTAATTTCACTGAAATTCTGCCACATGTGTATTCCACCAACCCGCATTGGAGCAGCGTGGTGGAATAAGCTCCAAACCTTCTCCTCAAAAAGAGGACAGGAGGCCTTTAGCCCAGCAGTGGGACATTCACAGGCTGTTACGATAGAGTCAAAACTCTATCTTCAAATTTATATGAGTCGTATTTTAAGCATTTTACAAGATTTGCCACAAGAAATTATTTTTATTAAACCGATTGTATTCGAAATTAAAACATAACTAAATCTTTTTGATTTTTTAATAGATGTATTAAATAAAACAATAAATAAGACACCATAAGGAAATATTAACATCGCAATATACGTGTTTGAGAAGATAAATTAAAAGGCAAAACAAAATTACAATGTTTTGGTCATTATGTTTTACATCGTTACCCGAATGGTGAACGACCCTTCGCCGTCGACTCGTCATACACATCGCACTTACACCTGGCTAATAGAATTCATCTCACACCTCGGCCAGCTCGTACCGTTACAAGCAATGCTCGTCCCATTCGATAATAGCAGATTATACAATACAATTCGCTGATGCATTTTATATATACTTAAATAATTATAAGTAAAACAGATATTCATTTTAACCAGTTCAGTTCAATCGATGAAAAAAAATCTAAATAAGTAATATATATATATATTACTTATATATATAACATATATATATATATGTATATATATATATATATATATATATATACATATATATATATATATATATATATATATATATATATGTTATAAAATGTGATCCACTGTCAATTGACAATTCAAATACTCCGTATAATTCATTTCAACGGTCATTATAATAGCAACTAGTGGCGCTAGTGTCAGACCAAAGACGGAGTCAATTCAAGCTTGCTCATCTCGACCCTCAACTGAATGTCATTAATAGATTCCTAGTTTACTTCATATTAAATTTGAATCAAGCTTCGTGCTCTTGGGAAAGACTAAGAATCCAATGATTAGATAACGATCGTTATTATTGCTTCTTTACCAGCAATGAATGATTGCTTTTGTGCAAAGAATAGATTAGATCTTATCTAGATAGTTGCGGCCGTTCTATGTAAGATAAAACGCGATTACAATAAACACACAACTTCGCTTTATGTTTAAACGCCACGCCACGGTGGGAACTCCAAACAAGTTACTTTAATGGCATATTATCTACTCATAAATATATCCCAGAAGATGTCTTGTATCCTTTGAAATAACAGACATTTTTGGAAGTAATAAAATAATAGATCGAGGTTAATTAAGTCTATAAAAACTAAAGACAGCAGATTAAAAATAAAAATTTGCATTAAAAGATGAAAATGTGCATTAGTTAATAAATAACCTACGGCAGAATCAATTGCGATCTATAATATCTACATTTCGCACCGATATCGATAGTGACAAATTCATCCATATTTAACACAGAATTACGCCTCCACAGAAGCGAAGCTTTGTGTTTTGTGACTTCTTGCGCTCAATTATCTCTCTACAAGTGCGCACAATTTATATAAACGACATTAAAATAGCCCGGAACTGGACATTCAAGGGTGTATTAAAACAATATTTCACGGTGATGTCCAAAATTAGCTGCTAAGACGTTAATGGTTTGGCATGAAGAAGTAAATAGTTCCCTCACAATAACCAAGATTTGTTTCTTATTATATTAACTTAAATGGTACGTTATTATAGTGAAAATATATATGAATTTATTCAATTAAAAATAATATACTTATAGAAGATACAAATATTAATCGTACGATAGAGGGACCAGTTACTACGTTTGCATATAGCTTGTTAAATTTTCATGGGGAATCTGTTTGCGCCTAAATCGATTAAGTATTCTATAATTTTTGCAGCACATTATTTCTATTTCATCTGTGGTTAATACCTGTTTATGTGTTATAGCTATATACCTAGTATACTGTAGCGGGTTATCTTTGCAAAAAATCTCGACTCGCATTCCCGGTTCGGGGGCGCGCTCCTAACGGCATTCTTTGCATATCATCTGCATGAATCGTAAGGTGACGAACGATGAGGGAATGACTAGGGATACTCTGTCGTATGTTGAATGTTTGCCAAATAATCCGCCCGCTATCCTCTCTATATGGCTCTATCTAAACGAAAACAACGCGCAAATATTTGTGAATCATCCATTCCATGCCTATTGTGGAAGGTCGCAGGTTAATCATCGACCAAGGATAACGTCGAAACGTAAATCAAAGCGCGGCGAGGAAATAGTCGCGTCGACGTCTTGTAAACTAGCTTCAATTAATTATTACCTTAATCGTTCAGCCTTTTAAGAAGATATAAGAGTGGAGCTGCGCAATATTCTCATCAAAACTTAATATATATGATAACGTGTTTAGAAAGAGTTTTATGTCCGTTTCATAACATCCTTACTAATTTTCCTTGACCCTGTTATCTTATATGTATATTCAACTGCGTCGTTAGGAATTTTAGAATTTAATTATCATAAACGGCTTAATGAGACCTTTCAATTCGAAGTCTAGCCGCCTTCCTACGCAAGAAGTATCGTTGTGATAATTTACACGGTATTGTAGTGTATGTTTTCTCTATGCGATTTACGAGCACCATTAGCATTTGTCTAACAGGTGTAAAGTAGGTGAGAATTGTGTCCTCCAGCATGGTGTAAACTATTGGCATTTTAGATAATGATCATAGTCATTTCGGTGCGTAATTTAATTCGCTTTTTGACTTATCGGCGCGCAATAACATTTGAGTTTTTAAGTTATTATCGTTAGGTTTATGATTTTATGCAAATATTTGATCGTGCTGACAAAGTTACCAGACTTCAAAGTCACAAATTCATTGGTTTAAATAAATTAATTATCAAACACTATTAACAGAATTCATTTAAAACGTTATACAGAAATAAGGAAGAAATAAGGAATTCCTTTTACGAAATTTTATACAAAAGTCACTATGATATAAAAGTGACAGCAAAAAGTATTTTTGATTTTAATATTTAGCTGTACAAAATATTAACTATAACTATTGATGAATATTGATTGTGTGAAAAAAATAGTTGGTTTTATTTTAATCATCACGTACGTGGCGTTTTTAATAGAGAATATATTTCTTTATGCAGTATTCGAAACGAAAACGAAAACAGTTAATTAAAAACATCAAGTATATCAACAATCATGAAATCCTTAAGTATAATGTGTTTTATATCATCTTATTAAGCTACCATTAAAGTTTTCTGTGTAATATATAAACACTTTACAAAGGCATTTTTTATTCCTCTTTATAAAAAAGGCAAGAACGGAAACGAACTTCCCGGCGCTTCTTAGGTATTGTTAGTAGGATATTCAATGGTGTTAATTAATGCTATACTTACTTCACAAGCGTTTACAGACAGATGGTTTGTTGCTGCAACGTACTAGTGGCGAAAGGAATACTAACCGTCAGTTAGGCAAACTTTTAATAAAACTTTGTAACTCAATAATATGATGTCCTTCTGACCAGCCACCGCAGCATATTTTATCATATTAGCCAACTGCGCAGGACATATTATAATATACATGTGTGTGCGCAAACAGACAGATTGTACCTCTATTACTCTTATAATTCGAGATGACGGCAATCAGACAAGAGTTTAGGCGCAGCAACAACGCATTCACGTGCTTTTCTAGGCACGGGAGTACACAAACTTCCAGCCCTGGGTTGCTACTGAGAATTTTGAAGACAGAAAATCCCACTAACTTTTTATCAGCCCGACCTAGGGTTTGAACCCAGCACCAAGGGATCTGCGGCCTTATATCTAGCCACGAGACCAAGGAGACCAACTAGACCACTCCGAATGAAAGAATAAATGAAATGCGTTGATTTATATTCATTTCTTAACTATGATAATTCTCTGAAACATAATTACGTGAAGTTAATGAAAACGTGCATTTCTTAAAGATTGTTAAGGCGAATGATCGATAAATAAAAGTAATGCGTTATTTTATTCTACTTATTAGATCTATTATATTGACTGAGTCATCCCTTACTTTACCAGCTGTTGATTAAAAAAAAAACTCTCACGGTCTGTCTAGCGTAGCCCTTTCCTATGGTTCCGCACTGATAGCTTTCACGGCTCCTGAACCCCTTAATGACTGAAGAATCATTGCCCTTATAAAATGAACGAATTGTTATAACTTAAACCGTTACAAAATATACAAGATACGTTTATTGGATAAGACGAAGTTTTAAAGATAAAACCAATTTTGTTCGAGAACACCAGAAAATGTTATTAACCTGTCGATAGTAATTATAGTTCTAATTACGGACCGATACGTATTTTCAAAATAAACAAAAGAAATGCTCTTTTGTTTTTTGAAGTTTAATAATTTATTATTATATAGGAAAAGCCTATCGTGTTCATAAATAAAGTAATCTTATATAAGTACACTCCGATCAGCTCATTCCCAAGATGCAATACAAAGGTAAGAGTTTCCGCCAACCTTTAACCCGAGGGCTAAAATAATGGAAAGTGTGATAGATGTTTATCTAACATATTATGTCACTGTTGTTGCAGGGAAATGAAAAAGGAAAGTGCGGCAGGTGCATTGAGGTGAGCCCTTTCGGGAGAGGGGATGGAATGCGTCTATTATTGGATGCGGCGCCGGCGCACGCCACTGAACAGCGCACGGGGTGCACTGCTTCAATTCATGACGGCTCCTCATTAATTTAACATCGAAACACTCAAATGTGCACTTGAACAAATTCACGGCGGATGAGTTCATAAGTACATTCAGATTTAAACGCACGAGATCAATCGCAGGAGAAGTTGTTAAGTTAAAAGATTTGTCTTGTCACATCAAATTTAAAAGTGGTTATAAATTTTAACGTGTTACTTTTATAAGAGAACCTAAATGTATGTTTGTTACAAAGGGAAATTTTAAATGCACCGCTTTCCATAAAACGTTTCCCTAATTTTATGACAATTTTAAAATCGATGCATACATCTTTGGAAATAAATTTTGAATGAATTTATCAACTTAAACAATTAATTTCGTTCTTTTCGCTTTGTCTGTTTTTATTATTAAAACAAATAAAATCAAACGTTTGTTCAAGCATGAACAAGTTAATCCTTTCGATCGGAATGTCGAGTGTCGAGCTCATCCTATAAGCTAGCGTTATCGCAAGCTGCGAGCATCTCAGGCGCGCCGGCGCCGCCCGCGCCATTGTTAGCCATACTGATGTTTCGTCCCAAACAGTCATGCAATAACCAAGGCGCGGAGTAATGGCCGATAGCCTGATTTTGACTTCACGATGATGCTAATGGAACATTGGTTCAATATTAATTAACAATATATTTTACTCGACACATTAAATATATTTTAAGTGAATAAGTAATTTAGTGATTTCATTAAATATATCTTTATCGTGACATATAATACGATTTTTCTTTGCTCGCCTTTTTTTAACCGCGAGGATTTAGTTCGAAAGAATCGATGTCTCTACAACATCAGTATCAAGCAGACATAGATCATGTTGTTGGGATCTATAAATATAAAATGCCACTTCGATCGCGAAATGTATTAAATATGCTGTAGTGTATCTCATTCTGTGGCGGCGATATGTCTACTTTTCTTTTCGAAGCTGGTATTTTATATTTTAACTTTCCATTTGTTGAACATGTTAATTTATTGTTAAAAGCCTTTAACCTTTCGTATGCCTTTAACATTAAGAATAATTATCAAGATGTCTTAAGGGACAAATTTGCGGTGACTTCTTTAGAAATACGATTATTATGGAATACATATAAAATAGATTATCATCGTTTCAATAATACATATTTATTTGAAGCGAATTTATCCATTATTTTTATTCGCTACAATCGAGTTAAATCAAGCAGAATAAAAGAACAGCTAATCTAAGCTTGTCTAAGTTCCGAGTACTAGTATCAATGTATTTCTAAGTATTGATTCGCATTTGATATCAAGTTACGCTGCTCCGTTATAGTCACCATAAGCTCTCGTTGTCATTCACGGAATGTGACTTAGGACATGATCGATCATAAACAATTTTTTCCAAGCGCTTTTTAAATTTACGCACTTTTACTATTTTAAAAGATAGGCAGGTATATGGGGATAGTGAAATTTACGTAGAAAAAAAATCGTCACAATGAGTATAAATACTATAAGGAAATTACCTGAGGAGAAACTGAATGCCGTACCTATAGAGGAATGGAAATTTCAGTTTAGACACGAGGCTTTAGAAAAAATATCAGTAAGCATTATCTTTAATATAAATGATTAATAGAATATAAGCGAGGCGATGACTACGAAATATCTCGAATTGAAGAACTTCATAATTAAAAAGGTCCGTAAAAGTATTTCATTATTTATTTATCTATTGACGGTACACTACTACATATACTAATGCAATAACTAATGCAAACTGATTTAACTGTACATACATGTAAATAATTCTAACATATAATTAAACTTAACAGCAGTTTATTACGTCATAATTCAGAATGCTTAAAGCTTTTCAAGTTCAATTCCGAACGTCCTGGTCTACGAAATGGTTAATGTTAATGTTATAAATTACATAATATATAATACACGTATGAAAATAAACAAGTTGAACAAATATTTGTATAAGGTTCTCAACTTGGGTGTCCCATAATCCACGTTACTTAATTTCAAAACCTTTCACGTACTGATTATATTTCAGTTTTTATTATAACGATGAATTTCGTCACCCAACGAACGGTATAAGCTTACCAAATAGATAATGATGACGCAATTATCAAATTCTAAGCCATCGGGATTATTTTTCATCGATTAAATTCAGTTCCTTTAAATAAGTGAGATAATACAATTCACTATTATTTTTTTAAATATCTATGTTAGAATGAATGATCACCCAAATGGTTCTGCACATTATTTAACAAAGGAATATTAAATATTGAATGTTACAGCTGATTGTGACCACGGCAGGCAACACGCAACACCCACAAAACTAATAAATAAAAATCGCAATTAAAACATAAGAAACATATAAGTATGTATTTTATACGTCGCGTAAGTTTAAAAAGATAAATTACCAGCTTTCGTTTACGCTTGTTCTCAGGTGTCAGGTATAAAATATAGCTTCCATCCTTCCTTGTGGTTCAAGCTTTCTTCATAAAGAATTACATCAAAAACGTTTCAATTTTTTTAACCATGAAAGCGTTACAAAAAACAGACTGAACAAACTGACTTTAAAAATTTTATTTAAAAAAAAAAAAAAAGTTTTATCTTTCTTCATTGATCCGATTTTCCTAAAGACGTTGTTGTATGTGGTACACGGTAGTCAGTGTATTACACTAATCTTATCGCTAGTGTTGGGACTTCACCGTGATAGTACACTTTATCAGAACTTACTCTACATATAGTACGTAAGTCAAGTGCTTTCCATTAAAACAACGTCTAGAAATTACTAAGACAAGATTAAAAGCATTCAATAAATGTTGCCTTAGTTCTGTAATCAGTTATATTTAACGTATAAAAAATATTATTCTAGCAGATAGTACTTTCTTAGTTTGCTTGCGATGTATACATGCGAAAACATCGTATACACGTTCAGGATTAAAACTCTAGCTAGACAAGTGAAAGGCAATACTAAAGACGTCTAGGTTCCATTGTCAACGAGGCATTCTCGAAAGTGCGGTAGTTAGCGAGCCGGTGTCATGTTGATTTAAGACCGGTACATTAGTGCCTGCGCCCGCGCCGTTCGGCGAAACCGTTGAGTAAATAATCACCGCTCCACCCTGGACGAGTTATCGTTCTTGATCAGCTACGGTTGATTTTGACCCCGTTTAGAAGATTGATTTTATTTTTCCAACCCAAAAATTGTAATTCTCTAACAATACATATATATGTGATCCTGCGTTACATACACAGTATAACCATTTATGAAAGATAACTTTGACTGACTTATAAAGATACAGATGAAGCTCATGATAAAATTGAAAGAAAAAAAAATACATAATTAATAACAATGAAATGAATGAATTTATTATGTATTCGAAGACGTATCCACACAGGACAATGAAATGAGTGTGTCACTCGAGTCAGTGAAATCACCCGAAGCAATATCGGTTGTTAACTGTCTTATTCTAAGCGGTAATCAAATTTCTATACACTTCCGTAATTTGTTATTTAATTAAGTGAAATGTTAATACTTTTACTGAACTATAAAAAAAAATACAAGTGTATCGTTTATCTAAGTAATGCAAGAGTTGTATATGAGTTTCCAAGTTATAATTTTTAAAAATTTACTATTCTACATAAATAACGTAGAAAGTCCTACATATTGTAGTACAAAGTTACACAAATCAACTGTATGTAATTTTAGGAAGTACACTTTTATGGCTGGTCTAGTCTAGACACATAATAAAATCCGGCAGACATAGACGTATAAATTTTGATAACGACGCGTACGATGCCAACGTACGTCCGATTATCTCGTCAGATATAGGGTTTCTACTGTTAAGACATCGAATGCAAGCAACTATACTTGATATTTAATGTATAATTTATTTGATAAATGTTGAATACAATAAATTGACATCGTTTTAAGCTTATTTTGTTTTATATATATATATATATTTTTTATTTTATATACTCTTTTCATTATTTGTTGTTTTATGTATTTGTTAGCAATGTTTAATAAAAAATGTTTAGTCTATTCTTACTCAAATATATACATAATTCTATATTTTAATACATAATATATTTTCTTCAAATACATAGACAATTTAATCTATAAAGAAGAGAAAGTACCTTCAATACCGATTGTCATCGGGTCTTGGAACCACACTGTCCTGTGTGGATACGTTTTCGAATACATAATAAATTTCATTTATTTTATTGAAAGTCAAGCGTCCAATTGACTACTTATATTTTTAGTGAGTAAAGATATTCCACCAACCCGCATTGGAGCAGCGTGGTGGAATAAGCTCCAAAGCCTTCTCCTCAAAAAGAGGAGAGGAGGCCTTTAGCCCAGCAGTGGGACATTCACAGGCTGTTACGGAGTAAAGATATTAAGGAATTCAATCAAAATCAAAATATTCTTTATTGGAGTAAGCTCATATAAAAACTATTGAGTTGTCATGTTACAGCTAAAATATAATGTGAAGTTAACACAAGTAGTAACAGTAACGGCCAGTTAATGTTCTTCTGCTGGGCTAAGGCCTCCTCTCCCTTTTGAGGAGGTTTTGGAACTTATTCCACCACGCTGCTCCAATGCGGGTTGGTAGAATACACATATGAATTTTAATGAAATTAGACACATAAAAGTTTCCTCACGATGTTTTCCTTCATCAAGCGCATGAAAATTCATTGGTGCTTGTCCGGATTTGAACTCACAATCGTCGGTTAAGAATTACGCGTTCTGACCACTAGGCCATCTCGGTTATAACACAAGTTTTGAATGTATATTCTACCTGAATGAACCAGTAAGAAAGTCAGTAGATAAAAGGGTTTAAATTAGATGGCACAAAGAAGTGATATTTGTATTAAATAAAATTAAAAAAACAAAATAAAAATTCGTATTCAATCAACGCAACAGCTTCCGTTATCATTTTTTATGCATTAGTTACTTAATTTAAGTATTAATATCATCAATCATATAACTAAAGTTTTATATAAAAATATTACATAATTCACAGGCAATATTGCCAATTGGACTGGAACAATAGCATATTTATAGCGAAACGAGTTTTTGCAAGTGAATCCACACACACGTAATAATTTTATTAACGTGTGAGATAATAGTATAAGAAAATATTAATCATTATGTAATTAACATAATTTATACGTCATTTACATTGTATTGGTTATTTTAACATTGATATCGGTTCTATCTAGGAACGAGCTTTAACCCTTAATATATATAATAAGAAAAAAACTCCAAAAATAATAAAAGAACTGACTTAAACCAACATCATAAATGATATACATTTCCATAATTCTAATTTCAAAAATGATGATTTATATTCAAAAATCCTTTCTTAAATTATATAAAAAAAGTCATGTGCAAGAGTTTTATGCTTCTCGACTAATTATTGTATCAAAATATAAAAATAAATTTTAAATTTCTACGCAACTAATTATCGTTATTAATTTAAAGACCACATTACTTAGCTTAAAAAAAAACAGTCAGGTATTCAAATATTTTGAGCCGGAATCAATGTAAAGTGGTTCTACAGAGAAAGACAAACGCCTCGATTAAAGGACCACCTCACAAATTCCTGACATCAAAAACACCCATTACCTCTATCCAGCTTAGAAAACATATGTACCCACGAACGTATAGCATTGTTATAGTATATACTCTATATGTATATACTCTCTCACTCACAAGTACATTATATATATATATATATATAAGTATATACGTAAAAAAAATAATCATTGTTACCTAGTCAATGGGCCGTTAATATTTAACGTTTTTGCCGTCATAAAACCAACATCACGGACCATTTGCGGCCAGATATTACATGATTAAGTCATTAAGTCACCGAGGTATCTTTTGTTACACGTTATCTATTGAGAACGGCAATTAGGGTCAACGCGAAATGAGATGTTACTTCAGTGGACACTACATCGCGTTAATATAATTATAGTACTACACTATATATTGGGTGTTATATTGCCTACCTAATACTCGTCACTTCGTTCTTAGTGCCACGAGAATATCAGGCGAACGAAATTATAAAAATACATATTCCTAAATTAAAGAAGTAATGTAACAGCCTATGAATGACCCGCTTACCCTGCTAAGGCTATCTAAAGCGGGTTGGATACCCGAGGCAGATTTTCATTCGATTTAACTTTCATAGTTTTCTTTCACCGCCAGACAAGAAATTAATATTAAACACAAAAAGCGCTTTTAGGGCTGCGCCCGCAATCACCTGTTTAAATTACTCGTCCTAACAACGGGACCATCTCAACCTAATATATAAAAACATGGGCAATCAGTTAGTCATCTTTACCTACACGTCCAAACAACGGATACAAATATGTTTTTCTTTTACTACAATAAATGTAAGTTATTCTCTATAATCAAATTCATTAAAAACAACTTTAAATTATCAATTGACACAAATAACAAAGCCTTCCATTTTATCACCTCCATTAGCTATTGCGTGACGTGCGCACGACAAAAGAATACACGAGGTTCACAGTTGTGTGTAGTTACACAGATACAATAAATATATGCATCAATTGTCAAAGTATAAAAAGTTTATTCGCACCGTAACAGCCTGTGAATGTCCCACTGCTGGGCTAAAGGCCTCCTCTCCCTTTTTCAGGAGAAGGTTTGGAGTTTATTCCACCACGCAGCACCAATGCGAGTTTGTGGAATACACATGTGGCAGCATTTCAGTGAAAATAGACACATGCAGGTTTCCTCACGATGTTTTCATTCACCGCAAAGCACGAGATGAATTATAATCACAAATTAAGCACATGAAAATTCAGTGGTGCTTGCCCGGGCTTGAACCCACGATCATCGGTTAAGATTCATGCGTTCTAACCACTAGGCCATCTCGGCTTTTAAGCCGAAGAAATTAAGAAAAGTTTATAATAATTCCAAATTATTAATATTCAAAGTTACTTGTTTTTTAAGTTGTATCTGATTGAATAAAACCCGTAATAGTATAATTACAGCGGTGTAATGTTCTTTAAGTGTTAAGTAACAGCCTTTCAAGTTATACGGGAAACTAACAAGATAAGTTATTAATTATAAAGTAATAACGGTTATTTATACTTAAATATAGGCATGACGGTCGTCCGGCGCAATCATCGAGGCACTGCTTTAATTACTTTCATTACGATACGATACGCAAAAAATTAATGAAAAATTTGAATTTTAAATAATTATATACATAACATTCTTTCGTCTTTATAATATAACTTTTAACAAATAAGGAGTCTATTTCAGCCAATTGGCCTGTATCGCTAAGAGATATTGTACATTGGTATTGAGATTTTTTTTAAATCGTTGCCGTACTTCCTTAATCCTGCATAAAAAAAAATCATTTTTTTACTACTAGCGCATACATATAAAAACAAAATGCTGGGGCTTCACTCAAATGACAATTTCCCCTCTTTAGATTGTCTAACCTAACTAACAAGTCTTCAACGTTAACTTGCTATTTTATACATTACTAGTTTTCGCCCGCGTGTTAGGACGAGGCGGGGCGGGGAGGTGTACTGATCAGCTGTTATGTAGACTATGTCCTTCAAGCTTGCTTTATACGAAATTTCATCAAAATTGGTTGATTAATTTAGCCGTAAAATCTTAACAGACAGACAGAGTTAATTTTACATTTAGAATATTATTAAATATTACATATAATATACGAACGTTGCCTTATATGTGTTAATAGTGGCTTTTAGTTATAATAGAGAACCAATAACGCACCTCACGACGCACTGTCAACGTAAGTACTACCACAAGTAAAACCAATGACAAATTACCTGTTATTACTTTCATAGCTACTTCACGTGCATTCTAGCAGGCTTTTAAGTGCTAGCTAGTATTAGCATAAACGAGATACGTTTCAGTCATAGAACAAAATGAACTTTACATAGAGGAGATAAAGGTGTTATTGCTAAGCAAGAGATAAGTCGAACACATAACCGGCGCCCACAATTATATAATAATTGATCAGATTATCCCCAGGGTTGTCGTTTGTTAGGCGAAATTCATTCATTTCCCGATTTGAGCACCGTGTCTGCTTAGATTACAGGATCAATTATTTGTTGTCAGCTGTAAAATAACGGCCCATAAATGTCCCACAGCTGAACAATGAAATCATCTTTTAAAGGAGTAAAGGCCTTTGCCCGAAACGGCACGTTATATGACAATAAACACCAATGTAACGCTTTAAAAATCATCTTTGAATCTCATCAGTATAAACACTACTCCGATCTCAAGCAAACGAAATAAGTACAAGTAAGTGATGATGATTTATACTACAAACGCATATGCAATAAATATAAATGATGTCACACTTCAAATTTATTTAAAATATTATAAAAGTATTTAACAATATTTATTAAAACTAGCAACCCTAGCGTTAAAGAAAAACTCAAGGACAACAGTGAAGGGTATGCAAATATCTGGAATGGGTGTCAGGGTTACCACATTAATATTTTCATAATAAACTGACTATTAAATTTCAACACAATATGGAAAATTATTTAATTGATATAATGAAAATAAACCACGGAGTAGAAATATTGTAATAATACAAATGTCAGTAATGCAACGACAGACAATCTGGTAAAATTATTATTAGATGTCGCTCACATGTTGATCTTAAGTCTTTTTCGGTCTTTTGTTATCTTATATTATTAGTAACTAGACACAGATATGGAAGGACAATGGTACCGAACCTGATGCATACAATTCTTTAATTAAACAAGTTGACTGTACTAAAACATATATTGTAACAGATTGTGGCCGATTTTATAGCCCAGAGACAGAGCACACATGAATCTGAACTAAAGCTTTCGGGCGGGTTAGAATGCTATGTTCTTTCAATAGTTTTCATGTGGTAAATTAGAATAGAATTAATAAATCATCTTTCGGTCGGCCGCAAAGAAAACATAATGAGAAAACCTTATCTGTTGACTGTCACGTAACACTTATTGTAGTACGAAAAAAAATCGACCCAGTGACACTTCTTATCACATGATGACGTGTTCATAGAGGCATGGTACGTGATCCACAAGGACAGCTCCAAATATACAAATATAAATTATATACATACATATATCCCAAGTGGAATGAAATGTGAACGTTTATAAAAAAAAGGTTGAAATCAATACAAAGGAGTCGGTAACATCGTCAGATAAAATTAATCAAATTAATAAATTGATTTTAAATCAAAATTAATTGTTACCATTAGCGCTGATATCAGGTACTCGAGTGAACTTCGCTTATCACTAGACACTAATTAATCCAGTAATTACACAAACAAACCATTTAAAACGCAATAGAACGGTGGCACGATCGAAACGTTGTCAACAAACATCGAAACTGGGTCAAATAGTATCGAGACAGGAAAAATACACTAACTATTATCCGTACACACGAACACCATGGGAAAAGTGACGGTATGGAATACTTTCGACGTTACATAACAACGGCAAAATTAACCATTCGTAGTCGTCTCGTGTTATTTCAAATCGTTCTAATCCATTCACGACGTTAGTTCTATTACTGTTTAATATATGACTTTCATTTTTCATATTTTTTATCCAGGCTAATATAAATGCGAAAGTGAGTCTGTCTGTTTGTTACTTCATCACGTCTAAACCACAGTATCGACCGTAATAAAATTTTCCATAGTGTTTGCCCGAGACCAAAATAATGCTATAGGAAAATACAGGATCTACGGAAGCTATATATTGAAAGCGGACAGCT